>OW569404.1:92188198-93388198 GCA_937654795.1 Cistogaster globosa
AAATACAGCTGAAAAAGTGTTAGATCACAATGCAGCTTTTTTCTGAATACTAATTATTTTTAATATTTAGTACTAGCACTCACTCCCAGCAGCTCTCACAAAACTGTTTATATGGTGCATGGGTCACATGCAGACACTCCCAGCAGCTCCTACAAAATTTTTATAATTATTTTCTCTTATTATTATAATCATTAAAATGTTATTAATGTAAACTGGTAATATAATTCGATCTTTGTTTTTAAATGTGTATTCAGTTCACAATTACCAGTTTAAAAAAAATTAAAAATTCAATTCGTTTGTCATCAATTTTGTATTTTGTCTTGCATTGTGGATCCCGCTAGATTCGTATTCCTGTTCTCTGGTTCACAAGAGATGCATCTCAATTTAGGCAGTAATTCTCAACATAATTCTCTGCGGAAGTAACAATATTTAAACTTATTATCTGTATTTGATCAAAACTAAGTCAAGAGTGTCATAAAGTTTTACTTTCCTCTTTAAGGATCCAATAATAATGTTTAAATTCTAATCAGATTGTAATGCTTTGAAACCATAATGTGTCACTAAAATATTTAGTTATGTTTTAAATGTATTTAAATGTAACCAGGCTTAGTTTGATTTAAAGTAGTGGATGATTTATATTATTTCATGTTTGCACCACCAATGGAAGAAGAAGAAATCTCAGGAGTCATAGGAACTCTGTCTTAAACACAGAGTTTATTCTGGCGAGAGCTGGGCAGTTACAAAAGAAACGTTTCAAAGACTTTGTATCCAGGAACAGGTGTGCTACTTCATTCGATTGCCCTGTCAGAACCCCCATCAGTTCAGCTTTGGCCAGTTTGAACAAACCCTTTGTGTTGTCTTCAAAGGTGTGATTGACATTTCCAATTAAAATATTTAAAAACAAAAAAGTTTAAGTGAGATATCAGTTTACGTTTTTTATAAAAACGTTTCGATTTTTCTAGACGATTTTTCTGAACGAGCCGAAAGCAAGTAAAAGATTTATTAATGGGCTCTAGCCAAAATATAATAAAATTAAAAAATTTTTTCATCCCAGAGGACTTTAGTAACACACTCTACTTTATACTATGTAATGATGTGGTCCAAGCCTTTAGCTAAGTGGGTAGAGATCTAGGAACTTTTCGTTTACTGGCTTTGATTGATAGAATATTTACCCTTTCGTTACAAATTATCACATATAATACGCAATCTTCTCTGTAGCCAGTATTGGTTAATAGCTGTTTTGCAATTCAATATCATTTGAGATTTTACCGTCTTAGATGACGTAGGTGTCAATGACTTCAACCTGAAACACAGGTTCTTTGTGTGAGTATATTCCGATTTAAAAGAAAGATTTTTTTTCGTTTGTTAAATAGTTAAAATTAAAGATTAAGAACTTAAGCCTTATTAATTCGAATAAAAATGTAGACACAAATCTTAGGCACAAAAATTCTGTTTATATGTTAAGAAATGAATTTGCTTTACGCTTTATATTGGATATCTACTAGCGATCGAGTTAGGTATCACACTCACACATTATTTTCTTTTAAATATATCAAAGATTACGAAGATATCACTACATGTACCCAACGCTGCTTTTGATATTTTAACATTTAAGTACTTGTGTCAATTATGAGTTTGTATTTTATAATAAATTTTATCCTAAAATTCCTTTTGATTCATAAAGAAACCGCAAAATATTTTGGTTGCAATTAAAATTATTGAATTCTTTTTAAATGCTTTGTTTTAAAAAAATGTTTTCATATAAATTTTATGGTTTTTGTGGGTTTATTATTTAGTATTTTTTTTGTCTTTTTAAATAAAATTGAATCTTTTTTTGAAGCAACTTATTGAATCGTTTCAAGGAAAATCAAATTATTTCTAATAACAAACACATCAAAGTATGATACAATTTTATTTGTGGGTTATTTGAATTTAAATTCATTGTTATTACAGGTTTTAGTTAAAATCTCGGTTTAATTTTTTTTTGCTGGCTTATTTTAGAACTCTATCATTTGTGGACCGATTTTGGAATTTTTTTCTTTCTTTAAAAGCTTATGCTTGCAGATTGCTCCCATTGTAAAACAAGTACTTAAAGCTATACCTACATAACTAACTTCTTTATTTATGTTTTACTTATCTTTTAAAGAGTAATTGACTGTCAGGGCAAAATATCGAAAAATGTTTCTCGTAATAGTCCCTTTTAACATAAGGCAAAAAAATATAAAACTTAAAATAAAAGGGTGTTCTTATAGGGACATGAATGTTACGAAAATTGCAGTACCTTCTGAACCGTAAGTAGCTGACATTTATGCTGTTCAGAAGTAAAGGGTTTTTTCCTAGAGACATATTTTAATTAATGTTGCCTTAATTTTTGAAGCTTAATCGGCAGAATATTACAATTTACATAGAGTGTGTGTTACTATATTTGATATTAATAAGACGTAGAATATAAAATAATTACAGCGTAGTGGATTTTATGTTATTTTACCAAAATTTCTGGCATAGTATAAAATTAAATTTCTATGAAAAAATTCTTTGAAATTAATTTAAATTTTAGTTTCTATAGGCCCCTGATTCTTATATAAACAAGAAATCCTTAAGAAAATTTTCGTATGCGCGATATTTTGCCACAAGGATTTCTGACAAGGTGATTAGAACAATGGACGTCTACTAGCAATACCAGAAAAATTATCCTAAGAAATACCTTATTCTCCAAAAAAAAAAAAATATATTTTTAAAATTTAAACCAAAAGTAATAAATATTAATAATAAGATTTACGTAAATATAAGAATTAAAATAGTGATAGATAATACTAATATAAATTAAATTGCAACTATTATTCAAATATCACTTTTAGTAAATGGATTTGTTGATCACAACAAATCAACAATTGCTGCTTTAATAATTCTTGCAAAAAAAAAAAACAATTTTAAAACCGACAAACTTAAAATCATGTTTCTTTAGGACTGTAAATATTCAGAAAATTCAGCAGTTATATGGTGACCCTTTATTTTTTACACTTTTATTGCTGATACAGTAAAATAAAATTTGTTTAAATTCTAAGCGTTAGTCTATAATGTTCGAAAGATTCACCATATACATCAAATTACAACATTAGGACACCTTTTAATTTCTAATCTTAACTATTTGTATTTGTTATTGTACTTGATATAGCAATAGACATTCTTTATAATTTTAAAGAGTTTGCCTGTAACGGTTTCAAAGATAGAGCCATATAGATTAAATTACATCAATTACAGAAACACTCTTTAATTTCCAAAATTAAATTTGCTACTTGTGATAGCGGACTAAGCAATAAATGTTCTGTGCAAATTTCAATCAACAATTTGGCCATATATATCAAATAACATCATCTATTGTTACACCCTGTAATTTATAATTTTAAATAATAATATTTCTTAATGTACCAGACAAAGTAGTGGACATTCTGTTGTATATAACGCTTCAAACGATAGGGCCATAATAGTCAATTAACTTCAAATGTGGGAACATCCTTTAATTTCTTAATTTATACTTGTTAAAACAGCAAACCTAGCTATACAGGTTCTTTGTAAATTTCAGCTGCCTGTCTATAACAGTTTAAAAGTTTAGCCACATACATCAACAATTGGGACACCCTTTAATTTCCAAATACAAAATTTATATTTTTTATTATATCAGACTAAGAAATAAAGGTTCTTTGTTAACTTCAACTAACTGACTATAACAGTTCAAAAGTTTGGCCACATACATCTAATTATATTAGCTGTTGGGACACCCTTTAGTTTATAATTTTTAATGTATATACTTGTTAGTATAACGGTTACAGTAATCGACATCCTGTCCAATTTTCAAGCGTTTGTCTATAACGGTTCGCATATGGGGACACCCTTTAAATTATAGATTTATTTTTGCTCTATTTTTTGCGATTGGGAGCTATATGTATGGGGACACCCTTTATTCTTAAGATAATGAACTGTTTTTAAAACTAGACCAATCTGTAAGCATAATCTGTCAAATTACAAAAAATTTTCAAAATCGGTCCTGAAATGACTGAGCTCTGCAGGCATAAACACAAAGAAGCAATCGAATTGATAACCTCCTTCTTTTTTTGAAGTCGGTTAAAAATAAAGCGAGTTGGACTCATAAGTCTCATGTAAGTTATTAACACCTTTGAGTTATAAAATGGTTCTTTTTAAAGATAATTTTTTCAGATGAAAAAAAATTTAATTTAGATGGCCCTGACGGCAATAATAGTTACTGGCGTGACTTACGAAAAGAACCCCAATGTTTCTCACGAAGAAACTTTGGTTGTGGTTCTGTTATGATTTGGGGTGCATTTACTGAAGAATGCTGTTTGGAGTTGCAAATCGTACCAACCAAAATGAATAGTGAAAAGTATTGTGAATTGCTTAAGTGCAGTTTATTGCCATTTTTACATAATAATATAAATAAGAAATATATTTTCCAGCAAGACAATGCAGCCTGCCATGCCAGCAAATTTACAAAAGAATGGTTAAGCTCAAATAATGTCGATGTTTTGGAATGGCCTTGTTGCTCTCCAGATATGAACCCTATAGAAAACATATGGGGAATTCTCGTCAGGAGAATTTATGCTGGCAATCGTCAATTCATAAGTATTAATGAGCTCAAAAATTCAATTTTCAAGGAACGGGAGGCACTGGATCAGGCTCTTCTGAAACAATTAACAAGTTCTATGAAAAATAGAATATTTAATTGCATTAAATCGAAAGGTGGTCTAATAAATTATTAAAAGGTTTTTTTTATTGTTTTTGTTAAATAAATAAATGAAGTTGTTGTTTAGTCTTTGTTATACAAAGAATTTTTTGCATTTGTGCTATACAATTTGAACGCTTAAATATGCTAAATATATAAATGTAAGCAATTTTGATAACGGTATTTGTAATTCCTGAGAGTTTTGTGTAAAATGAGCTCAATTTTGAAAAGAGAACATACTAATAAAGTTTACACAGCGAGATGAAAATTATAGCATGCCCTGTTAAAATTTTATGAATTATTAATTTACAGATTAGCAAATGTGCTATTATTTATGAACGTACTGTACTTCTGGTGCAATCAGGTGATTGAGACGGTAAAACATTCCTAGGAATGTACTATTGTCCGTCGTATATATATTAAGATATCAAGATGGGTATCATTTAAAAGCTTTTAAAGAGATCTTTCAGAAAATACGAAAAAAATGCTAAACCGATTTAAAGTCAATAAAATTTTTATGTAAAAAAAAAAATAATTCAAATTTCTTAATTTTTTAATTCGTGACACTCAAAAATTTGTTTTTTTTTTATTAAAATTACTTCACTAAAGTTTAGTGACTAAACTAGTTTAACATATATTGTGAAGGGTATATAAGATTTGTTGGAGCCGAAAATAGCACTTTTATTTGTTTTAAAATTGAAAGAATATTTTTGCATACCTGCATTTTATAAAATTCGTATTCTTCATAGAAAAGATGAAAAGTGCTTTATTATAAACATGTTTTTTATTAAATTTGAAATTTTGGAATTAATTTGTGATCCTTTAGATACATTTTAAAATAATTTACGCTTTAAAAAGCTTGTAGTATAGCTGGAATTTAGTAACAGCTAAAGTTAGTGAACTTATGTCGATTATGAAGTGACAAATAAGATGCTGTGAAAAACTCCAACCATTATTAAGAATCTTAAGAATAGAGTACAGGACATACAAAGCGATTACAAATAAAATCAAAATAGAATTTAGCAAAAAGCTTGCTTATACAAAATATAAATATTTTCGTTTCTGTATTATAATAAAATATATATACATTAACATTAAAAATATTTAATGAATTATATATGTAATAATTTGAATTTTCAAATAAAAATGTAAAGTTTTATTTTATTAAAAAAAAAACAAATTTTAACTTCTAACTTTTGCTGAAAAGTGTAAACGTTTTTACGCTAGAGATTATTTAAACTAATTTTGTATTTTGATAATTAAACTTAATAGATTAAATTCGAGTAGTTAAGCCTTATTTTGATAAACTTATCCATTTCATCATTTTTTTTAACGTTTTAAATCGTATAAATTTTATTTTAAATAAACAAAATCATTGAGAGATAAAATGTAAATAAACCGCACACGCAGACACTCCCACATACATAAATACATTGATACGTTAAATAATTGATAAACTAGTGTTCCATAAAATTAATATATTTATTTTCATTAGAAATTTGTTATTAGGTTTTTAATCTTTTTTAAATAAAAATGCAAATAAACTATTTGTGACAGAAGGTCTTAAGCTGTATGCGACCAAATGTATTTTACTAAACGAAAATATCTAGCAGTTCCTTTCGCTTTATTATAAATAAATAAATAAATAAATAAATAAATAATAGTACAATATGATATTTACGATTAATGAATCATTAAATCTTAAAATCTGGTAAGCTGATTTCCTATAAGTTGTACAAATATAGAGTTTTCGTGGCAGATTGAGTATTTTCCATTTTATATAAATTAAAAGTATTCTTGCCTATCACAGAAATTATTTAGTTATCATTACAACAAATATAAATATAATTATTTAGTTCATGTTCAGTTCTTTTAAACTTTCTAAAAATGTTGTTATTTTTAAGAAAAGAAAAATTAGTTACAAATGTATGTGGATGTTTTCCAAAGGAAACAGAAAAAAATACAGACCAGCAAAATGTAATGCTGCATTTTCTGGACCGCTACATCCTTCATCAGCATTCTTCGCGTCTGTCTACTTTAAATTGTGTACATTGTAAACATCATCTATTTAACCAACTAAGTTTGTAAATAAGAATACGAGGAGTGTCCATGATCAATCAATCTGTAACCCGCCTTGTACATTTGTTTTTGCTCTTTTACCAACCAACGATTTTGAAACTTTCTCTCAGATATTTTAAAATTTACTCATAATTGTACTCATTATTCGATCACAAGCATGTAGATTAAAGTACCATTTTGCAGGTATTGGCAAAATAATTGAAGATATGCCAAGCATATCATAGTTCCATCCTTCAAAGCTCGAATTCTCCACTTCTATGCTTGCGTTATAGATAATTCGGGTTGGCCGTTAACAAATGGGTAATTTTTTTTTTCAAAATATTTTGATTCTGTCCTACTGTGCAATGTGTAGTTGCAATTTAATTAAGTTTTTATTTTACATGATTCTTTATGACATTTGTTGGGGTTTTTGTGCATTTTATTTATTACTTGAAATAGATGTTGACAACAGAATAAAATAATGGAAAGAATGACATTTGCAATTGTTTGTAGGAACTGTATGACAGGATGTCTGCACCATTGTTTGTTGCAGACTTATTTTATTCTTGGAATTCTCTTTAGTTTTGGTTCAACTTTTGCATTTGATAAAAAGTTTAAGCAATGAAACTGTAACTTTTCCTTTCTGTTATTATTATTTATTAAAAGTATTTGTAAAATTTGTCATTTATTTTTATTTGTACTCTTAAGTATTTTCTTTCTAACCTTTTTCATCACAAAAAAGGTAATTTCTTTTAATACAATTTATAAAGCATCTTTTAAAAAAATTATTTATATAAAATAAAGAAATTTAAGAATTACATTTCCTGATACTTCGGTAGTATGCAATGATAATGTCATAGTATCAAAATAATAATATTTTATTTTTTATTGTTGTTATTGGCCAAACATAGAATATCTAAAAATAGTTGACTTAAAATAGTATTTTACCGCAGTAGCGAATAGATTTTTCGTTTTAATTGACAATTAAAGTGATAAAGATTTTATGGTAATATTTTATTTAAAAAGTGTTTTAGTATAAATTTATTTTTAGATAAGCTTTATGTGTGAAAATGCTATATTGTCACATAGTTAGATTAATAAACTGACATGTTATTTGTCTAATCAGTTATAAAAAACAGTATGCATTTACCTTTTTTTTTAGAGATTTTTGCAAAAAAATATTGAAAGTTCAAGTTAACGCTTGCGTTTTACTAGAAATTTTGGTAGCTGCAGTAAATGTTAAGAATGCTAAAATTTGATATATAAAAGTTTCAACAAATTTCCAAAAGAGCAAACTTTATAAAATTTCTAAAAAATTCTTAGTGAAATGTTACAAAGATTTTAAAGTTTCCGATGACCTTTCGATGATGTCAAATATAATTAAACTATTTATATTTTTATATCTAAGTTTTTCATTCCGTTTGAAATTTCTACATTATTCTTTTGCAACCTCATAAAGTTTATAAATTCTGAGTTCTAATACAAAGCGAAGTCTGTTGAGTGATGTCCGTCTGTCCGTCTGTCCGTCCGTGTTAATGTAAAAATCAACTTTGCCAAGGCACTTAATTAGCTAGAGAAAACTTAAATACGCAAATATATCAGACATAGTTTCAAAAATGCTACTGAAAATCAGCAAGACCGGTCCATGTCCTTCGATGCAGCGGGCAAACACCACGCCTGCCTGTATTTTTTCCATAGTATTTGGAAAGATTAAGTATCTCCAATAAAAAAAAAAAATAAATAAATAAATATATTGGGCAAAAGGGAAATCAAAATAAGAAAAAAAAAATTAAGTAAAAAAAATGGCACTCGCCCTTATTTCCGAGTTATGGGCCTCTTCACTTTTCAAAGGAATGTACGGTTGTGAGTCATATTTTTTTAAATATCAAGATAGATATCATTTAAGGGCTTTTAAAGAGATCTTTCAGAAAATGCTAAAATTTTTTAAAAATGCATAACCCATTAGGAGCCGATGATATTTTTATGTATTTTTTTTTTTAATACTTAAATTCTCTGTCATTTCAATTTTTTTATTGAAATTACTTCACTAAAGTGACTAAACTAGTTTTAGATACTATATTGTGAAGGGTATATAAGATTTGTTGTAGCCGAGTATAGCACTGTTATTTGTTCTAAGATTGAGAGAATATTTTTGCATACCTGAGTTTTATGAATTTCGCATTCTTCACACAAAAGGTGTATTTCAAATTACAAAGTGGAAATCGCATTGTTTAATTAAAAATATATATATTTTTTAATTTTAAATACAGAATTTGTTTTGTGCTCTTAAAATAATTTTTTTTAAAGTAATTTATGATTTTCAGAGCTTGTATTTAAGTTCCCTTAGTTTTTAATGTTGTAGAACTCTTTTACTTGGCATCACTGGTTGAAAAACCTATTAAGAATAACAAGTACGAAATGTCGAGAGCAATAATGACTTAGCGAGCAGATTGGTTTTCTTTTTCTTTACGGATATTATTTCTTATCTTTGTTAACAGAGGCTTGTGACTTTGAAGGTCCACAAAAAATAGTATAAAAAGTTTAATCGTCGATGATTTTAGCCAGTGCAAGAAACCAAAATAACAGAAAAGGCGATATGCAAATGTTGTTAAAAAATTTTTTTGTGATTCTTTATAGATGTCGTTGATCCAAACTTCTTAAATCACACATACTCCAACCCCAATTTTTTATACGTCGATTTCCAGAGGTAAAAATTTTACTCATACACATCTTGTTAATAAAGTAATTTTGGCCACGTTCGTGCGCCAATTATATGACAAAAAATTTGCATTTTCTACCTGTTTAGAAATATTAAATTAATAATGAATTTTGCAGAATTTAAATCTATCTGTATTTGTAGCACAAAAGTGGCTAAAAACATTGGATTGTGTCTGAGCTAAGAAAGAACTTAAAATGAAGTTTGTGTGATCAGCAAATAATATCAAGGATCTATCTCATTACTGTCTTAAAGGGGGAGGAAACGGATAAGTTCAGTGATACGTGTGATTCATGCGCGTGTTAGAAATTTAACAAATAAGAGCGTTATATTCGGCTATACCGAATCTTATATACCCTTCACCATGTGTGTAAATCTAGTTAATTGAAGTAGCTTCTATCAAAAAACTAGGATTGCGATGACAGAGACTTATACATATAAGTTCCTAGTTCACTTAAAGTTTTAAAACTTGAAATAAATTTTCTTCCTACTTGAATAGCGTATGGAAAACTGGAAATTAATTCTCCAGCTGCTAGTTATTGCAATGCTTGTGACAAATTTAATTGTAGTTTTTTGTTAAAGGAATCAATTGTTGGTTAGATTTTTTTATTATTTCTTTCACATATTTCTTCTTTTCCTCCAGCTAAAAGTGTAACCAAAAAATATGAATGTACTCTAGTGTATTGCATGAGTATTGATGATATATTTCTTTATTTCTCTATAAAATATTAATAAAATTGTGAAAAAGAAATAAAGGAAAAATATGAATATAAAACAAAAACTAAATGAATTTAATTTATTAACACACAGTTCAATTGCAAAGGGAATTTGCAGAAAATTGAAAAAATAATAAAACTAAAGTTTTTTTTTTAACTGGTGAATAAAATAGTAAATTTATATTGCTTCAAGCAACATTGCAAAAAATATTATTGATATTGTGGTCAATAAGGAAATCAATTTTCCTTGCATTTGAAAATAAATTGCTTTTTATACCCTTTAATACAGGTGGAAAAAAGTCATATTTAAGTTTGTCATTCCGTGTGTTATTTCTACAATATCTATTTCCGACTCTTTAAAATATACATATTCTGAGTCCTTATGCATAACAAAGTCGTTTAAGCGATGTGCTTGTATCTGTCGATGTTAGTATTGAAATCAACTTTGCCAAGGCACTAGATGAGCTAGAAAAATTTAAATACGCCAATCGAGCGGTTTTGAAAAATTTGCTATTGAAAATCAACAAGATCGGTTCATGTCCTTTGAAGCAGTGGGCTAAACACCACGCCTGCCTTAAATTTGTCCATATTATTTAAAGTAACTGCAATCAAAAAAATTAATTTATAGGGTGATAGAGAATTAAAATATATTAAAAAAATATCAAGTTAAAAAATTGGCATTCGTCTATATTTTCCGAGTTATGGGCCTCTGAAACTTTCATAGAAAAGTACGATTTTGCCACCTTTTTAAGACATCATTATAGGTATCATATAAAAGCCTTTATAGAGACTTTTCAGGAAATGCTAAAATTCTTAAAAGTGCTTACCCCATTGAGAGCCGGTGATATCTTTATATAAAATTATATATCGTACATAATTTATTTTCTTATTTTTTAATTCTGTGCAATATTTGTTTATTTTTCATTGGAGTAACTTTACTAAAAAAGATTTACAGACACGATGAAGGGTACATAAGATTTGAATATGGCACTCTTACTTGTTAAAATTCTTTTTAAATGAGTTTTGTAATGCATTTATTTTTTTTTTTTAGTTTTTCTTAGAATTTAAAAAAGGAATTTAAGCAAGGATAAATGTCCTTTAAGGATTAATAATTCAATGTAAAGTACAAATTAGTAAAAATTCTATTCTTTAATGTTAATTTAATATAATGATTAAGTTTTTGTAAACAAATAGTAGTTTAAAAAAAGAGAGATTTTCTGCCTGCTTAGACAAAAGATTGAAACCGAATGGAAAATGTGTTACATATTAAAACCTTTTAGTTTCATCCTCCTTTAACTGGATTTCTTTTGTTGGTGATTTAACTGTAGTAGCTAATAATTATAATGAAATACCGTTTCTTCGAAGTTTCTCCCTTAATAACTGATAGCTGTTATGCCTTTGCAAAAGCAAGGGCTTCCACTGCCTAATAAATAAAATTTACTGTGTTATCTTGAAAAATCTGGAACCGAAAGGTTAAATGTTTTTGGCTTTCGTAGAAATCAAAGTTTTAAATATGATAAAATTGCTGATGAAGTGAGAACGTCAAATAGTTGCATTAAAGTATTTATGTAATTAAAACTTTTTAAGTCCTGGCAGCAACTAGGTTCCCTTAAATTGTGATTGTCAAATATTTGAAATTAAATTATTAGTGAACTCCATATGGTAGCGTTTCCAATCACCAATTGATTATTGTGGTAAAAATGGTGATTGCAGCTGGTAAAATTTCCCACTTTTGTTCTAATAACAACATAAAAAATGTCCAAAGAGGATTTCACAATTAAAAATAAAATAGCCAAAATAGACGTAGGTAATTAATGTCTTCTGAACATTTAATAAATAGATAGATTGGTAGCAGAAATTAATTTACTTAAATTTAAATGTTTTTTTGACCTTTACTCTTTTCTTTATTCTTTTCTTTTTAATAAAGCACTAGGTCAAGTTTAAAATAATAAAAATATTGTTTTTTATTTATTTTTTCAATATTTCGCCACACCGTTGGGTGGCATCTTCAGGAAACAGGAAACAAATTTATTAAAATTATGTTATTTCTAATTAATTTACTTCTAGCTGAAGCTGGCGACACAGCTATTTTCTATGTTGAGCTTGTGCTTTTTGTATTTAATTCGATCAATGTTCCTAGTCAGTCGCTAGTTTTATTTTCTTATTTTTTAGCGTAAAAACATTAATTTGAAATCTAATTTTGATATAAATTATTATTGGAAAGGCATCGCACTTTCATACTTACTTTACAATGAAATAGCCGCTACTAAGACGAGAAGAAAAGAACAGAAAAAATTACTTAGTTGCTAAGCCGGCGTATGTCAAAAGTAAAAATTCAAAATTCTTTCTTCCTTTATAAATTTAAAAATTAAAAAATACTTAAATTTATGCTAGACTACAATCATATACTTGGGTAAAAACATAAATGAAATAATTTTTTTTAATTGCTCTACAAACGTCCTTGGTGCTTTTTAGACGGACAATATTGTATTAAATGTAGGGTGCGTTAAATTTCTACAAATTTTAATAATTATAAAAGGAAGAAATACATTCTAGATATCTTTAATAAAACACAGCCTGAATATAATTTAGACAATTAAGATGGCTCCATGTGGATGTCCAATTTTTACACACTTTTCACATCTATTATGGCCAGTGTTTCATTACAAATTTGCCAAATTCTGTGTTTGTGGTATTCTCTAATTTAATGTCACAGGTCAAAAAAGTTTTGTAATGAGGTTTAATCACACGATCATGGTGGCTAATCAACTGGTCCATTAAGTGATACCAAGAATTCAAAACTGTTTTTTTTTTAGTAAATTAATGGAATGGCGTGTTGTATGTATATGTACTTTGAAAAAACAACAAAGAGAAATTTAAGAGATATCATTGGCAAAAACGTTTGAGTTTAAGTCATGAGCAACAACAACAACAGAAGTGAAAAAGGAACAAAAGCTCAACCATAACAAAGAGCCTTTAGCTAAGAAACCAATTTCAATGGTTTATTAATGGCCTAGCAAAATCGATCGATTTAGTGACGTATGAGCTTTAAAGCTCAACATGAAAAAAATTAACATTTGTATTAATTTTAGAAATTTGCAAACGTTGCTCTGCCGTGAGTTTATTCATTTTATATTAAATCGGTCTTTAAACGAATTAATGTTCCCAAACCAAAGGTCTTAACGTAAAAAAACAAGACAAATTTTATTACATTATCTGAAAGCTGAATCATGAAGAGTTAATCTTGCATGGAAGTTTATACACACTGGTTGGCTCCATTTCAAATAGCCAGTCAGTTTCTAACACTGTATTTATTTTTTTATTTTTGGAGAGTTGCAGTAGTATTTATTAATTCCGTTAAATTTCACTCTCCATGGCTTAACTATTTTTCGTCAATATTGGAATAATTTTTAAATGCTGCAAAAAATACTTGTTAAATCTATATCGGCAGATTTTTTCAATGTGCATCACTCAATATGCCCAAGTTCTTTTCAGAGATCTGCCTCTTTTAAAATAAAACAAGTATTAGTGCTATATTCGGCTATGCCGAATCTTATATATCCTTCATCATCTAGTAAATCCAGTTTAGTGAAGTAACTTCAATCAAAAAAGCAAATAATGGGGTGACAGAGAATTAAAAAATAAGAAAAAAATTTCAAGTACTATATACATATAATATTAAACAAAATTACCATCGGCTCTTAATGGGTTATGCATTAAAAAAATGAGTATTTGCCAAAAAATCTTTTCAAATGCCTTAAAATGACAGCCATATTGTGATCTTTAAAATTTTTTTGCATAATTTTACTTTTCCCTGAAAAGTTCAGGGGCCCATAACCCGGAAAATATGGGTGAGCGCTAATTTTTTAACTAAATATATTTTTCTTATTTTTTAATTCTCTATCGTAACATATACTTTTTGCTTCATTGGAGTTACTTCATTGTTCCAAATGATATTTGAAACTTAGAGGTAGGCGTGGTGTTTTGCCCGCTGCGTCGAGGGGCATGCACCGACCTTGCTGATTTTCAATAGCACCTCTTTTGACCATATTTCTAATCGATTGGCGCAATAAAATTTTTTTTAGCTGATCTAGTGCCTCGGCAAACTTGATTTAAACATTAACACGGACGAACAGACGGACATCGCTCAATCGATTTCGCTATGTATAAGAAGTCAGAATATATGTACTTTATGAAGTCGGAAATGGATATTCTAGAAATAACAAACGGAGTGACAAAATTAGTTATAACTTTTTCCCACATTTTGTGGCGAGAGGTATAAAAAAATTGGGAATAATTCTTTATTTAACAAAACGCAAATGGTTAAAGCTATTTAATCTACAAAGTCTTCGGAAATAAAATAGAAAAGTTGTGTAGACGATCAGCTGCTGCTTAAGTTCAAAGTCAAGAAGTATTCGAGAGTTATCTACGGTTAGTACGAATACAAGCAGAGCTCTTGGCTTATTACAATTACACGCTAGTTTGAGTGTAAGTTATATTCACACGTTCTTACATTCGGTTATATTACAGACCGAAGACCTTGTTATGCTGGTAATCTCTGATCCACACGTGATCTCCCATCTAAACTGTAACTATGCCTTAACAATTTAAGCAATACCAAATATAATCGAGATGAGAATCATAACAATTTAATCACATAAGTAATTTTTACATATGACTTGGCAGTTTGAAAATCCTCATGTAATTCCTTATGTACGTCAAGTTTTGCCTTTAAACGTACATGCAAATTACGTCTGACATAACCTTCAAAGTAAATAATTATTTGTAACAGTTGTTTTGATGAGCGGCTATGTTAATGCTAATAAAGATATCAACTCTATTCTGCTTTCAACGATTTTAGTGCTTTTTGCGCTTTTTGGTCATTTAAAAAACGGTATAATTAAAGAAAGAAAAGTTGCACCACTTGAAGTCACAAAATGAAAATTAGTCATATGCTTTTAACACATTAATTAAATATAAGGAATGATTTAAGTCGTTTACACGACACATATGTATGTATTTTGTAATGGAAAATCTGACAAGTCATATGTAAAAAACATTTTGTCTAAAGGCGGCTTTATGTATTATTATGTATCTGTGAGTGTAAGTTTAAATAAGCTGTTAAGGTGTTTAATCCCTATTAGCTAATTCCGGTGCGTTTTCATTGCACATAGGAATACTCATACACCGACCGCTGTTCCAAATTAGTATGTTTTAAATTCGACCTGGCAAAATAATAAAAATATTAATAATTTATATATTTAAGTTCTTTAAATACATAATAGTAATTTATCTACCATATTTTTGCTAGGCTACACACACAAAAATTAAAGATATAATTTCAGTTCTCTGGATACTTAATAAAAACTTTACACATGTATTGGAGCTACCACGCCTGCTGTTTTAATTTACTACAATTTTTTCTAGCGCTAAGCACATTTATCTTTAATAGATTTGCTCAAAGCTCTACAGGATATCAATTTTTTTACTTTATATGAGAGGTACCATGACCACTGTTCCAGGCTACTCTTTTGCTAGCCTATGCATATTAATATGGAGGTTTCTGGGACAGAATTTGAATTTTATTTTTATTACAGCCTTTAAAATTCCACACGATGATAGATATTTATTTGTTACTGTTAAGTACTACGTCCACTTTAAACAAAAAGATTTTTAATGAACAATTATAACAACAAATTAACTACCAGTAATATTTGTTTGTCACTTAACATAATAATTTAATTATTATTTATTAATCAAATAAATAGCAATGAATTTTTAATTGTTAAATTTATGTGCATATGTTAGTCAGTAGCAGCACTTTTATTGTTTTTTTTACAATAAAATATTTTATATATATTAATTTAATTTATTAATAAATAATTTTCCTTTTTATTCCAGGTAAATAAATTCAAGCAAATATTTGATTGTGGACATTTAAAACAGTAAATAATTTTTAATTAATAAATAATATTAATGGATCTCATATATAAATGTGTTCGTATAAATAAATTCCTTTTGATTTTACTAATTTTCAATAAACACTTAATTATTAGAGTTGTTAGGCTTTAATAAACTTCATGGTTTTTTTTTAATTAAATATTTAACCAAAAGATTAAACATTTATGCATTTATGCATTTAATGTAATAATTTTAAAACAAACAGAAGCCAAAACAATTTGTTTAAATCACATCTATAAAAATACATGAGTACGATTTAAATTAAAATAAAAAATAAATTAAGTGCGATTTAACTGCTTGTTTATGGAAAAATCATTTTTATTAATTGACATTGAATAAAAAAATCATAAAAGACCCCGATTCTTTAACAAATATTTTTATATTGCAATCCCGAAATTTAAAAAAAAATATAATACCGCAGAGAAAAGTTTGAAGTAATTCTATATTTCGCCATTCCAAAAAAAAATTAAAAAAATTTAAAAAATTAAAAAAATTAAAAAAAAAAAAAAATAAAACAAAAAAGAAAAAAAAAATAATAAACCAAATGAAATGAAACGAAATTTTATATCGAATATTTATTTAATTTTATTTATTTATAAATTTGATTTATTTTTTAGAAACAAAATATATATAAAATATTTACAATTTGTCAGAGTGAGCTTGTTTTTGTTAAAATATGACCAACCTAAAACAAACAAACAAAAAAAAAAAAAAAAAATGACATCATTCAAAAATGGTGTAATATATATAATTCAGCATAGCTAAAATACATATTATTTCCTACATTATTTAACAAACTTCTTCATCGGATATATTAATATTAAAATTCACACAGTATGACGACAGGCATGTCATTAAAATCTTCTTCAATATCTTCCTCCGACATTTAACAAATATTTGGCAAAATTTGTAGGTGTTAAAGCAAACGCTAACACGAAAGCTACTTACAACATCTGCACTGCTACTCGTACTGAGAATTAGAGTTATCAATTGAACAATTGTCACGTTTTTCTACCTTTAAATTAAAGAGTATTTTTTTATTACAACATCAAGAAAAAAATTATTTAATTTTGTCCCTCAGCCATACATAGCATAAAGTTTATGCTGTCGGCGAGATTTGAGCTTACGGTGTAGTGACTAGCAAAAATGAGCTTTCAACAAGCGTAGCCATCCAGAACAACACAGTCTACAGATCCGAAAAAAATTTAATGAACGAGTCCTGCACACGACTCTGATAAAGATGAATAAAAAGTAATTTTTGTTACTACTGAAGACTCTGTTCGGAATTAAACTCACAATCTTTTGTTTAAAAAATTAGCAGATACCTCTACCAACGAAGACACAACAATTGCTCAGATGTTAGATAACCTTCGGTTTGTGCTGTTCTTCATATCTACACTCACCTTATTTGTTAGCGGTGGAAATAAAAATTTAATCGCACATGGGCGTGCCGAAATATTGATCGCTACGCTAAAAAAACAATAGTTTATCAAATTGACTAAATACTGCAATGTTTTTTTAATTTTCTTTTTATCTCATGTAGCAAATAAAACATTGTAAGAATATTTTAAACGATATGAACTTCCAGCCAGTGATGTTGCTAAAAAAAACACCATAAGGTACTTAGAAAAATACCTTCAAAAGTGTATAAAATCAACAGATTTATAATAAAGTCAATGTCCTTTATTTTCAAAAGGGCCATAAATTTTCGCAATAAATTTTTCAGTTTTTTAACTTTTGCAGAAAAAAGCTTTTGCAATTTTTTAATTTTTTTAGTTTTCAGATAAATATTAAATAAAATTTTAAATTGTTAATTAATTTATAATAAATGCAATAAATTCGAATTAAATAATCAATTATAAAAATCAATTGAAAATTAAATTAATTAAAAAATAATAATTTTCTAAAGAAACAAATAGTTGAATCACAATCAAAAATTGAATTTGATAATTATTTTAAAACGCGTCAACCCATTAATATGTTCGAAAAAATTTTTCTGTTTGAGTTTTATTTCCTGTTTAGATGTGTAAAATTAATGATCCAACAATTTTTTCAATTATTACCACCAACATAATTCTTGTTCACGTAGAATATTAAATGTAACTAATTACTTAAAAAATCTTTACAATCTTTAAACAAAGGTTCATTTTAAGTTTAATTTTACTTAAAATAAAAGCAACAAAAACTTTTTCGTTTAATTACAACGCTTTTTTTTTTCCTTAACAAAGTTTCGTTCTAATCACCTGAACTTAACAAATTTAATACTTCTTTGCTTTTATACAACACAAGCAGCAAGTAAGAGTTCATCAGCTACGGTAGCAACAATACCACATTTACAAAGTAATTTACTAAATACATAATCTTAAAAAAAAGTATATATAAGTTTGGTTGCCAGTGTTGTACATTTATGTGTGAATGAATTATAGGGGGAAAAGTAATGTATGACTTTGGTTAACAAATTACAACACTTGTAGTCAAACATTTGTATTCATTTTATCAAATACATACAAAATTATTTATACAAATTTAAGTGCAGTTTTATGTGAACACTAAAACTAGATGAGTTTTAAAATAAAATTAAGGTTCTTGTTGAACACAAAAATGTAAATTCATTTGTACTTCTGTGTGTCATATTTTGTTTGTACGTTTGATGGTGGGTGTATTTTATGCAAATAAAATTCATATGAAAAAAGAAAGAATGAACAGAATGTGATCATGTGTAAAAGACAGCAAAAAATTAAGAGAACACACTTACAAATGTATAAAAAATATGCTTTTTGTAAATTACGAGGGTAGTCTTAAAAGTAGTTTAATTTTTTTTTTAAATTTGGTATTGAAATTACATTTAAAGTGCAATTTTACAGTTTAGTTCATCGTTTTAGCCATGACATTGTTTGTTGCGTAGAATTGGTCTGTTCTTTCCATCTTTTCTCTATATTCGAATAACAGAAAACAGAAGAGTTCAGAATGTTAGAAAGTGTGTATTAGTATTAAAAGATGTTTTTCTAGGTCTATTTTCTATTTAATCTCTTAAGAGTTTTTATAAGACATTACATAGCTTCTGTACCTTCAGAGCTGCATTTAGTATTGTAGTAGCTTAATATTCACATCCCTGTGATCTTGTAAAGAAAAATAGTTTCATCAGATGCCTAGGACATATAACAATTAGAATGCTGACAGTTTTAGAACTATTGATGTTGATAGGTTTATTAAGTTGCTACCCAGCATGCAACCCATTACGTTCGACTAAAGGGACATAATGCGTTTGGTTGAATACTAGCCAAATGAAAATAATTGATTGCAGCCACTATGAAAAATATTTTTTTCATCTAGCGCTGACTAGAATTTTCGTTAATGACAAGGAAGAGGAGTATATCGAAGCAGAACCCTTAACTTATGTGTGCATTTTCCAACTCCTTAATTCCATGAATTGCTTTTAGCCAACCGATTTGTTGGAATTAACTAAATATATTTGTTAGATTTTATAACTTTTTGTTCATAGCTCTCATATATTGGTATTTGCACCTTTTGGCATTTAGTTGCAGCAAAGGATTAATTTAACATTTAACTTCATGTGCTTAATATTATGAAGTAGTGTGATTTGTTTTTGTTTATATTTTTGTTAAGTCTCAACGCAAAAAAAAAAAACATATAAAGTTAGTTTTTGTAAGAAATAAAATGATAACATGAACTGGATATATACATATGTATGTAATACATGTATGTAATACATGTATGTAATGTATGTATTTATGTATGTATGTGTGTGTGTGTGTTTGTTAAAGTTTGCCAGCATATGTATCATATTCAAAGTGGGTATGGAATTTACTCCCCCTGATACCTGTAGTTTCTGTCAGAAAGAAACAGATCAGGTCATTATTTTCAAATTTGCATATTTAGAATATACAGTGGTACAAAACAGAATAATTTAGATGCTTAAGCTAACAATCAGTTATATGAAATGTACCTGAATAAATATGAGCAATAAGTGTTTTCTTAAAAAATTACGTTGTAAAGAATAATACACAGAAAATTAATTTGTTTAAAAAAAAATACTTTGTTAGAAAAGACAATCTAATAGCATTAATGTATAAAATTATTTCGGGCAGTTGCCTATCGTGGCTGTTGTTACGCGTCAAACAGCCAAGTTTTTAACACCATTTTATGGCCAGATTTTAATAAGTCAATGGTTGTGGTAGCCGTAGGGCACATACTGTTGAAACCACATCCTACCCGAATCGATGTGGTGTATATTTTCAAACAAAGAATTATTGATCATCTTCCAGTAACGACTTTTGTCAACCGCAACGCAAGTTCTGGCCTCTTTTCAGAAAAAAATTTAATTCCAATTATAATACAAGCGTTTAAACGACAGCAAAAAGTACATATTTTTTGTTGTAATGACTCCTTAAGGGCCTGCTGTGGATTGGTTTCACTTCAAATCCGGAAATTTTTTTTGTTAACAAACTTGTTAAACTAAAAATGAGTCTCATGGCTCAACATAATTTTGTAATAAAAAATAAGGATGAGTTTCAAACTGCAGTAGAGACCAATCGGAAAAAAAATCGCTTATGATGGTCTCGAGGAGTTGACTCACGAATGTTAGCCCAAAATTTTCCGTGTAATGGAATCGATACATTTTGAACTTCTTTCCCATTTTAGTTGACAGCGGCGATATTCTCTTTAGTATGCAGATTTCTTCGACGAGTTAGTGTTATTGCATCATTTACAGGGTGTATGTTTAAAACATGTGTACACACATACGTCTGTCTTGTTCAGGTGGATGATTTAGTGTACCATGAAGTCTTCTTCAATTTGCGGGTAATGATGACTTAGTTTCATAGTAATTGAGTGTCTCTAAAGATTTTGAATAATTTGCCTAATACGACAGTTCGTTTCAAAGGTAATCCTTTTGTAAACTGTAACCGGCTTAAAAAACATCTATTATACCTTTTAAAAGTATGTTTTGATGTGGTCAGATTAGTCAAATATTTGACCAAAAAGACGTAACCACTAAATTATTGATGAAATTTTTTGTCTTCTCAAATAATTTTTAAGAAATATTAGATCCTACAGAATATTAAAGGTAAGATATCACACTTTTTATGTTATAAATCGTTCTCTGTAAGAGGAAGTGTCTGAAAAATTGAATAAACATTTGTAAAAAAAAGTGGTGATGCATTTTTTGTGAAATATTTGTCTAGTTTCACAGCACCTTTAGTTTTTTTGTAAGATGCTTAATAAGAAACTTAATTTTTTATTGTGCAAGAATCTAAGGTTTAAGTAAAAAACATTAACAAGTCTTTTATTAAAAAAAAAAACATTTTTCATACCTATTAAGAATTTTTCATGTCCCACTGTAAGCAATTTATCTCTGACTCTGCTGCTATCTCTGTGGTAAGTAAATAATGCACACGCATAACTTTATTATTGTTAACAATTTTATATCTTTTCATTTTTTTTTCTTTTCACTCGCATGAACTTTGTTTAATCTGTTATAAAATCATCTACATCCTCAGAGCTTTGCCAAAAAACAGATTTTTTTGTATTTTTAAAATTTAATCCTGTTACTGCTTTTATTTAAAGGTATATAGAGGTACAAAGAAACAAACATTATGTAAAATAATACTGATTTTTAACATTGTTTCTGCAACTTGCAAAAATATGTTATTTTCTAATTAAAGTCATTAGTTTAGAAAACTTGAAAATTATACTCTCCTTAAGAATAGAATGCTTTATGTTACTTATAACATTTTGTTTAAAAGCTAAGAAAAATAAAGTACATAAATGCTTTTAAATAGAAAATAAAATAATTCAATAATTTTACAAAGGATCCTTTACAGAGGATCAGGCAAAAATATTTGATAAAAATAATAACAAATTGGTAACAAAATATGTAAATGATTTAATTTATGTTACAGGATTGTTTAAATTTAATAATTCTATCATCATATTAGATCTTAATACAACAAAGCTTTTATCGTTGGATTGCTGTAGTCAAGGTGCTAAGCACATTGACTACAAAGCTGGTTAGCCAGGGTTCAACCCCTGCGGCAACCAAAAAATAAAAAAGGTTTTTTTTCCTTTTAATGGTATAAATACATATTCAGAATTAACATTAAACATGTAGCCTCCTTTGTCGGTACTTCTTCATAGCATATTCGCCGGCGAAGTGAAATAACTAATTAAACGGTTGCACAATAGAGCAGAACTAAAATATTTCGAAAAAAAATCTGCAACTTCTTAATTTCGTAAAAAAATTGGTACGAATTCGAGGAACTATAAAAGCAACACATTTAGCAATTTGTTAAAAATTTTTATGCAGAAATCAGCTGATTTTGGCTCTCAGAAAATTGGAAAAATTATTAGGTTCATTTAAAAAATTTCTGTTTATGGGGAAAAGCTGGATAGTCTTTTTAATAAAAAATAATAAATTTTTTTTAAAAAGTCTAATTTCAAAATCGAATATTTTAATGGTTTTAAGCTAAGAAATTTTTGGAACTGGAATATGGTTTTAAAAAATTCGTCAATTTTAATGTTTACTATGGATGATAATTTAACGGCTTATACTTGATTTGTAAAGCATTATCAAAGTCTTTGGGCTGTGTAAAAATAATTTAAAGCTACGATGACTAGTAGCGCCCCAATGAATGACATTATTGCTCTTTACCTGAATGGTCTGGAAAGCTCAATTATTAACTCTTAAAATTCTACTCTGTTTTCAACCCCTTAAATCCATTCAATTAAATTTTAAAATTTATTTCTGAAATATTGCGTTTTTTGCCGTAAAGTGTGTAATTTGATTTACGTAAAATTTTTAAGGACAATTTTTAAGGATTCAAAACGGTCTAGTTATTTTAAGTTTTATGTTTGCTTTAAGGGATTAAAGAAAAATGTCCTGTTAATTTCTTTTATCAACTGATGAAATAAAATCAAACTTGTTTCAGATTAAGGAGCACTTAGAGAGCAGCCGTATTCCAATGAAATGTTAAAAGCACTCAAATAAAAATAAAAGTTTAGCAGAGAAACAATTATATAAGTGGCTGAAAGACTATAAAACCATACAGAACTGTCTTTCACTAATACACAAATCTAGTCTAAACCACCATACTTTTTGGGCACATATGCCATAGTTGACAGATCAAACGACAATGCCAAAATCACGTCTCTGCGGAAACACCGCTTAATTTAAAAAAATCTCGTTTTTATTGTTTGTTGGATGATTTGTTAAAATATCGAGTATTTTTTTCAGTCTGTCATAAATAAATCAAGTATATTTTTTTTTAATAAATTTAAACTCCTTAAGATGAACCAGTTTTGTAGAAGCAAGTTACTAAATGTTACATTCTTAAGATATATTTTTTTTTTTGCCGGATTATGTATATCTTTGATATAGTAAACCTCCACTTGCAAAGAATAAAAATTTAAACGCTAGATGCAGCTGTTCAGGGACCCGGTAGAGAAGTGTCTAATAAAGTTTATGTGACATAGTACATAAAAGAATGCGTTCTTTGTCAGTGTAAACCTAGTCGTGATTAAAGTAATCAGTTTAACCACAATTTTCTTTCTCGGAATCTGACAAAGATAAATAAAATAGCGTTGACCGGCTCATTATTTTTATTTTTTATTTTTTTGCTAAAAAATATTTACTCTCACACAATTTGGTTAATGCTCTTTTTGTGACGAACATAAGATAAAAACGGAACTAATGTGATCTGTAACGATAATAACGTAAAACGAGTTGAGCAAATTTAATGGCTGCGTTATTTGAAGTGCGTGCTGCAAAACAGAATATCACGAGTTCAAGCCCATCTTCGGACATGCGTACAAAGGAAGAATAATATTTATGTAAGGCAATTTAAAATAAAGAACACCAGTTCAAACCTCACCAGCAAAAAATTTCAAAAAAGGTAATCGAGTACGGAATTGAACATTTTTGGTGGAAGGACTTTCTAACTCAATTACCAACCTAATGATTTTAACCAGTCATGAGATTTTTACTGATAATTGATTACATTGATTATTGCAGTAAATAATTATAAACATTAGCATTTATTCTAAGGTATTTTTAAACTAATTTAATTACTGCTTCCTGTACTTGCGAACAAATGTAATGTGTTTTGTAAGGGAGTAACGAAATTTGGCAATCACAAAAGTAAGTCATTATATGGGAAGTACTTTTTAAGACAATGTCTAATTTTTTGCTGGGTCCCGAAAGGAGGAAGACAATTTTTGTGTGAAGCCATGGCCAGAAAAATTAAAGTGGGACGTCTATGAATAACAGATAATTGTGAAGACGGCCTTTATAAAGAGCCTTTAGCGAAAGGAAGTAACAACACATCATCACAGTGTACAGCAGATGGAAGTTGTGACTATTGGACTTAAAGGTGGATGGCGGCTTGGTTGTAAAGCAAGGTGAAGAGGTGTGCGGATGGTTTACGCTACTAAGCGAAGCATTGAGCAGTTCATGTCTCGCCGGAGTAACACAGTAGTAAAGCATGGACGGCTGCGTTTGTAATAACGCATGTTTAGTAAATATTAGACCGGACCGTAGGATCAAGTATATAGCCAGATAGATGTATAATGGATGAACGTAGAAGGGAAACCCATATGGTTTCCTATGTCTTACCTAATACTTAATTTGTTTTTCAAAAGCTTAAATGCATTATTTTCAAAGTTTTACTTAACTTTTCATTTTGTACTTAAAAACGACGACTAAAATTTCGTTCTTTAATCTCTTTAATTATAATTAAATATCACTTGATATAACAACATAATATTAATAATTAAATACTAAATAAAATTTTACTATATTTAATCCTTTAAATGTAAAGGCAAAGTAAAAACCTCACTTGTTTAAGGCGCACATTTATTCCAGTTTAAGCAGTTTCTCTGTCTGTTTACAATTTCATAATGTATTTAAATTAGCCAACTCAGTAAAGCGTAACCAACATTTGGTTGAATGTTTTTTTTTTACCTTCCGACAGATGTCATTTTGAAGTTAGGATATAACGGCTTAAAAACAACAGCACAATATTGCAAAAATATATATATAAATAAAATAATTATTGCAAAGAAGTGACTGCAGAAAAAAAATTTATTATGTTTCATTTTGCTAAACAAAATAAACAAACAAGAAAAACTTCATTTTTAATTAAGGCTTAACTATGTTTACAGTTAGCTACGTAATAAAATATTAGTTGAAGGCAGCATTAACTGAGAGAAAAATAAAACTAAATATAACAGATGTAGATTTTTATTTGAATGCAAACATATTTATGTTGCGTTATATCCTACAACATTGAGGGTGTTCTGAGTTCGTCCTCAATGTTATTATGAACAGATATAGTTATTATTGTTTTTTTCGGACAAAATTTTGAGTCCTATTTACAGCCAACCTACAGATGTGGTCCTTTCTTTAATTCCACAAATTATTTCATACAAAAAATGACAGAGACATCATTATTACCTATATGAGAGCTAGAAATGTTATTTATAAGTTTTTCACTCCATTTGTAATTTCTACAATTGTTCCTACCATCCCAATGAATTATGTATTCTCTGCATCCTTGAACATAGAAAAGTCGATTTACTGATCTCCATCTATTCCAAGATACAAAAGGAATTGCAAAAAATTGAAGCTTCCAAATTGTTAAATATAGTTTCGAAAATTATGGTACTGATAATCAATTAAATTGATTTATCACCAGACTGTTGGTTGCATTTTGTTATTATTATTGTTTTTTGTCTACCAAGAATTAAAAATTTCACTTAACAATCAAAAATTCAATATAAAATCACATATTTTTCTAATTTCCGCTTAATAACTTAAATTTTACAAAAAATTGTATTTAAAATAAATTTAAAATTTCTTAAAAAGATTGACAAGAAACTATCAATAATTTATTAAAAAAAAGTTTCGCAAAAAAAAAAGTTTTGCATCTAAAAACTCTCTAAAAATAAATTATTAAACAGAAATATTTCTATAAAAAAATTTTTTTTGTCGGTTTTGGTTTGAGCTGGCTATAAGTGTAATTTCTTTTTGTGGTTATTAAGTCTTTAGTTTTTATAATTTTTTAACACAAAATGAAAATTTTCTAAAAATGTCGACTGTTGAAAGTTTTTATACCTTATTATACTCTTCACCTTATTATACTCTTCAAAAAGTGGAAAGACGGTGTATATAAGTTTGTGATTCCGCTTGTGATTTCTACAATATCCATATCTGACCCCATAAAATATATTCTAATGAAGTCGGTTGAGCGATGTCTGTCTGTTCATCCGTGTTAGTGTTGAATTCAAGTGTGCGGATGCACTAGATCAGATAGAGAAAATTTAAATATGCTTATCGATCAGACTTAGTGTCGAAAGAGTTGCAATTGAACAACAGCAAGATCGGTCCATGTCCCTCGAGGCAGTGGGCTAAACACCACGCCTTCCACTAATTTTTCTATATCATTTAAAACAATGAAGTAACTTCATACAAAAACAAATATATGAGGCGATAGAGAACTAAAAAATAAGAAAAAAAAACACGAAGTGAAAAAATTGACACTCGCCCATATTTTTCGAGATACGGACCCCCTGAAATTTTCAAATTTTTTAAAGTATCAATATGGGTATCATTTTAAAGCTTTACCCATTAAGCGCCAAGGTGATTTTTTTTATTTAGTTTTTTTTAACTTTTTAAATTCTCTATCACCCCAATATTTGCTTTTTGATTGGAGTTGCTTCATTAAACTAGATTTAGATAAATGGTAAAGGGTATGCAAGATTTGGCAAAGCCGAATATAGCGCTCTTACTTGTTTTTTATATTAGAATTGTTCAAACGAAGTACATAATTATGACAGTAAAAACAAAACTACACTGGTTTTAAATTGTGCAACTGAAGGGGTTGAGGGTATTTAAGATTCGGCATGACAAATATATATGATTTAAAATGGACATTTCAGTTGGTATAGAACCAACTCTTTGAAAAAAAACTTAAGTTCATGAAATGTCCTTTAAGAGTTATATTATTTGACTGGTTAAGAATCAAGGTATATTTGTAAATGCTTAAATGTGACATTACAGTTTATTTCGTCATCCGTATTTAGAAATTCTCGCTGAGTGAAAGGAATACCGGCTAACTGATGTACCTCGCAAGCGCTTTAAATTAAACAGGATACTTTCTTAATACTGGTTACTTTTATTTGCAGCATAGATGAAGCAAAAGTAAATTTATGTGGAGACGCATCAAGCAATTCAAAGACTTTATAGAGGGTATGTTGGGAAGACCTCTAATTTGTTTACGCTTTTTAGCAATTAACCAAAAACACCTTTTCCGGAAGAATATTTTTGGCCTGTGTAACACAATATTAATCGTTCTGGCCCACGAGTAATAATCGCTGGCTTTTTTTCATTATTGCAGAGTACCAGAGTGTTTTTTAGATTGTGGTGTATAATGGCAGTGAGATTCAGTACGCTTCTTCATGTGCTTCTTACTCCAATACAAGCTTGTGCAGGACGTTTGCATTCGCTTTTCAAACCAGTTTTACGTTAATCACTGGCACCATGAAGCACTCGAAATGTCGTATTAATCGCAGGCTAGAACCGAAGTTACAGAGTACCTGTTATCTAAGGCAGTAGAATAAAGTTTGTGGTAACTTTCGTAGCATAGCTACTGCCTTAAAGACCGATAGTAATAGTCCACATTCGCACATGCTGTGTAATACATTTGCAGCTTATTTTACACACGGCTTAAAGCTTCAAGACTGCTCTATCCATAAAGGTAAACCTCTACATTTATTGCAGGCTAACGTTGATGGTTGGGTACTAAGCAACCCATCCATAGTTGTTTCTGTTATTTGAGCAGTATTTTCCCTGCACTTGCTACGATAGTGGAAAAAATAATGTTTACCTGCAAGAGCTTCTTTTACCCAAGTAAGCCTAAATATATACTCGGCATCTATAGCTATTCAGAGTTTGTATGAAACAAATCAAACTTTCGCTTAACCGCGCATCGCTGGCGTATTCTACTCTAAAATGGATTATATTATAATTTTATGAAGTCCACATCTCTTTATTTAAAATATTAAGCCAACATCCCCAGCAGTTACAGGATGTGCTGAAAATCTTTTTTCGATCTTCACCGCGATGATAATTCTAATCTATTAAGCGAAAAAATTAAAAAAGGCTTGTAATTTTGTCTTCTATATACAAAGAATCAATCTTTGCTTTAAAATCTATAGCAAACTTGATGCATTTTATGTGGTTTTTTAAATTGCAGGAATAATAGCCTTTTGTTAGCCATTACATTGATGGCTTAATCGATTTCTTACTTAGTGGTTTTAAAACTGATTTAAATGAGTTGGGGCTGAAAACACAATCAACTTTTCATCACATTAATGAGGAAGTTAAAAAACATATACCAAAAGGAAAAAATAACGTAAAGTAAGTGAATCAGTCCAACAAATATTGCATTAAAGAGAACAGTTAAATCACACAGCTTTGAGAAATTAAGCTTATTAAAGATTTAATTTAGGTTTGAAATTTTTGCTTCTTAATAGTACAAATCACACCCTTTAATTTAAAATAAACGAAAAAAATCGAAAAATACTATTGAAGCCACAGAAACGACAAATGAGTAAGCGGAAAACAGGTGCCCAAAGTAACGGGAATGTCGCTCAGAAAAGCAGCTAACTAAGGCGAATGTATACTTAAGTAACGAAAAGTGAATAATGTATATTCGAAGTACGTGGTTAGTGACGAGGCCTATATGATAAAAATTAGATTAATTAGCTGAGGAAGTTTAAGGATTTGGTTGATTACGAAGTGCAGTTCTTCTTGCATCTGTCTAAATTGCTTCTATGTTGCCACCTTTTTTAAACTATTTTTGCAACCATTAGAATGTGTAGTAATCAACTTTTGTGATATAAGTAAGTTGAGGACGTTCTTGGCATAAGAACTACATGTGTTGTTCGATTATTGTTGTTGTTACTCACTTTTTATGAATCGGTATAAATGATTCTTTCTTACTATTTATTAGTGTTAAACTTTCATGTATGGAACGGTGCTTCAAAGTTTGTTTTGAAGTTAATTGACCGCTTGCTGCAGAGAGGATAGAGGCTCTTTGGTTATTGTATGGAATGCAACTTTTTTGACTCTCTTGTTTTATCGATACTATAATGGAATGTGATAATGTAATAAGATCAGGAAATTCGTTCCCGATGTCCGCATGTTTTGGCGTAAAACATACTTTTCATTAAGAGCTTATCCGATTGTAGCCGATACTCTAGTGAATTGCACTATCCATTATAGAGGAAATTCGCTTCGTTCGTACGAAGAGTCACCTTACAGCAAAAGTCTTTACTGTTAGTTTCAATATAAGAAAAGTCTTTAAATACTGCTTTCCGTAACCTCCTTCCCACAATCTTTTTTACTTATTTCTTGCTACACCTCCATATACAGTAAAACTAGATTTTTATTTTTTATTAAGTTTTTCAGTATATTTTTCTTTCATCCTTCTTTATTTATTTGTTTTTTAAGTGAATCTTACTTGCTTTAGTGTAATTTACAAAAGCCATACCTTATAATCAGTTTAAGTTGGGAACATCCTACAAACCAAATTAAACTTTTGCCTTCTATTTGAGAACAGATTATAAATGACTTTACAGGGAATGCTTCTTTATCGCCTTAATATAATATCAAATGGTCAAGTGATTTACTTGTTTGAAACAGTAGTAACTCTACCTGTTTGTTTGTATTAACAATTTAACATGCAAGGATAAAAAATTCAAATTATAATATTTAAAGCAGCTTAAATATGATATTATTTTACAAAAAATGGCTTAAAGTTAATACGGGTGACAAAACAACAATATCTGCATTTGTGAACTTATAGAAGTAAATATAAATACTGAATATGTTAAAAACAACAGGAAAATTTAAATATTAAACTGAAAAATATATTGTTTTTTGCGAGTAGAAAACGAAGCATGATTAAAGCAGGAAAACAATAATGTATTATTGACTTTACTTTTAACACTGATTTTTTTAGTTGCCAAATAAATTTATAAAACATTTAAAACCCGAGACCGTAACGGTTACAATTTTTATTTAAAAAATTCTTCTTACTTCAAATTAGTTTTTTTCTTATTTTATTAATTAACGATTATTTTTCAAGTTTTAATTTTGGGTTTTAGTTTTATTTATTGTATATTTGCAATATTTATTGTTTGAATTATAACTAATGTATTAATTAATTAGACTTAGTTTCAGGTTGTATTTTTATTTCTGAATTATGTATTAAGAAAGAAATTTTATTTACATATGTGTGCGTTTTATTTAAAATAAACCAGGAAAATTTTGACACTGCCTGAATTTTGTACAGCAGTTTCTAGATTGCTACATTTATTATCAGCGTTCTTGTTATCTATCTAACTTAGATTGTGATCATTATTAAAAGGCGAAGAATATTTTTAATTAGAATTAATAAGTTGCTTAGTGCGTTTTGCAATATGTACGGACCACATTTTTTTCCACCCGGTGACTTTAAATTTAAAGAAAATGGTCATCTCATTTGTTATTTATTTATAAATTGAGACTGATGATTTATAAGAATTATTTAAAGTTTAACTTCTTTTTGATAGTTTAGCTGTTCTTTCCTTATAATAGTGTTAATGTTTCCCAGGGATCAAGTCTAAACTAATGTCAGAACGCTGACTCATCAGATAGATCAAACTTTTACATGAAAATTCTTGTGTTTTATACGCTACGTGCCTCCCTTACAGCATTTTACTTTCTTGAAAAACATTGCAGTCATTAGGAAAAGGATATAAGACTCAGTGTTTGGATCATGGAAAGCACACCAGATTTTACATTAAAATTCATCTTCAAGATATACCCCTGCATGGGAAGCAGAAGTTCTGCACCTTCTGTTGTCAATGTTTACTTTATCAGGATAAAAGAAAAACCAATTAAAAATGGGATTAATAAAAAAGCTAAATAGGGAATTTAAATTTACTTTAAAAAAAGTAAGGAATAAATTTTTTTTTGTAAATCCTCAAAAATAAATACTGCTCATGAAAATTTCATTAAAGAAATTTATTTATTGGAGTGGTTAATAGATGTGTTGGATAATACCTTTATCATTTTTACTTTATTATTATTTTTTTAAACTTTATTTTTATTCCATTTACCACTCACACACAAAGACAACAATTTTCTTAGCACTGCAAATTTTTGACACATTTAAGCATTTTTCAAACTTTAATACTTTAAAACCATAACCACATGAAAACGATGTATGCTTTTCATTCTGGCTTAATATGTGAGATATATTCATTATTAATATGAATTTATTATACGATATTCTCATGAAATATTTATTATTAAAAGCTACAAAATTGAATCTATTACTGTGAGAAAAGCATACCCATATACCCCTTTCGCTACAGTTCATATAGCTTTTAAGTGTATTCTAGCCAAATTTTGAATTCAAAACTAATGAGTCTTTCATCAAATGCCAAATTCACTGCAAACATATCCTGATCGCAAGCCCTTTGTTTCGGTTGTTAAAATGCGAAGCCTTACATTGGCGTGATACAATACATATTCTTCAAACTGTTGAAATAATTTTGCCTCTTGTGATTTGAGAATTAACCTGCTAAGTTTACATTTAACAATAGTTTAAGTTTGAATTATATATTTTATTTTAGTTTTAAATTTTATTTAATATTATTTAAAACATTTAGCTGTTATTTTTGTATTTTAATGGGTGTAAATACTGGATAAACCAAAAACTAAACTAAAAAGTTTCTGCAAGAAAAAAAATTGTTTATTTATTTACTTTTTTATCCACACTGAATAATTTAAATGTATTTTTATGCTATTTTAATTGTGATTTTCTAGTTGAATAATTGTTTTTTATTCCACTCATTCGTTAATCCGTTTAAAAATGTTAAAGTTAATAAATCTGCTTAAATAATATTTAAATTTTATTAAAGCCCAATTAAACGCAGCACGAGTATTTTGTAGTAAAAGGCTTTTTTAACTCCAGGACACTAGTCTCCTTGTGAGACGCAACGAAAGTTACTTTGGATTGATTCGTTATAATCGCTTACATAAATGTGACTGATGTTTAGTATTTTGTAGTGTTATAAAGTTATTTAAATTTTAAACATATTTGTTTGTTCGAAAATAGGGAATTACTTTGTTTTTATTCGATTACAGAATAATAAAACGAACGAATAAGGAATAAAAAATTTATTCGAATCAAATAACTTAAGAAAATTAAAACATTTCTATATTTAAAGGAATAAACTTAATTTTATTCGAATATTGAAACGAATAAAGAACAAACAATTTACTTCAAATAACTAAGAAAGTATGCAAACATTGTTTTTTAATTTATATATTATGTCCTGCGAGTGAAACGTCTTTTTCGATTCTGTTCGGTTTATTGAAATTGTTTTATATCCCTGCACCTTACACCACAAGGGATGACTTCGTTCACGAGCTGATAGTATGAATTGTGCAGTTGTGGCCAATTCTTCCAGTGTTGTACTGAAATTCCAATAAATAACAATTATAACAATACAACCTTAAGCCAATAGTGGCTTATGACTTTTTAACTAAAACCAAAAACACTGCACTACTAAAAATAGCAAGTAATTTATTCACAAAAAACAAGAATATTTTAATACATTATTGTATATTTTTTTCATGTATTAATAATATTAACTAATAAAAAAAACGTTTTTAAACTTTCTGGCAGTTAGACGGCGTTTCAAATTTTTTTATTGTTAGACGGCAAAGTATTTATAAACATTTATATATAACATTCAAGTTATATTTCAGTTTTGCCTTTTAAAATAATCCTTTAAAAATCATTATTTTATAATAAAGTTTTTTAATTTGTTAACGACTCTCTCTTTTAGTTTTTTCTTAAAAAAAATTGTAATGTGGGTTATGTTGTTTAAATAAATTTTTCGGTTCTTTTTAATTTTTAATCTTCAAATCTCTTAATAATTTGTTGCATACTCGTTAATTTCCTGTTCCTTTGTGGGATATTTAAAAGAATAAAATCGGATGGAATATTTCCTTAGGTGAAGCAAAAAAAAAAAATTGTTTCTTAACTTGTTTGCTGTTTTGACATGTCAAAAGCTCTTTATAGTATAATTTCTACCACTCTTAAACATTACTAATCGCAAACCAAGACATAAAAGAAACAAAACACATTGTTTGTTATTATTGAGTTTGTCATAGAATTGTTGTCAATTTTTAAAGTTAATTCTTACACAAGCACTTAGAGTTTGATTAAAAATAAAGGGTCATCCAAAAAACGCGCCTACATGCTTCTTTGAAATAAAACACAAACTATTTGAAATTTTTTCAAGATGTTTTTTTTTTAAGTATGATCCATTACAATTATAGTATATCATTCAAATGTCCACCATAACTGCGTCTGCAAACATCAGTCCGAATATCTAAACTTTCAATGACTTTTCGACATGTTGCTGGTGTTATTTCACGAATTGCAACTTGAATGTTGTTCTTTAGATCATTAATTGTTTGTGGCTTGTTAGCATACACTCGACTTTTCAAAAACCCCACAAAAAAAATCTAATGGTGTTAGATCACATAACCTTGGAGGCCAATTGAAATCTGCATTACGTGAAATTACACGTTGAGGAAATTTTGATCGCAAAAGCGTAATGTTTTCTCGAGTTGTGTGACATGTAGCACCGTCTTGCTGGAAATAGACGTCAGATACATCAGTATGATTCAACTGTGTCCATAAAAAGTCTCTCAACATTTATTGGTATCGCTCAACATTCACAGTAACAGCATTTCCAGCATCATCTTCGAAGCCCAAAATGCACACCAAACAGTAACTTTTTGTGGGTGTAGAGATTTTTCATGAATAACACGAGGATTTTCATCACCCCAGATACGACAATTTTGCTTATTGACGAATCCATCCATTCTGAAATGAGCTTCGTCACTAAACAAAGTTTTGTTTGAAAACAATGGATCTGTTGTTCGTTGTTCAATAATCGAACTTCAAAGTGTACCTGTCCATGGTTAAAACTGTACTACCTTCTAATAAAACAAAATGGCTTAAATCATTTGAAAAGATGTCACGTGTTAAAATTATATAGTGCTGACATCTAGGCGTCACATTTGGATGACCCTTTATTTCTTTGAGCAAAAATAAAAATTTTTTTTTTGAAACATCAAATTACTATTCTCCAGTATTTGCTATATATTGATGATGTCACGTTGGTTGCTTGTTTTCAATCTATGAAAATCATTGTGGTAATTGACATAAAAAGAACGCTGATCAAGTCTAAAATCTATAGATCCTTAAGGTCCTGTTATAAGCAGTAGTTCGCCATATACCAAACTTCATTCGAAAGGTCTGTTCATAATAATTCTAAAATGATCTTTAATATCGCATGAGGTGTAAAGATCACCCAAAACTAACGAAAAATTCCTTACATTAAAGATTTTTAATGAGCAGAAAAACCATGTTATTATTTGTTATGGAATCATTAAGTACGCCGGAGTGTATGTGTAGCATATCGGAAAAATCATTGGCATATAAATATTTTCATTATGACTTTCCATATGATTGCTTGACTATCCCTAATGAAATCCTTCGACAATGAACGGAGTAGAATATGATTTTTAGTGCAGACCTTTGAAGTCAGAGGGGAAAATTCTCAGCTCCTTAGTCAGAGCATGTAGAACTTAAGAAAGCCTCATGCAATAAATTAATTGAATCCGTATTATTTAAAGCATGTTTCTTCCTCATCAGCTATCTAGTTGAGGCAAATGCAAGCAGTAATCTCAACGAATAATACAGTCATCCATGTGTAGCAATATTTCATTAAATATAATGAGCATTAAGCTCTATTAAACTCCATGTCTAAAAGTTACATAAGTATCTAAAAGATAAGAAAGCCTAAAAACTTTACTAACGAGCAACAAAGTACACAGCTTTCACGGCGATTAGTCTGACGAGTACGTCCATTCTTCCTCAAAAACAACCGTAATTAAACACACAGAAATAAAAAATGTTAGTTGAAATTTTTATGGCATAAACTAAATCATTCCTTATCAAGCAGCATTTCAATAGAATAACCTTTGTAACTAAAATTTTTGTGATTTAAATTTTTTCTTAAAAATATTACTAAATTTACCACAATAAATTTTAGTTTTATTTAATGAAAACTTGTTTCAATAGACTAAAAATTTGGTTTTTCATTTTTTAACCTCAATTACATTTCGTAAGTTTAAATATGTTCATGTTTCCCTAAAATTTACTTAAAATTTTAATGTAAAAATCCAATTAAATTTTTTCTACTCCCCAAATAAAAAAACCAGAACATAAAAATCCTGATGTTTTTATGTAAACTAATTTAAATTGCTTTGAAGTCTACTGATGTTGTTTTTACAGCAATTCATTCTGTTCTCCCTTTTTATTTTACCACATTTTACAGGCCACAAAGTGTTTGTTGGCCAACAGTAATTAAACAACATTGTAGCGACAAAATGAGGTTTTTCTTTCTCTTCACAACAACATTTTCCAAGTTGCTGGACTTTAGAGTTTGTAGAAAAATAAAATATATGAAAGAGTTCTCTTTCAGTACATTAAAGTATAAATAAAATGTCATTACAAAAGCAGAAGGCCCAAACAAAAACGAAATAATGACTAAAAATTAATTGTTACATTAAATTCAAGTTAAAATTTTGAAAATATAAACGAGAAAGTTTTAATATTTCCAGAATTGACACAAAATGTCTTTTTCTATGAAATCTTGCAAGACAAAAAAAAATATTAATAAAAAAACAGGAGTTATATTCGACCGCATAGATTCTGTTATAATATCCATATAATTATCTGTACTCTATGTAATGCTTTATTCATTGCTTTTGCATTCTGCTGCTGGTATGGACAAAGTTTTTTTCTTGTCAAGTAATAACTTTCATCTTAATCTATCGGACGGTCTTGTTGGATTCTTATTACGTATTGTTAGATGTAGTTTTTTTAACAGCATATGCTACTACCTCTAGGATCTAAAATGGGTTTTCACTTGCAGGTCCTAAAAAACTCTCAGCAGGGTGAATGAGATGGATGGATAAGCCGTAAGTTGCTGTTGATGAATAGACGCGAAGTTAATACAAAAAATTTAAATATTAGCTTTGGTTTCCCCCGGGGTTACTATCTGAGCTAACCTAGGTTCGCATGAAGTGATCTCGGGTTATAGAAGGAACTAGTTCCCGGTGTGTAGGCACCAAATCGGAATAAAAAAGTTGTGTACTTGTCGAAGGACTAACCAGTGTCCATGCAAAGAGCCGCTCATATCTGTATCCGGTTATTGGTAAGGTCTCTTCAGACTATACCTGGTGGTACGGAGTAGACGAAAGTGTGCTGTTGCACTCTTAACAAACGAGGTTAGATCGTCTTCAGCTCTCAAGGAAGGAAAAGTTCATTCTTCTGACAGTCATAATCTTAAAATTGCTACTTTGTTGACTACGACGCTAGTGGAGCGCGTTAGTCGACGCTTTGGTTTGTTCCTGGGAATTTTGATAGTGGCTCACTTACGGTCCAATGTCATTGTCCTCCATGCTCCGGCTCTATACAGCCCTTTTATTTTTTTTTTTTGTACGGATTGTGAGCGTAAGTTGCCTTAGTGTATATTGTTATCGTTTTTTCAGTTTTTATTGGTTTGGATTTTTGCGGTTGCCAAATTTAACATTCTGTTATTTTCATTTTGCCTTCACTTCTACTTTGCTGATAACTGTTTTTTTCCGTGAGTCCTATTGTACAGTAGTATTACACTTATTTTTGCGGATTTATCTATAATGAAAACTGTGTGAATCATCCGCTATTTGGTGGTTTTGTCCTTTCCGTCGTAATTAAGTATCGCACAAAGTTATACGAAAGAGGGCGGTTTTTCTGCTGTAGGTGTATATTTTTTTGTGCTGTTTTGAGCTTGTTGGGAGCTACCAGTTTCAGATTTTTGAAAATTTCACTGACAGCAGCCACTCCCCCCGGGGTACTACAAGAAGTCTGTGCTGATTCTAACCTAGGCACAGACATAGTACACTCGGGGTATAGGGGGAACCAGTCCCCCGGTGTGCAGGCACTGAATCTGGATAGACAAGACGTGGGTCATTGTCGAAGGTCTTACCAGTGTCCTTAAAATACTGGCACCACGGGAACCGGTAGCCCATACAGAGAGCCGCCCATCTCTGTACCCGGTTATCGGTGAGGTCCCTACGGGGTACACGTGGTGGCTGTCGGTTAAAGTTTAGTGTCCGCGGGGAGGGCGCGGTGCTAAACGAATGTGCTGTTGCATATTCAACAGAGGGGTTGGAAAGTCTCCAACCCTCAAGCAAGGGGAAGGACATGGTCCTGCAAGCCATGTTCTTGAAATTGCAACTCTGTTGGCTACGCCTAGCAGGGGGCGCTAGTCGACGCTTTGTATTTCACTCGGTGGTAAGACCACAGTCAGGTTAGGGCCCACGGCCAGGTACTGACTCAAATCTTGATCACTCTGACAGCAGCCACTACGGATGTGAAAATTCTATGAAACGAAACAATGGTGCAGCATTTTAATTAACCACATTATGGCTTCTTTTAGAGCCATTGAGCATAAGCTCGATATAGAAATGCATTTGGTCGGGTTTAAGATAGGCTCCGCTTCAAACAAAATAATACCATTATTAGCTTAAAAATAATAATCAACAATACCATATACAATTGCATGGTTATATATGAAAAAGACTTAAAATGTAGTAAAATGAATGAAAAATTTTAATTTTTAATACCGGTAGTAGAATATTAGCGGTTGAAAATAAATTTAAAATGTATAATAATGTAATTATTATTCATCTGATCAAAATTCATTAATAATATTCACTTGTTTTATAAGCTTCTCTGAAACGCTCCACTATATACAATTGCTGATTGTCGGTTATCTAAAAGTAATTATCGATGTTGTCTCTTAGTATTTTATAGCTGAAACCCAACATTTAATAACTACAGTATGCATTTCTTTCTGTTCCAATATCTAAAAGAGTTTCAATAGAAGACCTTCATAGACAACTTGCACGAAATCGACAAATAACTACTCTTCAATTTTTAGCGTATACAGGACAAGTTGTTTTGTTGTAATCAAATATTAAGATTGTTAGGAAGTGCATATTTTACTAACGCGTGTAACAGATTTTTAAGCCTAAAACAAGTTTAAGAGCTAATGTATGTTCAGTTTTTGGCCTTCAAGTCACTACAGTAGGACTCTCAATGTATGCTTTCGTCTCATATTTTCATAATTTTGTACGGTTTTAGGTTATTAAAAAAAATATATTGTTGCTATTATAACAAAAAAAAAAAAATAAAAATAAAAAAAAAAAATAATAACCAAAAAATTTTTATTTTTTTCACAATCAGGATTTAAACCGTAGACATTTTAAATTAATTAAATTCTGCTATTGACTAATATTTCTTGTTTTCTTTTCTTGTTTTCTTTCTAAAAATTTTCAGAAATTAAATTAACAAATGAACCTAAGCCGAAAAAAGCAAATTTTAATTAATTTAAAATATTAAAAAATAATAAAAGGTTTTGTGTTATTTTAATGCTTTGTAATAAACTGATCAGATAAAATGATTGGGTTGTTTTTTTTAAGTCTTCAATAGAAAGTATGGAAAGTTAATTTCTGATTTGGTTTTTAAAAATCAAAACAACTCTAAAATCAAATTAAATATGATGAAATGTTTAAGTTTTTTAAACATTTTTATCAACATTTAAAAAAATAATGGTATAAACACAACGAATTTGTCCTCCGGTAATTTATTTACATATGACTCTCATTTGACTTTACCCTCATATGACTCTCTTATAACCGTTCGTTCATTAGAGCAACATTTGACAGCATATTCCAGGTTTATTTAATTTTATAAGACAATCGTTCATTCTCAATGGAATTCCGAATTTTTTTTTTATGTTTAAAAGAAGAAGGTTATACAAATTTCTCTTAACAATATTTTTGTTATTCCCGGTGCGCTTCGCGATCTTTATAAAAATATTCCTACCAAGACCACGCTTCCAAGCCAGGTTTTTATTTGATTACGCATATAAATCTGGAAGTTGCAGCAAAATTTGTTCTACGTTATAGACCTAACATATCAAGATGTATCATTATTTTTGTTTTTCCTCTCCTCTTTTTACCTCTTATTTTCCCAATTTTTTTAAGCTTACCCTCTTTGAACTTTTAAATAAATATCTAACTCTGTTTTAAATTTGATTAAAATCGATGCGTACGTTTATACCATGTTTTTCCCCTTTTTCTTTCGTCTTGGTCTTAGATTTGAAAACAGGCATTAGAGAATTTATTTTTTCGGATTTCATTATAATCAGTTTAATTTTTTAGACCTCTCGAGGACCGCGATTTAAAAATAAAAATACCCTATTTTACTATAAGGAGAAGTATTAACCTGTACTTCAGTTGTTCACTTGTTCAGCCGTGATTGACGCACCTACAAACTAATAAACAAATAAATAAGAAAGCAAATTTACCAAGCGATTTAAAACATGTGTTAGGTTTCTGATAATATTGTATCTAATGTGATTTAATTTCATTTAAAATTTTTAATAATTATATTTTTATGCTGCCTAATATGTATTCCAGAGTTGAGACGGCGTGACGCGTCTAATAGGCGTCACTTTATAATTTGTAACGCAAACGTTTACCGAATTTTTAGAATGATGTTCAACTAAAAAATTTTTTTAATATTTTTCCTGCAATTCCTGTGTGTATGTTAACGTCACACAAGTATACTTAACAAATGACACACATTTTTTTTCTAAATGCTAGGAAACAGTCAACATGAAAATAAATGGTTAAAAAAATGTTATAAAACCAAAACTATACTTCAATGTGAAAAAATTTGTAAAGAGTTACGACATGCACTCGCTCACAAACGCAATGAGGATTTTCATCTTTGACACACTTAATATAAATATTTATTTAAATAATTCCAGTTTTTTTTTAACTTTATTTTATTTAAGCTACTAAAAGTTATATACGTTTTTAATAATTACCATTTTTCACGATTAAAGCATGTTGTATGCTGTAAATGAAATTGAAAAAAAAAAAATCCTACAAATAAGATCTGCAATTCCCACAGCTTGGCGTAAATAAAATACAAAAAATTGCAATTCATTTTTTGCAACTATTTTATTTATAGGGAGATTTCCAGTTTGTTACTATTTAAACTCATACAGTATTTATATACGATATATTTTCACTTGGTATTTTATTTTATTTCTCATTATTTATTTATATAACTAACAAAAAATATTCACCAGTAGCAATATGAAGCGGACTGATAATATTCTCTAGCAATAACAGTAATTGCTGTAAACAGATTAAAAATTAATTTGAAGTTCTTTATGTTTCAAATAAAATTCGAACTTTTTTCAACAGTTGGAAAATTTGCAATTGGACCATATTATATTGCAGTTCAAGAAAAAAAGTAGAACAACATTGCTTTAAATGTATAGCTTCTAATGACACATGAAGTTGGCACACAACATTACATATTAAATCTCACAACAAAGTGATAATTGGTGGAACTAACCTAAAGTTTTGGCCATAAGGAAGGATATTGAATTTTAGTTTAAAAATTTTAAACAGAACTCTTACTCGGCTTATCAGTATTAATCGAATCGTGTTATTATTTATTTTAATTTTTTTAATGAAAAATAACTTCAAAAGATTTGTTTTATTAACATCATCCCACAATAAATATCTCCTAATTAGCAACGGAGTAACTACTTTTTTTGTCTTTTGAAAAATACAAAAAACATGTTAAGAGTTGTCAACTTGTCAACCAGCGGTTTGTTTCTTAAAGATGTTTCAATTAAATAAATAAAAACAAATATAATAAAATATATAAGCGAATCATTTATTTATCATTTATCCTTGCAATAAAAATACCAAGCATGACTCCATTACAATCAACAACATCCGAAATACCCTTATTACTAACAAAAATAAGATAAAATTGATGTGGCTCCCATCACACCAAGGAATCCCTGGAAACAAATATGGTGACCAAAGCGATAATGATGCCAGTAGAAGACCTCCACTAAACTTCTCTACCTTGGAGCACAGGGATATTATAAACAAAATTTACTCCCAACTACAAGCAGCATTTAATTCCAGATGGCACTCCTTCCAACACAGCTACAAAAATGTTAACCCACTTGGGCTTAGAGCAATCTACCCGAAATCCTGTTCACGTTACAAAACCAAAACAATAACAAGGCTCAGATTTGGACAGTAAACTTTCCCACGCTTACCTGTTAGAAAAAAGATTGTACAAATTGCAATACATAGCTGAACATTTCACATATTTTAGATGAATCTAGAAAAAATATCTTCGGATCGCAACCTCCATCTAAATTATTAATAAATACATGTAGTAGGAATATTAATCTGCTATGTAAATTTATATCAGAAAATAATATAAAATTATAAATTAATCTATAAGTCGGAGCTGAAAGCGTAAGTTGCTATTACTCCTTTTTTCTTCTTTAGTTGCAATAATTGCATTTTGTAATTAAATTTAAATAAAATAAACAAAACAATTAACTAAAAAATAAATACAAAATTTATCTAATTAAATAATTTATTGAATATAAATAACTTATCTTATTAAAATAAAACAATTTTAAAATAAGATAAATACATAATTGATTCAATTTAAAATTTAATAAAAATAAATAAAATTGTAATCTAAACAATTCTAAAAAAATTCAAACTCTTTGAAATCCTTCGTTTAGACTTTTTTTATTTCAGTAACAGCGCCTTCAAAAGTTGTTTAGCAATTTTTCTTTTGCCTAAGAAATGGATTTATATTTCTGCTCGTTTCACAAAACTAGAAAGTAAATTAAATGTGCTGCTATTAAATGCAGCCACACATAATAATTAGACCATTTGACCTTAATTAGCTTAGTTTGAAATAAACTACAAACATACAAAAAAAAAAAAAAAGAGTTAACATAACAAAAAAAAAAAAAAAAAAAAAAACAAGAAAAAACATAATATATTTTTTACAATTACTTTTGAAAGGGACTAACGAAACGACAAACTCTTAATATTAAATGCAGCACTTTGAATCAATTAGAAATATTTTAATAAAATAAAGAAAAAAATTTAAATGAAATTAAGGCCTTTTAAAAATATTTAAAATGGAAAGAATTTAGAATTTTATAACCTTTGACAGGACCTCTGCAAAAGATTAGCTGTGGCACTACACAAAGGGCTTTACGTATGACTAAGGCTTTTTAAAATCAAGTGATTTATGCATGAGATTTCGTGAATTATAGCCAGATAATATTTTTTGTTAAGCGGTGATTTTAATAAAATTTACTAAAATAAGAACCATAAGTAAATACTCATCATCATATTGTGTGAACTTTTATTTAAATAAAATCAACCGCAAAACAAATATACGTGTAGTAAGTTAAAAAATATAATAAATTTAGTATTGGTCCTTTTCACAACGAATGTTTAGCAGTTAAAATGAACTTCAATCGCTGATAAAGTAAGAAAAAAAATTATTTCGCACACTATGACTTAACAAAAGTATGGCTGTTAAATTTAGCCTGAGTAATAGAAGCCATAATTGTTAGAATCAGATAAATAAATACGAAAAGCATCCTTAGATCTGAGAAAAACTTTGCTATTGGAACTATATTTTTTTTAAATACATAAAAGTATTCCGTAATGTTTTAACAGAAATACAGAAATCATTTACAGTCTTCATTCGAATGGTATTTTGTGTTTTAACCAATTTTTCCTGGCGCTATTTTTAGGAAGCAAATGTTAATAAAACGTCAAATCGCCAACTCCTCTTTGAATACTTTGTTTTAGCTAAACAAACTGTTAGTAAATTTTTCGTTAAAAGTAAGCAATCACAATATGATCATGGTGAGGTGTCTTTATGTTGTGAAATCTGTAATACCTCTACAACCTTTTTGTATACTCAAAGATAGCGAGGGAGAGAAAATTAATAAATGATCTTATAATTTCTCACTGTAATACAACATCATCTCACATGTCCATAACAGTGAAAGAAATTTTACAAACAACAACACTGGGCAGTTGTTTTACCATTACTTTATAGCTCAGAGCCAATTGGAAAATCTTATAATTCGTGGTAAAGCTAAATTTTCCCGTCTTTCTATTTTAGTTTTACATTTTTTTTATTTACTTTAATAAAAAAATTAATTTAAATTATTCATTTTCCTCTAAACTTTAAAATATTTCACATTATACTTTGCTTCAAAATGAACATAGAAAATAAAGCAGCACAGAAAATTACAAAAAAAAAAATTATGAAACAAATTTTTACCACAAAAGAATATTAAACAAAGTAAAACAGCTACATGCAAACATAATTTTTCACTTAACACGGTTTTAAATTGAAATTTTGCTTCTTCTATTTTTAGTACAGAAAAAAGAAATGACAGAACAAATTTGAATTAAATCCAATTCGGCATGTACAAGCGCTGGGCTTATGAACGAATGTACACTGGTTGTTCAAGGCTAAACAGGTTGTGTTGTTTTTGGAAAACGTCTGCAAACATTTGTAGATCACTTTTTCTTTTAAAAAAAAGTTTTTGAAAATTATTATAAAATAAGCTTGGATTAATTCATTTAATATATCAAAAGAAGAAAATATTAAATGGCACAGTTGCAATTAAAAATTTCTAAGCAGTGGCGGGTGGCCATGTACGTTCGTTACTCCGACCTTAGTACGTAAAAGTACTGAACAAATTCATTTTTAAAGAGTTTTCCTAGAATTTGTGATTTGTTTTGTTTTATATTTTTTTAAATTCTTATTTAGCTCATATTTTTATAAAATTTCATTACAAATATTGTAGGAACAAAAAAATCGTATGTATTCAGGGAGATAGTACAGCAGACATACAAATTGATCAAATTTTCGGCAGGGCTAACTAGAGACTCTTGCAGTAAAAATACTATCTCTGTGTACTTAATTTAACAATAGCATTTTATCTCGATTTGTGACTGAATAGATAATAACATAAACAAAAAAAAAACAAAAAACAAATAATGCAATCACTTTGACCTGTGGTAAAATATGTGAAGGGTAGAGTTTGGAAAAAGGAAATTCCGGAAAAATCTTCCCACAATTTCCCGGAAAATTTTAGCTTTTTAACACTATTAACTGAACTCTACAACAATTGTTTAAAAACACATTTTTCTAAATTTAAATTTAAAGATAATAAGAAATGATACGCGGACGAAGTCGTGGTCTTTGCTAGTGAGATATAAAACAGTAAAAAAGGTTACTAATTTGTTTAAAAAAGAATTTGAATCATTCGAAACACGCACATGGATAATCTTTATAACGCATTGTTGGCAACAGAATTTACCTCAGTAAAAAGTGAAAGTGTTTTTTCTATTGTTGAAAATTTTGCAACGAAAAAAAGAAGACAAGGTGGTAAGCACGTTGACTACAAACTTGGTTGGCCAGGGTTCAACTCCTGCGTCAACCAAAAAATAAACATGTTTTTTTTCTGTTTAATGGTATAAATACATATTCAGAATTTACATTAAACATGCAGCCTCCTTCGTCGGTACTTCTTTATAGCATATTCGCCGGCGAAGTAAAATAACTAATAAAACGGCTATATCTATCTTTCTTCTTTTACCACCTGTCATATCTCTCATCTATCCCTTTCCTAAAAGAATGTAGCACGGTTATGAATTCACTAAATAAGCACCTAGTCACTTGAATTGTTTTTAAGTTTAAAAAACTGTGTAGACTATTATTTAACAATTATTTTTATTGTTTGTTTGTGTTTTAATAAAACTATGAATTTTTTAATATTACTTCATTAAATAAACCTCAATTTCTTCGAGAATTTCTTTTTTCCCGGAAAATCCCGGGAACACGATAATTTTAAATACAACAATCTCAAGACATCAACTGAAACAACCGATAAATTTAACACCAGAGAGACTTACTTGCACCTGCAACCATACATACATAGGACAAACTGGACGAACATTTAAAACAAGGTTCACAGAACACATACGAGCATATAAACGGAAAAGAAAAAACTCTAACTTCGCAGTACACCTTAACAGACATGAACACGAGCCAAGGGAAATAGATGAATGTATGACGTTAATACATTCTAGTAAAAAAGGACGAAGACTGGACATTCTTGAAAACATGGAAATATACAAAACACGAACGTTTAACGGAGATATTATTAACGAACAGGTAAAACCAACTATTAAAACGAACTTACAAACGCAAAACACCCACAGACGGTCACACTTACCTATCCAATAATAAGAGACTGAAATATTAAAATTATATACCTTCAATAAACATGACAGATATCAGGCAATCTACCGGCATAATACCATTTTTAAATAGACACCATCCTAACGGACAAAACTACCTGAACCCACCACAATCTATGCAACAAACACCTTACACTATGTAACCAGTACTAATCAAAACGCTGCTTGAAAATGATTTCTCTACATCGAAAGCGCTCGCCAATCGTACCAAATAAACAGCCAGAGACGATGGTCTTCACCGAAAGGTATGACAACAATTCTAAATACCTTCACGATTTTTTCTTACTAATATTCGCCGAAAGATAATTTGAAAAAAAAAGAGTTTTTAAGGCAGAAATTAAATTCGCTTTCCGTTGCATAATAAATCAGTTGATTTGAAATTGGTTGATTAAAATTACACTGAACAAAATTTCGAAAGTAATGTTATCGAAAAAATTCCGTAAAACTTTAAATATAAACTGTTAAATAAACCTTTCACTTAAATATATTTAAGATCAATTCACATTACAAGTTACTTTTACGCACACTTCTATCGAATAAACCAAAACATTTCTTAGTTTTATAATAACCCTACGTTTTAGCAATAAAGCGACCCATAGTTAGTTGTATTATAAGTTATATTCGAATCAGTATGAAACAGAATTATACTTTATGACTCAAAATTGTTCATTTTGCTCATTTTATAAAAAAAGTTTATAAGTGAAAACAGAACTTAAAGACAGAACTTAAAGAGTTAAAAAATTAACCAGTCATTTTTGTGTTTAAATTCAACTCAGATTGTATCCTTTTATTGAATTGTTAGAAAATTCATTACGTAAGCTTTTAAAACTATACAATTCTTTTTACTAAAAAGAGAATTAATTTAACTTTAAATATAAAACATTTCCTTGACGTATTTGTGCCATTTATATTCGTGGCAATAAAATTAATCTGAAGAGCACTTAAAATGTCAATAGCAACAAAATCATTTTACGTCATGTTTTGAAAAGAGAGTGAGGAAAAAAATGAAATACATTACGCTTATTGAATTCCAATACTATCGAAAATAAATAAATACCTTTATATTGTAAACAATTCGTGAGTGATGTTCATTGTACAATAAGCTTAAAAATATAATTTATAAGCAGGTTACGGTGGAAAGCTGGCTGTGTGTATTTAGCTCTTTATGTGCATCAGAAAATACCGACGTGACAACATCAGCAATATACGTGCATTTTTCTTAATCAATCTCATTAATTAAAATAGGTTTTCAGCATAAACAGTTAAATTTTGTAAACCTGCATCAAATAATTAATTTTCTTGGAAAGCAATTTAGAGGATTATTGCTTCAAAAAAATTAAAAAAAAAAATTAAAATCAAGACCTTGTAGGGAACTTATCATTGAATGTGTTGAACATGTAGACACAAATAAACAACTACTTGCTAGAGGATAAAAAATGTCTTAATGTCTTAAAAACATTTCAAGACGTCTTGACATTTTTCAAATACATATTGAGACAACAATAGAACCATATGATTGCAAGACGTAATTAAAAAATCACACATACGCAAATTAAATATATTTTCAGCAGTTTTTTTTTTAAAGAAATTATTTGTCTAAATTTTTTTTTGTTGCTGTTGATAGTTTTATTTAGTAATAGCATTTTTAATTTTTAAGAAGTTAATTTTTAAAAAGTCTCAGATTCGTATAGTAAAAACATAATTTGAATTCAAGATTAAAATATTTTATTTTATTTATCTTTAATATGAAAACGTTGATATTTATTAATAAAGCAGAACTTTTTTATGTGAAAAGGATATTAATTGTACTTGCAAAAAAATTTTTTTTTAAAATCACAATCTGGGAATATCCTTAGAAACAAGTCAGGGAATTCTTATAGTTCAATAGAAAAACCAAGTGAGAGTACTATATTCGGCTATGCCAAGTCTTCTATACCCTTCACCATTTATCCAAATCCAGTTTAGTGAAGTAATTCCAATCAAAAAACAAATTAACATAATTAGCTCTTAATGGGTTAAGCATTTTTAAAAAATTTTAATACTTCCTTAAAGACCTCTTCAAAAGCTTTAAAATGATACCCATATTAATATTTTTAAATAATTGAAAATTTCAGAGGCCCGTAACTCGGGAAATACAGGCGAGCGACAATTTCTTTATTATTTTTCAATTCTCTATCGCTCCATATATTTGTTTTTTTTATTGAAGTTGCTTTACTGTTTCAAATGATATAGAAGATTAGAGGAAGGCGGGACGTTTTGCCAGCAGGACATGGACCGATCTTGCTGATTCCCAATAGCACCCCTTTCGACATTAAGTCTGATCGATTGTAGTATTTAAATTTTTTCTAGCTGATTTAGTGCCTCGGCAAACTTGATTTTAACACTAACACAGACAAACATCGCTCAATCGACTTGGCTATGCATAAGAAGCCAGAAAATTAAAAAATATTGTAGAAATTACAAACGGAATGACAAAATTATGACTTTTTATGGTGAACTAAAGCATTTAAAACACACAAATTACGAGTGAAGATGTTGGTTGTAACAAAAGAGTTTGCTTACAATGAAGACAGTAATTGACAATATTAAAAACAATCTTAAACAGGATGATTAATTTTTGTTGTATTTATGAAAGGAAAGTTTATGCAAATTATTAAAACATCAGTTTGAGTTTAAAATTCAAATACGTTTCTATAGATTTGTAACCAATAAAGCAATAAAACAATAAAATTAAATGAAAAAGAGCTTTGTGCTTTTTATTTAAAGTTGAGCCGAATATAAAATTGGAGAATGCGGTTTTGATCAGTGAGTAGTGTTTCATAACAGAAAAGGGAAAATTATATAAAAATCTTTTTTGTTTGATTGTCTTGTTAATGAAAATTTATCTTGATACTAATCAGATTTAGTGCATCGTATAAATTAGCAAAAGTGATTAAAAAACTTTTTTTAATTCCATTTGCTTAAGTTGAATTTAGTGATTCCAGCTATTGTGCATCTCTAAACAAATTGTTGCCAGATCTTTCTATATGAGAAGAACTAGACGTTTTTACTCTTTTTCAAATGGAAATTGCAGTTGATTTCGGTTTGTTAGGTTTGTGCTTTTGTATGCACAGTAAGTTAAAGAGTGCTTTATTTCAAATTATTGCCACCAAAAAAGCTAAGTAAAAAAGTGACTTAAAACATAGAAATAGTTAGCGTGTTTTATTTTCCAACTAAAGAAATTTAAATTTTTTGAGAAGTTATTCTATACCTACATTCTATTATTATCTAGATCATCGGTTCTTAAATGGGGGTCCGTGGACCGCTGGGGGTGCGTACCAATCATCCAAGGGGTTCGCATTAAGAACCGAAGGAACAGCGTTTTCAAAAATAATAAAAGTTTTATTTTTAACTTGGGCTTCAAAGGGGTCCGCGGAAAAAAAAATAGTTTACTAGAGGTCCGTGAGCACGAATTTGATGAGAACCCCTGATTTAGATATCAAGTTAAATGGATTTGTTTCGCTAATTAATATTATGTTTTTGTCATACCTTTTGGTGAAGCGCTCGCAAAATGTACCAAACAATTAGCCAGTAACAACGGTCTTCATCGAAATGTATGACAACAGTATTATTATTTTGTTTGAAATAAAAAGTCGAACTGGTTTAATAATATAACCAAATGAATATCTTTAATCCGGCTTGTGTTCATTTTGAAGTTTTAATTGTACATTAGCTGCATTGTGTACTATTTAATCAACTTATTTGAAAAGTAGGAATAAGAATAAGAAATAATATTTGTAATCATCTACACTAATATGGTAAAACAAAGTCCGCAGAACCCAAAGTTTTTTTCATTCGCTTCATTTTATTTATTGATTTTTGGTAAAAGTCGGTGTAGCAACGATTGCACTCTATTCATTTTATAACGTTTTGTTTTTTCCTATTTCAGTAGATAATTTTCCAGTATATAATAATTGTTGGGTATGAAGTGTGAAGTCTCTACATTTTCTTTTTTTTTTTTTCAATAAAAACTAACAGAAATTTTTAAATAATTTTTCCTCTTTAATGAACATAAAGATCAAAAGATACGCGGACTTAAGCTGGATTAAAGTTTCTTTGTTTTTTTTTTGTTTTTTGGTTAAAAGGACATTTTTAAGATGGTCTTTAAAAACTCACTAACATCAAAATATAAATTCTTTCTTTTAACAAATGCAAAATTTTCGGCTCAGTGTAAAAAACACATAAATTTTAGTGCAATAACAACAAAACGTAACGTGCGTAACAAATCTCTCTTACTTTACATCTTCTTTTTCAAAATTATTTTACATTTTCTCATAGTTTTTATATTTAAAGTTCAAATAAACATTAATAAAGCCAGACAAGATATTAGTACTCGTACAATAACAAAAACACAAATTATAATAATGGTACAAAATTATACTTAAAAAAATCATAATTGTGTCTCTTCTACAAGTGGAATCTACTTGCAACTGGTTTCCTTATATGAGTTGAATATTACTGTGCCATTTTAATTAAGTTCCATATAAACTGATTCTTTAACAAAAACAATATGCAAACAAGAAAAGAATGCACAAAAAAACTAAAATAAACATCAAAAATAAGCATCTTAACATTTATTTGAAAACACATGTAAAAATGTTCACTCAGGCAAATACACAATGCTGTACAGCTTTAGTTGTATTACATTGAAGGGAGAGAACAAATGGAATTGCGATCTTTACCAGGAAGAAGATTTGTGCAGCAGCAACCATAACAACTCAGTTTGTGCGTTGTTTACTTGTATCACCTTCACATAATCTTAACTACAAGACTGGTATATATGAGTTAATATGTAAATTTTATTATGCAATTACGGTTGCTAGGATTACTTTACTGCTGCAAGTTAAACCATTTTAATATCGACAATACACAGTTTCTTGTCATGCATTTTTGAAAAGAAGAAATTTAAATTCTGTTTCAAAATTTAATTTTTTTTTTCATACAGTTAAAATAATCAAATACAAAATTCTGAAGTTAAATAAAAAAGAAAAAATGACTAATTTTAGATCGGTCGTAGGGTCTTTATTTACATGATACTTGCAAATTTATATGCACACTAGCAGGGCCCACGACTTCGTCTACATGTCATTTACAATTCTCTTAAAATTCAAATTTAGAAAAATATGTTTGTAAATATTTATGAATATTATAACGATAAATTTGGATGATTTCACATTTTTATCCCTATTTTTTCTACGAAATGACATATTTTTAGGAAACAAAATGTATTCTATATCTGAGCCAAGGTTCTAAGGGATCTTCACACAAAATTTTACTTAAATTCACCTAGCAGTTCTTACGTGATGCGAATGCAGACAGACAGATGAAAAGACAGACAGAATATAATCTTAAAAATTGCTATTTTGTATTCCACTTTGATTACTTTTGATAAAAAGTTTATAAAACTTACAAGCAATTCAGGTCACAAAACTTTCATTTGCACATACGAAAGAAAGCAAATATCAAAATTACTAAAATAAAAGTATTATATTGACCCTCATTCTAGTTGTCGGCGTCGTCACATTTCAATATTGATATGTGTCGACGCATTTGAATTATTATTCTACTTGTCGTTATTGACACTCATCGATTACTGCTAAAAGATTTTTTGTATTCTATAACAAATGTGACGGCCATATTGTGTTGACGTGACTCTGTTTTTTGTCCACGCCATTTTGCATAACGACTGGAAGTGATTTAAACCAAACACAACATTAAAAATGGAAAAAGTAAAAAAGTGAAGGTTACAAATGCAAATCAATTTGAAAAATTAGTGGATTGATTGCAGAAGAAAAATGGGAAGAAATTAAAAAATACTAAAATCTCTTGGGCCACCTGGGAGATTAGCAGATGGATGGCAAAAAATAACAAAATAAAGAATCGTATAGTATTTTACAAAAAAGTTTGTAAAAATTACTTTTAAGGTATGGCAAGATTTAAAATTCGAAGTGAAAAAAGATGGTTGCAAATAAAGCGGAGCATAAAGCCGCTGGTGGCGAAATGTTTAAGCAATTTTAACTCAGTCCGTTGGAAGAAGCTGTGGCAAACCTTTTAAACTTCAGAAGCATTTGAGTCCTTAAGGAGCAGTTCAAAGACACATGGGAAACGATTCTTACGAAATGAAACTTGCGTAAGTCAAAATTGTCGTTGAAGAATCAGTGAAAGTCAACCAACAGTTAAGGGAAAATCCTTGCACGTCTAATGCTTCTACCAATGATACCAGTTCTGCTCAGCCTGTTCCGTTGAAAGTAGTTAAACAGAAAGCAAAAAAACCATGCAATAATCAAACTTATTTACTGCAGAAGCACAGCCAGAAACAGGCAAAACTACTTTCCGACATTTCAAATTCAATGTTCCCAGTAAAAGGCATTCTTAGAGATGTTGATAAGCAACAAAAACATTATTGGAGGTTGAAAATAAGAAGCTCAAATTATTGACAAAGAAAGCAGAGATAGATAGAGCTCAAAACAAAAAAGAAAAAAAAGGAGATACACGAAAGCGAGTAATAATTAAAAAAATAAATAAAATTAAAAATAAAATAAAAAATAAAATAAAATAAAAATAAAGGCATAAAATAAATATAGAAGAAAAAGTAATTGAAATTTTAAATAAAAAATTTAACAAAAAAAACTTAGTGATGTGCATTTTCATTTGATAAAAGGCGATAAACCGTCGACGTCGTAGAATCAAAATTTTGTATCAATTTGACGACGACATTGATACGAAGTGATATTGATATTAAAACAATGACGATGACGACGCCAAAAACTAGAATAAGGGGATTAATAAGTTTTTTGGAAGATATGATTTTAGAATTATTATTGCTTTTAACAATTCATTAGACTTTCTGTGCTTCGTTTTCGTAGCAAAATTTCCAACAATAGAAAAATAATTAAATCAAAAATTGAAAGCAGTAGTACAAACTACCTGAAAAGAAAAAGACAATTCATTACTGTTTGAAGCCATGGCAGATAATTTAGTGAAAACGTAAGAGTAGCAGCAGGTAATTGTCAAGATGCTCTCTATAATAAGAGAAATAGCTCTAGTTGTCAGTATAGGGAATTAAGCAACAGCATACAATAGTGCACAAAGGGGCAGAATAAATATATTTTGAAAATAACTAGGCCATTTGTAAAGTGCTAAGGTGATTAATATAGAATTTGCCATGAGTATAATAAAGAAGATTAAGTTTTGAAGCTGGCTATCATACACTTTCCAGGAATGGCGCTATATGTTCTCACACCTGAAAAATTTTCTAACGCTTGATGTTTCTCCAATTTTTGTCTGATTTTTAAAATTTTATATGGTTTAAAAGGGCTCATCAAAACCTACAAAATGGTGCTTTAATCTTTATGTTTAAAAATGATTGAGTTATAAGCATTTAAAAATATAAGTTTTGATTTTTCGATACCCTGGCATAGTTTTATTAAAATACTGAATAAAATTTTCAGCAAATTAATTTAAATTTTCTCTCATAGGTAGCAAGCAAAATTCTAAATATTCTGGAAATATTAGATCTATTTCAACTTGAAAATTATAAAATAAAAAAATCTAAAAGTATTGAATTTGTGCGTATTTTAGACTTAAAACGGCAACCAATCCAATTTTTTTAAATAGCAAAAAAAAAAAAAAAATTTTTTAAGGAAGATATAATTTTTTTTTATTTCTGTTTAAGCTTACTATATGTGTGTACGTTTAAAACAAATTTTTTATAAAATTTATCAGTGTTGTAGAAGCTAGAGGTCCTTCAATTTGACCTCCCAGCAAAACAAAAAAAAAAAAAAAAAAAAAAAAATGTAGTAGTTTAAAAATCATAAGTACTTTCATTGCTCCTCTTGCACTTCTTTTCTATAATTCATATTTAATAAGTTCGTTTATTCTAATTTAATTATAACTTTTGAACTCATGAAAAATTCATGAAAAAGAAATTACAAAAAACAAAAATTAATTAACGTATCCTAATCATCGAATTTTCACTACTTTTAAGCATTCATTTAAATACCAAGCTATGTGAACCCATGCTCGCCAATGACAAGCTAATGTTAGAATCATGCGTTTTTTCCCAAAATTGAACCAGTTCGTTTTACGTAAAAGCCGTAAATTTTGCATGTCTTTTTTTGCTGGGCTATTTTATATCGAAGTTTTGAATTTACCCTCTATTTTCCTAAACCCCAAAGCTGGGATCAGAAAAAAAACAACTATAGAAATATTTCGTGAGCCCTAGTCCATATGTGGACTTTATTGACAAAGGAGTAAAAAATTCAAATTTTGGGATTTTTGTTCTTTATTTTGGAGATAGTGGGCTCTCAAAGTGCTCTCCAAGTGCTGGTTAAAGTCCAAAATTTGAGTAGTTAAGTTTTTTTGCGCTACAAAACGTAGTTTGTGTACAAAAATAATGCTATACTTCAAAAGCAAAAGGTCCTAGATTTTTTTTCTTAAACCAGCAGTCTCATAGAAATTGTTCTTTAACTTGTCGTGTTATTTACTCCACTGAGCGACAATTTCTTATAAGTTTTATAACTCGACTAAAATTGTTTATTAGCATCAATATGTGATTATAAATTTTTACTTAAGGTCAAATTAAATTTAAGGATGAATTCAAACAATATCCTTATCCAAACTGGCAGCCATTCTAGAATATTAAAAAAATAAATTGTTTTGAGTTCATTTTAACGTTAATTTTGTTCATTTCTGTTTTTGTCTCTTATTCATTTGTGAATATAAATTAGAGCACAATCTGGCTTAATTTGAAATTCTTTGTTCTTGTTAATGTAATACAAAAACTCATTAGTGCCTACACTTTGGAAATTTAAAATTTCCAATCTCAATACCAATTAGCTTGTGAAAGAATTACTTCAGATATCTTGCTAATTGTGGCAGAATTCCTGCTGCTTACAAATAAAAGTAAAATTTGGACTGGTAAGGAACTTTTGATTTAAGTGCTTTTTCTCAAAATCTGCAATTCATCAAGTAAGAAATTTTTGAATAAAATGAATGTTTTCTTTTGTTGTATACGAATATGTACATAAATAAGACGTTTGCATGTTTATTCGTAAAATTGATTACAGAATAATACAAAGTGTAATCATAAGCCAAAATGAAAATTCTGGTACAGGCTTTAATGATGTAAACAAACATTTCTAACGTTATTAAGTAAACTTTAAGCATCGTTTAATGCGTTGGAATGATTTCTAGGCACACATTAAGAGCTGAATACAGATTCTTGAAATGATAAACGAAAACCCTATCAATCGACTTGTTATTTGGTAAGTTAATTTTAGCTGCTTCGTCATTGGGGTATATTTTTACACAATATTGACTTCCACAACCATAATCTAATAATACTTAGTGACGCAACTATCGAATATTCCAAATTCCACATTGCCATAAAAAAAAACAAACAAAAAAATGAAGGGAAAAATAAAACTGGAAAAAAGATTTGAAAGTGTAAATCTATACTTATAATAAATCTGAAACAGAATCATTTTTGTACATGAACTATTTTTTGAAAATTTTGTAATCGATATGGAATACAAAAAACCTATTTTTGGAATTTTTTTCTGTCTGTCTGCTAAATGGATTTTAATAAAATTTTGTGTGGGCCCTTAAAACCCTGGCTCAAATATAGAATACATTTTTTTGTAAAAATATTTAATATTTAATAAAAAAAAATTAAGATACAAATCTGAAAGCACCGCGGTTTGTTTGTTGCGAATATGAAATCTTGCTACTGTTAAAAGACTACAGTGCAAAAGAAATAGATTTTGAGAAAAATTTCAAAAATCCAATCTTGCAAGATTTGGTGTAATGTAAATACAATACGTCCTTACTTTTCCTTTTCTTGAATAACTATAATTTTGATTTTCTTCGAGATCTTTTGCAATGTTTTTAACTAACATTGCGATAGAAAATATCAAAAACATCAATATGATTTCACTACAATCGTATAATTCTTTCATATTATAATGGTGACAGATTTAGGTTGTTTCGACCACAGTTCTATTGTGGAGACAAAACCATTATTTTCGGATGTAAAGTAAATTTAATTTCTTTTCATAGCGATAAAACTATGCTGGACTTAAAAACGTGTTTGCAGAACGGGATACCCTTCATTATCGGAATACCCTTTATTTTAGCCTTCACCGCAAGTGGATAAAGGGTATATCTAAGTTTTTAATATATATTCTGAGTCCTTATGCATAGCGAAGTAGATTGAGCGATGTCCGTCCATGTTGAGATTAACTTTGCCGAGGCACTAAATGACCTATAGAAAATTTAAATACACCAATCGATCAAACATTGTTTAAAAAATTTGCTACTAAAAATCAGCAAGATCGGTTCATGTTCTTTGAGGCAATTTTTTCACACTTCTTTCCAATTTTCTTTATAACTCTTGTTTTTATTCCTGCGGGTGGTTTTTGTTTGTGATAAAAAATAATAGAAAAGTTAAAAAATATAGTGAGATTTTACCTGACACAGCAACATTGGGACAACAATCCTAAGCAAAATATCCGCATAAATAATTTTTCTGCAATTAAAAATAAAATATGGTACACACTTGTACTTTTATACGAAAGGGTCAGAGGCCCATAACTCGGAATTTATGGTTGAGCGCCAATTTTATCACTTGATCTTATTTGTTCTGTTTCTAATATTCTATGAGACAATATATCTATTTTTTTCTAGTGCCTTGGCAAAGTTAATTTCAAACCGAACACGGAACAAATAATGCCTTATCTTTTAAATCGTTAGAAACAAATGATTAAACTTTTTTCAAAAGGATTTGCTGCTTTAATCTTTTATCTGCTTTAATAGAAACTGTAAATAAGATAAGATGAAATAAAGGATATACCAATAGTAATATGATTTTAAAAAATTATAGTAAAATGCTGTCCTAATAGTAACCTCTCTTCCACAGTGCCTTATTTTAAATCTGCCCAAATTTTGTCTTATTTTGTCCACATAAACAAGTTTATAAAATAAAATTAAAAATTTAAGAGTGACAAATACGGAGCATATTTTTTAAAGAAAATTTGTTTTTTTTTTTTTTTACTTTAGCAGCCCGTGTTTGATATTAACTCCCTATCAGTTCGCATTGCTCATGTTAACGTTAAATAAACTTTTGCTTTTATTATGAAATTTGAAGCCACCGAAGAAAGGAAAAGAAGCACTTTTAATTTTTCAAAATTTTAAAAGCTATAAAAAGCGCTAAATTGACAAAGTTATATTAAACGCGCTACCGGAGTTGTCGATGTTGCCTGCTTGATATACAGAGATTGCAAGTTTAACTAATTCCTTTAGCTTAAGACAGAAGAGAAATTAACATAATATGCTTAATTCGTAATAAAAAAGATGCGTTTATACGAAGCTTTTGAAAGGTAAAGATTCTTGCAGTGGAATGAAAGCATAGATTTAGGCAATTGTTTGGTAAATTAGAGATCTTTGCTAAGAATAAAGCCTTTATATGAAAAATGAACATTTAAAATTTTTTAAGCGTGTCTTCCAAAAAGCTACAAATTGAACTTTCAAATTTTATTTAGAACTTTCAGTTTGATTGCATTTATTTTGATTTCTCGTACAAAGGCGTGTGCACTAAGCTCTTGAACCAGGCGGTTTACATTTTCAAAGTATTGCGCTCCTTTTCGGAGTGTTTTAAAGCACCTGTAATAAAAAAGATCATGTTATTATTTTTTATTTAACTCAAAGCCAATTTTTGTTTATATGGTAATTTATGGACAAAAGTTGGACGCAAAAATGCTTTCTAGGTTTTCATAGATCGGTTTTGTGCATCAATTTTTTGACATTTTAAAAGTAGGTAATCTCTTGGCCCTGCCACGCGTTTTGGCATTGAAGAATCTTTCGGAATGTGCCTTAATTTATCTATAGAAATTAAATACAAATCTACTGCTTCTAGATGACTTGCTCAATGGTTTTTCGGAGAGGAGATTAGAGAGACCTTTTGCATGAATAAATTCACTGTATTCAGAGCACCACATTTAATATATTCTAAGTAGTGATAGCCTACAAGCTAAAGTAATTGCGAAGCTTTAAAACTTCTTCCAATTCTTGTCCTTGTACGAGCAGAATTCTTTACGATTTTGTTGGATTTTTGTTTATTGATTATTGCTAGTTTCTAAAAAAATATTAATTTGTTAAAATATTCTGTCTGATTGTTCCACAAATTCCGATCTTGTATATCGCCAAGGGGCATAGAAGTTTGTACAGGTATCAAGTGTTATAAGCCTGTTGAAGACTACCAAGTTTAACACTTACTGAGAAATTAGTACACATTTCACTGTACTAAATATCCGAAGTGAACTAATTTAAAATATTTATTCAAATAAACTTATTTGTTGGAGATTGTTAACATTTGGAGCGCAGTGGCTATGCAGACAAATTTTGATTTTACTAAAACTTCATTTATTTTAGTATTCCCATATAAAATCTAGAACTTTTGCATGTCTTTTTTTCTTCTGGGTACCCTGCATTTGAAATTTTAATTTAATGTTCTTAAAAAAACTGTAACAGGAAGTCACCTCAAGATTAAGTCTGAATAAATTTTCCAACAGTAAACTTAAAAAATACAAAATGTTATTTTATGAAATTAAAAAATTTAACTATATTTTTAGAACAACAAGAAAAAAGACCCCTGGGTACTTTAAAGCCATTTATATATTCACAAAATGAATTTAATACATATTAAAAAGCATATTGAACTTTTATAACATGAAAAATTGCAGTTTTTATAGTTCAAGAAAACCCTCTTGTATGTTAGAGCATAAATTAAATTTTAATTTGTCAACACAACCTGAGTTCGTAACACAATATGTAAAACAATAGTTGGTTGTGTAATCCTGTACTTTAATTACAATATGTAACCTCAAGCAAGCAAAAATCGGAAAATGCAGTAAAAAATATGAAGATTAAACTGTTAGAAAAAGGGTAGAGATGCTTTTTCTTTTTTTTATTTTTTTCTTATTACTAAAGATTTTCGTATTTTCTTATATTTTTTCTCATATTTTGCACAAAAAATTAAATGAAAATTTATAAAATGAAAACGTACAAATGTCCCCTGATTTTATATTTTATAATTTTAATATGCCTTAAAGGGAACATGATCTCTGAAAGTAGCTTCAGACTAATTTACAATAAAAGCAAGGCTTCCTTAAAAAAATAAAGACTGAGTGTTATGGGTCACCAGATATTATTCTTGGGTGAGAAAATTTTTATTAACAAGGCACTCTAGTTTTAGATTAATTATATAAATTAGGAGTCTTACTAATGCTGTTGTGTATATAGAATAATATATATTTACATGTAACCATTGTAATTTTTATTCAAGATTATACTTGATTAAAATAAAAGATTTCATTTAAATTAACAAAAAATTTTTGTTACAAAAAATCCTATAATAAAAAAGCTAAAAAAAAGTTAAGAAATTAAGAAAATTTATGTTAAATTAGCAAAACTTTAATTAAAACAGAAGTAGGACATCGTAAGAAAAACCACACACGGTATTAGTTAAACTTTAAAAGGAAGTTAAAGTGAAGAAAAAGAAGGAGAATTTTATCAATTCATGTAAAATTGTTTTTATATTTGTGTTGCCAAACTATGCCATCTCGGAAGTGAATTTGAAATTACTTTTTTTTTAACTAAAACGCGATTCATACAGATTGATCCCATAAAAAACATTAATAATATTAACTAAAAGGTGTCCCTATACAGCATACATTATCTCCAAAGTTAATGTAATTTGATGTGAATGGCCTTATGTTTTGATCCGCGTTATATACAGACTGTTAATATTTACACAAAGAGCATATTGATTATTCCGCTATAACAAAAATATAAAATTTAAAATTTAAAATAAAGTTTTATTTCTTAATGTATATCATATTATTTTTTTAACCTTATTACACAGACCCTTGAAATTAAAAAACACAGTTTTAAGTTTAAAAAGACTAAAGAATGTCCTCATAGTCAAAAGTTTAGGAACTATACAGAATATGTATTTAAACTTAATTAAACAACTGATATTTAAGCAAAGTGTATTACAAGCGATATTTTATATTTGTTAACCCTTTTTCCTTCTGCCCTTTTTACAATAGTTCTTCTACAAAATCTTGTTATTTTTCTGAACGCATGTAGTATAGACCTTTTGTATTGATTATGGTTTAGGGTGCTATATTCGAAAGTCGAATCTTATAAACCCTGCACCATTTATATAAATCTAGTTAGGCAAAGTAGCTTCTCTGAAAACAAAGAAAGAAAAAAAAAAAAAAAAGATGATCTGAAAGATCTCTTCAAAAACTTTTAAATGGTATCCCTATTGACAATCAAACTTTTTTTATGAAAAATTCAGAGACGAATAAGTAAGAAAATATGGGCAAGAACTTTTTTTTTGCTTGATATTTTTTTTTGCTACTTTTGAATTTTTTATCGTCCGTATATTGTTCTTTTCAATTGGAGTTACTTCAATCTTCAAAATGATGTGGAAAAATTAGAGGCGCTTCCTCGAGGGACGTCGTCCGATCTAGTTGATTTGCTATAGCAACTCTTTCGAAACTATGTCTGATCGATTGGTGTATTTAAATTTTCATATAGTGCCTTGGCAAAGTTGATTGCAACAACAACACAGACAGACATCGCTCAATCGACTTCAATATGCATAAGGCCTCAGAATATATAAACTTTGTGGGGTCGGAAGTAGATATTGTAGAAATTATAAACGAAATAGCAAACTTAGATATACTCTTCCTCCACTTTTTTGGTGAAGCGTATTAAAACAAGTTAAGGAGGTAAGAAGAACAAAAAAAAACCTCATTAATTTATTCTCTTCCCTTTGCAACAATTTTAAACATTTAATAATTTAAAGCCGTTGCAGTTAGACAATATTCTAAATAATTGTGGCATTCTTTCTCTACTTTTAAAGACACGAATACAAAATTTGTAATAATTCAACTTTAAGCCAATTGAAACACGAATTCTTTCCAAATCAATTACGGTAAATCGTTGAACAAAAACCTCTCGATAATGACAGCAACTGAAAGTGACTAATTTTCCGAAACTTTTCTATCGAATAAAGATTATGTTTCATTTCAATACGTTAAATAATTTTAATAAAAACTAACTGAAATTAATAGCCAATTTTACTATTTACTTTATTCAATTTAATTAAATTTTCATCATATTTACAGGATATTTAAATAAGAAGCTACAACAATTACACTGAAAAAATTCTTTATTTCATTTTTTATGAAAATTACCTATAAAATTGACCGGAAAATTCGTTGAAAGTGTAACGATCCACCTTTCTTTAATCCTGCACCTTATTTTACTATATTTAGGTAATTGTTTGGTTCACTGTATACAGAGCGATGTAAGCATGCAGAAAGTGCAGAATGTATGCTTGAACGAATCTTTGAAAAGCAGGGTTACTTACACTGAAAGGGTTGCTAGTTGTAAAACAAATGTATTTAGATTATAAATTAGACTGGAAGGTTAAATAGTACTTAGATTCAATTGAAGTACATTAATCTGCTGTTTCTGTATTACAGGTGAACAACTCGTCTGAAAAATTTGTATGAAAAACATACAGTTTTTTGAGTTATTTCCATATAAATTTTGTAGACGAGTTGATCGCCTGTAATACAGAGACAGCACATAAATTAAATGTCGTAATGCTTAACTGAAAATAGAGATATATGATTATTGTAGAATGTTCCAAGGAAATGTTCATCTTTTCTGTACATTCAGCATTTATTAGTATTAAAATGATAATGACCAGCAACGTGCTGAAGGCGAAAGTTTTGATTAATTAGCAATTATGTTCCCTCACAAAACTAGCGTAAGTCCCTTTTGGTACCCATTAGACTTGATGTTGAAAATTCTGTCTATTATTCTTAGTTGGACAGTTTGCTTTTATGCAAAAGTAAGGAAATAGATAAAATTGGATTATAAAACGTAGTGGTCAGCATTATATGCTGCCATACTTATATTTTTACACGATTGGAATTTCCATTTCATTTGGACTTTGACTGTGCCTAAGTGATACAGCTTTCTAATATAAGCATCTCAGATATGAGACTTTTCTCAAATTGTAAAATAATAAATTGTTTTGCAAAAATTTTATTTTCCACGCAGTAGGTAAAGAAAATAATTTTTTTTAATGAAAATAATTATCTGCTGTTTGAAATTAAAATTAATCAATTAAATTAATTTTGATGCTTGACTTTTTATAATTTTTACAGATCACGAATTTAGATTATTACAGTACTATGGAAATTTCTACCTCCATCCGCATGCTTGTTTCCCGTATGGAACGTTAACTTTATTACATAAACTTTCATTGATATACTACGGATTGGGAAAATGTTGTATTATAAAATACTCTTTAGCAGATTCTAATCGTTCATTTAAAAATAATCTTACTTTTATATAAAATATTGTAAATCACAAATATACGTAAAATGCTCCACCCTTCTCACAATTCGTAATAATAAGAAAGACAAAGAAGCTTATACGTAGATTTGATTATAGTCAGCCATAAGAGTGGTAGTAGCAAAAAATAGTTGTACATTTCTTAGTCATTGAACATTGAACAAAAAATCCAACTTTAGTTTTTTTACTCATTTACTTGTCACGTAATTTAAAACAAGAAATTGAAAATTACACACTTTTGATACAACTTTTACCTACTGCTCCATTCACCAGCTTAGCTTTTTCATTTGAGAATATGAAAACTAATGAAAAAAATACAAAATAATACTTTTGCAGTATTAAATTGGAGAGCGCTGCAAATGAGCTCAGATAACTCTTGTGGGACATGTTTGTTCTTTTCTTTTTTTTTTTTTTTTTTGTTGTTTTTTGGTGGACAACTTTCATTCCATAGTATGGGTATTTTTTTTAACTGTGTCACACTTTGAATGGTGAAAAAAAAATCAACCCAACTCACTGCAAACCAACAATCTGACAATATTTTCTACCCTTTGCATGCAACAATAGATATAGTAAAAAGCTAAAAGAAAGTTGCCACAAATTGTGGACACATAAAATTGAAAAACCCAAATAAAATCAAACAACAAAAAAATACGACGATTAGGTTTACACTCTAACTGTTGTCCTCATAAGTTCTGTTAATGTTTGTTGAATTTCAAGAGTGTAAAAAATATGTAAAACAATTCTGGGAATTGCACAGACCAGAGATAAAAAGCAAAATGTACGACTTTTTAATATTTCACATCTTCTTTATGTTGTTTTTGCACTCGAATTAGTTTCTCGTTCTTTAAATTTCTAATAAATTTGATTGTTTAACATAACTGGAACAAAGAATTCCAAAATAGTTTCTGCTTCTGTCAAAGAACATTAATTTTTTTATGTCATTTTGTTTGCTGTGTATAGCAAATATTTAAATAGCACTTCTTAACTCTGCTCAAACTTATTACGTGATTTTTAGTTTTTCATTTGATTGTACAAAACTTCTAGATATTTGAATGGATTTATAATCGATATCTTTACATATAATAAAACTTTGACCTGGACATTTTTGTATATGAAATATATTTGGAAAGTTTGGTTTTGTTAGAGATAATAATCGATATGGAATACAAAACACCTATTTTTTAATTTCTATCTGTCGGTCGATCTCTCTGCCTGTCTGTTCGTGTATCTATCCGTCTGTCGGTATTCGCATCATGTATGGATTTGATGTAAATTTTTTTTTTTGGAGGTCCGTTAGAGACTCAGTTTATATGGAATTATTTATTTTCGTAAGTATTAGTCATAAAACAAGCACATTTATTTTTGTAAACACAAAATTTTTAACACTTTTTACAGAACTCTGCAATTAATATTTAAAAGCACATTTTTCCTTATCTGAATTTTAAGAAAGTCAGAAATGCCACGTAGACGAAGTCCAGGTACTGCTAGCTTATAATAAATCATAATATTAAATACACAGTTATGGCCAGAATATATAGTAGCTTAGTAATTACTCTAGCAAAGAGTAGAAAAATTTATCACAATCGTTGACAAAAAAAAAAAAAACAAACAAAAAAAAATGGATAAGCAAAATTAATTTTACAAAAAAAAAAATTTGCAATAATTATATATTTAACAACGTTGCCATTGTACGGCTTTTAGTACTAAATTCAGATGAAATTTTTTAGTACTCTAACGTGTTTGAATATATACAATTCGGAAAACGTTTTTAATTTAATCTATTCCAAAGATTAAATCAAATTTGTCTCAAATTTATTGTAAAAAAACAAAGTTGGATTTTTGTTTGTCAGTTGCAGCAGCACTGTTTTCTACAGACATTGCGTTTTTGCAAGAATTTTGATATTTTTTTTAATTTTATCTGTAAATACGGTATATAAATTGAAAAAAAATTGAAAACTGAAATCAATATTCATTTTGAGCTTCTCTTACTTCCCCGTTATTTTTTCTACGTCTCTCGATTTTAAACTTGTGCATCACAAACAATGATCCCCAAACAATTGATTTAATCCGTTTTTAAAGAAATAAAAGAAATTTTATAACTATTTTTTTAATGGTTTTAAAGTCTTAAATCATAAAAACAATCGGATTGCTCCTTGCCGATTTATTGAAATAATCTTATTTTATTAAATTAGTCAAAACACTTTGATTTTTTATTTTGTGTTTGAAAATTGTGTTTTTGGGTTCCCTTACTTTTATACAGTTTTTTTTCTCTATTTGAGAGAAAATTAGGCTTGCTCTCATTTTCAAGAACCTTACCCAAAAGAGCAAGAAAGAGACATAATATTCAAAAATAAAGTTTGGCAGCTGCCTGTCCCAAAAAATCATTCTTATTATTTTTACATTTTATGTAGTGCTGAAGGTCGTAGTAGCTCACATATCTTATAAAATATTTCTGGTAAAGTAGCGACAGTAAATTTTTACAATAGAGTTATTTCTGTTTTTCAACACAGTAGTGCCACGTCCTACATTGTTCATGAAATAGTGCGACATTGTTTGATAATGTATTTTACATTGGCGTTACCACGATTAAAAAACTGTTGTAATTAACCCAAACTAGAATCCTTTCTATGGAGTTTTTTTAAATCATAAATCAATGATAATATATCCTTTCCTTACCAGGCAATAAGGGAAGAAATTCAACCTGCATCAGCGATATTAAACCACTTGTATGTAAAACAGTTCTGGAAAACATAGCAAACGAGTGTGATTTTCCCTGACTTATTTTTCCTGCTTTATATGCTACTGCTTTATTTAGTAAAACAAATAATTTTCTTATTTACTACAGACAATCTTAATAACTTCAAAAATATAAGGTAGAAAAATATGATTTGCCAGATATCATAAGTACAAAATATTTAGTTCTTAGCACGTTTTTAAATCCATTCACAAAATCTCACTGTGGTATGCTGTTTTTTTTTTGTCATGCATAGTTTATTGCTGTTAATTTAAGCACAATGTATGCATTGTGTGAATTTAAATGTTAAGTTGGTAAGAGAACCGAGATGCAGGGGAAGCATGCATCTTATATTCGCCAGTTTGTTGAAGAATGTAATTTTAATTCAATTTTTTTTATATAAAACAAAAAAAATACCTTTTTAAAATAAATTATTGAAACATTAAATATTAAAATCAGGAGGGCAAGTACACGTGACTGCCTGAGGTATTACCGAAGACTTTTACTTCATTAATAAAAACTTAAACACAGGTCCGCCAATTTCTAATTACATTTTTAACACAGAAGAGTTAACAACAATTCTTCTAGTTGGCAAACACTACAGAAGCTAAGTAAAGTGGTATTCGTTTGATGATCATATCAAATATTTGAAATACTGAGCATAACTGTCTTACGAATTAACGAACGAATTAACGTCGAACTGTTTTAAATTATATTTTACATGAAACAGTAACATTTTCTGTTAGGCTTAAGTACGATTAAACTAAAATTAATTGCAAAAAAGACGCAAACATTAAAAACCGGCATAATAAATTGCACTTTCTGGTGCAGAGCAATATTCTTTAATATACTTGCTATCTGTAGAATGTATATAAAATTTAAAAAAAGTAGAATTCGCTTGTAAGTAAAATAATAAAATAAAATAAAATAAATGCGGTAAGTTAGCGTAGCTAATTATAACCGTTTTCAACCAATAAGACGCTATTGGAACATCTTATAAAATAAACTTATTATAATTGATTTTGGTTCTTTACAAAAGGTAAATTTATGAAGTTAAAAATTTACGTTCGAGATAGGAACACCCTTTCTATTTTACCATCGGGTTACACTTTGTTAAATTTTAGTTTAGTTTTTTTACTTTTCGTTAAAGCAAATATAATATTTAACTTCAATGGTCTAATACATGAAAAGCTCCTACGTTAGGCTTAAAAATTAAAATAATTACTAAACACCTTTTGACTAATAAGCCATTTTTAAAAATTTTTCTTCAAAAGCACACAATCAGGTCCGTTCCGTAAATTACTTTTTGCTAAAGTGATTTCAAATCACGGAAAAGATATTCTGCGTACAAAATATACTGAAATTACGTGATTTAAAAACGGTTAACTGACTGCCGATTTAAAATCGCTTGCTGGGTTTTTATGATGATTCCGTTTAGAATTTGGTTTAATAAAAAAATGAGTTTTTATACGAATAATAATTCTTGCAAAAAACCGACTTCAAAACAGACATTAAGTTTATTTCATATTTCTTTAGAAAATATTTTGTCAAGATTTTTTATACGTCGCAGAACATAAAAATATGAATGCAGATTAAACAAGAAAATTAATCAGTTATATGGTCACCCTTTATTTTTTACACCTTCTATTGATAACACGGTAAAACAAAACTTGTTTAAATTCTAAGCGTTAGTATATAACTGTTAAAAAATTGGCCATATACATCAAATTGAAACCATAAGGGCAACCTGTAATTTCTAATTTTAAATAATTACACTTCATGTAGTAATGGACACTCTGTCTTATTTTTAAGATTTTTTCTGCAAACTGTTTTAAAGATAGGGCCATATAGGTCAAACTACATCAGCTATAGGGACATCCTTTAATTTATTATTTTAACATTTACACTTCTTATTGTAACGGTCATAGTAATCGACATCCTGCCCAATTTTCAAGCATTTGGTTATAATGGTTCAAACGATAAGCGCATACAAATCACTCCCGTCACCTATGGGGACTCCTTTATGTATTTTTGTCTTGCGTTTTGCTATTGGGAGCTGTAGTAATACGCACTTTTTTAACTTGAAAAAAGAAAGCTTTGCGGTTCATAATACACTTAAAAAACATGTATGTTCTAGGGGGACACGCTTTAGTTTAAAAGACTATCAACTGTTTTTAAAACGGGACCAATCTGTAAGCGTCATTATTAATAATTTTGGCAATGATTTTCACCTTTTAATAAGTTCCTCTATGATACCCAAGTTGACCCAAACTGCCTTAATATATTACAATATATTTAGAAAAGCCGCAATAGTCCGTAGCTTGGAGAATATGGATTGCTGACAGTTTTTTTTTTTATTTTATATTTTCCCCTGTATATTACTTTTTCTACTCAAGGACGCTTTTTTATTTTATAAAAAAATATCTAAAAAATTTACTTTATTTTACTTTTATTTTTAAAAAGAGGTAAATCCCACATTACAATTCAAAGTTAAAAAAAAATTATGGAAGTTTTTATGAATACGGCAGTAAATACTTTCCTGTTAGTCATGAAAGAACAAATATAACAAACAAAAAAAATTTAAATTAAAAATTAAACATTATACATAAGGGTTTTCCTATAGTGGCATAATTTTAAGGTATACGAGATTTGTTATACAGATTACGTGAAAATATCTACGCTATGGAAATTAGTCGTAACAATAAAATTAAAAATGAAAGCGTGTTTCTAATTTTTATACGCAGATTCTTAAATTTTCAACAAGAAATATAAAAACAAATAAAATAAAAAACTTGTGCAAAACCCTGCGTATGTGAGTCAAGCTCGTACCTCGTGGATTATGTTTTCAATAGTAAGGCTGCTAAGCACTTAAAAAAATGTATACTTTGTTTATATAAATTTGCGTAAAAACTTTTTTATTTTACTTCATAATTACAATTTGGTTCTTTTGTAACTCTTTCTAAGATATTTTGTAATACAATATTTAAAATTGAATAAAAGCAAAGACAGCACATTTTCCACACACATTTGCGTTTATGAAAGTTTCTTCAAAAATAATTTGTTACCATTCATTTCATTCATAACGCTGTTATGTAAAATTTAATCACACATCATCACACAGTTACACCAACTTTCTATAAGAAAAAAAAATTACATTAAAAAATTCAACACACTTAACCCATTTACCTTAATGAACTTCCATAGAAAATTCTAAAGAATTTCAATTTAGTTATATCTCTCTTTTTTAATATTTTAACTTAATAATAGAAAAGAATATTAAAAAAAATAAAATGAGAAGTTCTATGGTTTTCGAAAAGAAAAACTTTTAGAAGCAACTTCCTCATATTTTCCTCTTCCTCTTCTTTTTCTTATTTTGTTTTTGGTTGCATGCATGAAAAACAAAGTTATTCCTGAATGTGGTTATTGCTAAATGTCAGTGTGTGCGTGCGTGTTAAATAAAGTTGCTCTTAAATATATATTTTTTTATATTTATGCTTAATAAACTGTGCCATATGAAAATAAATAAATAAAATATGAAATATTAAACTTAAGAAAAGAAGAGCAAAAACCACACGCATACTTTCAACATTGTTCAACACACTTACTGTGAAGTGTTTATAAAACAAATACCACCACAAATGTCTTAACATTTATGATATATAAAGTGTTTAAAGTGTTAAATAAAATTAAATTTATGCAAAACCTACCGCGATGTAACGTTATGTGTGGGAGTGTTTTTTTTTTGTTAATGAAAGAAAGAAGAAATGTTTTTATAGAAATTTATAATGCACTAAAATCATATTTGAAAAGTGCGTTTGGTGTGTGCGTGCGTGGATGTATGTAAATAAGTGTTTTGTTCTACTATTTATTTATTTTGTTAAGGTTGACTTTTTCTGCAAACAGTCTTTTCTTAACAGTTTGCAAAAAAAAATTTATAAATGTGTTAATTTTTGTATGAGTATTATTTAAGATAGATAGAAATAGTGATTTGAAATAAAATTATCTTTTACATTTTCAGGCAACATATTGAAAAAGTATCAGACCTAAAATTTTTTATTTATTTTTTTTAACAGCTAAGTGCATTTCAGCTTTAATTTTTAGTTCAAGTTTCTTTATCAAAGATTAATTTCACTTGCTGGAGTGATCTTGTTATCATATTTACCTTACCATCATCGCTTTATCTGGCCGTTCTAATTTTCCTTTTTCTTTCGTCGATTGAGCTGTTAAGGAATGAGAAAAAGCGTTGATTTAAAAATTGTAATACTGCTCATGGTTCAACGTTTTGTTTATTACAGCTGTTTGCTACGTTACGCACATTAATAAGAGACTTGTTTGAATAAAATTTCAAGGAGATAAATATTACAGTTGCCAAATGTTAAATATTTAATTTATGTCACGCACACGTGAAGTATCAACCGAATACCTGATAACAAAGCAAAAATAAACACAATTTCGATATAAAAATGATATCAGTTTTTAATTGGCTTAGAGCCTAATCAGCGGAGAAACGATCCATACAATCATTTCCTTGCTTTAACTTCTGCACAAGCTGGATCATATATTGGTGTAGATCAAGTTCTTTGCACAGAGCCCCAATTTCTACGACCAGCCTTGAATCGATTTTTTTTACACTTTCTCTTACAGTGGCGTTATTCTCTTTAGATCGCACATTCCGTTAACACATTGCTATTATTAAATGATTTCGGGAGTATGTGGTACAAAATTTACCCGGATTGCTCTTTAAATAGATGATTGAATGGGCTATAAAAATCACAATCACAAAGTCTTCTGAGTTGCGTTACATTTTCATAGTAAGTCTGCTTTTTTTGGTAGCATTGTTAAGGTGCCCATCTATTTATGATGAAGTGAAAGAATCTTTTTGTTCATCCCCAGTCCACACATGAGAAAGAAGATTTTAATAATGTTTTTACGAATTATATGAGATCTTGGCCAGTATACATTTAAATAAAAAGAAATCCAAGAAAACAGGAAAGTTTGACGTACAAAATTTATAGACAGCTGGTGCACTTTACAGGTGTCTAATTTTTTCCGTTTTTTTTTTAGAAAACGTCCGCAAACATTTATGTATAAACAATTTTTCTTTCTTAATAAAAAATTTTAGAATTTAGTTTTGGTGTCTGCTATTCTAGCATCATATATTTGGGCTGGCGAGCTTACTTTGGTTTAAAATGTTTTTCGGAATTTGGCTTATATAAAATTACATTTAAGGACATAGGAATTTTGTTATTTTGTAACTCATATTAATATTTTGACTTTGAAGGCTTTGTATAACTAAACTGAACCAATAAATAAAATAAAAATTTAACTTAAGCCGAATTGATTAATTTTTATATTCAACTAATAATTTCAAAAACTAAAATTGAATTGATTAGATTTATTATAATTCTACTTTATTTCTAGCTTCTAAAATTATTATAAAAATTTTTATATTCTTTTTCTTGCTTGAAAAATTTTGAAATTAAAATATGTGTGAACTTAAGGCGGATAAAAGTTATACAATAATTATAAAAAATTACTTGATTTAAAACAGCTGCTTTGTACTTTCGGTGTGTTAAAAATATTTAGTTTTCAAATATTTTAAACAACTATAATTTGTTTGCCCCAAGAATATATTGTTGCATGATTTTTTTGCTTTCTGATATAGAGATGCACAATATAATTTATAGATAATTCATTTAAAGCTAAAGTATCGGTTTGCAATTTGGCTTGGATTTTGGATGAAGAAGCTTCGGAAGTTTTCTCAGCTAAAAATCTTCTAAATTTTAAAAGTATTTTATTATAGACGCATTAAGTCCAAAGAGTAGTTATTATTCGGAAGTAAATAATAAAACCTTATTCAGCTACTATTGTTGAAAATCGCTTTGAAATTCACTTGAAAAACTTAAGCTACGGAATTTGTAACTAGAATGCGAATTTCAATATGGAGATTAAGAAAATTCTGACCCTGCCTAGGTGAAACTGAATGACATCAGTGTTTTTGTTTATTTGTTACATTAGTTAATTCACTGTTAGTAGAGTCAAAGTTGTGACCTATAAGAGATCAATATTCGATCCCCATGCAAGTTTTTTTTTTATAAATTTTTGGGTAATCAAGTTACTGTTAATATAAAAAACTTAAGGGGAATAATTTTTGAATAAATTTTGTATTATAACGTGTCTTTTTGTCTAACTAGCTTCTGGTAGAGCCGTAATAGTGATTGTTAGAAGATGTTAATTCGACAATAATGTATTTTGTTTTTGTAAAATTGAGTTTTAAATCTAAAAAAGTAACGAAGAAGTGACTTATATATATAAAAATGCGCTGTCAAGTGTTGGCAGGGAATATTTATATAAGAGCTGCTTTTAAGTTTTGAAGTGTGTGTGTGAGTTGTGAAATATATCTGAAAAAACATTTGACAGATTTTACTTTGCAAAGGCAGTGTTAAAAAAAAAACAACTTGGTTAATAATTATTTTTCATTTGCACAAGATTCCCGACGAAGTTTTAACGCTTAAATGAAAATTATTTTTTTACACCGATAGCATACTTTTCACTGTCACTGTATATGTAGTTATATTTATGTATGTCATAATTTATATTGCAGTTACGTTCATAATTTTTTTCTTAGTTATGTATTTGTACGTGAGCGTATGTTAGTTGTTGTTGTATTTATGTTTGTTCATTTTACGGTAAACGTTCATTCCAAATATGAGTTCAATTATTTACTTACAATGTTTATGTATTGTTGTTGTCATGCATGCATGAACTCTTGCAAAGATAGCAAAATTAAATTGTTCATTTTAGAAACTGTGCGTGAGTGTGGCAACAAAGAATGTGATGATGTTGCATACTTTCATTAGTGTTTATTTTTCATTTTGTATATTAAATTACAAAACTTAATAAATACTGTTTGAAGTTGAAGCTATTAAGTTTGATATTTTTCTTTCTCTGCTTACTTTTTGTTACTACATAGGAAAATTTTATTTATACAAAATAATGTAACACAAAATAACGCTTTTTTCAAAAATGTAAAAGGTCTTATCAAATTCTATAGTACAGAGTTTAATGCACACGTCACTTTTGAAGATTTTGCAAATCTTTTAATTAAGCCACATGATGTTTTTAGCAGATTTATGTTAAATATTAACATGTTCTCTTTCACAGGTGGAAAGGATACATTTAAGTTTGTCATTCTGTTTAAAATTTCTGCAATATCCATTTCCGGTCCATAAAGTATTTATATTCTAACTACTTATGCATAGCGAAGTCGGTTGAGCGATGTCCGTCTGTCCGTCCCTGTTGGGGTTGAAATCAACATTATTAAGTTATTAAGTGAGCTACAGTAACTTTATATACGCTAAACGATCAGACATACTTTCTAAATTTGCTGTTAAGAATAAGCAACCTCGTTACTCGTCTCTCGAGAAGGCGGCCAAACACTGCCTTGTTTGATGGTGGTTGTCTTTACTAATTATTCTTTTCCGACTCTTTATAATTTTTTTTTTTTTACTTTTTTATCTTTTACTATTAATTCTGCACAATTTTTAGTAGCTGGGACAACAGCTCTAAGTAAAACATAAAATTTTCGACGCGTGTTTTGAATAGAAAACCTAAATGGTAGGAAAGAATTTCTTTTGCGATTTGTATGTACATGTGTTTTTACATATGAGGTGAAGGATATATTAGTCGCAAATAGCACTTTTACTAGTCGTTAAATATTTCGTTTAATTAAAAGACGATTACACTGATTGGTTCCATTTGACAAAAATTTCTTAATTTAAAAAACTAAAGAATGTTTCCGTACTGTTGGATTATTCCAATTGCCATTTTCAATATATTGTATAATTAACGTAAGTCCCTCTGATTATAATCGATAACAACTATTACAAATGTCAAATAGTTATCTACAAATTATGATCTCTCATCTTACTTCTCTAAACAATTGATGAATTTAATGAATAAATAAATTGCACTGAATTTAAATATCAAGTGTTTAATAAAAGTAAAAGTTTATTTCGGCCTTTATTACTAAGACGTACATCACACATGATTTTTACATGTCTGCATAACCGTATAAAAATTTAACAAATTAATAGGGAATGAACTTACAATTATATGGTGTCCCTATCTTTTTAACCCTATATTACACAGAGTATGCTCTTTTATATCCGTAGTTCAATGTGTATGGCTTTATAATTTGAACCCTTATAGACAACGTGTTTTGTTTGTTAATTCGGCAATAATAATAAATGTTAAAATTAAATTGTTTGACGTAGATAACCTTATTTCTTGAACAATACTGTTGCTTCCATCTTAACAAGAGCTATTAACAATTAAAATTAAAAACTAAAGGGTGACCCTATTGGTGATACAATTTGCTTTGTACAAAATCTTTTAAAATTTACACAGATTTTGTTGAGTTGAGTTTGTTATAATAACAAATGCATAGATAAAAATTTGAAATTAAAGGGTGAACCACAGTAGACGTTATCTTTTAATATGCTTAAAACAAAGCATAGTTCTGTTTCCATCTGTTTGGCTTCTCTATAATATGGTTTTGAAATTTTCCACAACAAAAAAAAAGTTTACCCTTCACCTTATATGTAGGTCTAGTTTAGTAAAGTAATCCCAATAAGAAAAAAACATATATATGGGTAACAAAGGATTAAGCTAAGATCACACGATTGCCGTAATGCACCAATTTTTACCATTTTTTGTATGCCAATCGTGTGATTGCACAATAAATTGGTTCATGCGGCAATCGCGGTAAATATTGTGCTTGTTTTTACCAACCAAATGCAACCCTGATGCGGCATTCGTGTGACTACTTGATATGCAACTGTAAGGCAATAAAACTTCCAAAAATGTACCAATATTTATTGTGATTTTTTGCGGCAATCAAAGTATCCAATACGCGTCAATATTTTCATTTTGTTGAGTGCCTTCAAGTTTTTTGTATACAGTTATATATATATATATATTTTTTTTTTCATCGTGCCCGTTTTTTGTTGTAAGTGTATATATATGTACAACATATATCTGTACAACTATAAATAGTTTTTATTTTATTTACATATATTTAGGTATATACGGTGACACTAGTTCCAACAACTCATTGAACGTTTCATCATCCATTCGAATAAAGTTTTTTAGCAAAAAAACTTGGTTGTCTACTTCTTGGAACTCTTTTAGAGTCTTCTGGAATGCACCATCAGTAGCCCGTTTTTTCAGCCAATCTCGGACCCATACTGTTCGTTTTTTTTTAATTCTTTTATTTTTTATATTTTTTTGTATTTTAAGTATATAAAAAACACTAAAAGCAGCCGCTAGCGTTTTTTTAAAATAACATTTTAAATACAACAAACAAAATACAAAGTTTGCAAATAATGTTATGTATATTTGCCCGAAACTACAACAGCTGATTCTTGGTGTTGCCGCATTATTTAACAATCGTATGAACGACAGGCACAATTTATTGCTACAAAATTACTATTCACCAACTTGTACCAATAAAATTTTAATAAAATGGGGCAATCGTGTGACTGGAGAAAATTTGATTGGAACAATTTTAGTATTGTGCACAATATCTACACAATAAAAATTGGGCCAATTTGGTGCATTACGGCAATCGTGTGATCTTAGCTTTAGAAGTAAGAAAAACTAAAAAATAAGTACTACATATGATTTTACATAAATATGTCATCTATCGCCTTATTAGGTTAAAGATTTATCTAAGATTTTAATATTTTCTAAATATCCTCCTCAAAAGCTTTTAAATGATACCCATGGTGCAAAATCGTACTTTTCTATGAAAAGCTTAGAGGCCCATAACGCAATGTTTTTTTCCTTTTTTTAATTCTCTACCGTTCCATCTATTTGGTTGTTGTTGTTTTTGAATGAAGTTACTTCCAAATGAAACAATGTCCGATCGATCAAGGTATTTAATTTTTTTTTTAATTTTTTAACAAATTATAGTTTTTTGACTCGATTATCATCATGTCCTTTGACCTCCTTTAGGCTTATAAGGTCCTTGAGCCTCGATTAATCTGGTTTCAAATAGTACGGAAAAAAGGTAAAACTAATTAACCGTACTATGCGAGATATTATTTTATTACAGTTTATATTTGGTGACTTTCTGTCCGTCTTTTTGCTTTAAGTATTTTTTTTTTTGCATGAATTATTTTACGATACGTTATCTCATGTTAAATAATTTTTAATTTTTGACTCGGTTTTAACAGAAACGAACAAATGCCCAATACTACGGCAATAACGATTTCTACTGTTAGCAAATGTACTAACTACAGGTGACGGTGATGTGAATTAAATTTCTGGTTTTAAAGTTCAAGATACTTTTGCACCCTAGTCCAGATATTGTTTATTAACTTTGAACAATTATTTGCAAAGTTTGTATTTATAATTTGAATATTTTTAAGAGAAAAAAAAAAACACGCGTTAGAACCTTGTTGAAAGTATTCCAATACAAATTTAAGTTTTGAATAACCTTTATGAAACATGTTTTTAAATTTATAAACACGTTCTTATTCATATATGCACAAAACCAAGAAGTTTTTGTAGCTTGTTTTAACATATACGTTATTAAAGTTAATTACTTTTATACACTGTTCTTTAATTGACTTTTTTCCCTTACAAAGACTTTCACAACTCTGTCTCCGTTTACTTACACAAACAACAAAAATATGAAGATAGAAGTAATGATGTTCAAAAGCCAGTTAGACTTAAGTCCAAATTTTCTTAATTACACAATAGAAATTCAAAATTAAAACATCTTGTTAGCAAATCTGTTATTCTGTTATTAAACAAATGTTTTTATGAAAATAAATATAAATTTTGCTATTTAAACAAGAATGTTTAAAATTTCAACACGTCAGTGATTTTGTAAACAAAGAAGACCTTAAGAATTTATTTTCTGTCATTTTGTTTAAGTTTGTTAATTCACAAGAAAAACAATACAAATGAAGTTACATATTTTCTATAAAATTAAATATGCGAAAGGAAAATTAATATTGATTTGCTCTCGAGCTCTTACAACAATTGAAGGTCATAGAAATAATAACGAGAAACAAATTACACTATTCTACAAAAAACTATTTTTAAAAATAAAATTAAATGATTATGAAGGGTTTACCAAGCTCGAATTCTTCTAACGCAGATTTTTAAGGATGCTGCAAAAAATGAAGCAGTCTTAATAGTCCAGCAGATGTTACCGTACTTCACCGCGTGTTTTTATATACTTTGCAAAAATTGAAGGTGCTTTCACCTTCAATAGTCAATATAGGTGATTTTAATAATTCGGTCGGGATAATCAGCACGATTTTTAAAGTTTAAAGTTAAATTAAAAAATATTCCCGTGATTTAAAAAGTTTTATTTGAAATTTCATTAAGTTAGTTCAAAGCAAAAATATAAATATGCGATGATGAATGAGAAAAAAAGTTCTTTCTTTCAAGTGAATTTGGTTCAAAGCTCCCAATACACATGGAGAAAACCCATGCTTTTGATGTGGTCACATTAACTATATTTTTCTGTTACAACGTATAGTTGCGGCGAAAAATTTTATAGTTATTTTCAGCAATAACTTAAGCACGATAAACAATTTTTTGTTAACATTTAATCGTTATGTGGTTACTTTGAACCACAAATAACTAACCAGATTACGCACTTATGTCGCTTTAAATGGTGAGTGTTATCATATTTCCTTCCAGCTTTCGTTTAAGCGAATAAACAAATATTCAAAAACGCTAAAAGCAATGTGTTAGAAGAAACTGCTACACATACCTATTGTAGAGATATGTTTTCATATAAAAAATATACTTACTTTAAATACTTCTTTATTAACAAAAGATGAGAGTTTTAGAAGAAAACCTAAGCCTCGAGTAGAATATCAGCCATGCAGGAACGTTTTAAAGTATTACGAATACTGGAACAGGCACACTTACAAAACCTGCGACAAGAAATAATTCAAGTGAAAAAATTCCAGACGTCGTAGAACAAGGTAAAGTGGTCGCTGTTTTGCGTAAATGTGCAGATTTGTCTAATATGAGTATGTTGCTTTATAAACCAGGGAAAACAAGTGCCATTATTGCAGCAGCTAGACAAATTTTTGGTGACATGTATGGCGAAAGAATTTTAGATGAAAATCGCATGAATGCTGTAAGATTCAAAATTATCATTTTCGATGAGGCCGATTCTATGACCATGCAGCGACTTTCAGAAGAACGATGAAAAACGTCGTAAAAGATTTTGTTTCATATAAGAATGTCTATACGGTATTTACACCAAGTTGGAAGACTATGTGTGCGACATTGGCTGTGAGGCTTATAGTACATATTGGCCAAATGGTGGATCAATATAATGAGTATATAATAAGATGTCACTTTTTGATAAACATGCAGAAGGCTCGCATATGTTATAAACTCGGAGTATGTTATGTTGCATAAAAATATTTAGTTTTTATTAGTAACAAAATTATTTTACAGGAATGCTCGTTTTGTTTGCAAGATAATGGTTCAGAAAACTTGCAAATTATGGGTTTAGGCTGTGATATTATATTGGCTCTGCAAACAAAATAATAATAGAAATTTATTTAATTAATTTTTTTACCTTTGTAGTTTTTTTTTTTTATTCCGAGAAGTAACTGATTTTGATATATTTAAAAGAATAAAATATGCTTTTAACTTTAATGCATCTTAATGACATGTATGCATGTCAATTTCATTAATTTAATTCTTTTTAACAATAAAATAAAAAATAAATTACTACAAGAGTTTTTGTTTAATCAATTGCTTTATTGTATGTATCTACTATTTTTGTGCATAATTATTTGAAAAACTTGCTTTATGACAATCTATATATAAATAGGCAAAGACAAAACTTCGGGAAAATTTTTCTCCTTTGTTTGTCAACCCATTTTGTTTATTCTTTCACAGAGTTGTGGATATTGTCGAGCTTTAGTGCACCGTCTTTATGTTATTTAATTCGGTTCAGTATTAAAGAAATAAATGACTCCTTAAGTTGCTACTTGTTTCTTCGGCTAATTTTGATATTGCCTTTGAAAGAAAACTAAGTTTATTATTACGAGTATATGATTAGTGCATTTTTACACTTATATGCCTTGGTGGCGGGGAGGTAAAAGCCTTATCCAATAGTACTTCAGTAGCCAATTTAACACTATACAAATCGATGGTTTTCTGGCGCGCATGGTTTACAAACACTTTGGCTTTATCCAATATACAAGTCGCATAACCTTTTTAAAAAATCAAATAACTAAAGTAATATTTGTTTATAATAATAAAGGACGTACGGTAAGTGAACTCCAATAATTGATTGATTGATTGATTGATTGATGAAAGGCACCATACACAGACAAACTTTTAATACGTCATATTTCTTAAATCTTTGAATTCTTTTCAAAAAATTCAATAGCTTCAACATTGCTGGCAATAACTTTACAATGCGGATACATGTAGTTGCTTTCCCCACAATGTCAGTGCATTATTGTAGGGCCTTTGCTTAGGCATCACCAATTTCTATATCCGGAGCATATAAAACCATGGCCATAGTACCAAATGCTTTATCACAATCCATTTGCGCGGCACTGGCTTGAATTTGCACCAGTTTAAGACCCTTATCAAATGGTAGGACAAAGACCATGCCACTACAGTCGGTTGAGCATATCAAGCACAATTTTTGAAACAGCACTGTCCATTTCAAATATTTTTCAAGCTTCAAGGAAACGCATAAGTCTACTGGCCATTCCAACATATTGTGTTCCTTAGCCAGGGAACAATATAATTGATGTTTCGTTAGGATTTATTTCTGGCTTTATAACTTCTTCAGTTAATAACATATTTTCAAAAATTATCGCCTGATTTGTTGAAGTTGCTGCCTCCATTGGATTTTTTTTAGCTTTGCTACATACTCGGTGTTTTATACTTGGGTCACAGCGTAAACTCATCACTATTATTCCAAAAAATACATATAACTTAATTTCAGCTAAAACCAGAAAGATGTAGTAATATAAAAATCAAAGTACTATTACTATCCCTCTCAAACTATAGCTGGAATTTGGCCACACTGAATTTTTCGTGTCTTATCTGGTTGTTAGTTGATATTATCTAAAAAAAATTTTAACCGCAAAAAAAATTTTTCAAATTTATTAAAAAAATAAAATATATTTACTGCCAGTTTATTTTTGCGAACTTGTTTTTGTTTTAAACTTATATAATTATTTGTTTGCTTTTGAAAATATATTTTATATTACTTTACAGACGGCATCTCTATTAGTTTAGTGATTTTTTTCTTAGTCATTAATAGTAGGAGAAAAAAAAATTACAAAATATAACAAAAAATTATAAAAATAATAATAAGTAATTGATTTTTTTGGGAATTTATGTTATTAATAAATATTACAATAAAGATGGTTTATTACTTGCGCTACGAGATCTTATTAATTATTATTATATTAATTATATTAAGTGATATTTATAATATTCCAAATTTCAATCCCTGGTTGGAAAAAAAATTTTAAAACTTGATCATAATATAATTACAATTAATTGTAACATATTTGCATTTGAATCATAATCATTTTTACACTTCACCATGTTATTGCTATGCTAGACAATAATATGGCATCAAGGCAAACTAAATTATTATTATTATTATTATTATAACCGTTATTGCTATTATTAAATGTAACAATAATATGTGTTGTTCACAACCATATAATGGCTACCTCAACCATGTTTTGCCATTGCCTGTAGTGATTGATTGTAAAAATTTTTCTCGAAATTTCTAGTATCCTATTTTTCCTGTATCTTTAAAAATATATTCATTATTTAAACATTTTTTGTTTCTTAATAATATTATAAATAAAATATGAATTCAATGAGAATCCTTAGTCATGTTAAAGAAGGAGCAGTATTTTTTTTTAAGTAAAATCTATTAAAACTTTTTACAAAGTTTTTTTTTTAAGTAAATGACAATTATAAATCTAAATACCTTCAGAAAAATATAAATTAATAATAAATTAATTGTATTGTTAAGTAATCCTGTATAATTAACCAAATGTGTAGCATTTCTATGTATGTACAAGTATATCAAATAAAGAATATAATCGAAAATTTCAATGTTATTATGTTTTTTTAATGACAAATAAGAGCATTAAAATGCTTGACAGATTTTAAGAACACATAAACATATTCATGAATACACTTCGTGTCTTCGACTGGTAAGCTTTTGATAAAACCTTTTCGGTTTTTACACTGAAAACCATAATAGTTTTCAATAGATTCTAAAAAAGCGTAAAATAATAAAATAAAATATACTTATTAAAACATTTTTATCCCAAGAGATGAATACAGTGAAACTGATTGCTTAGCAGAAAGCTAGTGTCAAAATTTGTTTTCTTATTTTTATAAGTCTTTTCACAAGGAACTTACGAAGTCAACTAAAATTCAATAAAATAAAAAAAATTGGCACAATATGAAAATGTATTATTTGGAATCGTATCTGTATTAATCTTCGTTACTTGTGCTTGAGTCCTTCAAATACAGATAATTCATAATATTTTCATTAAATATTTACTGCAATATTCAAGTTTTGAAATGTGTTTTATAACAAATTTTTCATACAAATTTGTCCATAAATACATTTCAAACCTATTTTAATATTCTATAAATTCGGCAGTTATTATGTAAAACAAAAAACAAATTTGCTTGAGATATAAGACTCTTAAATTTTCTATAAAAAATTTGTGTAGAATCTTCTGATGATATTTGTGAGCAGCAGTGAAATGGTCAATTGTATATGCTTCCCCCACAGTATTTCATTTCAGTTTTAGTTTTAGGAATCAAGTATAATTTACGTAGATTAATTTGACACAATTTGAAATCCTTTGGTAACGCGTTTTAACCGAATTGTAAACTGCAGTAGAGTTATTTTCCTTTGAAACTAAAATGTCTAAAATTATCGGAATATTGCACACAATGTTTAATAATTTTCCATTTTTTTTTTTTAAATTAAAGTCCTTCCAAAAGGAATATATATTAAAAACAAAACAAAAACCAAACATTTAGTCAAATATGTTTAGTGAATTCAATTTATAATGTTAAGTTTGTGTTTTTAACAACCACACATTTTTGATGTAAACAATATCATTATCAATCCTATTCCTTTCGCCATTTGAATATAATTTTTAAGCGAAGTTGTGTTACTTTTCACTCCTCTGCAAGCGAAAATTATGAGCGTAATTACTATGCAAAATATTTAACCCAACTATTTTTTAACTAAAATTCAAATTTAACTTACTTGTCCTTAAGTCGCAAAAGTGGAATTTAAAAACTGAAACCGGCTTTAAAAAGCTCTTAATGTCGTTCCTTATTCTTAAGCCTATTTCATTAGTTTATAACCGAAAGTAGATTTATAAACAATTGCCTTAAAAATTTCAATTTGAGAATTTTTGTGCATTTTTGGGAATCTTGAAAAGTGCTGTCTAGAACTCTGTTTTTCCATCTGCTCAATTTAATCAATTAATTACACACGCGCACACATTTTAATATATTTGTCCGTAAAATTTTTATTTACTATTAAATATCTGCAGCCCCTTTGAAATTAGGAAATTTTTGGTAAAATTTTGGGTAAATTTTAGAAATTTAAAAAAATTCCCTAAAAATCAGGATTTTTATCAATTATTAAATTTTTGTTATTATTGTAATTTAAGGAAATATAGCTGCTAATTTTTGCTTTTCTTTTTTTGTTTTTTGCCTTCTGCAGCAATCTTTAGAACTACAAACAGCTGGGCATATTAGAGAATAAAAAAACCGCTTTACTCTTAGCCATCTAGGGCAAGAAAATAAAAAGGCACTTAGCTCTTATGCTGCCGTCCACATTTTATTTTTTTTCAGGCACAGTAGGAACTCTATTTAGATTTTTTATTGGAGCTGAAATAGGCCATCCTGGTTCTTTAATTGGAGGTGACTAAATTTAGTCTTTGATCTTTTATAAATTGTTATTATCTAAGGCGACAACGCCCGTTGAACTATGGGATGGATATTTTGAGGTTACTTTTCTTTATCGTCAATAGCGTTTGGATTGTAAGTTGGGATAGTATAGTTAAACGACAAGTTTGCCTAAGGCCATTGGGAAATTCTTAGCTACGAAAAAATTTCGATTTTACCCACAATCCAATTTATTTTTCAGTATAACTATTATTTGGATTAAGGAAGTGGTTTGGTGTTATAAATTCGCTTCTGCCTCTTTTACTGGAAAACGACTAAATCGCTTAAAATTTTTGGCCTTCATGACAAATTTCTCATCATAAATTTTATTTAGTGTGAGTACAAAGATCTTTCAGATATGCCACTCAGTCTAAGATTACGAACGAGGCAAGTTTTTAGTGAAATATGAAAGGCATAAAAACAGTAGTTGTTATTTGCTAACCGAGCAATAACAAAAAGGCAAAATTTATTAATAAATATTGTAATCATGGAAAATTTTAAGAATCTACAAAAATGACACTCAATGAATTCCAATAAGACAGCATTATAACATAACATGTATAAGCAAAAGGATTATTTAAGATTACAAGAAGAATCAATTATGTCCAGCCATATTTTATTTAGTCTACTTGGTGGTTTAATTTAATATTAAATAATATAATTGGAAGCTAACAGTAAATATATTAAAATCAAAAGCTTAATAAAAATCATATTAAATTAATGAGTAAAGCAAAATAAAAAGATGGTCCCAAACATATGCAACGAGATGCAATAAGAAAAAAATTTAAAAAGGAATTCAATAAGTCTTTCTAAAACTGAAATCGCTTTACGCAGCTATTAAATATTTAGTAAATCAACAGAGTTTTAAGATCATTCGTGTAAGAATGCTGTAAATTTGTAAAAACATTTTGGAGGAACGGCGAATTTTCCGTTGTGAAAATTTACAAAAAAAAATTGAAAATAAGATACATTTGCTCACAAACAATACGACGACGAAATTATTCGTGCATAATAAATATTTTTGTGACTACTAATTTTAATACATATCTGTCGTATTTTTGAAATATTTATTTTTCTATCATGTCGTTATGCCTACATTATTATAGGCCATATCAATAAAAAATAAAACAACTTTGAAATTTGTTTTTGAATAAATTTTGTTTTATAATTTATGAACACGGCAGCATAAGTTTTGTTTAACAAAGAAATGTTCACTTATACCAGCAAGAAATATCCTCTGCTTTCGTATTTTTATATTTTTCTGTGCCAAAATTGAAAAAAAATTTATAATAAAATATATAATAAATATATAAAAAAATAATTCAAAAAATTTTTTTCTTTTTTTTAAATACATGGGAACTCTAGCAAGTAGCATATGTAAATAAAAATATAATTTCATTAAAACTTATAAATAATTTTGTCGTTGTAATTGAGTTTGAGTCAGTCAATTTACTCGTAACTCAATTTATTTGTAGTGCAGTGCGAAAATCATCGTTCGTCCTAGTTATACCATAAGTACCTGAGTTCCTTTTGACTTAATTGGCAATTACCCCACTTTGAGAGTTTTATTTTACAAATTTAATTTCAGAGTAGTAATAGTGGCTTTTTGCACTGATCACTAACAAGTAAAAAGTGGGCCTCCGTGCTGAGATTCACTATGCTATGGGCTGTCTATAAGATATTGTCTTCAAAATATAAGGTGGCTATTCAGTAATACGCATCGATAAAGTAAAACTGTATATAGAAAAAATAAAAACATTTGAAAGATTAAATAAAGGTTCACTTCGTCGACTCGTATTGGAAATTAGGCACCAAATTTTGTACGAATTAAAAAAAAAATTCATCGTTTGTTTCCACACTTAGAATACAATTTATTTCTTACACTGTATATAATATACAGACATACATAATAAACATGTATAAGTAAATATGTTCATATTCATATTCATACACACAAATACATATGGACCACAATTAAATGTCATGAGAAATATTTCCGTTTTGCTGCAAATATAATGTAAAGATTATTTTGTTTCTTTTTGTCCCTTTTTCTATAATTGACTATTTTTCTGGTATTTACGCTCGAGTTCATAGTCTAAGGTTTTATTCCCCTTTTTTGTTGTATTTTGTTTAATATTCTAGTTGAATATTTTTGTGCTCTGTATAACATTAAAATAAAGAGATTCTGATGAAAACACAATAGCCTTATGAAGCAGAAAATTGCTTTATAATCAGTATCCGGATACAAATAAATTCAGCATGTATGAATGTGTTTGCAAATACATCTTCAAATGAACTATTTATTTAAATAAGTGCGATATGTCTAATATTAAATAGGATACACTTCAATAAGGTAATGCTTGTTTAAGTTATTGCCATAAATTCTAAATTAACAAAATAGAAATTTATGTAATAAATTAGTTTTCTTTGTGGGGAAAGCTTAAAGTGTGGTAATAATTTGCCGTTTCAATACAAGTGGAGCAAAAATGCTTTGAACAACTTTCCTGATAATAATCAAAATTAAAATTGCTTAACTCTCAACAAGTTTTAGTTTTGTCGGTAAATCATTTATAACGTAACAATCACCATTACAATTATTAACTTGATTGCAGTCAGTCCAAAATTTGGATCTTATCGCTATTACTTGGCTAAAGAAATTTTAAGAACATGTGACTGATAATACCAGGCAGTTTAATAAAACCGATACACCTTTATGAAAATAACATGCAAGGAAAAATTATGGTTGTAGTGTGGTCACAAGGTATATATTTTATTTTTTGTAAAAATATATAGTTTCAGTGAAAAAATTACGCTCATTTTAACCAAAACTCTAATTACAATAAACGAGATTACGTTAAGTTTTGATCATTTAAAGGTTACAAAACAAAAAAATTTACTTTCCACAAAGTTGTATTTTTTTAATTTTACCTACAACCATATTTCATAACTTTACACAGTATCACCACCATGTTTTTTTAAATTCTAGCACAAGTGACAACAAACTCTCAGGGCGGCTAAAGATTTCTTCATACCAGAAAAATTTAACGAAATGCAATGAAATTGACGAATGGAGAGCAAAAGTGACTGAGGTATTGAAGAATGTAGCCATATCCGCTGAGGGAATGGCTATATTCGGTTGATGGGTTCACCTGTTCCATAGAGATGAGGCGCACACTCGCGTAGTCAATATGAATTGAAGTATGAACTCGTTTTCCAACATGCTCTCAAGATGTAGTCCTGACAACAAACTAATGATTACAAATTTATAGAAATTAGCAGTCGAACCAGGAAGCCAACATTTAATGAAATCCCTGGGAAATATTTTATTTGAAGGGAAAAAAATTCTAAAGGCATTGGATTAAAGGCATATATTTGAAAGGATACTACTGTGAGAAATAAAAAGCCAATTTGGTGGAAAAATAACTGTTATCCAAAAAGTGACGGGATCTTAATTTTTTTGTTTCCATGAGTGAATTTTTTTTTTTTGAAACAATTGTCCTCTTATCAAGTTTCTCTTTATTAAAAAAAATATTTTGCATTGCTTTATCTTTATTTTTGTAGACATGTGAAGGAATTGAAGTTGAAGTAGTAATATTTAGCTTTATTAAAAACATAATTAAAACTATCTTCTAATATGGGAATGGCAATTTTTAGCTAATCTAGTTCTATAAGCTTGGCATTAGTTACGAGAAAAATCTTAGAAAGGTATGATAATGATGATGTAGCGATCCAGAAAATGTTGTCCTGCTTTCTGCTAGTAAATAATTTTTCTTGTATGCTTTAAAAATTAAAACAAAAATATGTAAATAATTTTTCTTTTATTTAATATATTTAGAAATTGAAATATACGTAAGCCTAAGCCAGAAAGTAATTGTTCATTTGGTAATAAAAAATATTTACTTATAATTTTATCTTCAATACACTTATTTCTTAAGTCAATGTAATTGGTTTTCATTACTAAATATATTTTTGACTCCTTTTTTATATTTCAAATTAAACTTTTAAATTTCCCAAAGACATTTTATGTAATAATTTCCTAATTTTCCATCTTTGCTTCAAACTTTTGTGTTAGTTTTGCACATGATTTTTAAAGATAATTTAATAACAGCATAGTCTTTTTTTTTTTTTTTTTTTTTTTTTTTTTTTTTTGTAATAAATATTTTTACTTATATTTTTAAACTTAATTAACTTTCAACTTTTTAGAAGAAATCTGTACGACGTACTAAAGATAAAGATGCTCTCTTCAATATACTTTATTTGTTAAAAGTATTAAAATCATTAAATTACGACCCTTAACTTTATATAATTAAATAATACTTTTACGAAAGACTGAAATTGTAGAAATAACCAAAAGGAGCTGGTACAGCCATAAACTAAAAGGTTTAACGAGAATCTTTGCCAGCATGTTAAGCCAGTTAAACAAAAATTTACACAAAATGGCAGACCTTAAAAGTTGTTATATATTTTGGTAGATTTTTGTTGAAATCAGCATGAAACAATTTTAGTAAATAAAGTTCTTTATATAATTTGTGGCATATTGATATAATAAAGACAAATATTGCCAGAGCAGCACATGGTAAACGCGAAATCCTTCGGCGCAACTAGAACTGAGTTAGTGATCTGAGCTGCGTTGACCCAAGGTATATTTTAGAGGAATTTATTGGGTGAAAGGCATATCTCCTTTTGGGGTAACTAAGCAAGAACACGAGTGTAACGACCAGGAACATTGCGCTGAATGGAACTTGCAGGGAATTGTAAATGCGTAGGTTGTGTATTAACTTTATGCCACTGTTTTGTGTCTGCAGTAATATAAACCTTTTACTTAAATGCGAAGCAGATACAAGATCAATCAATTTGAGAGAGATTATCAAAAAGTTGAAAAAAATATATATGAGCAAAACAGACGCTTCTTATGACAGCTGTTGCTAACAACGCATAGAATAAATTCATATTTCCAACAAAGCCAACAGTTAAGTTTATTTTTTATATTTTATTTTAATATATTTTACCTTATTTTATTGAAAAACATTCTTTATTTTAAGTTTTAGTTGGAATTTTGCCGTAATACACGAGCTTGATGGCATGTCATCAAACCGCTTTCACATGCAAAGTTTGACCGTTTAACAGCCGCTATAAGAGCAATAAAAATAATTTCAATATTCGTTGTAAAAGGCGGCTAAATTTGTTTATAATATTTTTAGCGTTATGAAAAAAAAAAACTAAGATACATTTTGCAACTCAAATCTTAATAAATTTTTGAAAAGCGAAAACTTTTTAATTTTAATTAAGAAACTGTTTGCCGCTTATATTTTAATAATTCGAAAACTTTAGAACACAAAAAAAAAAAAAAAAAAAAAAAAAAAAATACAGTTGAAATAAATTGCAGCCTCTGGTATTTCATTTTTTAAATGGATGATCTACCTTCAAGTTATGGTGAACTATACTTCTTGTCAATTCATTTGATTAGTCCCACATAAAACTTGTTATTTAGCAGCAGCCACTAACTTTTGAGGTTGTATGGGAACAATAAAAATTCCACAAGTAGCGAATATACATTTTAATTGGTGTTAAAACATATCAACAATATATGAAAAGTAAAATATAATCGATTTTTTGAATTTTTCTATTAAAATTAAAAAAAATTTTTAATTTTGGTTTTTTTGATTACAACCTTTTTGCATTTTAGGCTATACGCTTATGAAGTTTATTAGCTTTTAATTAACAATTGGTAAAAATAAAATATATAAAATGATGTGCATTCATCGTTAAATTATTCCGGCTGCAAAATTGGATAAAACGACGAAACTGTGCTCAGCTACATAAAGAACAAGCAAATAAATGAATGAAATTATAAAGGAAGATTTGTAGCAGCTATCCAAGCAGAAACAAAAAAGATTCGCAGCATTGCCACGTCCTCAAAGCTTTCAGCAAGTATCTCAAGAGCCATAACAAACTGTAAAGGCTTGCAATATATGACGTAAAGTATGCAAGAGAGTGGTCTTTTTATTACAGAGAAAACTGCGGTATTTAATATTAAGAAAAAGTTGTTTTTGTAGCGTCACTATAGTAGAAAGGGAAAGTGTAAAATAAGTTTAATTGTTTGAAAACTTTTTGCAAAATAAACCGTCGCTTTGAACTCTCAACGCATTTAAACTCAATCAAAAAAGAAAAATTTAAAATCAAAATTTCTGCTAAGTGACAAAAATTATTAGTTTTTAATCACTTGAACATTAGATTATGATAATGTGGCCACTTTACTATTTGTCTCGTCCCTCAAGTAAATCGCTACGTGTTAGAAAAAACCTTAAATAATTTTTATTTAAAGAAGGTTTAATAAACAGGAGCTGTCTATGAGAATAAAGATGTCGTTCACTTAGATTTTAATTCAGTCAATTAATAACAGAAGTGTCTATAAAATAAGACGCTGATTGTGAAAATTATACTTTATTGTATTTTGGTATGATCCATTTTTTAGTATCAAAATTTCAAGCTCCATTTTCTGCTCATTTAGTAAATGAATGTAGAGCAGTTCAAATTTTATTGAGGATTAGCAGGGCCCACAACTTCGTCGGCGAATTATTTCTAAATTTCTCTAAATTAAAAGTTAAAAAAATATGTTTTTAAACATTTGTTGTAAAGTTCTGTACACAGTGTTAAAAACTTTCCAGTTACAAAAATAGAATGTACTGACAACTGTTTTAGTACTACTAAACCGATAAAATTGGGTGCTTTCACTTTAGTATCTCTAGTTTCTATACAAAGTGACATATTTTTGAAAAAAAAAAATATCCTCGCAAATTTTTTTTCAAATCCGTCCAGCAGTTTTTACATGATGCAAACACATATAGACAGATGGACAAAAATTTCAAAAATAGGTGTTTTGTACTCCATATTGATTACTATCTACACCAACACAAAAATTTTCAAAAAATATTGCATGAACAGAAAAGACCCCGTTACTGTTTAATTTTATGTATAGAAGAGTATAATAAATTCGGTACAAACGTATATAATACTGCCGCTGCTAAATTTCTAGGAATAATGTTAAGAAAAACATGTTTGTTAACTCACTTGCTTGTTTAAAATAGATAACAGTTTTAATTAAGGTCATGTGACTTAGGATGTCACACTATTTACTTGGTGAAACTTACTGCACCATCTTTTAAAATAAAAATAGGGGAACGATGTAAGAATATTTATTTAAAATACAGTATCATAGGAGTTTGTAATAACTGTAATTATGCACTTTATTCTTATGAGGCTACAAAGTGTACGTCCATAGAAATTGTTAGTTTTTGGAAACTCATAGATTTCAAAACAAAATAAAAATTTCAATTATCTAGAAGCAGGCATAAGAACTTTTCCCTCTCAGTTTTTTGCATATAAATTTAATTTTGTGTTGATGATTTCGCTTATTGAAATAACTAGAAAAATCCTCTTCAGTTCAATGTTAAAAAATCACTTGTTCTTAAACATGAAAATAGGGAGACAACTGCAATAGAAACTCATCATTATGCTTTTGCGGAGAAGAAAAAAAAATAATAATAATAAAAATGACCACATAAAAATGATCACAGTGACTGGCAGCAAAGCAGTAGATAACAAATTGAATTAATTTTTTTTTTGTTTAACTAAAATTTTTAACATTTTGAAAAAAATTTCATTTGACATTAATGAAAAAAATTAGAGATTTATAACTTAAGCTTCGATTTTTTCTTTTTAAAATTTTTTCGAAAGTAAAGAGGAGAAGAAAAATTGTGTTATAACAGTTTAAAGAGTGTGATAAAAATTATTTGTGAATTTTCTTTTTTTTTAATTATGCTAAAGAATCAAATCAAATTACACATTGTTTATCCCAAACCAATGAAGAAAAAGTAAGAGCGCTATATGCGGCAATACATAACATAAGAAATTCTTATCAATTTTTAAGTTTTTCTGTTGGAAAAAGCTTTTTTACTTCAAAAATTGCAATTTTTGCTTAGGTTTCTTGTCCCAACTTAGTAAATGAAAAGGTTGCTGTGTTGCAAATATTAGAGGCAAGAGTGACGTTGTGTTCGCTGTCTCGAAGGACATGGATCGATCGCTTTTAGAAACTTTGTGTGATTGACCGACGCATTTAAATTTTCTCTAGCTCATCTAGTTCCTTGGCGAATTTGGTTTTAAAACGAACACGAACGTACAGACGGATATCGCTCAATCGACATTGTTATGCATAAGAAATTAAAAATAGGACTTTAATGATGTAATGAAGGCATTAATTATATAAGGCCTGAGAGTACGACTGCGGAACTGTACAAATAAGAAAGGAATTAATAAATGCTTAATCGTTTTGCTTATTACTTTTCTCTTTTCTTTTTTAAGCTCTTGTTAAGGTTAAAACAATTTCAAAAAGCCAAATCTATGGCTCATACATTTTTCTTAAGCGAAGTTAGTCAAACTTTCAGAAGGATATTATTTGGTATTAAAGGCAGGGATTATTTATTCCAAGAGATCAAACCCATGTCGCCTTTAATACTTATGCGTTCTTTTAAAGTATTTATATTAATTTAAAGCTTGAAAAAAAAAAATTTTTAAAGAATTCTATTTATTAAGACCAGCACTCAGGCAATGACTCCTACCTATGCAATGCTTTGTGCCAGAACTAGGAAATTAGTTGTGGGAAGAGGAGTAGAGGAAGTAGTGCTTGTGGACATTTCATTTGAGTTTTTGCACATGGAAAGTGGACATTTCATTTGAGTTTTTGCACATGGAAAGGCTTCTGCCGCGAGTTTATATCGCATACGAACTTCTCGGCTATAAAACTAATTTCGACCACAATAGTGCATTTTAATGGCCAAGAGACTACAGTACAATGTGCTCTTGATGCAGTGCGCGTTGCATGTACGAAATGAAAAATTTTCAGTAACAAATTCTCTGATTTCATAAGTGCATATTCCATTGTAACAACGATAAAACAATGAAACACGCCCCACATAGCGTCGATGCTCCAGTGCTTTCTCCTGCACGCGATCGAGTAACTCCAAAATATACTTTGAAGCATTGGCCCATACAGAAGAGTTTATTTCATTTTTGGTCTGACAAAGGTGACACAGACAGCAAGGAGTTTAGATGGAGTGAAGTATTTCTTACACCGTTTCAGAAAACCTAGGCACTTGAAGGCTTCTTTTGCGACATGAAAAATATGCTTGTTCCAACGAACATCGCACCGAATTTTCATTCCAAAAACATCGGGAGCTTATGATTCCTTAATTTATATACGAGGGCTGCTGTATATATTTCTGGCCTGGCAACACTGAGTGCTGCCAAGTGCAATCTGACATTTCCATTGGAAAGTTTGTCATTTTTAAGCATAATCGTACTCAAAACGTTTTGACGTACGACCATTATTTGTGTTGTTTACAGTGACTTGAAAAAATTAATATAGAAAAAAAAGTGGAATTAACTCGTGAACATTTTCGTGCCATCATTTTTCACAACTTTCAACGTGGATTATCACGACAAGAGTGCATTGATAAACTTAAATCTTTGTATGGCGATGAAGCACCATCCTATAGCACTGTAAAAAATTGGTATAATGAATTTAATCGTGGTCGAAGCTCGCTCAAAGACGAATTCCGTGAAGGTCGTCCAAAAACGGCTGTTGTGCCAGAGAACATTGATGCCGTGCGTGAACTGACATGAACTGCATGCAAGATCGACATGCGACATACCGAGAGATAGAGACATCCTTGGACATTTCTTCCACCAGCATACATTCGATACTGAATGAACACCTGGCCGTAAAATAGGTTTTTTCTCGTTGGATCCCGCACAATTTGAAAGTCGCTCAAAAAACGGCTCGTGTCGATTGGTGCAAAAAATGTTGCAAAAATACGATTGCGGTGCTTCAAAAGACGTTTATAAGATCGTCACAGGTGACGAATCATGGATCTATGCGTATGAGCCCGAAACAAAACAACAATCGACCGTGTGGGTCTTCAAAGACCAGCAAAATCCAATGAAAGTTGTTCGTGGAAGAAGTACTTCGAAGCAAATGGTCTCCTGTTTCTTCGGCAAAACTGGTCATGTGGCGACTGTTCCGCTTGAGAAACGTAGGACGGTTACTTCTGAGTGGTACACTACAATTTGTTTGCCTGAAGTCATCGGAGTAATTCGAAAAACCCACAAGAGAAGACGAATCATTGTTCACCATGACAATGCGAGCTCTCACACATCGGCTCAAACCAGAGCGTTTTTGACCGGCCAAAACGTCGAATTAATGGGTCATCCGCCGTACAGCCCTGACTTGGCACCTAATGACTTCTTCTTGTTTCCGCACATCAAGAAAAAAATGCGTGGTCAACGATTTTCGTCGCCAGAAGAAGCTGTTGAAGTGTTCAAAAACCATGTTTTAGAGGTGTCTCAATCGGAGTGGAAAAAGTGCTTCGACAACTGGTTTGAGCGCATGCAAAAGTATATAAATCATGCTGGAGAATACTTTGAAAAACAATAAAACCATTTTTGATTATAAATATTCGCATTTTCACTATTAGGCCAGAAATATATAGAGCAGCCCTCGTATCACCCAAAGTTACAGATGGGGTAGCATATTCAGCCATACGCCTGTGCGAAAGCACACAGCGCTAGGTTTTACTTGTGTTAAATTGAACCCTGTTGGCAAGGCCCCATCCAGAGATTACCAAAAGGTTGGGATTCAGGTTATCCTCCATGTGCTTTTACATAGCCCCGATTTGCGGAAGGTTTGGCCTATTGCAAAATGAAAATTAAATTCATATGAATTTACCTTGAACTGGTTCGATTAGATTCCATCTATTACAACTCGTATAGTGCGATTCCTCATAATACGTTTAGATAATTTTTCGGATATTGTGGCAAAAGATTATAAAAATTTACATTAATACACCAGGCTAAAATGAATTTATTACAAGAGTACAGCCTTTTTTTCGCAAAGTACTTAATAATTAAATAGAGTGCTTGAAACAAATGCAAAGTTTTAAAAATTATTGAATTTAAATTTAAAAACAGTTGTTTGTTTTGTTTGTTTAATCATTCCCTCAAAAACTTACTTCTTATACATAGAAAAATTTCAAGGGTGTGAAAAAAAGTTGATTTAATTTTTAATTAATTTATAGATTTTGTACTTAAATGCATTGTTTATTTAATCCTTAAAAATCAAATATACCTGTGGCATTTGAATTTGTAATTTCATTGTTAAAAAAGAAAACAATAATAATAATAACACACATATACTAATTGATAATTGCGGTTTAGATTTATTGCAATTATTGTTTATCATAATGAAATTATGACCAAACTAATAACGAAATACTTACACATTTGAAAAGAGCCTTACGAATATTTATGTCTTCGGCAAGATTTTAAATTCGGCGGTAAAGGATTGTAATTAATATGTTCATTCCTTTAAACTTACATAGCGTTAATTTAAAAGTTATAAAGCCATTGCTTTTTTCGAATTTTTTATCAGTACATAATTTTATACCCGGCATTGTCTGAGCATAATTTAAGGGTTTATTAGACATTAGATAGATAAATAAAATGTAAAGAAATTAAAATGTAAAGATCTTAAAAACAGTGCCATCTGCCAAGAAACTTTGAAGTTTAACACGTATAGTAACACGTGTTTTCTATAGGCTATGTTTCAAATTTGGTTAACATCAGACCAGTAGCATAAAATCTACAACAATTCTTATTGTTATTCCGAGTTAAGGTTTGATAGCCGACTCGTTGTACTTTCAGATAATGATCTATTAATATTTTATTTCATTTCGATACGGTAAAGTCTTCCTCGTTTTCTTCTCTCTCTCTCTGTCTCCTTCTTTTTGTAAATGGATTTGGTATATGAAAATCTTTCGACCAAGATCAAACAAAGTTTTAAATTTCAATAAAGGCGGGTCTACCGGTAGAAAATGAGCTATATTTAGTGGAGCCGCATGCATTAGAACAAATTAAAAATATGGCATATTTGTGGTTCTTGGACAAAAGAAATTTTATTTTATTTTTTTTTTTGCAAGGAATCACATTTTTTTAACATAGTCTTCTTAAGAGAGAAGTTTGGTAAAACGTCTTTAAAATTTTTTATTTTCTAAAAATAAAGTCGCTAATATAAATTTTGGTCCCTATGTTTCGCTACCATAGGAAATAGTTGCTGTTCTGCAATAATTGCTACACTGTTTAGATGGAACAATAACTTAGGCACACAATATGCGAAAAATGACTTCAGAATGAACTAATTATAATAGTTGAGATGTCTATAGCTTAAGCAACCTCCCGCATTTTAGTTCTCTGTGAATTACATTAAATGAACTTTGTTTTTTATTTCTTAAAACCTTTCTTTGCAATCGGTAATGATGCTTTTACAAACAAAATGTCTAATCAGCTTTTGGAATTTTTTTTCAATGTCTCTCAAACTAACGAAGTTCTTCGCTTTCAGTGGCTGTCAGAGATAAACAACGAGATGCAGCTTGTTTTAAATTCGACTGTAAACAAGTAATACATGGCAAAAAATTAAAGATTGTCCCCGTAGGCGATCTAAATTGACTATTGAACCGTTATAGACATACGCTTGAAAATTGGGCAGGAGGTCGATTGCTATGATTGTTATTAACATTCAAAATTATAAATTAAAGGGTGTCCCGATAGTTAATATAATTTGATGTATGTGGCCAAAATTTTTATATATTATATATAGCTAAGTCCGCCAAAACAACATTAATAAAATTTAAATTTAAAAAGTAAGAAGTAAATTGACCTTTAAAGCTCTATTGTATGAACCGTTATATAAAAACACTTTAAAATTAAACAGAATGTCCACTGCTTTATCTGGTTTATAAAGAAGTACAAATATTTAAAATTATATATAAGAGGGTGTTACAATAGTTGCTGTTATTTGATATATGTGGCCAAGCTGTTGATTAAAGTTTACACAGAATTTTTATTATAAAGTTTGCTATAACCAGTAACAAACTTAAAATTAGAAATTAAAGGGTGTCCCTATAACTGATGTAATTTGAACTATATGGCCCTATCTTTGAAACTGTTGAAGATAAACTGTTGGAAATTAGACAGAATGCCCATTACTATATCAAGTATAATAACAAATATAAATATATAAAATTAGAAATCAAAGGGTTGTAATTTGATGTATGTATATGGCTAATCTTTTGAATAGTTATAGAATAACGCTTAGAATTAAAACAAATTTTGTTTTACTGTGTCAGCAATAAAAAGTGTAAAATATAAAGGGTGACCAAATAACTGCTAAATTTTCTTGTTTAATCTGCATTCATTTTTTGTTCTACGACATGTAAAAAATCCTGACGCAATCTTTCTCGAATATAATGTGATATATTTAATGTATAATTTCCATCCTAAAAAAATATGATTTTAAGTTTGTCTGTTTTGATTTCAATTACATATTTTATTGATTTTATTTTTAATTGCAACTATTTCTATTGTTTAATTATTTACTGGCATTCGGCATATTTCATTGTTTTATTATTCGGTGGGCGTACAAAAATTCCACACAATTTATTTTTAATTTTTATTAAATAAAACAATAATTAAATTAGATTAATTAATTATGTGGCACCAGGTTGTTTCTAATATTTTCATTGTATTTTGTTTTCAAGCAGCATATTTGTTTTTCGTGAATAATTGCAATAAAATTAATTATTTTAAAATGAATAATTATAGTGTTAATTTTGACTTTTGTTTTGCTTTATGCTCTCGGGCTTAAATATAATAGAAATTATGGGATTATTCACATGAAGGTAAGAGGTGACTAATTGTATATTTTTGTCATTTTAAAAATATTGTGGTGTTTAGTTATGCAAATTAGTAACAATTATATGTAAATAATAGGTATTTTTTTTATTTTTATAAATAACACGTTTATACTGAACTGTATTTGTAAGAAGGAAAATACAAATTTAAAACTTTTACTATACAAAGTGTTTTTATAATTTAACTACAGAATATCTGTATATATCGGCTAAACGTTACTTCAGGTGGATTTTATGGTTCTAATATTTTCTCAATTAATCTTTTAAAATTTATCGACTACACAGAGAGAAAAGAATTTCTCTTTACGTTAAGTGTTATGTTACTAAATTATTGAAATCCAAATATATTGCTGCGGGGAAAGCACACAACGTCTCAGAAAAGCTTTGTTGCTATTTTGTACCTTTTGTATGCTTGTACGAGTACGATACCGATGCCTGTTGGTTCCTAGCCAACTATTTTGTCAAATCTGACTGTTGTTGAATATATAACCATCAATTGCAGGTTCAAAAATTCGTTTACGTTTTTTTAGACGGCGCTTTGCACTTTGAGGAATTATATAATATTAAGATAATTGGATTTATTCCACCAGTAAATTAAATATTGTTGTCATACCTTTCGGTGAAGACCGTCGTCACTGTCTGTTTATTTGGTACGATTGGCGAGCGCTTTCGATGTAAAGACATCATTTTCAAGTCGCGTTTTGATTAGTACTGGTTAGATAGTGTAAGGTGTTTGTTGCATAGATAGTGGTGGGTTCAGGTAGTTTTGTCGGTTAGGATGGTGTCTATTTAAAAATGGTATTATGCAGGTAGGTGCCTGATATCTGTCATGTTTATTGAAGGTATATAATTTTAATATTTCAGTCTTTTATTATTGGGTAGATAAGTGTGACCATCTGTGGGTGTTTTACGTTTCTAAGTTTGTTTTAATAGTTTTAGTGGTGTAAAAATTGTGTCGAAGGTTGTATTAACCTGTTTGTTAATAATATCTTCGTTAAACGTTCGTGTTTTGTATATTTCCATGTTTTCAAGAATGTCCAGTCTTCGATCTTTTTTACTAGGATGTATTAACGTCATACATTCATCTATTTCCCTTGGTTCGTGTTCATGTGTGTTAAGGTGCTTTGTGAAGTTAGAGTCTTCTCTTTTCCGTTTATATGATCGTATGTGTTCTGTGAACCTTGTTTTTAATGTTCTTCCAGTTTGTCCTATGTATGTATGGTTGCAGGTGCAAGTAAGTCTGTATACTCCGCTGGTGTTAAATTTATCGGTTATTTCTGTTGATGTCTTGAGATTGTTTCGTAGAGTGTTGCTCGTCTTTAGTGGTGTCTGTAAACCTTCTTTCTGAAAAAGGTTACTTAATCTATATATTTCTGGTCCTGTGTAAGTAAAAAATTGTGTTGTCTAAGTAGTTTGTCGATAGTAGTGCAGTTGTAACCGTTATTTTTAGCTATAGTGTAAATTGTGTCGAGTTCTTTGTTATATTTATCTGGAGAAAGTGGGACTGTCTTAAGTCTGTGCATCATATGTCTAAATGCTGCGAGTTTATGTTGGGTGGGATGGTTTGAGGAACTGTGGATAATTATGTCTGTTGTGGTTGGTTTTCTGTATATGTCAAAGCTTAATTAGTCAATTCCTCTTGTTACTGTTATGTCAAGATAATGTAAAGTTCCGTCTTTCTCTTTTTCTATTGTGTATGTGATTTTGTTATGTATTGTGTTTAAATCCGTTAGAACGTGTAGTTTTACTAATCAAAACGCGACTTGAAAATAATGTCTTTACATCGAAAGCGATCGCCATTCGTACCAAATAAACAGCCAGTGACGACGGTCATCACCGAAAGGTATGACAACAGTATTGTTGAAGATTGTCTTAAAAATGGTTGAAAAAAAATTGTCCAGTACCGAAGCAAATTTAATTTAAATGCCCAAAAAATAAATACTACCTCTTTGGTGAATTTGCTAAAAAAAATTATATCTCAAATCAGAGGCTTGTAACTTTTTACCGAAAAGCGCTATTTAAATTTTCAAAATTTTTTTTAAGAATATAGTAAGCGTCCTAAGCACACTACGCCAAAAACACCGCGAAAAACTCGGCAAAAATTAAAAAAAAATTAAGCCGATTTTCTTCAAATCAAACAAAAAAAAAAAAAAAAAAAAAATAACAAACACACGTAAGCACATATTTTATAAATATTTTTAAGATCTTTTAACTTTGAAAATTTAGGGGGCCTACCCAGAAGCCCCCCTTTACCCAAGGGGGCCGACCGTTGTCAGCTATACTAAGAAATACCTCTGCTTTGCTTCTGTGAAATTAAGATATCTTCAATGGTTCATGAGACACCGAAGTTTGTCCATAATAAATTGTTTTTAAAACAGTGTGTGCTAGCGCCTAATTTGTTCCAATTATATCTGTTCACCAAAAGTTATATATAAAAACCCAAAGAGCAGCATTTTTAAAACAAATTAAAAACTATATAATTAATAAACAATTTTCAAAAGCTTCGTAATCTTTTTTTCTTACTCCACTCTTATTTTAGCCACAAGTAGCGAACTTTTGTGTCGCATCGCACACGCTGGCCTTATATATGAACATAATATAAAATACCTTTTAGTTCTTTCTGTAGTTTTACTCTTAAGCTTTTTCTCATGCTATTTTTACAGCAAATATTTAATAAGTTTTTCTTACATTTCAGGTATTTTATAGGCGATAAACTTATGTTGAAATGAAAATACTTTTAACAGGTGTAAGGTGAGAAAATATAAAATAATCATGTGTTAAAAAATATAAAATTGAAATATTATTACTGAAATTTTTAAATTTAGAATTTTTGTTCCCAATCAGAAATTGAACCGTGGAATATTATAAATGAATTAAAATTTACTTTTTTGCCTCAGGTTCATTTTTTTTTTCATTTAATTTCTAAAAATGTTTAGAAAGAAAAATTATTTATAGAAAATTTATGGAGACGTTTTCCAAAGAAAACAAGAAATATTAATAAATTAATAAATTCTGCTAACGTCTAATTGTAGAAATTACAAACGGAACGAAATTAGTTATACCTTTCTTACATGTTTTGTGGTGAAGGGTAAACATTGTATATTGTGTTTTTAAATTAATAATATATCATCTCATAATAAAAAATTGTATATCACAACTAGCAAAAACTTAAAAAAGGTAGTGAGTCCATGAGCAGAAATGAAAGTGGTACAAAAAAAATTTCCGGTAATGTCCCGCTGTTAATAATTTATTGTCTTGAATTATAATTGAATTATGATGTTGATGGCAATCCGCTGGTTTTTTATTTAACAACTACTGTTAGCTAACAAATAGTGAGAGAATTATCCTCGCACTAAAGAGTAAGACAATTGCTTTCAGTGGTATGCTGCTAATAACAATTTACTAATCTGCGCAGGCGAATATAGCTAAAATTGGTTTTATTGTTGGATATCTACTGATTTCTTGTCTTAAGCCAATAATCAGGAAAGTAATTTCAGCCTTAACGAGTGGGGTATTATTGTCCATGATATCCCTCTGAAAATAATTTGCTCGGAGCATAGATTCTCAAATTTATTTTAGTCAAAAGTCTTGTTTTTTCCAGGATCACGTGAAATTAAAAAAAATCTGTGAGGAATCTTGGACAGTGGCGAGTGATATCCCATCTATTAGAAAGTATTGTCACAACTTTTCAAAACATAATTCAAGCTAAAACACTGTAACCCCAGCAGTGTTTTAGCTTGATTTGATTGTAACGTTTTTTTTTTTTTTTTTTTTCAAATGTAGGAGTTTTTTAGATCGCAAACACGAGCAAATCAATTCTTACAATTTTTTGTTGTTGAAATTATCGTGAGTTTCTTTCTCTTAGTATCTGCCCAGATTTATTCTCACAATATTTGTTTTGTAGCACAGGTCTGTTTTGCAGCTATTCGAACCTCAAACTGTGGCTCCCACAAGACTCGCACATCTCGGGTTCGTTAAGCTAATTCAAACATAACTGCAACTAGAGTTCCGTTACTCTTTTTTATCGAGACTGTGGGAAGTTAGAACTGGTCTAATTTCATATATTCACCTCTTAACAGCTCATCAACTACGGCAGCTTAACAAAAATTTCTTTTCTTTCTACACAATTGATAATTAAAAAATGTAAATAATAAAATATAAAAACTACAAAGTTGGGAACCTGAGTCTGACTAAAAATTAAACCTTTTAAAACTTTTAATTGTTTACTAGAATCTATTTTTTAATGTTTGAAATGAAATATTTTAATCATTTGTTTATTCCTTTGTACATGTTAAACGTTCATTAAGTCTTTACAGAACAATTAAAGCCAAAACAGTGATATTTTTATTTGAATCCTAAAGACTTTTAAGAATAAAAATATTTATCCCTGGTATTAATCCATATGGACTGTCTAATCATGCAAAACAAAGTCGTAATTGCGTTGAATCTAATATTTGATAAAAATGCAGTTGCTTATATTTTTCTCTTGTTGTTATCCATTGTTTATGCAACTGGTAAATGTAAAATTTTCTCATGTACTGGCACATATCAACAAACATAAGTTGCGCGTCAAAGCGTAGTAAAAGTTTTGTTTACTCATTTCGATTCCAAAGACCACATATCCATACAAAGGATATACAATTTGACTGTATAAAACTGTGACTGCAATTGAAAACTAACACACACTCAGTGCTAGTAAATAGGTTTATTTTTTGATGTGTCAGTTCTTACTTGCATGTTGTCTAATAGTTGCTCTAGTATTGTTTGAAGCTCTATAGCCATTAAAAATAAACAAAAATTGAATGCACAGTTATCATGTGCGGCTACAAAAAAGGATAGGAATTAAGGTGAGCCACTTTTCATTTCAATTTAAATTGTGATTTGAACACATTTAAACAGACCAAATAAAATAAGCATTCTGGGCATTTCGAGTCCTTAAAAATATTTATTTGGAGAATCGTGCCGTTTTTTGAATAATTAAAAAAAAGTTAAGTGATTTAATAATTCTAAAACAACTACAGGCAGAAAAGCTCTAATGGTTCGTATTTTCTGGCTTCCATTAGCGAAACACTGAAGTTCTGTTTAACTAACGCTCAGACTTTAGGGACGTCAGCCAACTTGTTTTATCAATGCGTATAAAAATTTTCTAAAGACTTTTTTGGTAGCGCGTGGCCAGGCGGTGTAAGATACACTATGGCATTGAAGTGAAGAGCTGAGATGTCTATGAATTGATAAAAATAATTAACTGCTAGAGTTGAGTGATTCACTTGGACGAGTGTTGTGTACCTTTGCTCTATTTTGACTTACGAAATAAATACATTTTTTTAGAGCGGTGACATAATAGAAGACTACACATCTAAGGCTAAGATAGGCTTTATTAGCTTTCTTAAATAAAGAGCGTTAACAGCTGATTAATAGGAGATAAAGAAACAAACAAAAAATTAAAACTTGTCGTGGTTCACTTCTATGATCTCTTTATTTTCCTATTTGAGGTAACATTGTTGTCACTCAAGCCATTTTCATTTTACCAACAACCTTCAAAAGTAGTTGTTGTTGAATTCAATAACTTCATATGTATTTCCAATATTTTTGCTCTTAAGTTCATAAGAGGAACTAAAATTAAATTGCAATTTTATTCTTTTCTCATATGAACTTGCTTTAAGCAACCCTACTCAATTATCAAATCAATTACGTTTCTGTTTGTTTTTTCTTGTTTGGCTTTGTTTTGGGCGCCTTCAATTGTCAGTGAATATTTTGTTTTGTATGTTTATGTATTTAGCAATGTTTGTTGGTTTTGGGCCAAATGCTGTGGGTTACACCATTTGGCTTTAAATTTCTAAAGTCAAAGTATAAATTTTTACTTCGGTCTAATCATTATATGTTTTTTTATCCCAAATATCATAGTTGTTGCTAAACTTGTAACCAAATATTTTTGTACATTTTTAAAAGAAAAATATTTATGTTGCTAAAAGAGAAAAAAAAAAGAAAAAATAGAATCTAAAACCAAACAGCAAAAAGGATGACAACTATAATGGCCATAAATAAGTATTTTCTTTCAAATATTTTACAAAATGTTCAATGTATTTTTATAGCAACTTTGGGTTAAATGTACAATTTTATATTTCGATGTATTAGAATGTTTAACATAATTTTATGTCAGTAAAATATACAGAATATTTAAAGTCATACATTATTTGGGGTTTTAAATTTTTTATAGAATTTTACATATTTTAAATTAATTAGAATATTTTAAACTGAAGAAATTTTGGAAAACAACTATTTTCAATGCAAATGAAAAATTTATTCAAACAAAGAGGGCTGAACTAAAATTTGTGTATATTTTAAGTTCTTTTCCGTTTTAACCGATTTAAAAAAATAAGAAGGAGGTTATAAATTCGTCTGAATGTTACTTTTTATGCTTATGCTCTTAGAACTCACTCATTTATGAACTGATTTTAAAATTTTTTTGTAATTTGATAGATCATGCTTACAGGTTGGTTCCGTCCATGATCTTTAAAATTAAAGGGTGTCCCCGTACAACATAATACTATATCAAGTAAAAAATTTAATATTAGAAATTAAAGGGTGCCTTTATGTTTGTAATTTGTTGTATATGGACTACCGCTTAGAATTTAAGCAAATTTTGTTTTACTGTGTCAGCAATAAAAGTATATCAATAAAAGGTGACCAAATAATTCCTAAATTTTCTTGTTTAGTCTGCATTCATATTTTGTTTTTCTACGACATATAAAAAAATCCGGACGCAATCTTTTTCGAATATAATATAATATTATTAATGTATGATTACCGTCCTAAAGAAATGTGATAATAATTTTGTCTATTTTGAAGTCGGTTTTTTTGCAAGAATTATTTAGACGTTCTCTTCATGGAATCTCTTGTCATTTATCCCTTAAGCGTATTCTGTCAAATTGTTACCTGTATTCATGATGGCGATTCTTGACTGACATGACTAAAATATCACAATATGTCTAGATCCAGTAGGTATTTGGTACCAGGCAATATTCAATTTTTTGTTTGACCTTATTAATAATCTATTAATGTATAGTGAATTTTTTTGCTTCTCTTCTTTTTTTGTAAACTTGATCCTTGAACGGTAATTGTTCAATTTTTTAATATATAAAACAGATCGTCTATATATTTCGTCTGGTATGTTGGCTGTACTTTCAATTTTTTTATAATTTTCTCAGTAACTCTTCTAAATCAGAGTCAGCTTTTATAGGTGGTGCTGTGGAGTTCATAGGTAAGCCGCTGTATTTACTATTTTTTTATCATTGTTCAATTTGATTTATTAATTATCCTTTAAGCCAACGTAGCACTATATATTGCCTGTATAATGGGCATATATTTGCAAATCATGACTCTTACGGAACATACTTTAATTTGCTTAAAATTTAAATTTAATTGCTTAAAATTATTTTAATACTGAATATTATACTCCAAATTTTAAAAACTAAAGCCATATTTGAGCACAATATGTCTTTATTATTTTTATAAAGCGCTATATAGCGTCTCCGTGCATGTTTAGAGAATATTAAATGTGGACACTCTTTAATTTTGAACCCCATGTTAGGATTTGCTGTTGAAGTAGCAATCACATTATAACTTCTGTGAAAATTTCTGTATAAAATTTCTAGTCCTTACAGTTAAAAAGGCAGAAGCCAGTGTCAGATGGTTATATTAAGGTGCCTTTACACGAAATGTTTTTTACATATGACTTGTCAGATTTTCCATATCAAAATACATATGTATCGTGTAAACGATTTAAAACATTTCTTATGTTAAATACATATGTAAAAGTCATATCACAAATTTTCATTTAGAGCGTGTTCTATTTTTATATGACAAAGCACAAAAAAAGCAAAAAGCACTAAAATCGTTGGAAGCAGAACAGAGTTGACATCTTTATAAGCATTAACAGAGCTGCTCACCAAACAACTGTTGTAAACAATGATTTACTTTGTAGGTTATGTCAGAAGTAATTTGCATGTACGTTTAAACGCGAAATTTAAAGCCATATGTAAAAATGACTACTTTGACATACATAAGGAATTACAAGTGGATTTTCAAATTGACAAGTCATATGTAAAAAACATTTCGTCTAAAGCAACCTTTAGCAATCGGATGGGTGGAAGACATTGCAGCGAAAACAATGAGATTACATTTTTACCTTGTAGGTACGAAATCGCAAAAAGAAAAAATTAATTTGTAATATTTTTAATAAATATCTTACCATTTTACTACTAAAAGTTATAATTTTTCTACATGCAGTAGTGATTGAATCTTATTGTCAAAAAATTTGAAACCATTCTTCTGTTGAACAAAATAAAAGTTTCGTTTTCTATTATTGAAGTAGTGAAATATACTAAAAACACATTTTCATTAAAATACCTTATTTAGTTTTTATTATTATTTACTTTTTTTTCTATTACTTTCATTTTAATTACAAAATAACTTTGGCGTTTTATTCTTTTGCAATTAAAACCAAGTAACTTCATCGTAGAGTGCAAAGTAATTGTTTGATTTTACGTTAAATTTAAAACTCTTAATGCAGTCGCTTGTAGCACAGCGCTAAAGTTATTTATGTAGTTGTGAGAAAGAAAACTAATTAAAAACGATTAAAAGGTTTTGTGATGCATACTTCTGCTAAATCAATTTCATTGTAAAGCATCAGCGATTACGGGGTACAAAAAGGCAAAGGCAAACTTTCTTAAAAAGTTTTTTTTTCTTTTGCAAAACTTTTTCAATAACAATTAAATGTTGATATTTTTTTTAACAAAACTATGCTTTTAATCTTTTAAAATTAAATACTGCAACTTCTTTTTTAGAAAAAGTCTAATCAAAAGTTTTCAATTGCAATATATAAATTGCATTCAAGTGGTAGCTAAGAATGTGGGATTTATTAAATTGTGAGCTAGCAAAAAAAAAAAAAAAACGTAATGGTACAATTTCAATATTATATTTGCTGTATTAAAATTTTTGGATCAATGGAAATTTTCTTTGTGAATAAAAATCAAACTAAAAAGAACCTGCAGGATTTTCCATTAGCGTACTTGTCCCGTAACAGGCAAAGAAGGAAGTATTATGAAGAATAATTGATTTGAATATATTTATTTGTATAAAATGGCGTCACTGTAGAACACCCTTTCTACTTAAGCTTAGTTTTTTTTTACTTGTTCTTATTGCGAACATAAAAATTTTTACACCAAAATAGCCTGCTCTTTGTGAGTCAAAAAAAGGCAACGTAGTTTAAAATCACGTAACAATAAGAAGTCTTCAATTCAAAGTTTTTCTTTTTTAAAATGGTGCTAGATTTATAATCTATATTCCAATAAGGCAAAAGTTTTCGTTAAAATTTAATTTCTTATATTTTTTGTTTAAAAGTTAAGGCTCGGGCGCAGTTTTACTTGAGTTAAAAATTATGAAAATATTTTTATATACGTAAAAAACAACGTGTTAAAAACCTGAAATCTTAATTTAAAATCGTGTGACAACAATAGCTAATATTGTGCGCTAAAAATCTTCAATTATGTCTACAAAACGGATTCATAAGCTTGCTACTTTCATCACCAAAAAGTGCGGTTTATTAAAATAAAAAATTAACATTAATTAACATGTGTAAAGCTACTCTGATAGATATAACAGATGAGGATAAGTTATAACCCCAATATAGCATTGAGATTTAGCTGATTTGTTTGAACGGCAAGTAAGTGGAAAAAGCTTTTGTCCCGAGATCTTGATGTAAAAAAAACAATTGTAACGTTATTTTAGTAGACGTTTCGGTGGAGGCTCTTTATGTGAGAACAGCAGGTGTGTTATTTAAGCTGCCTTTGTAATTGAAAAAAGATTCTATTGGAACGATTATTATTGGGGCCGTAGTTGAGGAGAAAAATTAACTAGGGTTTTTTGAAAAATAAATACTAATTAATAGGGATAATCTTAACTGCTAATTTCACTTATCTGAAACCAAAAACACCATATTGATATCTAAAAAAATAATATTGTGCAAAGTTGTACTTTTGTATGAAAAGGCCCATAACTCAAAAAATATTGGCGACTACCAATTTTTTATTTGATGCGTTTTTCTTATTTTTTAATGCTCTACTGCTCCATATATTTCTTATCATTGGAGTTTTGCCCGCTGCCTCAGAGACATGAAACGATCTTGCTGATTTTCAACAGAAACTATGTCTGATCGGTTGACGTTTTAGATTTTTTTTTTGGATGGACAGACGGAGACGGCTCGAAAATGGATAATGTAGAAATTATAAACGGAATGACAAGTTAAGATATTTTTTTCCTCCTGTGATGAGGGGTATAAAATTAAATGTGTTACTTCTTAAAATGAAACATAAATATCGCAAATATGCGGACCACTGTAGCTAACTCTTTTCCTTAAAATTTTTTCAGTTTCAGGTAAGTCCAAGTAGCAGTAAAGAAGATTCAGACTTAAAGCCCCTACTGTGCAGTGTATGACAGTGGCAGCTTGCACTGCCTGTGTTATTAGTAGTCTCTAGTTTGCTCAAAAACCCTCGAATAGTTCGAGTCACGCAGGGCTCACAGACTGATAGGAAGCGGATTGCTGCGCAATATTATATTGATTTATGGCTCATATTTACTGTTAATATACTTGCACTACGTTAAGAACAAAATCATAATGTTTTCAAAGTTTTAATGGAAAACTTCTTGGTAAAATAATTATTTTTTATGAATTAAGACAAATGTCTTTTTTAATTTAGTGTAACTTTTAATTAAATTTTTTAATTTAATAGAAAATAGTTTGAAATTGATTTACAGTTGACACAATTTCAAACAAATACTTCTCATATGACAAATTTATAGCATCCGTCTGTTTAAATATCAAACAAAAAACAAAACAAAAAAAAAAGACTTATTTAAAATTTCACATCAAAAAATGTAGTGCTTGTCCTCACTTTTTTTTTTTCTTTTGTGGTTGCGTTTGGTACTTAAAAGTATTAAAATATTATTTTTCTTAAAAAAATAAATTTGAACTTTAAGAACTTAAACAAATATCGTTTGCCAAAAGTTGAAGAAAGTTATTAATTATAAATTATACTTTTAAGCTTTAAAAATTTAACAATTAAACTGCGATTTCAAAATTTCGTAAAAGCGTTAATAAACTTTTAGTCGTTGCAAAGTTACAACGAGGTATAAATAAAATAGGGTATTAAATTTTAAAAACTTTATGAAAGTAAAGATATTTCTGTTAAAAGCAATATTTTATTTATATTTTATTTTTCTATATTTTTTTCGTTACGAATTTAACCTTATGACGAGAAACTTCCTCTCGTATAATTGGTTAAGCAGCAGTCAGTAGCTTATTTTATAATCATTTCGCACACACTCATTGGCATGAAAAGAATCATTGTACATGAAAACATCAGTGAAAACTTTGACTTTTTGCACAAGAAATATATTAAACAGATTCTGCAAGTTTATAATTATAAATATAGAAACATTGTGGTATTCTTGCACAATGGGAAGAACTTGCTAAAAATTAAAATATTTTCCACAAAAGTTTGGATGAATGAGGAGTTTTAATTAATTACGTATATTATATTTATTTTAATTAACTAAACAAATTTATAATTTTTCAGCACTTTGTAATCAGTTGCTATATCACGTTATTTCTTTGTAATAAACAAATGCGTGTGCGCAGTCATACCAAACGATTTTTGTTGACGCAACATAAATTCCGTTACAGTGACAATTACGTTTTAGTTAAGAAGTAATTTGTTATAATTATACTTATAAAAAATTCTAATTTCAAGGAACTTTCGTTCAACTTCCCATTGTTTTGTTTAGTAATGATGGAAAAATTTCGCTTTTTGTGTTGGATGAGAGTGAATCATAAAATTATTAAAACAAAAAGTTTAAATGAAAAACTTTTATTTTGCTCGCTTGATATTGTTTTTAAAAATAAAATATTTTTATTTCAAAATGCTTATTATACTGAAAGATACAAATTTATGTGAGAGTATACTAAAATAATGTTTTTCATATAAATTGTACTTTTAACCTGTTTTTTTTTCTATTTTTTTTTTTATTTTTATAAAAGTTTATCATAGAAAATGGGATTAATATTAATTTTGCAGTTCATCTCAAATAAAATTGTTTTAAATATACTAAGTTTGTAATTAATAAATATAAAAATTATCTTTTTTATGTCTTATTTTAATAAGAAATTAAGTCTTCAAGTGCACATATTAAGATAATTTAATAGAATTTGGATTGATGATACAGGGATCTAAAATATAGATTATTTAAACGATTTGAAGATTTATGACGCTCCAATGTACCCATTGAAGAATTTTTTATTTAAAGTCGATATTTGAGAATAATGTATTATTTGTTGTCAATAAGTAAAAATAAATTTTTGACGTTTTTTGTCGACATCAGGTAATAAAAGTTTGCATATCCTGCTCTAAAAAAAATTGTAACTTTATTAACGCCGCTATAAAAGTCTTGATGTTTGCTTTAAATTATTATTACAAACTATCTTTTATCAGAAAATAATCATTTTATTTAAATAATATTTAAATCGTGTCAGTATTGCAACAAACTGCATAAAAAATACAAAAATATTCTCAGCCGATACGAACACGAAAAAAGGTTTTTTCTTCTATTAAAGGTTTAACAGATTGCATTTTTATTAAATTATTAATTGATTCAATTATTTATTTAATTAAAAAATCGTTACTTTTGCATTTTAAGTAAATAAACAATTAATTAACTTAATTATGTAACGAGAATATCTTTTATTGATTTTCAATTAAAGATTTAATTGACCCAACTAAAAATTTTATTAAGTCACAATCTGAACAAATAAAACCTACATATAATAAGTACAACGATTTCGTTCTTCTGGAAAAAATTTTCATTAATTTAAAAAGTGATAGAATATCGATAACTAGAGTTTAAAATTTACCAAATTTTAAGCGATAGTAGTAAAATGTTTCAAAGAAAATGGAAATTACGAGAGTAAACCTCGTTTTAGTCGTCCTCCTATTTCGATAAACCAACAACAACAGAAAGATTTCTGTTATTCTGTATGTCTTGTAAAAAATAAAAATCACTTAAATTAATAAAATGCTGAAACTAGAAGAAACTCTGATAGATTTGTCCCGCTAACGGTGCAAGGCAATCGTAAAAGGTTGTAAAAAACATCTCAACATATACAAGTCCCCTAGACCGGATGGAATGCTAGCACTGGTCTTGAAACAGTGCTCTTCAACGTTAGCACGTCCATTAGCAAAACTTTTCAACATTTTGTACCATGTTGGTGAGTTCCTATCATGTTGGAAGGTTGCTAATGTAACACCAATCCCCAAAAAGGTAGAGGCTAGCAACCCCGATTACCGCCCAATCGCAATTTGCACTGCACTTTCCAAAATAATGGAAATTATGCTTAATTTTTATCTTGTGAAATATCTAGAGTCCAACAGCTTACTTAGTGACCGGCAGTACGGTTTCCGTAGAGCACGCTCTACGGGTGACTTATTGGCCTTCCTTTCGGAAAAATGGTGTTAATTAATTCACCATTTCGGCTAAAGTAAAGTGGTGGCTTTAGATATTTCCAAGTCGTTTGATAGAGTGTGGCATGGTGCACTCATATCAAAACTTATATCGAACTTTACGTGTTGTTATAGATGGGATCTCCTCAAGCGAGTTCAAGGTAAATTCAGTGGTACCGCAAAGTTCCCTCCTTTCCCCTACCCTATTTCTTATTTTTCTTAATAACCTTCTACGTCAGACTTCTAACCCTATCTATTCTTTTGCAGATGACAGTAACATATGCCACTCATTTTCGTTTCGTAGTAGACCAAGCCTTCGGGAAATTGAGGCTATGAGAAAGCACATGGACGATACCCTTAATCGCGACCTTTTGGTAATTTTTGAATAGGGCCTGGTGAACAGAAGCTCTCGATGTTCTTGGCATGAAAATTCAATGCGATGTTCATTGGAACAAGCACATTTTTCATGTTGCAAAAGAAGCATTCAAGTGCCTAGATTTTCTAAAACGGTGTAAGTAAAGTATTTCTTCCATCTGATCTCTTTACTATCTATGTCACCTTTAGCAGACCGAAAATCGAATACAACTCTCAACTATGGGCCAGTACTTTAAAGTCTATTTTGGAGTTACTCGACCGCGTACAGGAGAGAGCGTAGAAGCTCATCGGTGATAGTAGGGTATCCAGCTTTATTGACTCACTGCAGCATCGACGCAATGTGGGGTGTGTTTCACTGTTTTATCGTTACTATAACGAAATGTGCTCTTATGAAATTAGGGAACTCGTTAACTCGTTCCTGAAAATCGTAATTTCATATTTGCAACGCTCTCTGCATCAAGAGCGCATTCCTTTGTGGTCGATTGGCCAGTGAATCGCACAACGCATTACAGAGAAAATTCGTTTTTTAGCCGAACAGTTCGTATGTAGAATAAATTCCCTGCAGAGGTCTTTCCTGCTACTTTCAATGTGCAAAGATTCAAATCAAATGCTCACAACCAATACTCCCTCTATCCCCCTTCCCACAACCTAATTTCCTTGTGCTGGCACAATGCATTGTATAAGTAGGGGTCATCCCCTGAGTGCTGGTCCTAATTAAAAAAAAAATTTACCTTTTTATAACTTGTTGCTGCAGTAGCTGTTGTTCTATTTCAAGGGCATTTTTAAATACTGCTCAAAAGATAGGAAAACCTCATTGATCTTAAACTTTATTTTCTGTTCTTAATGATCTGACAAATTTCTTTATTATCATCATTTAAAAATTACTCTCAATACAATATAAAAACAACACTTGGGAAAATAAAACTTATACTTCAATTAAATATATAAGTTAAAACGTTCTTTAGATACATGTATATCATGAAGTGGTATCTAATTGCTTGAAGTTTTTCTAAAACTCAACTAGAATTTGTACTTAATAAAAACAATGTTAAATTCAACAATATTGACTCATAGACACAATCTCAGCAATTTTCCATTTACAGAAGTATAAATTGCACCATTTTTTATTGGCTGTGTTGTTGATGAAAGCAATTATTTTGAGTTATGGCAAAACTAGATTATTAACCCCATTAGTGATACTAAGAGTATCTTAAACATATTTATTCTTAACTTTGATAATATTAAACTCAATTTGTTATAAAAATATATTTTTTTATTTTTATTTAGGCTTAAGTTCGCTTTTATATGATATTAAATTATTATTTTTGTGTCTTTAATGCGCTTTACTTTTTTTTTTGTTTCCTTTAACAAATTTCTCTCAACGATAAGGCTTAGACTATTATAATATCATTTAGCATTATGATTAGCTGTTACTGTTTACTGGTATTATAATCAACAAACACACATTTGCTTAAGCAGGACATTAAAGGGAATTTTCATAAAATCTTTTAATAAACTAACTGGTCAAAAGATTTCAAAAGCATTATCTCTACTTTTTCTGCCTGCTCTTCACTTTCATCTTTTCATTTTGCAAGCAGCAAGTCGACAGAAGCCCAAAGATACCAAATGAATAAGTTGTACGAGTTGTATAAAGGATGTATGTTTGCATTGTACTGTACAATATCTCGCAAAAATGTTCCTTGTTTTTCTTTACTGTGGAAACTAAATGGTATAAATAATAGAATAATAAAAAAACATTTTGAATTTAAGGCAAGAGATATTTTACAACCTTTTTGAAGGTAAAAATAGTGTTTGAATATTAGATTCTTTATTCAATAATAAAAGTAACAGAATCACATTAAAATTATAAAGTTTGTTGATTATATTTTAAAGATGATTTTTTAAAGTTTGACTAATTTAGTTCAATCTTAAAATTTACAGTTACAAGTTTTGTCATAATATGAGATCAATTTAATTCGATTCTAGTAATTTAACATCACATTTAAATTAAAATTCTTACCTTTGAAGAAACTACAATTATTTTAAATACAATAAAATGTTATATGTAAGAATATGGATGCAAAAAAATTTAATTGAATATTTAAAATTAAAAATTAAAAAAATTCAGATGTAGAAAAACTAAACTCTTGTTGGCATATAAAGCATAATGAAAAGGCTTTAAATTTTTAGATATAATCTAATAATATAATATAATCATATTTGAAACGTAACGTTCCATCTAATTTGTAAAGAATAGATCGAGTTCGTCAGTTGAGCTGAACCAAATTTATAGGGAACACTAATATAAATAAAAAATTAATTTATCTCTTTACGATAAAAATATTATTTTATAAAATCTGTTAATTTCACGTAAAATAAATAAACGTAATTTTAGTTAAAAAGATGTTTAGTCCATCCCCTGATTTCACAAAGTTTTCGTTTTTTATTTTTTTTTATTTGTTGACTTTACTAAAGGTGAGAATACTTGAAGAGATTGTTTAGGACTTAACTAACTTACTTTTATAAAAATAAATACGGTTCTTAATACTTCATAAAGGTACAAAGAGTTTAAAAATCCTGGAATATTTTAGAAAAATTTGTTAAGTTTAACTTATAAGAAAATAATAAAATTAAAAATATTAATCTTTTATTCTTTCAGCCTTTAAAGTTGGACAATAATTCACATATTTTTGCGGTTATTTTTCTTGTGTTTTTTCTAATTTTTAAAAACATAATAAATTTTTTGCAATACTTTGGCTTCGAATCATAAGAAACAAAAATTTTTTCCACATCAGTGGCGTCAAATCATTGATAATGATCGCAAATGAATTTGAATTTTAATGTTTGTTTTTTTTTTCAGTTTTTGTTGAAGCTTTATTTTTAATGGAGATATGTTTCTTTTTAAAACAAAAAATAATTTATATAAAAACTAACTTAAGCTAATAGCTAATTTTGCCGTTCATTAGCCTCATGTACCATAATCGGCATAAGAAATTCCTTACTACCATAAAGTTTTTCTGTTCAAAAAAAGCTTTTTTCGAAAACTGTAAGAGATACTTAGTTTTGTTTTTCAAGCTTAGTAAATGAAAAGGATACTCTATCAGATCCTAGGTTACCATTTTTTTTTAACTTTTTTATTAAGTTTTCATCATAAACACAACTAACTGCGGGAATAAAAAAAAGATATGAAAAAATTTGATGGAGGCGCTCAAGATGACTTTCTTCATAAACGTGAGAAATGTTTACTGCCAGAATCAATATTTCAACAAAATATTCGGTTAAAGTGTTACGAAAAAACAAAATTTTCTTTCGAAGATGTGTATCTGGCAGTTATCAGTTTAAGTATTCTTGATAAAATATTACTATAGTGTCCCACATTAATTTAAGTATTTTTAATTTTACGAAGACTGTTTGCGGTAATATTACATATTGGTAATTATGTCCTATAATTTTCTGATTTGTTATATTGCCATAAATTATTATTTTAAAGATCAGAAAATATATATTTCTTAGACCCTGCAGACTAAGTTGAATGTTATTATTTAAATTTTAGCGATTGTTCTTTCTAAAAAAATTCTTAGCTAAGAAGGCATCTATTTACTCATTTCTAGAGATATTTAAGTGATTTTGGACCCAAAAAAGTTTATTTTTTATATGAAAGCTTAGTAATACAGTCTCATCTCTCAATTGTTATTACTTTATGGTCTTGTATTCTCACTTATGTGCTTTTGATATAAATTATGTTGACAGAGTTTTCATTTCCCTTAAGTTAACGTTTTTATTTTTATACTTTAAAATTATGTCTCTGTGGAACCTCCTCAATTTTATTTTTATTTTTTGATTCTGAGGATAAAAACGATTCAACTCATGTTTAAAAAAAATTCGAGAAGATTTTAAAAAAACTTTATTTTTAGAATCTGTGCGGGATTGGAAACAATTTATTAAAATTCGTACTAGAAAGTAAATTTTTTATTTAATTTAAATATTTTTTGTTTCATGCCATACCTCTGCTTACAGAACGGTTAAGTGCGAAAACTTGCAGAAGATACTGTCTGCGTGTAGGTGTGCAAGTGCTGTATTTATGTTTATATATGTGTGTGTATGTGTGTGTGACTAGTAAGATAAGTTTATTTAATCTAAATTAATGTTTTCAACTTGGTCAAGAGTATTTTAATAGTCTGTTAAGTATTCACTTGCATTGCATTGCGTAGTCTAGTAAAAGTTTCTTTTTATCTTTGCAAAGCCACATACAAAGATTTGTTAAGATTTATTAACATGACATACAATAAGTAAGTAAATTTGCAAAAATAATTATTATAAGTCGATAAACTGACAAATTGTTGTGTAAGTTTTTTCTTATATAAATGTAAATCAATAATTCTTGTAATAAATTAATGAAGATAATTCTAGGCAATGGAAAATAAATCATGTTCATTGCCATTAATCCTTTGTTTATTTTATCTTCAATTAAAGTGATATCTTTAATTCATGAGTTTTATAATAAACGTAAATAATTATTTGAGAAGAACTTGATCTAGAATACAAAGTGGCATTATTTTGCTTAATAACATGAAGTATGAACTTGCAGAGGGTAAATTTAAATATATTTCTTCAACTGCCATTTATGAGATGAGACAAAAGCTATTCATCTATGTCTATCGTATATTATATCCAATCTTTTATCCTTAATGCTCAAGCAAAAATTGGTCAAGTTATTCAAAATTCTTTGTAATCGGATAGATAGATAGCAGGTAATGATGAACATTGAACCAAATCTAGAAAAACCTTAACAATAAAAATAGTTAAACAAGTTATTTTTTGTTCAAATTCACAAATTTTATTCAATTTATTTTATGTGAAAATATTGTTTTATAAAATCTGTTTATTTGTCTAAAAATTATTTCAGGAATTAAGAAACATTTTGCTTAATTAAAAAAATCTTGTAATAATTACAAGGCACATAAAATTAGTTAAATAAACCGCTAAGTTTTGTAGATTTTCTTTAATTTTATTAAATGTTTTTATGTTAAATTATGAGGTTTTAAAGAAATTTTATGGAGTCTTACTAATCTATTTTCAAAAAATTTGATATGGTTTTTAAGCTGCATAAAGGTACGAGGAAATAAACTTATCCTGGAGTATTAAAGACATTTTTTTAAATTCAATTTTAATGAGTTGAACTGTGGACAATGAATTAAAATTTATTTTGGATTAAGTTCATTTTTTTTATTTTTAAAAACCGTTTTAGTCAGAAAAATTATTTTGTAAATAATGCCGACATTAAAAAAAAAACAAGAAAAAACAGGCACTAGCAGATTTTATACTGCATTTTTTGACCGCTACATCTTTCGTCAGCATTCTACGTATCTATCAACTTTAAGCTGTGTACATTTTAAACATCATCTATTTCACCAACTAGTATTGTAAATAAGAATACGAAGAGAATTTAAATTAATATTAATTTGGTTAGACCACAGACCACTGTATTTCTTCTTGCACATTTGTTTTTGCTTTGTACCAACCATTGGTTTCTCACGAATGCAATTTTTTATTTTTATCATTTTTACTTGTTTTTACAACATTAAAGACTCTGTTTCAGTGTCATATTTATTGTTCTAATAAGAATACCCTTCGTATTTTATTATTATTATTTTTTCATTTTCTTGACGTATTTTTCGGCTTAAACATATGCCTGTCAATAATATGGATAAAATGTATTAAACTATGTGTGTTTTTTTAATATCTTTAAAGCATTATATAGTTTTTAAATATGAGCCTTACGAGTTTATAACTTTGGGTCTATAAGTTGTCCGAATTTGGATTGCTTTTTAAAATAAATCGGGTTATTTGGTAAAGTCGTTCAAGTCATTTATGGCTTGCAGTTCTTTAAATTTTTTAGATTGTTATTTTTAATTTTTAAAATGAAAATTTAGAAAAAAGTATTTTTAGATTTTTATAGTAAATTTGTAAACAGTGTTAAAAATTTTCTATCTACAAAAATTGACAACTGTTTTAGCACCACTTTACCATTAAAATCAATTGCTTTATTAACATATTTAAAAAAAAAATATTCTGTCAATCATGTCACAGAATTCATTTCTAATCGAAAGTGATTTCAGTTCCGAAAACGTATTCTTTACACCATGAAAGAGAAAAATTTGTTCGGAATGAAACCCATTTAAATTTTATTATGTGTAAGAAGCCAAGATTAGCCTTCAAGGCGAATCAATACTAGGTAGTCGTAATAAAAAATTCAATGTAATGACTTCAAAGTTACATTTTTAACAGGTGGCGTCTATTCATAAACTCCTCAAAATGTGGACTAAAATGTGTTCTCTTTCACATTGGGAATAAATTCGGATCGTTGCCAATAAAAGCGGAATATACAACTGTTGCTCTGGTTGTAGAAAAAATTAAATATGTGGAACACACCTGGCTCAAACATATTGATTTTAAAAGGATTAATTTTCTTTTAGGCCGTGAAGGTGGTTATAAAAAATTTCCCTGTTTTCTTTGCTTATGGGACAGTAGAGATAAATCTCAACAGTGGAGAGCTAGTTACAGGACAACAGAATGTTATTAACCAGCTTAAGTACCAATGGATCGTATAATTTTGCCTCCGTAATAAATAAAACCAGGGCGTATAAAACAATTTCTTAAAGCTCCAACCAAAAATGGAATTTGTTTCCTTTTCCTATAAAAAAAGTTTCCAAAACTTAATGCAAAAAAGATAAAAGCGGAGATTAAGAAATCCGCACGGAATGAGTTTATTTGGTTGTTAAAATTTTTTGGAAAATAAAAAAAGTTCAGAATTTTCTTAACACGTTGAGCGTATTATTATTTTCTCGAAAATTTGGGGACCAAAACGAATTTTCAAGTTTTATTTTCCGTGCTTTTGTTTCCTAATTAACATTTTAATTGTAGTAATATTAAATAAAGATTTGCATTAAAAATAAAAATCTTACCTCAGTTCAAAACGTATACACATTTTTACTTGTGTATAAACTGCATACATATTTACTTTCATTTATTTGCAATATCTAACATTATGCAGAATAGTAACAGGTGTCGTAAGTAAACTGGAAGCTGTCTAAAATTCTACAGAGAGATATAAACCTAAAAATCAACAAATCTATTTTTGTAACTTTAAAATCCAACTAGTTTGTCATTTAGACTTTAAGCTAAGTTTAGATTTGACATAAATTTTATTCGAAAAATATTGTTCGCTAAGTTTTATCGCCAAGAAAAAGAGAACAAAAATATTAGAAAATATTTTTTTGTTTAAGAACTCTTAAAGTTCTTTTTTTAAGTTTGCTTTTGGCTTATAATTTTTTGGCACAAAAAATTTTATTTATTCTTTGTTCAAGTGCAAAATGTGGCCAAAATGCAAATTTATTTTAAGCTCCTTTGCTCTATAAATAATTTTTGTGTTGCATATAAATATTTTCTGCTATTTTTTTTTTTGTTCTTTTCTTTTGTCACAAAGTGTTTCGAATCTAACTTTTTTGTGCATGAAGTCATTTGTAGAAAATGTGAAAGGTCAAAACAATAAAGGAAAAAATAATTGCTAGAAAAATGATTTAAATGGAAATTGTTTTGTATAAAAGTAAAAAATTAATATATATAATCTGGCTGAAGTCAACTTAATTTAAATGCTAAGTTTGTCAAAAAAACAAAGAAATTAATTTAAGAATGCAAAAAAATAATACGGTTGGCAGAAAGTAAAAACAAATTTATATGATGATTAATAAAGAGAATTAGAAACAACTTCATGAATTATGTGGATTTCTTACCAAATAAATATTTAATTTAATAGTGACTTTTTGTAACCAAAATAATATTATAGAAATTGTTTGTATATTGATTTGTGGAATTAGTTGGTAAAATTGAAGTAGACACATGTAAAGAATGCTGGCGGTGGATGTAGCAATCCACCGGCGAAGAATGCTAGTGATGGATAAAGGATTAAATTCTGCAACAATTGTTAAATATGTTTGATTTCATAACAAATGAATTAAATTGTATTTGTTTAAGTCATACTTGGGATTTTTTCATTACCACTGAATTTTCATTGGCATTGTTTGCAATAATGACAATGAAAGAAATTAAACTACCATTTAATGCCAATGTTTTTAGTTTAATTATAAATGTTTTTACAATTGAATCAACAATAATTGCTTTTATGAAACACAAATTTTTGATCGCAGAAACTTATAAGAACTACGCATAAAATAAATAAATCTTAACGCTCTTGTAGATAGATATATAACTTGATGTCTGGGATCAAAAGTCATCTAACAACCCAGTTAGCTGATCTAATTACTTACACGAAAACAAAAATATGTTCTCATAGTGTCTCAATATTCCGAGAAAGTTAAAACACATATATTTGACCAAATTTCTGTGACCAAAATGCCATTCTAAAATAATGCTCTTCTATTCCTTAAGTTGCGTATTTAGTGTACATAGACAAGAAATAAACGTATTAATGATAATGATTTTAAACCATTTAATCATTAGTCAATGATAATGGTTCTGTATTTTAACTAACTATTAGTGAAACCTTTTCACTAAAAAGCATTACCATTAGTAAAAATATTGAAAATGAAAAAAAAAAATCATTAGCATTATTTATCACTGAAAGGTAATGATTAATTAGTCCATCTAATCAACTACTCCCATGTATGGTTTATTTAAAAATTATTTGCAAATGATTGTAGACGTTTTCTGCATTTTCTGGATTGCTATATCCTTCGTAAGCATTCTTTGCAACTAACTACCTTAAGTTGCGTACATTATATACATCATCTCTTTAACCAATTAATTTTGTAAATAAAAATACAAGGAGTATCTATAATCAATCAATATAAACCAACCCAAAGCATTTCTTCTATGTTCTCTCTGAAACTCGTCTTGAAAAATCTGCGGCGTTTAAGTTTTCTTGTTTTTTTTTTTAATTTTTTAGAAATTTAATCCTGAACACAACAGTTTTTCACGTTAATGTTATGAACTTTTTCACGATTCCTGGTTCAATGCAACTCTTCGTTCATAAGAATAATGATATTGCTTCATTAACATTTTCATGTATATTAAATTATATTTTTAATACCATGGATAGGTTTTGTAGATGTAAAAACATATTTTCATTGATGAAATAAAACATTGTCGTATATTGAAATATCATCATTAATTTATTGAAATATTATCACCGTAAAAACGTAGCTTTGGAATTAAAAAAAATAAATATTTTGCAATAATAATGTAAATGTAACTTTTACTTAATCCCAAACCCGAAGATGTTTTATACAAAAACAAATTACCCATTGAGCAAAAAGAGAACGAAATCTCAAGATTTTTTTTAAACATAATAACCATCGAGGCTTTGTTTACATTTTGATTTGTTGATTGTATTCTTCTCATTTATTTGATTTGATTGCGATATGAGACTCTTAAATATTCTGCACAAGATTTTGGCAGAATCCACTGCTGAGCTATGTGAGCAGTACTGATATGGGTATGCTTTTCCCGCAGTAATACATTTCATTTTTGTAGTTTTAAATAATAAATATTTCGTGAGAGTGTTACTATTAATTTATTTATATTTAAAGGAATCAAACACAATTAACATAAAAATAGGTTACAAATAAAAAATTTTCGTACTACGATTAATTAATTACTAAAGTTTTCTTGGCTTTTAATATTAATGTTTAAATTAAAATTACTGTCCCGCAATTGTCTACATGTTTCAAATTTAACCTGTAGTCAGTCTGACGCCAGCCAGCCGAACAAAGTTACTTAAACGTAATAGATGCACAAAAAATATCTTGTTTTACTTTATTTTTTTTCGTTTCTGTACGACACCTGTACACTTGTATATTAGATTTAGTTAAGGGCTTCGATCATAATTCATCATTAAACATTTTTTCAGCTTTGATTAATTCATGCGTTTAACATGTGTAAACTGTGTGGCAGGTTCGATAAATACGCTGATATTTGTCCCTTTTTCCACAAACATTGTAAGAATGCAAAATTCCTTCTCATTAAAACAATATAATAAATCACAGGCATTATCTACCTGTTATTCTTCTCTGAAACATTTAATTACAATTAACGTGAAATGCCAAACCATGTCATTAAAAATAAATGTTAAAGTCAAACAATTCCAAAACACTAATGTTTGCTCTTAATTATTTATGTTTCCCTTTGTAGGTGTCGTGTCACTAAAACATTTTTTAATCTCTAAAGCACAAGTGTAATTAACGCCTGTCATGCATTCCCATTTTCAACACTCATTTTGTCTGTTACAACTTGTTGACATAAAACTTAATATTTTTCTTAAACGAGTGTTTATTAAAAAAAAAAAAAAGAAAAACTTTAAAAAGTGAAATTAAAGATAATGGAAGTAAGAGAATGTCATGAAAACATCAATGATACCATAAAACACATAATCTCAAAGCGGAATTAAAAACCAAAAAAATGGATTTTTAATTAAAAGCAACATTAACATACAGTTCAAGGGCAGTTTAAGGGCTTAATAAGAGTAAAAAATCTACAAATATTTAAAAAAAATCATGTGCAGTGGTCAGCATGGTCTCTGTAGTATAAATATTTATAATTTAAATAATATAAAACATATTATCATATCTGTTCATAAAAATGTCGATCTTAATGTAGATAGTAATTGATATGTAATAAAAAATACCTAGTTTTAGAATTTTCGTCTGCCTGTTTGTTTGTGTTCGCATCACGTAAAAACTGCTGAATGGATTTGAATAAAATTTTGTAAAGAAGTCTTCTAGAACCTTGGTTCAAATATAGGATACTTTTTATTTCATAAAAATATGTCATGTCGTAAATAAACTAGATATACAACTGCAAAAACAACCAATTTTACCGGTGTAATGGTACTAAAACAGTTATCAGTACATTTTATTTTTGTAAATAAAAATTTTAAACACTGTTTGCAGAACTCTACAACAAAATTTAAAACCATACTTTTCTACATTTTAATTTTAAGAAAATTATAAGTTATACGCAGACAAAGTCATGGGCAGTGCTTGTATTTAAATAAAATGTAAATATTCTTATCTGAAAAACACTCTTCAGATCATCACGTTTAAGCAGCCTGTTGTAAATGCAAAATAGCATAAATTTTAATTTCTTAATCCTTTTTTAAATTCCAATTAAAGTTTGATTAAGCAACATATTTAAACCTGTACAATGACAAGCAAATATAAGATGTTTAAAATTTTACATAAGATTTATTAAAAAACCGATTCTATTTTAATAATTAAATAATTAATAGCGAGTATTTATCCTGAACTATGGCAATAAAATAAATTTTTTATGTTATCGAAAACTTAAATATTAAAAATTTATTACGGAAATTAAAAAAATTACATCAATTAATTCGAAATTAAATAATTTAAAATTCGTCCGTATTGATTATTAAACAACTGGTAAATCAAGATGTGTTTACATGCAATTTATTTAAATTTAGAAAGGAAGAATAAATGTATATGATTATTTGCAGAGACAACAACAACAACAAAATACGTTGAATTATATGTGGACTTTGTCTAACCAAAGATTAGTTGGCTTAACAAAAGTAGATAGATACAAAGAATGCTAATGACGGATGTAGCGAAAATGCTCTATTATATTCTGCTGGTTCTTAATTTTACCTTGTAGCTTTGGAAAACATCCAATTACTTTTGTAAATAATCTTTTTTTTTGAAATTTTTCTTAGAAAATAAAATCCAAATGAACTTAAGCCGAAATTATTTAATTCATTTGCATAAATAATTTTTTAAGTCTGGCTCCAGTTATTTTCCTTAGGAAGTTTGAAAAATTTATTTTTGTCTGACACTGTTTACATTATCAAACATACACCAGTGTATGTTTTATGCATAATAAATAGATTTAAATTGTTAATAATTAAATTGTCATTATATGTGTCATGTTTGCGATAAAGCTCTTAATATTTGCATTACGAAATTGAATATAAAACAAATGGAACAAATTAATTTTTTCACTGCTATTTAATGTGATGTGTGGTGCATTAATAATCGCGTGTTTTACATTGGAGCACCAAAGGCATTTATTAATTGATAAATGTAAACATTCAGTTGTAGAACATTTTTATTGATAAATGTATTTATTTAAATGAAATCATTATTAAAATAATTATTTATATTAAGTTACTATTTTTTACTGACGTTTACTGTCGTTAAAGTAATTTAACAATCGTTTTGATTTAATTTATTATAAGTTTACTACATGTGTGCAATAAATGTTTTAAAATGTTTTGTCTACTTATTTATTGCTCTTGAAGAATCTGATGAGTCTTTGTTAAGAAAAATTAATATAATTTAAAAAATTTTTGACTATAAATAAGGTTTTGAAAAAAAAGATTTTTCTCTAATATATAAATAACCATTGACGTAAAACCAAGTCCACTGTCTCTAGGAAGTAATCATTTTTGGCTTCACAAAGACCGACTTCTTGGCAACCTTTTAGCCTTTTTCCCTCTTTTCGTTTTTTTCTCTTTAATTGCAGTTGCTGTTGCAATTATGACGAACAACACAGCTTTAACGTTTTTGAATCTATCCAATTCTTGTTTTTTCCTAAGAAAACTTTAAAAAACAGTTATTTTAACTATTAAAGAATAATTTTTAACAACAAGGGGTTATTTCATATGTAACATATGCAAATGTAAACATGAAAATAATATACCGTATGTTAAGCACTGATTTTGACAAACACACGAAATAACATATGGATAGCAATTTTGACATCCCATATGACTTGTACGCGTAGTCTTAACACAACTTAAAGAACACCCAGTGAATTTTATTAACCCCAGTAGCTACTCTTCTATTGACGGTGTTGAAAAGTAATTTTTCTGATTACACTTTAACAATCTTTGCGTGAACTTTTACCCATTTTACATTCTGAAATTATATAACTCCTTTAATTTTTTTTTTTTCGAATACAAATGAAACTCTTTGCAATTCTCTTAGTTGGAATATTATAACTAAAAACCTAAAAACTTTTTTTCATAATACGGCGTTAGGTAAATATTTAAAAATTATATAAAAGTCCCTTGGATGAAATTTCACCCATTTAGAAAAGCGTGTAAATTTGCTATGAGATTGAGTCAGCTCCTGCAGCACTGAACAAGATCAAGGGTAGAGAGTAATTCTTGCTCTTAACATAGATTTCAAAGAGCGAAATATAACGTGTGATAATTTTTACACATCACGCGATCTTGCGCTTAGTTGCTTGAACAAAATAATATAATTGTGCGTACAGTTCGGTCTAATCAAACGTTTACCGGATTCATCCAAACAAGACCTTCGCAAGCTTTCAGTTTTCTTTAGCTAGTTCTTCCTCAACGATAGAATTTTACTGGTTTTAATACTTTCCAAAAAAGTACAAAATTGTCAATAATCTTAAATCAGCTGCCAGAGATTATATCATTTTATTATAAAACTAAAACAGGTATAGACACTTTAGATCAGTGGGTTTGTGCTTATCCGGTAAAAAGAAAAACTAATCGCTGGCCACATACATTGCTTTGTAATATTCATGTCAGGAGTTAAAACTTACGTCTAATGGCAAGATATAAACAACGTTTAGAATAAAGGAACAGCGAGGTAAAATTCTTCAATAAATTTTTAGTTTAACATACGTCAGTCAAGCGAGCAGCCTTCTACCTCAAATGGCAAAAAAAGAAGATTTACTTCGGGTTCTCTATGCTAACTTTGCCTCAAATATTATACAAAAGCTTATTCGACTTTTACATCTCTCTAAAATTCTATAAGCAGACATCATTAAATTGCATATTTTGTAAGCGCAAATTACTATAAAAAGAGTTAGTTTTCGTTATTTTTATTATTAAACAAAAGTAAGTTATGCTAACAGCATATATCCAATTGAATTTAGTGGATGATTAAATTTGTAATTGTTCTTCTATTAATTTTTTATTGAACTCTGCTGGGTAAAAGTATCTCAAATAAAACAAATAAATTGTATAATTACTAGAAAATCAGTATATTTTATTCAAGGATGAATCTTCACCCGAAGAACTATAACGTAATTTTGTTTAAAAAAACGTACATATATTCTCGCCTAAATTTTATATTCCTTTGTTGTGTGTTAGCCTTTCCTATTGAATGAACTAGAAATCTAGTTTATAAATTCCATATTTTTCTGGCATGATATACTATATTTTTTACGATATTAAATACACTAAATCGTGACTGGCTTTATGCACAATTAAGATTTAACTTCAAACTTATATCGTTATAATAAAAGAAAAAATGAACTGATTTTGCATATAAATGTGACGTCTAAAACTATTCGTACTCCTACTGGTTCACATCAAGGAAATTGTTGGCATCCATCATAACGTATTTTTTGCGTTAAATGTTTTAAAATTTTTGCACAAATTAATTACATCATTCTGTGTAGCAGAAAATCTTCTTGCAGACATTTCTTCAAAACATTTCTTTGCCCTTTAAACAAATTTTGTAAAATTAAAGTATTAAATGCAAAAAAACACATCTGGCAGGAAATATAAGACTTTTAAATATCCGTAAAAAAATGAGTAAAATCCACTGACGAGCTATATGAGCAGCAGCAAAATGGCCATATGGATATAATTTCCATGCTGAATACATATCATTTTGTAGTTTTAAATAATATTTTTTTTTTTCCCAATCAGGGTTTAGACCGTGGATATTATAAACAGATTAAAACTTACTTTCTCGGCTTTATGTTCACTTGTTAAAAATCGTTTTAAATCATGAGTATTTTATGAGAATATCAGAAAATATTTGCACTACCAGAGCAGCTTAAAAAATTTTAATTTAAGTTTGTTCAGAATAATGCTTCACATAGTTTCAAATTTACCTAGAAAATAAAAATTCATTTCATTTACTGTATGTAACTTAACTCTATAATATATCTTTTAGCAACATTCCATCAATCAGCAATCTAAAGAAATACCTAATTTATTATAAGACTCTACTTTGTGAAATAAAATATTTCAGATGGATCAAACTAGAAACGTACACATTTGAAACACACATCAGTTTGTTATTGTATTTTAATAAAATAAAACATTTCAATATTTTGATATACAAGAATACAAAATTAAAAAAAAAGAATCCTTTACAGGTCCTTTTAAAATGGTTTAAAAACACAACGACAAATTCCGTTCCAAGAGTGTTGTGTGGTTGTTTAATACATTGTTTTTTTATTGTTCTGTTAGCATGTTGTTGAACAAACTTAAAAAAAGAAAATATTAAAAAAATATATTGTTGTTGTACATACGGATGTATGAGTTGAAGTAGTGACAATATTGTTTTGAGTGCTTCTAATAAATGAGTTTTTTTTTCTTTGTTTCATTGTTGGCAATAAATTAATGTTCTGGTCAAATGCACAAAACGGCAAACAAAGAACAGAACTACAGGAACTTGTACACTCTTACCACATAATCATCTTTATGTCCTTATTAGGTCTCAACAAGGTGCCAGGGTAGTTGGGTGTTTTTGAAAACCAAAACAAATTTCTTTCTTTTTATTTCAATTGCTACTGTGATTTTTTATTGCTTTTTTTTGAATTTTTATTTACTTGATATTTGGCCATAATTTAAAGCTGGTCAATCGCATAAAAGAACATTGAAATTTATGAGCTTGAGAGTTTATTTGCGAGTGCCACATGTCACGTTTTATAAAAGTTGTTTCTTGTAAAATAGTGGTCGAAGCAATACATTTATTATTAAATTAATGTTGCCAATTTTATTGGACAAGTGAAAGGTACCCTTTTGACCGACTTTAAGTAAGATTATTCTTATATCGCACTGAGTACGCTTTGCATTCAAATAAAAATTTTGTGAAACGTTTAGTATTTTTTTCATACACTCTTTACAAACGTTGAATAAAATTTATAAATTTCTAATTAGCTTATCTTAATATTATTCCTAATTATATTTTCCTTTGGAATTTTACTAAAAATTAATTAAAACTTTAAAATACTTAAAAATACTACATTGAAAAGTATTAAAAACCGCCACAAAATCTTTTTTCGTCAACTTAAACTGCAACAGCAAGAAAAACATCAATACATAATGAATGTTTTTGGTATCATTGTTTTTACACATTTTTAATTTAAAATAATTACAAAATCATGTTGCAGAGATTATGTTTCTTTTTTTTAGTTTTTTGTTATTTCATAAATGTAGAAATAAAATGAAAACATTATTTGTTTATGTAGGATTTACAGACAATTTGTTTCGAATGTTTTAAAATCTTTTTCTTTATTTATTTTTTTTTAACTGATAAATTGTTTAAAATTTATTTGAATTCATATAACTTCTTTTTTTCACAGATTTTTTTAAACATTTCTATTTATTTCAACGAAAATATTTTTTATTTTTATATTATTTATTTTCCCATTTTATTCAATTTATTTCTTTTATATATTGAGTTGCAAACTTGTTTTCTTTTAAGTTGGTAAAATGAAGCATTGAAATAAAAAGTTAAACATGTAACTACTTTTTTTACAATTTAATGATGATAAATGTTATGTACTTTATTTTGTATTTTAAGAAGAAAAATTATAAATAAATAAACAAATACTTGCATATATTAATTTTGTATGATTGATTTAAATATAATTTTAATAGACAAACATAGTATTTATTCTTATTTTCTAAAAAGACTTTGACTTCTACACACTCCCTTTAGGTTATTTTGCTTCTCTGTTGCAAGTTAATTAACTTTTTATTTTACAAACATCAACAAACATTTAAAGATTATTTTTTATTATTTAAATTTAGCTAAAATTAATATAATCACCATATTATGAATCAGAAAATAAATTTAACTGACTAATTTTAAGGAACTGTTACCTTCATAAAAAATACAAAAAATAATCACTTGCGATTTAAAAACCATAAGAAAAAGTTTTTATTCGTTTAAAGGAAAACTGGCTTTATTTCAGAAGTAATTATTTTATGACGGTTATATCAGACTGTTGTTTTAGTTGTTTTAATTACGACAGATAGAGTAAAAAGAAAAAATCTTTACATTATTTATGTTAAAAGAATTAAAAAAAAACTTAAAAAATTTAAATTTGCTCTTCGTAATTGTAGTATTATTACATCTTCTTCTTATTATACTCGTTGCTTGCTTTTAGGTATAAAGCCACTTTACGTTAGAAGAACTACTCTTTCCATGAATATATTTTTTAGTTTAATTAACAATATTTAAGGATTGATAAAATAAGATATTTTTACAAATTATATTAAACTGATATTTTGTTAACCTTTAACGATTTATTCCAACTGACGATATAAATAAATAAATAATAAATAGCTGTCTAAAACCATTTTTGTACTGAATTTGTTAAACAAAATATTTATTAACCTCAATTCTTATTTCTTGGTATTTTTAATCTTCCTTTTGTGTCGTTCACACGTCTTTTCCAAATTTTCTCTCAAGGAGTATTGGGACAAAAATTCGTCTATTTTTTTTTCTTTATGTCCAACCTTTTTATACTCACTTAATTATCTTTACATATATTTTGATCACAAATAAAAAGCAGTAGTATTTTTATCCAAAAATTTTTCCTGCTCCATAAAACTCATTACAAGCCATATCTGTCACAAAAAATATATCACTAAAGCGTTAGTTATTTTAACAAGTGCTTAGAAAATACGCTGTAGTTGGCTTTGAGTGGGTGGTTAGAAATGATGTCAAAACTTTTGAAGTAAAACAGAATGCTAAATTTTGTGTTGTTGTAACCTGAAATGGTGGCGGATACAATATAGTAAATTCTGGATATTTTTCGCAACTCATTAAATAAATGATTTACTTGAACAAACAATAAAATTAAAATATTAAAAATGAGAATTAGAATATTAAATGAATTAATTAATTTGGCTTAAGTTAGTTTTTGTCTTGATTTTTAAAATTTTGCGGTAAAGAAGAAAAATGGTTTAAAAATGTTTGATGACGTTTAAGGTAGATAGATGTGAAAGGAAAGGGTAGAGCGATCTATAAAATGCAGCACTACATGTGCTGGTATCTAATTTGCTCTTGTTTTCATGACAAGACTTTCGTAGCCATTTTTTAGTAGGTTTATTTAAAAAAAAAAAAAACCTTTAATGAACTTAAAACAAGTTAATTCATTTATTTTTTTCCTTAAATAGTTTTGCTAAAGGAGCTGTCAGATTAGTCAAATATTTAACCAAAAAAGCATAGCACCTATTTATAAAAATGTTACGAATGACGAGTTTTCTCATCATGTAAAAACTGCAGAATAGATTTGAATTAAATTTTGTAAGAACGTCCTTCAGGTCCTGGGTTTAAATATGATATGTTTTTTTTTTTTTTGTGTAAAACTAAGTTATTTCGTAGAGAAAATTTTAATACTAATGTAAAAGAACCTAATTTTTCCGGTAAAATATATGAAAATAGTTATAAGCACACTTTATTTTTGTAGGTGAAACATTTTTAACACTGTTTACAAAACTCTACAATAAATATTTAAATTTAAAAACATTAGAAAGGACACGAAGTCGTTGGTATTGATTGTTTCTTACTAAATATTTAAGAAGGACAAACGATTTTTTTTACAATTTAGTGGTTAAGTAATTTTGGTCAAATAATTGACCAATCTGACTGTACCCTAATCTTAATCAACAGTATTATTTAGAGTTACTTCTATTCAGTTCATTTGCAAAGCGATATTTTATACAGCTGGATGAACTATTCTAAAAATTACAGCTATCCAACTCCCCCTTCTAAGCTAACAAGAAACCTAAAATTAAATGTACCTCACTACTACATGATTATATTTAAAATTTACACTATTTAAAGTTGCTGATGAGGATTGTAGCGAACCAGAAAATGCAACTTTAAACTCAGCTATTGTTTTATTTTTTATAGATTCTTTAAAAAAAACGTACGTAGAAATAAAAAATTAATGAACTTGCCTGGCTAAGGATTTTAATTTAGTATTATCTTTTAAATTTTAAAATTTATTTTAATGCTGATGACACTAACAGTCTTTAAGTTTTGTGTACAATTCACTTAAAATAATAATAAAAATTATAAAACAATGCAAGAAAAGATATTCGAGAGTTTAAGGTTATATGTACAACAACAATGGCGTTTATAACAACAATTATAAGAAGTGGAGATTTTAAAACTCTTCAAGTAAGAAAAACTTAAAAAAACTATAAATAAATAATAAACAAAAAGAAAACTTTAACGCTCAGAGGAAAGAAACTTGAAAAAGGAAAATTTTTGTAAGTGACATTCTTTCAGGATTGTTTAAATGAACGCTAGCAAAACGAAAAGGCAGGAAATGAAATAGAACTTGAAAATAATTTAATTTATATAGTCAATGCAAATTAGCTAAAGAGGACAACTTAATAGCTGAAACAAAACAGAAAGACTTACAACTAAAATATAACTGTGTTTATACTTCCTAGCAATGGAAAAGTAGAGTTGTTTTATGTCTTAAGTACATAACACTGTAATAAATGTATTTTTTCTTTTCAATTTTTTTCTTCGCAAATGTTAATTCGTAGCGAAAGATATATGGAAAATATATTATATAAATAGAAAACAATGTTTAATGTAAAACTATTGTTTTCCTATCTTAAACTAATATTTATTTGCTGCAAGAAAGAAATAAAAAATTTATAAAAAAAGGAAATGATATTTCAAAGAAAACTTAAATATGAAAAACAAAATTGAAATTAAAATTAACAATTCTTTATAAAGCGACAATCACCAAGAAATCTTATTTTAGAAATAAAATTAAAAATGCAGCAATTGCGCTCTTTAAATAAGAGTCGATAGCTGATGGTAAATTTACCACAAAATAAGATTCATTTCGCAAAGTATTTCCGGCAGGTTTTCTAGAATTATGTAGATTTTAAATGATAATAGTGAAGGGTGAAAAACGTATCTATTCTGATGAAGAAATACTTCTCAGTGGTGCCCTCAAGTTGGAAGCGACCTTTAAGGTGTTTTGGGGTGTTAAAGTTTTGCACAATATCATTCCATGATTTCAACTTGTAAAAAAACATATAGATATATAACTAGTTTTGATCTGATTTATAAAAATAGAAACATATTTTTAAGGAAGACTTTTTGAAAAATTTATATTCAGGCATGTCTCAAACTCTGATCGGAATGTTTTAATTCTGTATTAAAAATCCTCTTTAGATTCCTCTCTATAATCTAAATTTTGCAATATTGCGCACACTAAAGTAAATAACCAGGCAAATCTTAGTAAGAACACATAACTTCATAGAAACCAAATTTCACTTTAAAATTGGTATCATTTTAAAGAAACTTTTTAGTTTGCGATATAAAACCACTTTCAATCGGAATTGAGTTCTGTAACATGCCATACTATCACCAATTTCGAACACTCGTTTTTTAAGACTATTAAAAAAATTAAATTAATTTTAAAAGACTATTTTTTATTTAAAAACGATAATCAATTAACTAAAAAAAACAAAAACAAGTAGGAGTGATATATTCGGCTATGCAAAATCTTATATACCCTTCACCATTTATATTATTCTTGTTGAGTGAAGTAGCTCCAATCAAAAAACAAATAAAAAGGTAACAGAAAATTAAAAAATTAAAAAAAAAAAAAAACATAAGAATTGAGCTCATTTAGAGCATTAATCATTTTTTAGTATTTCCTTAAAGATCTCTTCAAAAGCTTTAAAATGATAACAAGATTGATATTTAAAAAATTTTGAAAATTTCAGAGGGCGAAAGGCAATTTTTCACTTGATGTTTTTTTCTCATTTTGTAATTCCTGAAGGTACTTCATTGTTCCAAATGATATAGAAAAATTACAGGTAGGCGAGGAGGACATGAACCGATCTTGCTGATTTCTAATAGCATCTCTTTTGTCACTCTGTCTGACCGATTGGCGTATTTAATTTTTTTCTAGCTGTTCTAGTGCCTCGGCAAACTTGATTTCAACATTAACACGGACGGACAGACGGACATCGCACAATCGACTTCGCTGTGCATAAGAAGTCAGTGTATATATTATATTGTATATTGTATATTGTAGAAATTACAAATGGTATGACTTTTTTGTGGTGAAGGGTATAAAAACATATTGATAAGTATATTTGTTATTTAAGATCTTTCTGCTAATTTTCTTTTTATTCTTTTTAATCTCCGATAATAAAAACATTTAAGAAAAAAAAAATACATTATTGAGTTGTTCCCTTAGAAACATTCACAATAAAAAATGGTTTAATCGCAATGTTATAAATTTATTTCGGTACTATTGAAAAAAAAAAAAAACATTTTAAAGCCTTTGAAGTCATTAAATACTTAAAATGTATAATTTGTTAAAGACGTTTTTTCCATTAATAATTTATAAACATACACAGATTTCTTTGTATTGATACATTTTGAGTATTATTAAATTGATTAATTTATTTAAATTTTCCTATGTACGCATATTGTTTATCTGCTTAACTTTCCTACTGAGAAGTTTATTTGGCACCTACTTAAAATGTAACATTTTACTTTGAACTATTTTCGATTACAAAATTAATAAATATTACTACTCATCCCATGTATTTATTAAGCTGCTATATTAAGTGTCATTGTATGTATGATATAGATGTTCAAGAATATTAATTATAACAGTTTCTTTGGTTTGGAATTTCAAATTGGCTATAGATGAAGTGTTCAAGTAAGAAAGTCGAAAAACCACGAATAAGTTATCAACTACAGTACTATGGTTCAAGCAATAAAGCAAAACATATTTGGTATTAAATTAATTGGAATTGTTCCGCCAGTAAATATAATACTGTTGTCATACTTTTCGGTGAAGACCGTCGTCACTGGCTGTTTATTTGGTACGATTGGCGAGCGATTTTGATGTAAAGACATCATTTTCAAGCCCCGTTTTGATTAGTACTTAGTATAAGAGTAATAGAGCAAAACATATTTTTATATAAAATTAATTAAAAATTGATATGTTTAAGCTCAGTTTTTAAAATTGTAGCCGATATGAGATTTATTTTACAAAGTTAGTTACTTGAACAATGTTCATTTGTAATGCACTTCACTAGATATAAAGAATTCATGGGAAATGTAGCAGCACAACAAACCGTTTTTTTTCGAAAGATTTAAGAGAGAGAGATAGTTATATTGTCTACAATTTTGGCTTGTATAATTACAAATATTAAATAGAGTTATTTGCATTAAATTTCAACTAATATCCACTTATACGAAAAAGTATTTTAGTTTTTTCGGATAAGAATGATTTTTTTTAAGAATCGGATACACTGAAAAAAGTTTTTTGCATATCTAAAAAGTTTTGTTTGTTTTAAGATTAAAATAATATAAAATTTTTAATTGATTAAATTTTTTCTTCATTCAGAATTTTTTTTTTATTAATTTTTAATTAAATTTGTAGTTAATTCAACTAGTCTTTTAATTAGAAAATTTTTATTTTTTTATTTTATTTTTTTTAATTATTTTTATTTAATTGAATGTTTAATTGAGTCAACTAAGAACTTATCTAACTATCCTTCTAAAAATTAATAGCGGAAAACTTTTTTCTGCGTAGTACAAAATCAAATCAGTCATTTTAAAAAACTCATCGAAAAATTAAAAATAATATCATGGTGTTCTTTTACTAGTCCTTGTGTGTTGGCTATAAGTAGGCCATCTTCTCATTAGTATTCCTGTTAATTAAGGCAGAAGGCACTCTCTCCCTTGTCTTTTGAGAAATAAAGAAATAAATCCTGATTACTATATATTACCGTAAAAAAGGCAGTTACTAGGACTCATTTTTAATTACACTTACATCAGGTTACCAGACAGAGGAAAGGTAACATAAGTCCAGTACAGGAAGTGAATTTTCATTATTGCTTTTGCAATAATTTCATCGAGCTTTGTATTAAAAATATACTGAAATTATCTAGTCTACTGACGACTCCAAATAATAGAATAAAGTTTTTACCCATATTACCAAAGGACAGAAATTTGCGCCCAACTAATATTTAGGTAAAAATAAATGCTCCTTGAATTAGTTTTATTAAATATTAAAAGTTCAGTAAAATAATATGATAAGAAAGTTAGAGAAAATGGTGGGTTTGTAGTTAGAGATAAAGCGAGATCTTAAAGCCGCTAATAAAGCTGGGTAGTACAACTGAGGTTAAGTGTGAAAAAACCAAAACTGGCAATTTGTTGAGTAGAAATATTTTCACGCAAAAGTTTTAAATGCCTGACAATAGAGGGCTTAGCTAATCTCGCAGTGGTTAATTAGAAAATGTGTTCTTGTAAACACGCTGCAAACAAATGAAAAACTAAACAAGTAGGAGTTCTACATTCAGCTTTGCTAAATCTTATATACCCTTAATGAAGTAACTCCAATCAATATATGAGGTGGCACAGAATTAAAAATTAAAAAAAATAAAAATTTTACATAAAAATATCATCAGCCTTTAATGGGTTTATCATTTAGTATTTCCTTAAAGATCTCTTCAAAAGCTTTTATATGATACCCATATTGATATTTTAAAAATTTTGAATTTTTAAGAAGGTCGTAACTCGGAAAATATGGGCCAGCGCCAATTTTTTCACTTGATGTTTTTTTTTCTTATTTTTTAATTCTCCATCGCCCCATATATTTATTTTTTTGATTGGAGTTACTTCATTGTTCCAAATAATGTTAAAAAAGATCTTGATGATCTGGGTTATTATCAAGACTCAATGAAACATTGCTTTTTGTTGATTAAACTTATTAGAAAAGTCAGCAATGTCAGAGTAAACACATATGTTTTCTTAAACTAAGAACGAATGTATAAAATCCTTTATAAAACAATATATTTCGCAGCTTTTTTATGGCCGTAAATTCTGTAAAGCAATTTTTTTTTTGTCATACAAACTAAAACTAACTAAAACATTTTTTAATCAGCCTAACCATACGAAAATATTTTAAAAAATTTTAAGATTAATAGTTTAGCATTTACACAAAACCACTAATGTGTCTGTTGATAGTTTTATACTAATAATCATAATTTTTATCACAAATATTTCTTCAGCCTTCCGAACATTATACTTTATGTATTATATTTTCCTCAAACCTACCTAAACAGGAAATATATGTAAATGAAACTTAATGTGGGATTTTTAGGTTATTATAAGTATTAAAATTTAATTTAATTGGTACATGATGCTGCATTGGCAGGCTGAAATTTTGTTAGACATCACATTTTTGCCAGCTGTCAGCTTTCACATATAATTTGTCCTAATATAACGAAACATTTTTATTACCAGGAAAACGAATTAATGTTTATATCTATCTTTCTATCGTAAATGTCAATAATTGGCTTCCTATCCGGCTGATAGAGAGTTCAAGTAATGTTTATGCTTTAGGCAATACCCAAGCATGTAGCAAGACAACCAAGCTAATTACATTTAGTTGTAATCGATTCATGTTTATACATTCGTGTTAAGGTGCATGCATATCCTTAACAAATGACGTGTAGTCACATACAGCCTTAACTTAACCAAGTGGTTTTGTTGTGATAGAGATGTTACCATCTTCCAAACTACTTAATTTAAGTTATAAAGTAAACAGAAAGAGCTAGTGGTTTCAAAATAAGTGATAGCTTGGGCCCTCCAGCTGTAAAGTAAAAGATACAAAGGCTTAAGACTTTTTCAATGCTTCTGATGTATCGTTAGAATAATGGATTATTTAAATTGAAAATTTTCTTTTGCGTTGATATTGTGGTCTAATAATCGGAATTCCCAATTAAATATATTCTCTAAGAGGGCATGTTGCATTTACCTATGAAATTGACAGAATTATTATATTTGCACACTTTAGGGGAATCAATGATTGTGCAATGGTTAGGACCCATCCACAAAAATGGGTCCTTAATGAAGAATGTATCGTACGAAAACAAATTAAAAGTACATTTCATGATAGACATTCTTGCTTAAAAAAAGTTTTGACAATCCTGTTTGAACATAAGTACGGCACAAAAAAACTGATGGCAAGAAAACTTTGTTTGCTGAAAAAATCGAAAAAAAATTAGAAATTTTTATAAAACTTCGGTGATCGGTGAAAGATATATTCTGCCTTTTATAGATCCTGAATTTCAAAATTTTTATTACCGCTTTAGTTATTATAAGGTTTTGTATTTTTCATGCGATACATGGACGTTACTATCTCCCATAAAGTCTTTAGAAGTGCACTTTTGGCTATAATTAGAATAAAGCAAATGATAGAAATTATTGCTTAAATTATTCTTTGTGGGTTGAGATGGATCTTGTCACAATGGCTGCAAGTTCAGGCTAATGCTCATTATTTTTTTTTTTTTTTTGTAAAAAAAGAATTTGATAGCAACAATGCTTTGAAAAATATCGAGTGAAAATTTCATGTGGATTTCAGAATATGGCTGACAAAAACAATTTTCTATTTAAAAAAAAATAAAACGTTTTTTATATAAGTTTACAATGACAATAACAACAAATGAATAATAATTAACACGAATTCGAGAATAGCACCCTTTATATTATTGTTTTCAAAAATATTTTTTTTTCACTCTGCAAAAGTGACTGATAAAACTCGGCTGATATTTTATTAATTGATTGATTTTACAAAAAACTATTCGTATCACCAACGCATTGCGCGTGATTTCGATTCTCCATAACTTAACTTAAGAACAGCGATTATGAGACTTTAAAAAAACGGTTTCAAGGAGTTTAAATATATATATTTTTTTAAAATTTATAAATTCTTTATAGATAAAAAAAAATTATTAAATTTATTTTTTTTATTAGAAAAAAGCATAAGTAAAAAATTCGTTTAATATTAAATAACTTATAATATGAAATAATTTAAAATGTATCAAATTAAGTGTAAAACATCAAATACTTTCAAATGTTCTTCTTCGATAAATTGAAAGAGAACATTATCTAAATCGAGTATTTCAGTTTGTTATATCATTTAACTTAATATAAAATAATTTAAAGTCTTCTTCTTATACAATTCCTGTTCTAAAATTTTCTTTAACGCGTCATGTTTAAATTGTAGAGAAACGCTTGAGGATACTTCTTAGTTACGAATAGGTAATTATATAATAAAGCTATGAATCGTTCTATTCCACATTCGAAAAATTAACATTAAAAACTCACCAAAAATCGAGCCGTCGACCTTACTAAAGATTCGCTTCTTTCTTGTTGATGGCATGGTAACGTTCCTAATGTCTTCATAAATTCTATCACCTATTGCAGGTTTTTTTATTTTCAAAATGGAAGGTGATAAGTAAAAAATTAAAATTTTTTAAAATAAAAAAGTAAGTGAATCAATAATTATTTCTATTAAAAAACAATATTGGACATAATTAATTTTTTAACTATTTAAATACTGAATCAATTAAAAATTTAAAAGAAAAAAACATAAATAAGTTTTTTTTTGTATTTCTAAAGAAAATTATAAATTTTATACTTCGTATAAATAAATAAATAAATAAATTGAAATAAGAAATATTTAGCTTCTAAAAACCACCTTAAATAAAGATTGCTAAAATCAATAAAGTGGTCAAGCTTCTGCCTGGCTTTTATTGGCTTCGATTCGCTTATAAATCAAATTTTATAACTAACTTTAGTTTTTTAAAAGCAAAGAATTCAAATATAATTAAAAATATCCTTCGCATATTATTTTTTTTTTTTTCATTTTTCTCCGATCATTCTTTACGATTTTAACCAATTTTCGTTATTCTAGAAAAATTATTGTAAATGTTTTGTTATTAAATTCCATAATTTAATCTAAGTTTTAAACTTTATTCGTTTTATTTTCTATGTCTGCAATGTTTACACTTATTTTGCCATGTTTGCATTTAAATCAAAAAAATTGTGAAAATTTTGATTTTGTAATTCGTGTTTGTTGTTAATTTTCGTGTTCGACTAAAATCAAATATAAAATTTGATTTATTGCTGGGCAATCAATAACAACATTCAAAAGTTTTACTAATAAAATGTTTACCCAAACACATACATGCATAGAAAAATCCACTCATGCCTTTGCCTTGTGCATGAACTTACATGCACCCTTAGTATATGGATGAGAATTCAACAAGCAGACCTGACTTTTCACCATACAAACATAAAAATTTACTACAAACCTGTAAAGAAATACAGTGCAATAAAAATTTAAATTTTAAGCGCTTAAAATCTTCGGTAGGAGATAAAAATTTTTAAAACTAAATAAATGTAGATGGTTGCGCTGAAATTTCTTTAATTATTTTAGCCGCTGTTTGCTTGTTTAAAACATGTGTTAAAATCGTTATTGCTGACAACAATACAAGTTGAGTTTTATATATTTTATACACGAGTCTGCTGCATAAAAAGATAACAAAAAATAAAATATATATATACATATATAAAACTGATGAAAAATATTCTGCGTAAAGAAACAAGCACAACGATGTAGTTAGTATGATACGGAAAAATATAATCTTAAAATATATGTATGTCCAACATTGCGAGATGCTTCTAAAGTATTAAAAAACCCAGAATGAATCTTTTACTATTAGAAAAAAAGTTAACATGAGGCCGACTGCTTTGTGTTCCAAAGTACCTATCAGTACTAAGTACCGCTTACTAATCAAAACGCGACTTGATAATGATGTTCTCACATCGAAAGGGCTCGTCATACGTGCCAAATAAACAGCCAGCGACGACGGTCTTTACCGAAAGGTATGACAACAGTATAATATTTATTGGCGGAACAAATCCGATTAACTTAGTACAGAAATAAGGTTTACAGACAGCACTAAAGACGAGCAACACTCTACCAAACAATCTCAAGACATCAACAAAAATAACCGATAAATTTAACACCAGCGGAGTATACAAACTTACTTGCACCTGCAATCATACATACATAGGACAAACTGGACGAACATTAAAAACAAGTTTCACGGAACACATACGATCATATAAACGGAAAAGAGAAGACTCTAACTTCGCAATACACCTTAACACACATGAACACGAGCCAAGGGAAATAGATGAATGTGTGACGTTAATTCATCCTAGTAAAAAAGGACGAAGACTAGATATTCTTGAAAACATGGAAATATACAAATCACGAACTTTTAACCGAGATATTATTAACGAACAGGTAAAACCAACTATTAAAACAAACTTACAAACGCAAAACACCCACAGACGGTCACACTTACCTACCCAATAATAAGAGACTGAAATATTAAAATTATATACCTTCAATAAACATGACAGATATCAGGCAATCTACCTGAATAATACCACTTTTAAATAGACACCATCCTAACCGACAAAACTACCTGAACCCATCACTATCAATGCAAAAAACGCCTTACACTATCTAACCAGTACTAATCAAAACGCGGCTTGAAAAATATGTCTTTACATCGAAAGCGCTCGTCTTCACCGAAAGGTATGACAACAGTACCTTTTAATATCTTGAAAAATTTTGGTCTCAATAGAAGCTTTTTTTCTTGATGTGAAAGTGTAGTTACACACAATACTTTTTTATTATCTATTTTTAATAGTGACCGTTACTCTACCTTAAAAGGTCTATTCGAGGTCTATTTACACTCCACCTTTCCGTATCAGTGCAGTATCAGTAACATATATATTCACTTTCATTGAACATCGGATGCAAATTAACATTTATCCGTTATACTTCCGGTGTTTACATTGTACGAAGATGATTTGTTTTACGAAAGAGAAATTGACAATTTGCCGCCTTAGGGCTAGATGAGAAAGAAAGTCAATTGAAAAAGCGATTGTTGGTTCGCAGGGTTTGGACACAAGGAAAAAGTTAATGAATATTTATTACTCTCTAAAAGAAATTGCTCCTCTAGTTAAAACTAAAGCAACGATATTTTATTTTTAACTGGCACTGATTCCGAACGTAAATATATTTTAATTGTCAGCAGAAAATTTGTAAAAAAAGTGCATGTTTAGCAAGCACGAGACCATAAAAATAAATATAACCAAAACCATAAGGAAAAAGGTAGAGAAATAATAAAGTGCCAAATTAAAAATTGATATGCTGATATTTACAATAAAAAAGAAACGCTACAGTTTAGAGGGAGCTCATAATAATATTTTTAGAAAAGAGCGTTATTAAATTTTTTTATTTATGAATATTCCTCGTATTCATAGTTTAAGTTAGTTATCTTAATGATGTTCACAATGTACCCAGCATGCGGTAGACATATGCAAAGAATATGTGATAAAAGACGTAGCGCTTTAGAAAATGTTGCATTATATTCTGCTGGTGTAAAGTTTTTTCCGTTGTATTCAAAAACGGTCACGTCTACGAAAAATTATATATATATATTTCTGGCCTGGCAACACTGAGTGCTGTCAAGTGCAATCTGACATTTCCATTGGAAAGTTTGTCATTTTTAAGCATAATCGTACTCAAAACGTTTTGACGTACGACCATTATTTGTGTTTTTTACAGTGACTTGAAAAAGTTAATATAGAAAAAAATGGAATTATCTCGTGAACATTTTCGTGCCATCATTTTTCACAATTTCGACGTCGATTATCACGACAAGAGTGCATTGATGAACTTAAATCTTTGTATGGCGATGAAGCATTATCCTATAGCACTGTCAAAAATTGGTATAATGAATTTAATCGTGGCCGAAGCTCGCTAAAAGGCGAATTCCGTGAAGGTCGTCCAAAAACGGCTGTTGTGCCAGAGAAGATTGATGCCGTGCGTGAACTCATAATGCAAGATCGACATGCGACATACCGAGAGATAGAGACATCCTTGGACATTTCTGCCACCAGCTTCCATTCGATACTGCATGAACACCTGGCCGTAAAAAAGGTTTGTTCTCGTTGGTCATCGGAGAAATTCGAAAAACCAACAAGAGAAGACGAATCATTGTTCACCATGACAATGCAAGCTCGCACACATCGGCTCAAACCAGAGCGTTTTTGACCGGCCAAAACGTTGAATTAATGGGTCATCCGCCGTACAGCCCTGACTTGGCACCTAATGACTTCTTCTTGTTTCCGCACATCAAGAAAAAAATGCGTGCTCAACGATTTTCGTCGCCAGAAGAAGCTGTTGAAGTGTTCAAAAACCATGTTTTAGATGTGTCTCAATCGGAGTGGAAAAAGTGCTTCGACAACTGGTTTGAAGGCATGCAAAAGTGTATAAATCATGCTGGAGAATACTTTGAAAAACAATAAAACCATGTTTGATTATAAATATTCGCATTTTCACTATTAGGCCAGAAATATATAGAGCAGCCTTGTAACACTAAAACTAAGAAATTATAATGGATATCATTTAAAAGCTTTTGAAAAGATCTTTCAGAAAATACTAAGTTAAAAAAAAAAATGCTGAATCCATTAAAAGCTGATGACGTTATTATGTATTTCTTTTTTAATTTTTAACTTCACTGATTTTTAGACATAAGTAAGATTTAGAATTTATCCTTTTTGAAAAATTTTTAAGACAGGTTTTTCTTTATAATTAAATTGTGCAATTTAGTTAGCATTGACTTCTTTTACAATCTCTTTTCTATATTAATTAGTTCCAGCACTTTATTGCGTGAGTATAATTAAAATTAAAAGAAAACTGTTTTATAAAAGCAAATAAATGAAATACTCTTTCTGTTTTATTTCTAATAATTTCAATCGTTTTGTAAAGTGTTTCATTTCTTAATTGAAAATCCCCTCAAGTCAAAACGTTTTTATAAAACTTAGAAATAATCCTTTAAATACATTAACTGCAGCAAAAAGAGTAAGAAATATCTAACAGACACCCACAACTTCTAAAACATACGCACAACGATGTTAAAATAAAAAAGATATTAACATTATAAGATTAATATGTGGTGAGAAACTGGTGCAGTTAAAATAGAAAAGAAAATTTTATAATATATTTTGAAAATTCAATTCAAATTGTAAATTGGTTACCTTAAGCAGTCGTCATGGGATTCAAAGCATTTTTTATAGCTCTTAGGTAATTTTTAATAACTTTTTATTTTAAATCAGATGAATAATTTAAATTTATGTAGCTTCAGTTAACGCTTATTAAATTTATAAATTTATTAAGAAGAAATAATTATCTTAAAATTTTTATATAAAAGTAGAAAAATTAATGAATTTGCTAGAATATATCAGTTTTTTTATATCTTATTTAAAATATAAAAGAATATTTCCGTTAATAAATTTAAGGATTATTATTCACGCCCTTAATCTGATAGAATGGATTTATATTCTGACTTTTAGCACATCGTGTAATTTTTCTTTTTCTTATGAAACATCTTTTTATTCCTTAACTTATTTTTTATGAACCATATGAATTAATAAGAAACTTTTTCTCTCTCTTTTCTCCTTTAAAAGAAAGGGAAGAAAAATCTAAAGAAAATATAATGACTTTCTGTGTCTTTTCTTGTTCTGTTTCAGAGAATTTTTCTTTCTTCTTTTCATTTAAAACGGGTGCCACTTTGTTATTGGGATATAACAAATTTAAAAATCTATATTTGGGTAGTTAAGGATAAAAATTTTAATTAAAGTCTTTGTTATTAAAATTACAAAAATTAAAAGCTTGTACAAAACTCTTGATACTTTTATTTTCTTAGGAGCAAGTCAAAATATTGACGGATTTCATTTTAATTTTTGACAGCTACTAAGTTTTAATGGCAAATATGTCTTGGATCTCCTAAAATAACATTAAGCAATAATCTGGAAAAAACAAATCAGTTAATTAAAATTTAAAGAAAATTGTTAGTTTTAGAGAAAATTTAGCGTTCAAATATCGAAATCAAACATTTTAACAAGAGTGTCATTCGGCTATGTTGAATATAGTTCGGCATAAGAAATTTTTTCCTCTGTTAAGTTTTTCTGTTAAAAAAAGCGTCTGATATTGTAAGTTTAGCAAAGAGGTGTTGTTCCAGCTAAACTTGATGATTTTCAATAGCAAAATTTTTTTAAACTATGTCTGATTGATTGGCGTATTTCCTTATTTCATCCAGTGCCTTGGCTAAGTTCATTTTAACATTTCATGCTATTTAAAAAACGCCAACTCTTGTTTTATATGTTCTTTCTAAAATTCACGCGTTTGGATTGAAATTTGTTTTTTTTAAACTTATATTCGAAAAACAAAAACATATGATTTGCGGTGCAAAACATAAAAAAGTAAAAGAAATTTATAAAAATGCCAGCAACCTTTTTGCTTAATTTAATTTCTTTAACAAAACATTCAATTAAAAAGACAACGAATTAAAAATCGGACTCTTAAAGGTTACTTCAATCTTAGGAAATTTTAATACAATGGATATTTATTAATTTAAATAAATAACACAAAGCAGGAAAATTTTGGCGACAAATGAAACTTCTTTTAGAGATGTTGCATTTAGCATTTTGAAAAAAAAAAACGATTACCTACGTCGTGATTGATCAGTACTTAAAAAGTGTTTTTTATTTATTTTGTAAGTTATAATCCTGAAAGTAATTAAAAAAAAATATATTTAAGTACCTTAACACTTAAGTCGCCCATTTATTTAGCACCGAATATTTTTTTATTTAAAACTTAGATAACAACATATTTTATTTGATCACCGTTTAACTGCCTTAAGCAATATATTTTCAAAAATCAAGTAGAACAGCTGTTTTTATAAAGTCGCCAATACTCAAGTATAAAACTAACATAAAAAATTGATAAATCAAAGCACATATTTAAAATTTATTTAGATATAGCCTTTTCCATCTGTAGTGAATGGTTTAATAATGTACATTTTAAAAATGATCAACTTCTCTCTCTTGTTCAATATGTTATTATAGAGTTAATTTATTTTACTTAATTTATTTTTAGAGCACTAGAGTTTCCATAAGTGTTTTAAGTGTTTTGTATGATCTTTGAACGAAAAATAATACTTGTGCATCAGCAAATGAAGTTTGTGGTTAGCCAATTACATTTTTACTGAAATGTCAATCACATTTTGTTTCAATTTCGTGAATTAAGTGTTAACAAAATGTTTCTTTTTTCAAATCCAACATTAACAAAGGACGAGTTTGTTCTACTGAAAGTGTTGTCGGCCGAACTGTTATTTCTAGCCATTTAAGTTCTTATGCTTTTCAAAATCCAAATAAAGCTTAGGCATTTTTAAAATGGATTTGACTTAATCTTGGGTCTAGTAAAGTTAAGATTAACATTTTTTTAATATTATTTATTCTTCCAAATATAAACAGTGTGAATAACTTTTCGTAATTGGCTTACTATAATTGGCCTATTTGAGTAGTCATAATCATGATTAATGATTCATAACATTTTACTAAATTTCCCTCAAGTGTGACACGTATATAAGAGGTCAAAAATAATAGGTTGAATTTCAATTTGTTTTTGGACGATAATTTAAATACTTGTAAATTGCCGTTTTCTTGACTTCTATAAATAAATATTTTTGTCGATTTACCAGACAAAAACTTTCTTAATTACCTTTATTTTATATGTGGACTACTTTTTGGTCTTTGGTTTCTGCATGTCCTACTCTTTTGCTATATAAGATTATTTTTTTGACCTCTTCTATTGTTTTACTCAAAGTGATAATCTTATAATCGCTTTTTAACACGGGTCTATAATGAAATGAAATCAGTCAGAAATATAATTGAAATAAAGGTACCACAATTTTCAATCTTTTTTTGATATCCTTCGTCTTTAGTTTGTATATGATAATTAAAACCGCAAGGATATTAAAAATTTAATTATTCATTGACTTCCAAAAAGAATCAGGTTACAAACTTGTATGCATTTTTTAAAATTCTACAGACAGAACTTTGTTATTTATAAACTGGTTTTAAAGGACGCCCATAGGTGAAGTAATTGAACTTATAAGGCCCTATCTTTTGAACCGTTATAGACAAACACTTGATTAATATGTCTGCTAGAAAAACAACCACAAACACTTACAACTATAAATCAATGGGTAACCACGTCCGGAATGTTATTCGATGTATTTGGTCTTATCTTATTAATAGCCAATTTTTATTTTTATATTTGATGACTTGCCACTTGTTTTCCTGGTATTAATTCTAATGTGAAGTGGTGCATTGGCTAAAAATTTTAAAACGTTTATAGTTAAATCAAAATTTTATTTTAAAGTTTGAAATGCAAGAAAAATTATCCCGATAAAAAAGATATTAGGAAGAGATAACAAAATAAGAATGTTTTCTAATAAAGCTGACAATGATATCTTCTGCTCAAACAAAAGAGATAAGAAAAAAATTATGTAAAATAAACATTTCTTATGTTTATCTATTTTCCATTTTTTGAAACAGATTTCTTTTCTATTGAAGTAGTAACACACTGGCTTTAGTTTTTTAAACCTGCATTAAGATAATTAATATTTCTTAATATTTTTTCCATCCTTACAATTTCCTGCCAATAAAAACCCACCCGTTGTACGTTTGAGGAGATGTTGTTGTGCCAGCATTTTATTTAATAGTTGCTTGCAGGCAATATGCAATTGAAAGCCTGTTATAATTACACCACTTAGGTTTTTAATTAAAACAAGGTTTAGAGAATCAAATTGCCTTTGAGATTATTTTTTTGCAATGTTTCTTAAGGATTTTCCTTTATATCCACTGTCTATTTTAGAATTAACTTTGCTCTACGCTATGCATTTTGTAGCATAAGAAACCGTTTTATGTAATTGTGTACTTTTAAAACGACATTATGCATGTGGCAAAGGTTTTAGAAAATACAAAAAATATATAAGTATTTTTATAATTATAGTTGCTACCACTTGATACTTTGGTATGATGCAATCAAAGCGTTAAATTAACTTATTTTTAACATTTAAAATTGCTCATTCGCACAACTACAAAATGTTTATTATGGGCATAAATATTGTTTATATTTGCATATTATTTAGGCACAGGATTTAAATTGGCTTGTGTTAAATTAAATTTTTTGATTACATAAGCTAATCGAAAAGAAAGTAAACAAAAAAAAGTATTTTATAGAAATTTTTTAAAAATTAATTAAATGGTTGAGTTATCTACCAGGCAGCAGTAGTGAGAAACTCGAAGGACTCTCTGATGAGTAAGGAAGTTGCTAGTAGCCAGTCGGAGCCAAAAATTAGTAGTGGTGTTGTAAAATGACTTAGACTGTAGCGGTGTGTTTAAGGATTTTGAGACTTCTTCCAAGAGTATTTTATCACATATTTGGAAGTCAAAGTAGTTTTTTCATTTTTATGTTTTTATGTAGAAGAAAGCAAATAGTAGTGGCTATAAAAATATAAATAAAAATAAATTATACGAATAAGTGAACCGGGATTTTGTTAATTGAAATTAATTGCATCTAGTTAATTGACTTTTAAAGAAAAAGCTCTTTTTTTTAATAGAAAGCGAATTAGAGTGCTTCAAAAAGTTATTTTCAATTTATTTGTTTAATAATGATTTTATAAATAGAAGCGCTGAATTTGTTGCAGTGAAATTAAAAACTATAAAAAAAATTTTATTTTTCTACACAAGCAAAACCAAAACAAGAATACTTTAAGTCACTAGGAGCGCATACTAAGCTATTGGCCTCCCACTCATCTACTTGTTTTGAAATAATACGAATAAAACCATATTATTACGTTATCTCGTTCGCTAAGAAATAAGTGTGTCTTTTTAAGCGCTAGAGAACTTCCTACCATAAGCAAATAAAGCAATAAATCTTTGCAAAACGTTTTTTTTTTCAAAAGGTTTAAATTTTGTTTTTATTATTTCCTGTTCTGACTTTAAACATTTCACTTAAGAAAATAAAAACAAAACCAAATGTTTTGTTTTGCTTATTTTTTTACCCTGTTTTGAAGTCAATCCCTTCCATTTTCCAGTGCGGATAATCTTATTTGGAAGATGGATTTTCTGAAGGTACCGATTTTTTTAAAAAAATTTTAAAATTTGGCGAAACTTTTATATTCATTGCTATTTTATACTATTGTGAATCAAACATTTCTAGAAGGCTAATAAATCAAAAAACAGAAGAGTCGCTTTCACTAACGATGCTGTCATTTAGACGAGTAGCTTTAGCCATCTTACGTCTAAGGTATTTCATAAAAAAGCTTATGCTGTCAGAAAGAAAAAATGCTCCATGTTCCTACAGCGGTGTTAATAAAAATATATTTTTTATTTCTATCTATCTAGTATTATTTTTGTTATTTATTCTAACAATTCACAGAACTCAATTTCTATGAAAAGTAGCTTCAATCCTGCAAACTCGTTCTTCATAAAATGAGAAACTGAAAAGTTCTTCGGAATGAAACCGCTTTTAAATTTTAAGATGGAAATTAGTTTCTTTGAAATTTTATTAGACGAAGATTTTTAATTTACTTTTATTTTGGTGCCCTCACTTTCACTTTGGTGTGCGCAATATTGCCACATTCAAACTGAAAAGTGAAGACAGAATTTTTTAGGAATGATCAAAACATATCCGAACCTGACGAATGTAAAACAAATCCGATCGGAGTAAGTAATTGGAATTAAAACAATTTAAATCGAACCGTGTGACATGTCTGATTTTATTCACAATGTATCTGTGTTCAATTTCTGGCATATAATTGAAAACCAATTCAAATAGTTTATCTTCCACAACAGCTATATATCAAATAATTTAAATTCGGCTTGTATATAAAACAATCTCATGAATAGCTAAAGCCTACAGCTTATCATCAAGAATAAAACAAAACGGTAGCACAATCAGTAAACTTACTTCTTTGTATCTCTATTAATTCAAAAAACTTTTCATACAATTGCAACAAAATACCGGATTATTGCTCGTTTTTTTATTAATTTAAGGGAATTTACCGGGAGGCAGAGCAAAAATAATTTTTAATAGTTAAAATGAAGTTAACTAAACTTAATTCCTTTTAAAAATTTTTGACTTCATTCAGTTTACATTTATAAAACAGTCACAGCTGGCTTCACAATAACTTATATTTTTAGTAAAATTTTGAAAGATTTTGTGGATGGTTTCTGATTAAATAGATTACTACTGTTCTATAATATTACATTTGGCGTTGCCCAGGCTTAATTTTAGAGTCTCTCTATGTACGGTGTTATATATTATAGCTCTGTTTGCTATGGAGATCTACTCCGAAAATATGAATAATCCATAAAATCGCTTGAGGTCTTTTAGATCTCCCCTCTTTCATTTCTCTTCTATGTTTTTTTTTTAGGTTCTCGCTTTGTAAAACCGATTAGTCAAGACTTTGTTAAAATAGTTCAGGTGCATACAAGTATCCACCTCCTATATTTTCTGCCCCTCTTTTCGGCCTCTATTTGAAAGGATTCATAGCCGATTTGTCCATAAGGAAAAATATTGAGACTGATCTCGAGTCGACATTCTGCAATTAAGCTGCACACTTTTAGCTACTACAACCATATTCACGTCGGAACGCACTGGACAACAATGGGTCCAGGAGCAAGATATTTTGTTTAAACAATTACATTGCTTGCGATATCTCCCAGTGTTGTTACAGTATTTAGCGGCTTATTTTGAACCGCAGAGTTATGATGCTGACTGACAACTAAGATTTCGAACAGCAAAAATCTTTCAGTGTTCACTTTTTACTCACTTTAATTTGTATATGTTTTAGGATTTATAATAAATTACTGTTCATTTTCAATGTCTTAATTGCTTTAATTGTTTAAAAATTGTTTATTGAAATTTTAAGTTTTTAAGTATATAAAACTAAAAAGAAAAAAATAAAAACATGTTAAATTTTAGTTGGCGTTCATGGTGTGTGTTGAAGCACAGATTTTATTTCTCCATTTATTTTTATAAACTTTTTTACAATACCTATTATGCTTTTTTATTTTTGGACCACTGCTAACATAACATTTTTATTTAATTATCTAATAGTACTTTTTTTAACTTAACCATAATCTGCACCCATAATTCCCAAAATTATCATACATTTTTATACTTAAATACAGACACAATCATACATTTGCTTGCCCACATTATAACCATGAAGCGGTTTGCTCTAGAAATATTTGAATAAAATTAAAATATTTTTTAAACACTTGAAATAAAAGCATATAAAATTTACATAATTTTCATTTGCTAATTATTTTATCAGTTATTCTATTAAAAAACAGCTCAAAAAAAAATTTAATACAGGCGTCGTATGGATACTAAATGGAGTTAGAGAAGAAATCTGTTTATGACAGTTATAGCATTAAATTTGGTACAACCAGTTTAATGTACCACCCACCTTAAATTTTAAAACAAATTTAAATTTCACAAAGGTGCCCGAAAAATGTAAACAATGTCGTTTACAATTTTTTGTGCATTAAAGATTCGAGAGCTTGGCAATAAAAGATGACAGCTGGTTGTTAAAGGAAAGCAATAAGCAATAGAACAGTACCAAGGTGAATTAAATTACAAGTGGTCTTAATAGACAATAACGATTTTACAACGTTGCTGTAAAAATTTTAAAATAATTTTAAAAATGAAAAATTTTCAAATGCTTTGTAAAAGTAAAAATTATTAACGTTATAATATTAAATTGAAATTAAACCAAAAAATTAAATATGAGTCTCTTTACTGGTATACCTTCATTTAAAGTTCTAAATGATCATAGAAGGATAAATTGAATTTGGCTATCTTTTGTTTTGTCAGTTAATTTTTACACCAACGTGGTGCTCTGCAACAACAAAAAAATGTTTATCTTTACAGACGTGCGGCCACCTAATATTTAATTTTCCTTGAACAGTACATTTTCACTGTCGAAAATAATTTTGAAAGCAATAAAAGTTTGGTGATTTAATTTTGTGGAAGTTAACATCAAACTAAAAGGCGTATTTTTAGTTTCGTGGCTTTGTTATTTTAAAAATTTTGGAATCCAGACATACACAACATCACCATGAATTAAAAATAAAAAAAAATTAATGGACGTGTATTATTCAAAATTAATAGTGAATTGCGACTAAGGATTCTAGAACTTACTAAAAAAAACAAGAAATTAAGGACGATTGAAAAAAAAAGAAAATTTGAGTCGAAAAATTGATAGCAAAAAATGAATTCTCTATGGTCTAGCATTATTGTAAAAAAATTTAGACTCTTTGAGTACTTATTTAACACTAATAATACAATTTTTTCTACACTAAGAATCCTCGATGAAATATAAAAAATGCTTTGATATTAATTTTCTCAGTCGAACGAATACAACTTTCATACTTAAAGTAGATTACAGGGTATGTTTTTAATTTAAGTAAATAATTTGTTTATTAAATAATATAATTATTAAAAGAAATAAATAATGTGAAAGATAGGGCTTTGGAATAAAAAAGCTAAATTTTAATATCATCTATTTAACAGCTAAGTAAATCAACTTTAGATCTTTAAAATTGTAAATTGAAGTAAAATTAATAAATAAATAATTATGTTACTGGCAAATGTAGCCAATTTTTTATCTGCATTAATCACACATTCTTAGATAAACTTAACGTCTGCTTACTTATAATCGACAAAACTTAAAGCTTTTTGTTTTATGGTTGGTATATATCAACAGCTGCTAAATGTTAAGATCTGTTAAATACCTTAGTATTAGAACAAAGTGTGAAAGCAAAAATTAAATTATACGAAAGGGAATTTGACATTTCATAATGCATAATTTTTGATTACATTTAGATTTTTAATTTTATCAGTAGTCGGCTAAACTCGCAATTTTTATCTTAGTTGAAGTGTGATAGAGATGAAAACAAAAATGTATTGTTACGCTACATTTTTTGACAATCGCTTGTTTCTTTCTGAATTTAATTTTTAATGTATTTTAAAAAAGTAAAGGTGGATTAACTTTTAAAATGAACTTATTTGGCTGGAAGAGTTAAATGCAAGAAATAAAATATATTTAAAAAGAGCCTGACTGAGCAATTAAAGCGATATGACAGTGACATTAATTTTGAAAGAATCAATCGATTGTGAATTTTGTAAGCAAAAACAAAGATCCGCCTTTAACATTGAGAGTAGCAGAATCGTTCCATTCCTGTCACTATGGAGAATTATTGCTCTTATTTCTTGATGACTACAATGCAACTCATAAAAAGGTTACATTTTAAAGCAGCGGTCAAAAAAATTCTTGGACCCGTGAATAAAAATTTGTTGAAATGGTTTTTACGAAAGATTTCTCGAAAATGTTTTGTGCTTCTCTTTCTTTTCTTTTGTTTTTTTTTTTTTTTTTTTGGTCCAAAAAAGTTTCATTGTGTTCTGAATTCGTAGTTTAAGGCACGCAGTATAAGAAGAAAGACGAAATCACCAGTAAAGTGAGAAATTTCTCGCATCAAATATTATAATTATTCTATTAAACACACACCCAATTTAATTACAGAACATGGGCACTGTTCTTTGTATACATTAAAAAAAAACTATATAAAGAACCTTTAAAAATATTATCAATCTTAAATAATGTTAGCAGCTGTATGTTTTTACTAAAAAATGTGTTAATAATTTTAAACATTTATAACTTGATGATAAATTTAAAAAAATTATTATAACACTCTTTAAAATACAATGCTTTGTACGAACATTAGTTGTAAAACCAACTGGTTCATTAACTTACAAACTTTTATTTGAAGACCTTTTACTAGTTTTTGCCTCCATTTGGAGATGAATATTATGTAAAAAATTCGTCACGTACTCGTTTGAAAATTTAAGCAAATAATGAAACACACACGTACAGACTACTGTAAGTTTAAAAAGACAAATGAGTGTCATTTATTGAAGGAGACATTAAGGCTTAAAAAACCTCACAAGGATGTTAATTAAATATCTATCTAGCTTAGGGAGTTCATTAGCTAGAAAGCATAAAATCATGCATTCACAAGGGCTAAAATTAATATGGTTTATTTCCATCCCCATTGGATGTCTTTTAAACTTTTCATTAAATATGAAGGAAATTACATTTTATAACCGACTTTCTAAATAGAAAATTGGTTTAAGAAAATAAAAATTAAAGAATAAAAAAAAATAATAATAAATTTAACCTTAAGTTTGCCTCACGTAAAGCACGTATTGCAATGTGACTTCCTTGAGAGCTGTAAATCGTGTATACGAAAACAAGGCAAAAACATTTAATTGGAATATTACAAAAAAAAAAATATTTATTTTTTTGTGGAACAAAAAAGTAACAGCCAGTAGCTTTAATTCCATTATAAATCATCATTTGTATCCAAAAAAGGCTACAAACTAAATGTAAAAGGCCTGCAACAGAATTACAAGCAAACAATTTCGCAATAAAACTACACGTTGTTATGAAGTACTCTGAAACTCGTTATGTGGTGCTTTTTGTTTTATTCATAAAGCGTAATACAATTTGAAAGGCAGTATCCGTTACAAATAAAAAGGAAATGCAAGAAAATGTTCATTCAAACAAACACACACACTCAAATATTTTACATGAAAATTTACAACCAACAGCAAAATAAAATGATAAATTGTTTAAGATATTAAAGGTATTTTCAACAGAATTTATTAAATACATTTATGGGCAGGTAGATACTGTTTGTGACAAGACTGCCATAACTCAAAAAATACAATTTCCTATAATTTTTATAAAATTTGAACAATATTGAATTAATCTATTTACGAGAATTAAAAGGAATTTTATACAATAAATCAGTCTATTGTTTCAAACATTAGAATAATTTAATTAAAGGTATACAAGTTTGAATATTGAGGTTATTGGAAGGACTTGTTTAAAATTGTGTAGAAGGAAAAAAATGTTAAGATTTTATAAGAGATAAAAACTTTGTGCTGATTTTATGATGAAAAAACATAAAACTAAAAAGTAGGTGCATTATCGAGTTCCGAATAGTTTCAGCTAGAATTATTTCTGTCTTTACAGAAAGCTAATGAGAAACAATTTTGGAATGGTGACATCACCACCCATCCTCTAAAAGATTATCAACTGATAAATAAATAGCGATTCAACGAATGTACAAAAATATCTTCACGATCAGATGGAGGGCAACTTTCATTTTTTCTAGGTTATTTTGCAGTCCTTTATTTTGATACCTGTGAAGGGCTCACACATGAGGCAAAATATATCGTCTGAAGATCTGGTGTTCTAAAAAGAAAAGCCAGTAGGTCGAAAAAGTTAGCAAAGGATACCCAGAAGGCGTTGAAAGGCTGTTGATTCAAAAGAAGGCAACAAGTTCAGTAAGAGATTAATCTTTATTCTAGGATTTTCACCAAAAATTATTGCCAGGGGCAAAGGATATTACACTCTGTGGCCCGTAAGAGGCAAATAAATCTTTGGAGGTCGATTAATTCCATTGAAAGACGTATGTTGAGACTTAAGAGTGTATGCTAATTAAACCCAATGGTCGAATGTTGCTGGGGATGAACAGTTAACAAGGAGCTAACAGTGGCCAGCTGCTGGACGATACAGGCCTATGGAGAACATATTTATATGCAATATATATTCCCAGAGAGGACGAGAAAACTAAAGAAGCTACAGAATTTCAATTGTTTTTAAGGGTTTAATTCATTGAGTTTTTTTTAGGTGTTTTAAGATGAAAGGTTGCAGACCCCAATAGTTAGTAGTGGTAGATCTCTTGGACGGGGAATAAATAAGCTGTTGATGTGCACTGAACTGACTTCATGGCTAAGTGCAAAAAACCCGTGAGAAGCTGCAATGAAATCGCATGGTGGGCAAAAGACTTTGGCAGCGTTAATGGGCTCTGAGACAGAGACACTACCACAGGGTGCCTATAGAAATAAAAACACGTTTGGGGGACTTGTAGCTAGGCATAAAAACAGACTCCGGTGTATCTATTGAGATTGTGATGATCAATTATTCGGAAAGTTTGGCAATTATTTTCAAAAAATATTTGATGAAAAAAAATTTGACACCAACACTTAGGCATTATATCAAAGAAACGTTTATGGTTCTTCTTAAGGAAATAGATAAAATTACTTAGTACTAGCAAGCATAGCATTAATACTTGTTTAAAATTACTTGGATGTAGCTTCAAATACTAAAAACAAATATAACTCCAGTAGTCCATTTCTCAAATAAAGTTGCCTGAGTAAAGCAAAATAGAACAATTGATTAATATAATAATAATTTAATTTTATACAATAAATAAAATCAAAAACCGAAATCACATTATTAAGGTGTCTGTTAATGAATTAAAAACAAATAAATCAAAATTTATTTATACTATTTTATACAATATTACCTTCTGCAACATAAGGAAACACATATTTTGAAATAGTCTATTGATTATCATGGCTATTAAGTTAAACATAAGCCAATTGGTGTTTTAAGAAGTCGCTTAGATTTTTTACTTAATACATTATTAAATTATTTCATATTAATTCATTTATTTTCAATGGAAATAACAACTTTACTATAGAAAAATATAACAAAATGTAAAAGAAATTGAATGCATGTTATAGTTAACTTTACTAATAAAGATTTTTTCGTATGTTCTTACCAGACCACCTCCTGCAGAGCACTGCAGGTAAAATATTACAAAAAATTTTTAGAGAAAAAAAAATGCAACGGCCACTGCTTAATGTAAAATTTATTCATTCGTTTTCTTAGGAAATTTTATTCTGTCGTGTATACAAATATATTAACAGATTATGTTGGCATTCCTGCAACAACATTCTTCCATCATTTATCCGAGAATTTAAGTAGAAGAAAAAAATAGAGGCAGGATGAAGAAAATACTGGCTTTAAGCCACAATGAAAAATATTTAGTTTTGAGTATCTTGAAAAGCTATTTACATACACCACGTATTAAACTTAACAACAGGTACAATTCCTGTTTACATGAAAATACAATTGATAAACACTCAAAGAGATTTCATAAATTATTTATAGATAAGGCAATAAATAAAAGTGAATAGTGAAAAAGCCTTAAGACTTTTTTAAACCAGAATTAACTAATATGATTTCAAAAGAAGTTTTATCTATTCAAAGGTATAAATGTGCAACCAGTTGCTTCTTTTATGAATAAATCATTAACAAAATTGTCACATGCATCACCAGAGAATAAAACAACTGTCATTTGGAAGTATCTATCGTTTTTCTATGCAAAGGATAACATATGTATTACTATCTTAAGCAGTGTTATTTTTTTCAACTGGGATTATTTAAAGTAGTTAGGAGCTCAATAGAATCGCAAAGTGACCAACCTAAAGTTATCTTTTCAGAGTTCACAGAGTTCCTGAAAATCAAGAAAATAATACATAGATACAGTTATTTCACAGCCAAAAGGCAAAGATGACATTCAACTGTTTCCAAAAATGTGTTTATTGTGGCGCCGTACTTAAATTAAATCATAAAATTATACTTTTCCTTTTGTATGTTAAAGATGTTTTTTTCGTAAGGTGTGAATCTCTACATAAAAATTTTATTTTTTTTTTTGATATGAGGATAAATTGACGCCATTAATATTTGAATATGTCATATCAGCGTCGCTTGAGGGTTAGAGGTTGATCAATACAAAATCTCAATGTTGTATACCAATTCATTTAAAACTGCTTTTTCGGACCTTTAGAAAGTATTCATGGAGTATTTAATTGTAGAAACATCTTGATGGCAAATATATAATTAGAAAATGGTGGTGCTGATAAAATTTAAATACAGCATTACACTTTGCTAACGTCTAATTTTTCTTGCTTTCTTTGGAAAACGTCTGCATACATTTTTAAATAATTTTTTTTCTAACATTTTTTGGAAATTAAATAAAAAAAAAAAAACGAACCTAAGCTGAAAAAAGTAAATTTAAAATTTATTTATAATATCCACGGCTCAAATGCTGATTGGGGATAAAATAAAAAAAAATGAAAAATACGCAAGGCACAGCGCACATACACTCATTCTTAACTCAATAACAGTAAATGTGATACTATGACAGCATCTATAATGTTGTTAGGAAACAAAAAATTAACCCAAGTTGAAAAAAGTAAATTTTAATTCATTGCAGAACTCTGCAATAAATATTAAAAATACATTTTTCTAAATTTGAGTTTTCAGTAAACTAGAAATGACACGCAGACAAAGTAGTGAGTCATTTAAAAAATAGTTAATTTGGCTTTTTTATATTTCATACTATCGGCAACTAAGAAAATATTTAGCAAAATTGTTGAAATATTAACTTTGCTTTATATTTCACTGTGCATTTGCTATTGAATATAAATTTTTTGTAGTAAACTTAATTTTTAATTTCAATTATTATAATTTTTCTGTAAAATATTGTTTCAGTTTGTATAAAAAATAAAAACGTATTGATCACACGAATGTGCTCCTGCTTCCTTTTATCGGAATTTTCAATAGGTTATGGGCCATTGCATATAAGACAATAAGGACCTCAACATTGAGTATAATTGTCTTTTGGAGCAAATTATAAAATTTTCGTCAGTGATCGTCATTTATCATGGCTGATTTTAAGCTTAATATCCCTCAACTTAATAGGGATAATTACGAGCTTTGGAAATATCGGATGCAACTCATCTTGAAAAAGGAAAAGGTTTGGGATGTCGTCAACGATCCTGTTCCTGAAAGTAAAAATGCAGCTTGGATTCAACGAGATACAGATGCGTCTATTTTAATCGGATTGTCGTTGGAAGATTCCGAAACATTTCGAATAAGCAAATGTAAAAGCGCAAAAGATGCTTGGGACGTTTTACGCTCATACCATGAAAAAGATTCCCTGAGCAATAAAGTTAAACTAATGCGTTCAATTTGCAGTCTCAAGTTGCAATCTGGATGTGATATTGATAAACACATCACACAAATGAAAATTCTCTTTTCGCGATTACAATCATTAGGCGAAACAATTGCTGAATCGTGGATCATCTCTATGCTGCTAAGTAGTCTTCCTGAGTGTTATGATACCTTAATTACTGCTTTGGAGGTACGAGATGAAAAAGATTTAACTATGACCTTAGTTGAATCTAAACTATTGGAGGAGTACGAAAAGCAATCTAAGCGTCTCAGTAGTGAGGATTCTGTCCTAAAGATATCCAACAATAATGTGAAGAAATTCATTGTATGCAACTATTGTCAGGGTGTCGGACATATTCGAAAGAATTGTTGGAAGTTAAGGAATAAGGGAATAAACCAGCAGAAGGCGCACAAGGTTGAGAAAAGTCCTGTAACTGAAAAGTTTTGTTTTCTGATTGATTCAAAAGAATTGAGCTGGGTTGTGGACTCGGGAGCAACGTGCCATATTTCCAGTGACAAAAGTGCATTCACAAACTTGGATGAATTATATCGTGACAGCGTAACAATTGCCAATGGTCATGTGGTAAACTCCTTAGGAAAGGGATGCTGTGTTTTAAAACTTATAAATGGAGCAGGACGTGAAACTCACATTCGTTTAGAAAATGTTTTGTATATACCAGCCTTTAAAGGAAATTTGCTTTCGGTTAAGTGCCTATCCGCCAGAGGGTTTCAGGTAATTTTCTCTGGATCAAGTTGCAGAATATTAGCAAAAGATCAAGAAATCGGTATTGCAGATCAAGTAAACAATTTGTATCAACTACGCCTCAAAACAGATCAAAAAGCACTACAGGTAGAATGTAATTCAAAGAACTGTCAGCACTTTTGGCATAAAATGTTCGGTCATAGAGACATAAATGCACTCAAGCAGATGCAGTCTAAGAATTTGGTAAGCAATTTAAAAATTTTTGATTGCGGGATTCGAAGAAGTTGCGATATTTGCATCAAATGTAAACTATCTAAGAAACCATTTAGTAAAATATCTAAAAGTAATACTACTGAAGTTCTCGAATTAGTCCACTCTGATATATGTGGACCAATGCAAACTGTTACTCCAAGTGGAAATAGATATTTTTTAACTTTTATCGACGATTACAGTCGTTTTACCGTGGTATATTTTTTGCGTGAGAGATCGGAGTATTTCGCTAAACTGCAAGCTTACGTCGCGATGGTTAAAAATAAATTTGGAAAGGTTCCAAAACAGATTCGGTCTGACAATGGTCCTGAGTATAGGTCCAAAACGGTAACAGAATATCTTCTTCGGAATGGCATAGGTTCACAATTTACCGTGCCATATTGCCCTCAGCAGAACGGTGTTGCTGAGAGAAAAAATAGATATCTCGTCGAAATGGCTCGTTGTATGCTACTGGAAGCTAAAATGGCATACACATTTTGGGCAGATGCTGTAAAAACAGCTAATTATATTCAAAACCGTACAATAAATTCAGCGATTCCTTGCACGCCATACGAACGATGGGAAGGAAGAAAACCTGATATTAGCGAATTCAAGTTGTTTGGTTCGGAAGCTTACGTTCTAATCCCTGAACAAAAAAGAAGGAAATTGAATAATAAAGCCATGCTTAAGGTTTTTGTAGGATATGATGATCATTCGAAAGGGTTGCGTTTTGTTGATTTATCAACTAATAAAATCACAGTTAGTAGAGATTATAATTTCATTTTTACAAAAGATGTAAAGAATAAAAAGCCGAAAGAAATCAAAAACGATGAAGTCGAAGTTCAAATATATTCTAAGGGTCAAAATAAAGATTCTCAATCAGAATCTCATATCATAAATGAGGGCGCTTACAGTGAGGTTTGTGATTCTGACGATTCGTTCTGCAGTCTAAATGAAGAACATACAACGGAAGAGAATACTGTCCTGGAATTGGAACAACGTTCACCACAAATTGTGCGAAGGTCACTAAGAAGCACAAAAGGGGTTCCTCCGAAACGTTTTCCTGAAAATGTAAATGTGGCAAAAACAGATTGTATTATCGTACCCAGTAATTATAAAGAAGCCTTATCATCTAATCAATCCCGGGAATGGAAAAAGGCAATGAAGGAAGAAATAGAATCCTTAAAGAAAAATCAAACATGGGTTTTAGTAGAAGCACCAGCGAAATCAAATATAGTTGGATGTAAGTGGACTTACAAAATAAAACGAAATGCAGGTGGAGAAATACTTCGCTACAAAGCCAGACTCGTAGCACAAGGTTACAGTCAGAAATTCGGTTGCGATTACGACGAAGTATTTGCGCCGGTAGCGCGTCAGTCAACATTTCGTATACTATTATCCTTGGCAGGTGAAAGAAAAGTGCTTGTTAATCATATGGACATAAAATGTGCATTTCTGAACGGGATACTGAAAGAAACCATCTATATGAAGCAGCCTCCGGGTTTTTTCGAAGGTGAAGGAAATCTTGTATGTAAACTAAAAAAGAGCATTTATGGTTTAAAGCAAGCAGCCTGTGTATGGAATAAAGCACTCAATGATGCACTAACTGAAGGCGGTTTTACACAAAGCAAAGCTGATCCGTGTTTGTACTACAAAATCATCAACAGGGAGGGAGTATATGTGTTAGTATACGTTGATGATTTGGTTGTTGCTGCATCAAATGAGGGCTCTATAAAACAGATAAAGGATTTATTAAATAAAAAGTTTGAAGTTAAGGACCTGGGCCCTATTCATCAATACTTGGGAATGGAGGTTATGCGGTCAGACGAAAGTGTGTTTATGTTGCGACAAAAACAGTTCATTGAAAATGTTGCGATGAAATTTGGACTTGAAAATTCTAAACCATCATCTTATCCACTCAATCCGTCATATGGAAAAGGAGACTCAGTGCCCTTACTTAACAATGAAAAATATCAAAGCTTACTTGGCTCCTTGTTATATATCGCAGTAAACACTAAACCAGATATAGCCGCAGGCGTTGTAATTTTAGCTTGTAAAACCGCAAATCCTACAGAAGAAGATTGGAACGAGTTAAAAAGAGTATTGAAATATTTGCTTGGAACACGTGAACTATACCTACAGTTGAGCTAACTGGGCAGAAAACAAAATCGACAGAAAGTCAAACTCTGGCTACATATTTATGTTGAATGGAGGTGCAGTTAGTTGGGCATGCAGAAAACAGTCTTGTGTTTCATTGTCTACCACAGAAGCTGAATTTATCGTTATCGTTATTTAAACATACATCCAAATTATGTCTAAAATAACCTACAAAGTAAATTATTGTATACAACAGTTGTTTCAGTAAGCGGCTCTGTAAATGCTAATGAATTTGTCAACTCTACTTCGCTTTCATCGATTTTATTGCTTTTTGGAATTTTTGGTCATTTAAAAAGGGTATAAGAGAAGAAAGATAAAGTTGCACTACTGAAAGTCATATGCTTTGTCCTATAAAAAAAGAATACGCTCTAAATAAAAACTTATCATATGTTTTCTACATGAACAAGCATTTCGTCTAAAGGCACCTTTAACAATACCTGTTCTGTTTAAATTTTAATGAGACACCTTTTCATTTATAGCTTTAAATACTTATAGTTATTTTTATAAGGGACGCAGGAATATACACCCTCCATAATTTTGAAGTACCTGGCTATAGCGATTTAAACCAGATGTCCTTTTGGGGAGACTCGTTAATATTTAAGTTTATTTTTAATTACTTTCTGTTTAATTCTAATAAGCATAATTTTTTAATTAAAAAAAATTTTAAATCTGCTTAGGAATTATTGCGTTCAGGGGTCAAAAATATAAAAAAATAATCAGCAGAACTTGCAAAAGTAATCTCATTAGCTAAAACCTGACAATACCATAAAGTTTGACATTTAATTTATCTATAAAAATATTTAATACGTTTTAATGAACAAGTGCTCTTCATTTTTTTTACAGTGAGTTCAGAAAGGAATTTGAGAAATAAATAGAAATCTAAAAAAAAAGGTTTACGTTGGATTATTTTTCAAAACTTTCTACGTAGATTATTTCAATATGTCGATGGACTCAGTTTTTTATGTAGAGATAAAGCACCATTAAAAAGCACAATAAACAGCTGGTATAGTGATTTCAAACGTGGTCCTAGTTCTGTCAAAAACAAATCAAAATCAGTTGTTGGTCGGTTAAAAAGTATTTACTTCGCTCACCTGTTTTACATACCAAAATTATAACTAAAATTTTATAGAATATTTAACACAAATTTTTCATATCTATTCTAATCTGACACGGAAAGAAATTTTACATAAAGTAAAACTTACCTCAATGGAACAGATACAAATGGTACATATTAACTAAAATTTTGCATTCAATTTGAAGTATTGTATAAAAATATTGTTATATTGTCGCTATTTGTGGTTTGAAATTGGCCAATAGAAGAAATATAAAAAATGTTCATTTGCAAGAAAAGTAAGTTCAACTAGAGTTTATAAAAGTTAAAACTAAGGAATCAAAGTGTTTTTCTTGCAATACCAAAGTTTTGTTGTACTTCAGTGACAGACAAAAAATATGATGTAAAGAAATAAAACATAAGATATTTGTTTTCAGAAAAGATATGTATTTTTTACATCATTTCCATTTATTTTTCGACAGTAAATTTAATGTCGTGTGGTTCACAAAATGTAATTTTGAATATTTTCTGAAACTTCAAACAATCAAAACCGAAATTAAGGAAATATTTTAAAAGTGAAGTTAAAGAGCACAACAAAAAGATATACTGAATTGAACAAATATTTTTCAATTCTTGCTTCGGTTTAATATTAAGGCATTAGTAGTAGAGGTATTACCAGACAGGGGAAAAAGCTTATCAAAAAACCCAACGTAGCCAAGTTTACGTACAATCTTCTGGTGAAATAGATTATCTGAATCATTTCACGGTAAAAAAAAGAACAATGGACGCTTTTATATTAGAATTGACTGACACTTCTCAGCTTCAAAGAAATATTTATACATCTTAAGAATACTTGAAAGAGAAGAAAAAATGAATCCGCCACACTTATTCCCAGAGAGCGCCAACCCAACATCTAGTTAGAGTTGCAAAGGCCTTATTAGCCATTTGAAAGAAAATTACATGGCGACGCGGCCGGTACCAATGAATGATGAGTAAATAAACTTCACTAGTTTTTAGGTCGAATAATTCTTGAATTGGAAATGGTGTAAAATAAATCTTTTCCTTTAAACAACATCTGTGTTATTTCTTAAGACACAAACACTGCAAAAATTGTTAACTTATAACTTAAATGCAATATTTTGATTTATTTTGCATGTAATATAAAGAAAATGAAAAATATTTTTCTTTTCTTAATATAAAACAACAAAATTTTTTTTATTATTTGCATTACAATCAAATATAGAAAAATCTATTTATGTTGTTGCTAGTTTTGGCAATATATTTATAGACAGTCATGCCGTGCGGCTTTTACATTTAAATGAGTTCATAAATGCTCGTGTGATTGTAAAAATTCCATAAGAAAATATATTTTTCCTATTGCATTCTAAGAACCAAACGTACACAATATTTGAGGTTTTATACTCGTAACCTAAAGAATTCAAAGAAGAATAGAAACAAAAACAAAAAAAAAAATTAGATTCTTGAACATATTGCAGTGTCGTCAGCAATATGTGCTAAAAAGACAGCACATGCAAAAAAGCAAAACCCCGAAAAATGTTAGTATTTTTTAAATTTTGCAAATTTATTCATGTTTTACGCTAAATGTGTTGCACTGAATGGAAATATTACATTTTTTTTCGTTTTATATTTTTGCATATTTTTTTTGTCTATAGTTAAGTTAAATGTCTTGTAAATTGAATTCCTGCATTAGAGAAAATATGTATTTATACATGTACGAGCTACCAAACATTAGATAAATGTTCGTGGAAATTTACTCAAACATATGCTATAAATTATTATAGGGCGTATGATAAATTTTAATATGAAAATATCTAAATAAATATAACCCACATACGCATTCAGCGAAAAACTCACAATAACCTGCTTAAGTAAAATTTAGAATGGACCAAAAAATTTGTGATGTATTTCCAATTCTTATAAATATTATAAATATAATTGAATAACATCAGGAATCTTATATAGCCTTAATCATATATTTAAATCTAGTTTAGTAAAGTGACTCCAATCAAAAAAAAAAAAAAAAAAAAAAAAAAAAAAAAAAAATTTAAAAAAAAAAACAAATATATTGAGCAGGCAGGCGTGCTTGGAAGGAAGAAATTATGTCTGATCGATTGGCGTTTTTAAATTTTCTTTTGCTCATCTAGTGCCTTGAAAAAGCTGATTTCAGCCCGAACACGGAGGAACAGACGGACATCGCTTACTCAAAAGAGAATGTTGTAAAGGGTATACAAATATAATAAATTTTCGTTTAAACAGCTTTCTTTTTTTTTTTTTTTGCTTAAAAGAAGTAGCTTTTCAGGCAATAATGCCTATTAAATTAATGTAACAGTGCTACATTCTTTCGAAAAGGAATAGAGGAAAGAACAGACAGTTGGTGATATTATAGCCATTTTATTACTTATTTTTTCGCCGGCAAATTCGCGCTATAAAGAAGTAACGACGAAAAAAAGTGCGCTCGCCCATATTTTCCGAGCTATCAGCTTTTGAATTATTCATAGAAAAGTACTATTGGGTGTCATATTTTTAAATATATCAGTACGAGTATCATTTAAAGGCTTTTGAAGAGATCTTTCAGAAAATACTAAAATTTTTTAAAATTGCTTTACCCGTTAAGAGCCGATGACATTTTTATGCAAACATTTCTTTTAGTTATTAATTTCTCTGAAACCTCAATCTTGTTTTATTGATTGGAGTAACTTCACTTATCTCGATTTACATACGTAGTGAAGGGCATAAAAGATTTGGGATATCGTTCTTTTTTATGGAGAGTTTAGAAACCCATAACTCGGAAAATATGGGCGAACGCCAATTTTTTCACTTAATGTTTTTTAAATCTCTATCGCCCCATATATTTATTTTTTTGATTGGAGTTACTTCATTGTTACAAATGGTATGGATTCAACTATTTTTTATTGTGATGATCTTACAAAATTTATTCGTTAATGTACCTATAAAATTTGATATAGTGAAAGCAGAATGTTACAATGATACTTTAATGCACTTGGGTTAGGCTTATAAGCATTAGTCGCCATCCAAAGTGTGTGCTTTAAATGAGAATGCATTGGTAATTTTTCATCGACAAAAATTTTTTCGTCACAATTATATCCAGTTAGCATTTGGAGGATTGTTAAAAAAAATCATATAAATGAGTCTTTTAAGACTACCTAAGATGACTGTAAATTTATTAATCAGTTATGTGTGTAAATAAGACTCGAATATTATTCCGACAAATGTAAAGAAAGCAACTACAGTTAGCAAGTGCTCGAATATGAATGTTTTTAATATTTTTTAGGTGATATTTTGCGCAGCGTAACTCCCTGTCTAGATTAGCAATAAATATGTTAACATATATAAATGTCAAAATTATGTGATCTCTAATGTAGGCATCAATTTTTTGTATATATTTATTGGTCATATATTATGTGGCAATAATTGTCAGCTAATTTGCGTTGACAATTATTGCGAACACAAAACGTCAAATTCGGTAGTCATTTGTGGTCTGATTTAAAAGTAAAAGCGCGAACATAAAATTAAATGATTAATGAAACAAATTTGTTGTGTTTTAAGATTTTCTATCGTAAAACGAGGTTTGGAGTATAGAGAAAGTTTTCAACTTATAGATATATAGTAATGAGAATTCTAAAAAAAAATTTGTTTTCTTTACAATGGTGTTCTTTGCTTACAACCTTTGCACTTGATTATTTTAAAATTATGAGTCAACATAAATACGTGTTCCCATACCCAAAGTAGTTGGCAATTTTAACATATTACTCTGCCGACGTTATAGCCTTGTTGCTAATATATATATTTCTAATATAGACGGGGGTAGCCATGAAAAAAAGATATTTTGCTTTTGATACTGTTATAACGGGAATTTTTTTTGTGGATTTTAAAAAATTTTAAATATGTATGAAAATATATTTAAAATTTTTTAATAATGTTAAAAAAAGAAACCATAAAACAATTTTGAGTTAAACTTAAGAAAGCTAATTCCAAGAAAAAATTTTCAAAGTGTTGTAGAATCAGGGTCATGGAGCAACGAAAATAGTTTTTGGCAAGAAATGCAAAGATCTCCAAAAAATTTCCAGATGCTAAGCGAAATGCGTTCTTTATAGTTGGAAGGGACCAATACAAAACCAAACGCCGAAAAAAGTTTCTTATAACAACAATTAAGAGTAGGTTAAAAATTCCAGAAAAATATTTTGTTATGAGTTAAATGATATTATAAAAATTATAATATTTTTAATACAAAAAAAAAAAAAACAAAAATTATTAAAATATTATTTACCATGTTTAATTTTGAGAAAATACAATCGTTTTTGATTATAAGTTCGATTGGAAATGGTATCGAAAATGAGACAAAAACGGGAGTAATAAGGGACTCGTTCAGAAGAGTCGCGATTAGGGTTCCATTTTCTCCTGACAATACAATCATTTTCGACTCTAAAACGATCGCATAAACTATTATTATAATGGTGTAGGAGAGACCCGGTGTAAGAAGACCCGAAAATGATCAGTGATTTAAAAAAGGCTAACTGGGCAATAATTTCCAAAATTTAAATTTCATATTGATGTAAGTTTTCACAATTATTAGAGTTAAAATTTTTTGAATACAAAGTGTAACTTTTTCTATTAATATTTTCCTTTTTGCGAGAGCTAAAATATGTTTGTGTGATGTGTGACTGAAGCAGGCCACTAACAATAAGGCTCCTTTTACGATTGTCTTGTCCTCAATGATTAGTGTTACGTTATTGACCTTTGCCATTCTCAAAGAGATTTTCATAATTGCAAAGTCTGTCTACTGGCCTCTGTACCACCTATATCCAATGTATCTCTCCTCTGGCCTAAGCCTAAAGATAACCACTGCTGGACATTCACACACAATATGTGCCATTTTTAGCAGATTTTAATAACAGTCTACAATTACTTATAACCCATGACAAAAGCAACTTTCAAGCTTACATTAACTCGATTATATCCAGGAATCTTTCTAAACTTCATCTCGAAAGGATACTACCTCAGTATCATTCATCAACCAGCCCTTTGGGATTTTCATTATACTCTAACTGCTGACGTGACTTTTAAGGAAAATTTTTAGCGTCGGTCTGTTTAAAAATTTTTCTGAGTATTAAAGGATGTATTAAATTTTATACATTTTTAACACTTTATCTTGTGCTATAAAAACTATTGTACTTAAAAGCAAAATAATAAAATTTAAGTGTAAAAATTTTCTCATTAAAACCATAAAAAGATATTTAAGGCAAAACATTATTTTCACTTACTTTCGCAACAGAAAAATATCATTTAACTGGCATTTAAAACGCATAAAAAATTAAATGAACCAAAAAATACAATAAATGTTGCAGAATAATAATGACAAAAAACACAATAATAATAACAAAGAGGTTACATGCAACACTATTGTTGCTGGTGTTTGTTAAATTACGCCAGGTTTTAAAATGACAAGTATTTTTCCAAAGAAACGAATTTATAATAAAAATATTTTTTTAGTGAAAATAACCAGGAATAAAGTTATAAAATATAATTTAAAATCTTAGAGACATTGCATGTTGTTTAAGCTTTGACATAAAATTATTCATTATTTAAGAAAAAAAAAAACGACATGTGAGAGTAAAATTAACTTTTTACTCTTTCTGTTTTGTGCTTGTAAACTGCTTGCATTTGAAGTAACATTTTCACATCCTTCTCTATCTTTGATACACTCTGGCTGATGTCATCAATATGCAAATAAATCGTTTTTAAATTACCCTTACTGTTTAAGTATGCGTATTTTGTGTGTATGTTTGTGTATATGTTTTATTGAAGTGTCTTCTTATGAACTCTTACACATGTGAATTTGTGAGAGTTTTTGTTAAGATCTAAAGTACTTTGTGCATTTAACCTTTGATGGCTCCTTAGATAATAATGCAAACGTATGCAAATTTCATTTAATTTAAAAGTTTTTTGAAAGAATGACTGACAGACAGTCGCAGTTTTGAACAAAAATCTTTATGCAGTCACTTTTGTTTCTTTCTTAATATTAGAAAGAAGAAAGAAAAATCTTCACGCAGTCACATTTGTTTCTTTCTTGTTATTAGATAGAAGAAAGAGTATGTAAATTTAGGTTTATCCCATTTTAACTATTTCTGGCAAAAACAAGTGAATATTTAATTTTGAAATATTTATTTAAAACAGTGTTTTAACCACATAACGATTTAGTAAATATAAATTTTGGACAGTTCTTGGGTTGTCTTTAAAACCTTGTGAACACATTAATTATGTGATAAGAAAATCCCTGCTATTGGAATTACAACCTAACTCCACTTTATCTAATCTCAATCCGGTTAACCAGTTTTGATGCTAGAGTAATGATTTCAGGACTTTAGATAATAATTGCCGTCTTAATATTTCAGAACTAACTTCCGCTTAATTGCCAGTTTTTGCTTTATACTGAAGTTCATTAGGACGTTTGTATTTTATATTGTAATAAAATGATATTTACACAGCTGAAACAAACGATAAGAAAGTTTACAGTCCACTGCAAAACTAAAGTTCTACAAAAATTCTCCATGTTGTTCTCATGCATATCGAAATTTCTCTCATCTGTGTTATTTCTTGTAAAAATAGCTTGAACCCTTTTGTTTCTTATAAAGGTTTTCTTGACAATTATCTGCTACTGCTTTTATTAAATAGACGTCTTCAGCAATTCACCTAGCCATGGCTTCACACAATAGTTGTATTTCCCTTTCCGCGAGGCTTGTTCTGCATTTTCTTTATTTATAAATTGCCTTTCACACTTGTTATTCTTTCTTTGTACGCATGTCCGAAGATGGGCTCGAGAACTGACGATCTTCTGTTTTACCTCTACCAACGCAGCCATTGAGGTTGCTCAACTTGTGTTAGATATCTGTCGTATTATTCTATACACACACCCAATTGTGGTGGAAGTAACTATTTCACCTTTTGTTTTCTTACCACACACATGCGGACAACAACAATGTTATAGTTATACATTGTTACGAACATAAGATCTGGCAACGTCTGTTGTTGTGGTCCGTATGTGCGTGGTAAGAAAACAGAGCAAGCAGAACAAGCCTACCGGAAAGGGAAAGACTTGGCTAGATAAATTAGTGAAGACGTCTATTTAGTAAAAGTAGTAGTAGATAGTTGTCAAGACGACCTTTATATTTATAATAAAGTGAACGAGCTGTAGCTGCTAGCGGAAGGAGGTAAAAAATGATTACCGTGCACGGCAGTTGTTAAATTGTGGCTTTTGGATTAATAGAGATTACTGGCTTGGATTTAAAGCAGGTGGAGGAGAGATCTGTGTTATGGTTGAGGTTACTAAACAAGACATCGAGTATCATGTCTCGCGGGAGTAACACAGTAGTGTAGCATGGATGGCTGCGTTTGTAACAACGCATGTTTAGTGCATACGACACCACAGGATCCTATAAATTGCGTAGCCAGAAAGAGCTATAAGAAGTTATGAAAAATAGCGAAATTATAATGTGCCACAGTGGTGTTTGCAATGCAAATAAATCCGACCTTTATCCCACAAAAGGGATAAACGTAACAATATATAACTTAGAACCATTATTACAAGTTAAAAATCTTTAAAGTTTAGGTTTTTAGATCAAATAAATTATTTTGACTAAGAAATATGTCAAAAAAATATCGATATGTTTAATATATGTTGCTTCATCAATTTCTTGAATTTTAACTCAATTTCAGTTGAAAGCGTTATCGAAAGCAACTAATTTGCCTTATGATATCCTCACTTTAACTTTTGATAACATATAAAAGCGGGCCTTAAGATTAAAAATACATTTTTGGTTTATGTTTTTTATAAAAGCTAAAAAAATTGCGATCAAAATTTTATTTTTTTTATAAAAATAGTTAAAAAACCACCATAAATAATGAATGTGTTGTGCATTGTTTAGTGTCTGTTGTGCACTTAAACAATTAATTCCAGAAATCAAAATTACAGAGGAGAATTTTGCACGATCACTCAAATTCATTGGATATTTATAAAACCATATAAGTGCACAGGTAAATGCTTTTGTGCTTTTGATGATAATTAGTTTTTCCCCACTACCACGAATGCATTTCGTGTCCTCTTAAATTGTATTATTACTATTCCATTCTATGACGAGCTCTTTCTATAGTTCGTCTTTTTTCTGCCTATTTTTTTTTTTTTTTTTTTTTTTTTTGGAAAGGGTGTTCTATGTCTGAGTAGTTTTGAAAATAAAACCCAACAATATTGCATCCTTAGTATGCTCTTGTGTTTAGCTTCCAAATGCATTAACATTTTTATTTCATTTAAATTTTAATTTCACTAACATATGTACATACAGAAGTATGTATTTGTTTAAAGTTTTCAATTGCACAATGAAATTTAAAAATATTTTCAAAATACTTCTTTTTGTGTGAAACCAGCTTCTGAAACATGGCAATTGACTACAGATTAATGTTTAAATATAAAACAGAAATGGAACGTAAAAATAAAATGCAGAACACAAAATAGAATCCAGAATGTATGTTCTATCCTCATACTAAATCCTAACAGCACTTCAAATTCACACATAATAGGAGCCTCGTTTTCAACCAGACACAGCTTATAGTTATCACCCTCCTAGATTCTAGCCTTAATAAGGTAACAAGGCAATTAATTAATTTATAGTAATTCGCATTAATATTTATTTCTACCTAAAGGCACTCTCGGCATCGTTTGAGCCTGTTTTTATATAGTTTTTAACTGGTACAATTATGGAATGCAATTTTTAAAGTCAAATTGGCATAAAGTCCCTGAAGAGGTCTTTCCTATCGAGTGGCTTTTCAGAAGTTTTGGTTTTTTTCCAAAATATTTCGTTTCTATCTCAATGCGCTTTTCACTCACAAAATCTGCTTATATTAAAAAAAAATCGTTATGCTAATTTTGGGAATCCAAGAAGCGGATAAGAATTACTAACCTTTTTCAATAATACTACAAAGAAAAAATTACCGTTTCTTAATTTATATGTTGAGTTATTTTTTAGCATCCATATTGTCCGGAGCTCAATCTTCATAATTATTTTAAGTGGTCTCAATTCCTCATTAACAAATTAGATATTTAACACTAATGTTCGTAAAAATTTATGGAATGTGAATAAAGGCTGTTTTAAATACAAACTGAATACTATCTAACTTTTAAAAATATAATATTTACAGCTACTCCTTAACTCTTTTCAATAACGTAGGCCTTGGTTATTATCTATAAAATTATTGTTTATATTAAGCCTACACACTTTAATCGTTTTTATCAGACCATGTTTTAATCTACTTATCGAAATCCGCACAGTAGGTACGTTGACTTTCAGGCTTTGTAAAAATTTAAATAAATTTATGTTAGGAACTTGCACATCTAGGCTATAAAAGACTGTGAAACATGATAACAAGAATATCATGACTATACGTTAAAAAATGTAATATTTTTTCTTCGTGACTAAAGAAAGAAAGATTTGCCTAGGGCATTTAATTAATAACGATAAGGTGCTCTTTTATAACCCAAACAAATGTTATGGTTTATGAATAAAAAGATTGTACATTTTTAATAAGAAAGAAAAATCACTTTTCATAATTTGGTGAAGGTTTTCTAAGGACACAGAAAATATTAGACACTAGAAAAAACATTTGTAGCTATATCCATATCTAGAAAAAGTGAAGAAAAAATTTATGTGCGATAATTGTTGAAATTGAGAACAACGAAGGAAAGCTTAGAGTTTTGTGTAGACTTCGTCTAAACCAACAAATATTAATTGATTATGGACTTTGCTTGTATTCTTAGTTGCAAAATTAGTTGGTTAGTTAGATGATATTAACAATGTACACAATACGAAGTTAGATAGATACGCACAATTCTGATGTCTTTAAAAATTTGTAAAAAAAAATTTAATTTACAACAAAAAAATTAACCAAAGCCAAAGAAATAAAAAACTCATTCAAGGCGAATTAATTTTATTACGTGGCATCGATACGGCAACTAACCATTTTTTGTTTAATTTTGTAAGGTGTAAAGTAGCTGTGAAAAGGGTAATAGTTTATATTACAAGAGTTCTTTTTATATTCCTTACACTAGAATTTCAACAAGACTTTTAAATTAATTTAAACAACATAGTTTACTTAAAACGCTATTAAAAAGGGTAAGAAAAAAGGCAATTGTAAAATGTGTTTTGAAGTTTACCATACACTTAAGTACCTGTTTTCTTTTTATTGTTGTAATGGCGCTGCCACCTTATATGAATTCCCAAAGAACACATTTTTTATAATATCAAACATTTTATGTAATAATTTAAATAAATCAAATAAAAAAGAAATAAAATTTTTCACACGTTTTTCACTTAAATTACTGTGTTAAGTAAATGATTATGCACAACGGATTATGTTTTACATTTATTTAGAAAGAAATTTAGTTCTTTTAGAAAAAAACATAAACTCAAATTTTTTAATAGGGATGGAATTTCTTTTGCATCAAATTAATATTATTATGAATCCAGAGGCATTATTTTTTAATTTATTTCACATGACTCTTTTTATTGCTGCAGCTATTCAACAATACAGAAAATGCAATTTGAATATATGTTCATATATGATTTTTTTCAAATCTGTGAATATTAAAAATAAACATGCGAACATCTCGACACAATTACAAACAAATCAAACATATTTTTCAAAATATCACTACGTTTGCAATTGTTTAAGTATGAAACTTTTTGGCCCTTCACTGAACCAAGTAAAGTCTTTATAATTCGTAGCAATGAACTAAAAATTATATAAAATTATATAATATAATATTTATTTTGAGAAGGAATAAAGCTTAAACACAATAAAAAAAGATTTTTTTTTTTACTTTAAATAAATTTTTAAAACTGAAAAGGTTAAAAAAGTGCTACAAAACCAAAGGTTATGAAGGAAAGCGAAAAACATAAAATCCGTTTTTGTTGCGTATGTGTTTATGACAGTCCAAATATTTTTACTCAAAAACCAAACGTTGTAGCTGTTGGTCTAACAAGACAACCTTGTATTATTATACCACGAGAGTAACTATGTTTTAAGTCAAGAATCAAATCGGATATAAATCACATATTAACTTTAGGTTTCAGTTTCACAGTTTTACTAACGGGCAACATGAGCTACAGAGCAAAGTAAAAATATAATTTTTTTTTTATTAATTGTGAGAAAATACAAAATTACTTAACTACAAGAAAGCTTTAAAACTTTAATTTTTAAGAATATTAGTTTTAAAATTTTTTATTAGCCAATCTGTCTGAGATTTACACAACCTTAGACTTAAAAAATGCTAATGATGGGTAGAGACCAATTTACATAAAATTTTGCAAATAACATTATGTTCTTGTAAATGATTTAGAATTTCAAACCCAGGCGAATTTAAGCCGAATTAAGATAATTGATGTAGTAATTTTAATTTTTTCCAACACCGCAAGTCAAACTTTACTATATAGTAATTAATTTCTTTCTTGGAAGACATAACTTTTAATTATTTTTAATTGCTATGGTTAAAGCTTTCATTCGAAGAACAGCTCTGGCATCACGCGAACATACATTATTAAACTTGACTGCTTTATTTTATCCATTTTAAAAAAAGAATTAATATATTGGTATATCTAAAAATGATCGGTGCAGTCTTGAGTTCTCTGCTTTATGAAATGACTAGGAGTGCTCAAGACTTCGTCCGAGCAATATCTAATTTTCTTAGTATTGAAATTTAGAAAATAAGTTTTTAAATATTTGTTGTAGAGTTTTATAACAGCGTTAAGAACTTTCTGTCTACAAAAATAAAATATACTAACAACTGTTCTAGTACCAATACACCAGTCAAGAGTAGAAATACAACCTTACGGTTGCGGTGCCGGATTCCGCATCATAAAAAAAAACAAATGAAATGTGGTGCGGTAACGAATGCGGATTTTATTTTTATATCATGTTATTTGTCTACTAATTTTTTGTTAAAAAAATTTAAAACAAAATTTTATACAATAACAATAATTTTCTTACTGGAATCAATATAATTTTTATTTATTTTTGAATGACTTTTTGCGTTTCTTGTTTATTTTTTTTCCTAGTCATTCACGAAAAATCTTAATACATGAATTTTTGTACTAAAAACCATAAAGCCGTGGCAACATGCTGAAAGAGAAAAAATTAAAATTGAAAGTTTGAGAGAAAACGCATTGAAATTAAATTAGAATCTTATTTCGTGTGGATTCATTGAGCATTTTATATTGTCAAAACTTGATTAAAAAAAAAATAAATAAAAAAAAAAACAACCGCATCCGCAACCGTGAGGTTGTATCTGTACTTAAAATTTGGTGCTTTTACATTTGAATCTCGAGTTACTCTATTTGAACAAAGGTTCTAGGGAACCTCATCACAACATTTTTTTTAAATGCATCCAGCAGTTTTTACGTGCTGCGAACGCAGACTGATAGATGGACAGAAAGACAGAAAAAATTCCAAAAATAGGAGTTTTGTATTTAATACCGATTTCTATCTACAGCAATATCAAAATTTTCGAAAAATATTTCATGTACAGAAATTACCCAGTTAATTTTTTTATTATATTTGATCATAAATAAAGTTTAAGTTTCCCCTAACAGCCATTTTATGGCTTCGTATGTGGCACAAGTAAATTTAAGTATGACATGTTTGCTTGGTCGAAAAGGAGCTCACATTAAATAATTCTTACCAATTATGGTGATATGTGAAGTAATTTGTTTGAGTTTCACATTCTGCAAGGGAGTGTATTTTCGAATGACACAAAAAGAAACAAAAAAATATTTGTAAATGTGCATGTATGTATAAAAAAACATGTAACAGACTGACGGAATTGAAAAACTTAACTTTCAACATTTGATATTGCAGGTCATAAAAGAGACTAAGAGTCAATAATTGTAAAGATGCAGCAACAAAATGCAAATAATAATAATTAGAGCACCAATAAAGAAAGTTCCATTCTGGGAATATAAAAATCTCTTCATCTCTTAAAATATGTATGTAAATAATACTAGGAATGAAATAAAAAAAAGATTTTGAATAACACTTTTACAAGAATAAAATAAAATAATGGAGTGAATATCGAATGAAAATTAATGTCACTTCATTCTCAACACTCGCATGTTTAAAGTATTGGGTTAGAGATTTGGCACTAAAGTATAGAGCGTTTGTGGGACTTTATTGTTTAAAAAATATAGCATAGAATTATATTGAAATTTTTCTGTGTACTTTGTTGAACAAATTAAAGCATTATTTTGCTTTAATTTATGTTATAGCAAATATAATTTATCCTAATATAATAATTGTATTAGCAGTTTTAAATTTATGTCTATGAATTTAGTTCGTAATTTAAACTTTTACTTCCAACGCCTGTATTTTTTATCTTTTAATATATTGACGGATTTCTTGTTGTAAAAATGTTTACTACTATAAAAAACTTAAATTTAATACTTTACAAGGAATTAAAAATTTACAAAACAAGACATACATAATTGTGCATAGGAGAGAGAGGAAAAATTTTTCTCTTTAAAAAGTATTCTAGTATTTGCAAAAAGTTTCATTTTATTTAACTTTAAGCACGAAGTGTTCCAAAATTAATTTAAAAATCTTTTATATAATCAGAAAAAAAACTTTTCATAATGATAATAGAAATGACGCGTATATAATTAACTAAATGTTGTAAATATATAAAACGTACTATTCATATAATTAATGCATATGTAAAAATGTATTATAATTAAATTATAAGTGTTAGTCGTGCTTGATTAACTACCAGCCAACAATTTTGGAATATTGTAACAAAATATACATCAACAGAGATTTGTCGTTAGATAATAATCAGTACAATACGCGATTACAGTGGGGAAAGCATATTTATATTACCACTTTGCTATTGGTTGTGTATAAATAATCGTGAAAATGTCTTGTTATATCTTAAACTAAACAAGCAAACCTGACTGATGCTAATAATGTTAAATGATTCCAAATAAATATTATATTCATTAACCGCTTAAAAATAATTTGACTCTTACATAAAATTGTTAAATTTTAAAGAATTATTGTTATTGTAAATCCATTTTGAAGATATTTTAATCAAAAAGAAATTCATTATTCCTCTTAAAAATTAGAAGTGTGTAGAAAGCCAAACAAAGAAAGCCCTTAAATATATGGTTTTCTTTTTAAACAATAAAAAGACTTTACCACTTGAAGAGAAAGAATGTCGAAGAACACAAAAAATAATGGAATTTCACTCATCAGACAAAAAAAAAAAAAAAAACGAACAATCAAAAATGAACCTTTTTGCCTCACTAAAACTATTTAATAAAAATTTGCAGTTCGTATCATATTGTTGATAGGCAATAGAAAAGTGGTCATTCTTGATATATATTACATCCTTTTAAGAAGACCTTAGAAAAACCCATAACATATTTATTTGTTACATCTTCTCTGCTTTAAAGCTCTATATACTTAATAATAGTTGAAAGCTAGGCAAAGGCTGCGACGTCACGAAACATAAGACAAGTTCGAATGTTTCAACAAAAAGGCTCCACAATCAAAAAGTCTTTTAACCGAATATTTATCAGAGCACATGAATTTTTATTAAGGACCTTAAGTGCGAATCTCATTTTACTCTAGGAATATGAAATATTGTTTAGTGTTTCGAAGACGGACTCATGTCATATTGAAAAGACGTATTGTGAGGAGACACGATTTCTCACCATGATAATATCCGACCTTTTTGGCTGGCTTGGACATTTTGCAGTATTCTTCGACTGCTACTTGTTTCATTCATTATCATTTTTGAAGAAACCCGTAGGCGAATACCTGTCGTATTATTCAGGATGCCAATGGGTTTTGAACCCTATTTTAAGCGACTTTTCGGAAGATATTTTGACAGATTCGTTGCAACTATATATTAAAACACCTACATAAAATATTTTTGGAAAATTTTGGTGTTGGTCTACATAGTAATCGTTGTGAAATACAAAACATCTATTTTTGGAATTTGTATCTATCTGTCTGTGTTCGCATCACGTAAAAACTGCTGAAAAAATTTTGTGAGGAGTTCCCTTTTATTATTTGAATTATTATTATTATTATTATTATTATTATTATTATTATTATTATTATTATTAATAATAATAATAATAATAATTTACTTTAATTGTGCCTAATTCCTTCAAAAAACATTTATGTTTGAAGGAATCAGGCACAATTAAAGTAAATTATTATAATAAAGATTCCAAATAATAAATTTTCTTATTATTATTATTATTAATTTAAAACTTTTACTTTAGCAAAGGTCGAGCTATAAACCTAAATAATTAAAAATAACGACTAAATTTTGAATATTACTCTTCTATTACCTTAAAGATAATAATTATTGATTTGTTTTTTTTTTTCAGGTATGTACATACATAACATGTGAACGAAAAATAGCAAGAGACTTGTTTACCCGTCAATCTTATGGGGCGAATTTTATAGCCATTAGTATTGTAACAAAACTGTAAGTTAAAATAAACTGGAAAAACATTTATAAATTTAAAACCAAATCGGTTAACTATTTTATTAGTCACAATTTTTTATTATGTTTAAAGTCACAAATTCTTGCATATTTTTTTCACATCTTTTATTTCGTTTTTAACACAAAAGACATTTCCAACATTTTAGAATTTGTATAAATTTTATATTAAATGTTTTAATCCCTAAATCTTACATATACAAAGATAGTGCACTGTTATAAATTAATAAAAAAAAGCAAATTTAATACGGTGAAAACAACTGACGGGATTTATAAAATATATGGAAGTAATTTATTAGAGGGAGTACCAAATTGACAATTTCATTAGCATTACGTGTATTTTCACTAATGATAATTCTGTATTGTAAAAAGTCTTATTGATAAAGCTACCTTTACACGATATGTTTTATACATCTGACTTTTTAACTGTGTGAGGTATATGTAATTCTACATGTACATGTGTGTCAAAATTGGTAATTTACAAAAGACTTTTAAAATTTGAAAGAAACATTATTAACAAATGTATGCGGACGTTTTCAAAAGAAAACAATAAAAATTAGACTCTGGTAGAATGTAATGCCGTGTTTTCTGGACCACCAAATCCATCATCAGCATTCTTCGCATCTATCTACTTTAAGTTGTGTATATTGTAAACGTCATCTACTTAATTAACTAATTCTGTAAAGAAGAATACGAGGAATATTCATATCAACATAAAATTGGTTAGACGAAGTCGGCACACCAATTAAGTAGTTCTGCACTGTTCTCGTTGTAACTTATCTTATACATTTGTTTTTGTAATTTTGTATTAATTATCGATTGATCACGAATGCTAATTTTGCTTTTGTCTGTCATTTTTCTTAAGATTTTTAGAAATTAATTAATTTAATGAACTTAAGCCAGAAAATATTAAGTTTTAATTCATTTAAAATTGTTTTTTTAAGTGGTTATTTGAGAAATGGATTTAAAAACTAGAACCGTTGAATTGTGTAGCGTTATTTAAATAATTTTAATAAACAACAAATAATCAAACACAAAAAATTAAATTAAATTTTTCACTTTCTTCAATGTTTACATATCCAAGCCGTTCGGTTTCAAAATGGCTTGTTATTGTCTTAAAATATTTTTGCGTTACAGTATTACTGAAGACTTGTCAATTTTAATTATTTTTTTTAATTCTAAATATGAAGAAGATCAGTTTTCATTTAATAATGATACGAAATTTTTTTCAAATAATTAAAATTAATTTCAAACTTTGGTCACATTAAATATTAATTTCAGTCGGCTATTGCTACCGCCAATGGTCAACTGCCGTTGATTGTTTTCATACGGCTTGGTTTTTGGCAATATTGTTTAGCATTATAAAAACAGCTGATGTCAGAAAGTTTGTCAGATCAAAATAGAACACTTTCTAAACGAACTTACATATGTTCTTTGAAAAACGTCCGCATACATTTGTAAAAGAGTATTTCTTTCTTAAAAAAGGTTTTTAGATATTAAAAACTGAAAAATTAGAAATTAAAAACACAAAAAAATTAATTCGTTTAAAAAATATTTTGTAACACATTTTTTTCTTTGGTCTTTGGGAGGAGTTTTCATTGCTTTTCAGATTTGCTTACGGATTTGTTTCATTCACAAGCTGAAAATGAAAAGAAACAGCAATTAAGATTGCTATACTTGGCTACACTGAACTTATATACCCTTCACCATCTATGTAAAACTAGTTAAGTGAAGTAACTCCTATCACAAAAAAAAAAAATACTATTGCGTTGACAGAGAATTAAAACAATATAAAAAAAAATTAACTACGATATATAATTTGACATAAAAGTGTTCATCGGCTCTTAATGGGTTAATTGGCGAGCGCCAATTTTTTCACTTAATGTTTTTATCTTAATTTTTTAATTCTCTATTGCTCCATATATATGGAGTTGATTCCTTGTTTCAAATAATATGGCATCAATCGCTCAATCGACTTTGCTGTGCATAAGGACTTAGAATTTATGTACTTTTTGCGGTGAAGGGTAAAAAAATACAATGATCCATTTGAAGCTTATAAAGTTTGCCATTGTCATCTTTTTATATTAAAAATTTATATATTGGCAAGAATATAATAAACAAAAATCGTTAGAAAATCGGATAGACCCTATAGACTCCAATATATCTAGAAAAATACAGCAGACTGTAAATCTAGGTAGCATCGTTTGACCTTTTTTCAAATGAAGTAAATAGGCGTAATGTGCTTTCGATAGGATGATGCCTAGTATCATATAGCGACCGCAATCATCGACTTTTTAAAACCTTTCGGTAAGTTAATTTTAATATATTTACCTGACAATTGACTACCAAGTTCGAGCGATTGGAGGCTCGATTATTTCCTATGACGACTGACTTATTAATATTATTATTAAATCAGCAACAATTTACGCCTTGGAGGCTAAAATTGTTGTAACAACTATTTAAATTAGCCTTTTGCATGCAAAGTAATTATTACATTTACTGAAATAATTTGGCGAAAATATTCCAAAAACTTTATAAGTCAAAGATAAATAATATTGCAAATATATGGTAGCAGAGTATAGACTACTGTTGCTGCAGTGACGCCGACGTAACCATATCCTTTTAGGTGCGTATTAGCGTTGCCATGTGTTTTTTTATTTTTCTTTAATTTTTTCGTGTTTTTCATTTTTTGCAATTTAACATCGAATATCTATTTGACAACATATAGGAGAAAAGTACTCAAGGTTTTTAATAAACGCCATTTAAGCATTCTTATATTTTTAATGCATGTTTATTTGTCTTTAAAGTGGGATTATACTTGTCAATCTTGAATGATGGAAAAAAATTTTTTATGCAGTCACAATATCAGTCGTATATGAGATTCTTCTTTTTTTAACTTCTTCTTATATGATTGAATATTTTGACATATTGAGTGCTAATAATTGTTCTGCTTTAGTTATAAATCAAATAATTCTTTTTTGAAAAATATGCTGTAGAGATTTATTAATTATTTAAATTATTCTAAACTAATTATGGGTCTTTAACAAATTTTCTTAATAAGATATTTAAAATAAAGTTTTCTCTGCTTATTTATGCAATATTCCATTTATGAAGGCTCATTGTTATACATTAACTTAATTTCTTTAATGTGTCGAATAGGACAAACATACAGCTCCATTTTTAGTACCTATAAATTATTTACCTTTGTATTTATCAAACGTCAATCGAATTGACATTAAACATTATATGCTAGAGGACTATAAAATGAACACACTCTTATCTATAAGCGCATTAATTGAAAGCTTCAAAAACAATTCGACAACAATCTGTTTAGGTATTTGTCTGACACAATATATAAATAACTTTAAAGGCTGACAGCTTGTTTGTTTAGCTGTCAGTTTTCAAAGATTTCATATTGATCATTTCATATTGATCTGAATTACTGTTGTTTATGCGTTGACATGTTTTAAGGTTCAAAGAGCTATAATCGTTTGCTATTTAATTACTTTTGCTTTTAGTCGTTTTTGCAGTCTTGTTGTCCGTTTAATGCAATTTTGTTGTCAAATACCTTTGAAAGGTACTAAGTGCTAATAAACTTACAAGGATTTATTAAATGATATTTGCAATATATTTTAGAAATTTTAATAGTTTAATTAGACCTGTTACCATAAATAGTTTAATTGTTGAGCAATTGATTGGCTGATTTAAGAAGCTGCTTTGGTTCGTCGTTGCTTATTTTTCGTTGAGTGGCTACTGTAATACTTTTTAGTTAAAAATTATTTATTTTAATAATAGGATTTTCAAAAACAAAACAATATATATGCTAGATCAATACAATACGTTCAGCAAAAGAATTGTATTATTTGAAGTGAATATAATTAACATGTCATTATTGAGAACCATTATCCATAGCAAGACATTATTTCATGTGTTTTTCTTTTCTTATACTATTTTTTATATTGCTGATATTAATCTTGCTCACAACCACACGCTAGTAAAGGAAGTCATATACTACATAGCGGGCGCTACAATTAATTTTCATTAGATTATTTGTTTTTTGTTTGGGCATGCTTTACAAGCAAGTGACAAAATATAGAAGTAGTTAATATAAAAAATTCGCGAAGGAAAGCTTAACTGCACCATCTGCCCGCGTTCCATGAAGTTTCACACGAACTCCAGTAAGCTTCAATTAAGCCAGTTTCGTTTTTAAAAATTAAATTACTCATTGTTGTACTTTTATTTAAAGTCGTGAAATTTGAAAAAAAAATGCACTTGCGTAGAAAAACATTCTTTTATTTCGCTATATTTGTGTGTCTGATTCCTTTGGATATATGTATGGCCGTATAGCTTTCAGTCGGTATTCCACTTATTGTTATATCATTTGATTTTTTAACTCTAATTTGTTTTTTAATTTTTCCCCTTCGCAAAAAGACGTGGCCTGTTAATTTTGTGTACTTCTTTTAGGCTTGTCATTATGCATAGTGATTATTGGAAATTGTTTAGTTTTTAAAGCTAGCTCCACTTTGCAATTGTAGTAAGCTTTACAACGTCATCATAAATGGTTTACTGCCAGAAAAACGCCTCCAGATTTTGGAAATTTATTTTGAACGATAGGCGGAATAAGCGTAAACAATGTCCAAGCCGTTTAAAAGTCACCATTATATTTACTAAAGTTTTCTGTTTGTTGCGGTCTTCACGCCCTTATTTCTTACGAAATAAGCAAGGAACTCCCTACGAGCTGTAACGAGCCGTTTAAGTCTCATGTCCAAAAGTTACTTAGCTTAGTTACTTATTTCCGACAAACCAGGATTTCTTGAAATATTGCAAGCCAATATTTATTTAAAAAAAGTAGTACAAGTTGGAGTGATCGACTAGACTAGTAGCAGAGGCGGACATTCTAGAAATAAAATAAAAAATAAGCCCCATTAAATTATTTGTTCTTTATAATAAAAAAATCGTTCAATTAATGTTTTTGTCTTGTGTCATCATTTTGAATTCTTACCCGAGCAAAAACAAAAAAGTGAAGTTGTTTAAAAATCATGGGTATTTTCTATGCTTTTCTTGTGAACTTCTTCTCTATAATGTGTTTTTAATTAGTTCGTTTATTCTACTTAAATTTTAAATTTTGAACTCATGAAAAACTCATAAAAGTTTATTAAAGAAAGAAATTATAAAAAACAAAAATTAATGAAAAAACGAATCCTTATCACTCAATTATCACTGATTTTAAGCATCCATTTAAATCAAAAGCAGTTTTGTTAATTTTAACCAGTGCTCGCCAAAGACAAGCTTATGTCAAAATTATGCGTTTTTTCCATGTATTACCAACTCCTTTACATACCTTTTTTGCTGGGATTCAGCTAAAAAGTTGGAAAACCCTTTAAAAAATAAGCAAATCAAAGGAATTAAAAAAGCACAGAAAGTTAAAAACCAACACCATTAAAAAATGGTTAACAGCAGGTTTTTAAGCATATCATATCTTATCGAAGAAACACGGATTCAGAATAAATATTTTGCAGAGTCGATCCTTTAAATGTTTCCCTTTTTTGAACCTCAATTTATAAGTACTGCTTCTTTTATATTATACCTCTACTCTCGCTGATCCATTGTTGTCTATATTTTTCTTTTTTTCTTCTTTTTTTCGAAGTGGATCTACTCTTGCCTTGATTCCACTTCTAAGGCCTCAAATTTTCTCGACAGGCCGCACAATTAAGACACATTACGTTTAACATATATTGATGACTTTAAGAAAAGCTTATGTTAGATTAACTTTACATACCCGCAAGGTTTTCCTGCTTCTTACAGCAAACTTTAACCAGTGCATTAGAAGCCGAATTTCTATAAAAAGTTCTCATACTTGTACAAAATGTGTGAAGCGAACATAAATAGCAAAGCAATAGCCATTGCGTTATTAGCAAAACAGATTTAGAGAGTGACTGTGGTAGTGAAATTATACGATACTAAACAATTTTAACGCCACATGATCATATAGAGTTTTGACTGAAGATTCTGTCTATAAAGAACTAAAAAAATTGCTTTACGTGTAACCCTTACCATTCTCTTCATAAATAACAAACTAAAAAAACGAGTTCCTCAAAAATACAAATCCTGCATGATTTTTTAAACAATACAAAGTTACTCCCAATTACTGTACTGAAATAGATATTTTAAAAATTCTAAGCAAATTTTGTAAAATTTATAAATAAATTTCCCAATGACAGCTATTTTGTATTTCATATAGTTTTCATCAAATAATTGTGTATCAATTTTCAACCATTTATCTCAACACATTTTAAAAACCTGAATGGTGCCATGATAATAATTACGCTTTTCAATAATTTAATGTTTCTGCATAAATCCTAAGCCAAAACAATTTATATTTATAACCAGTTTAAGTGAACTTTTGTTTAATTTTACACTTTTGTGGAATCATAATCACTAAATCAAATACTACATGATGCTACCGTTAATTAACAAATTATCAAAGAAACCAACATAATTGAAAACCAGCTCGTTTTCTAAAAATAAAATCCCATGAAGGTTATTGACGTTTACGAATGGGCAACTTTTCATACAAAATTTTGGTTGAACTGTAAACAATAACAAAGGATCATATATAACCAGAAATATGCATACTGAATCGCGGTCACCATATATGCAATATATTTTTTTAATCATACCGAAAATAAATGTACAGACAAAATAAACTTTTTAATAAAACCAAACTTTCTTACCTTAACATTGAACAAATTTATAAACAATCAAAATGGCAGTGGGATTTTGAACCAACTAATACGATAGTTTTTTTCTTTTTTCATAAAAATTTTAATATTTTTAATTTGCAAAATACTTATTTATTTGAAATATAGAAAAAGCATCCCTGAATTCCTTGACGATTTTTTTTTTGTGAATATGTTATTTACCCTCGTCGCTACTAATATTAGGCAGAAAATTATAGGCAGCCTCTGAAACTCTTAGTCAGGAGTGTCAAGTCTACAGGAATACTATTAAATAAATGGAAGAGAGAAACTGTAGTTGTATGATGTATTTTCTTTTCATCATGTTCAGTTAAAATAATTCTCTTACCACGATTTTGTAGAAATTCAGTTTAAGACTTGATCAGATTTCGATATTGCGGTCTAACACTTTTAGTGCCAACTATAAAACTTTAAATCCTTCGATTATTACTGCTTTCATTTAGAAATAATAACATTTTTGTTATCAATAACTGGCTTATTATTTATAAAAGTGAATCATTGTTGGTCACACAAAAGAAAATGTCTGAACTAGGACCATGTAGAATCAAACACTCTTTAGTCAATTAATTCCTAAAACTTATCTGTTTTGTTTTCCTTAGAGGTTGCTCGTACACAATGTTGCCATATTTTTTTTACAAAAATTGACAAATCCGAAACAAAAATATTTTTTTTCGAAAAAAATCTGCACGTTCACAACCTAATTAAAGAAAATGTAATTAAACCATATTTGTATATGTTCAATTCATTTTATTGAAGAAAAAAGAAAAAATATATAATTTGTAGATATGAGGTAAAAAATAAATGTATAAAATTAAAAGTTGCAACATAACTTTAACAAGAAAATTTATTATTTGGAATCTTTATTTTATTAATTTACTCTAATTGTGCCTGATTCCTTCAAATATAAATATTTCATGAGAATATCATGTATTACTGCGGGGAAAGCATATGGCCATTTCACTACTGCTCATATAGCTCATCAGTGAATTTTACCCAAATTTTGTAAAGAAAACCTCAAAATCTTATACCAAAAGCCAAATTAATTAAATGAGAATTCCATTAAATCAATAAGGCAAAAAAGGCTATAAAAAACTCGAAAATTCTTATTACAAAAACACAGTAACCATTGAGTAACTATTTTTATTTTTTCTTTCATTTTTCTACATAAGAGTTGCCATCGGAAACCATTCATATGTATTTGAAAGATTTAATGAAAAAATAAAAATAAAAATTGTTAACAATTTTTACAAATACGAAACGTGAACATATAAATACTTTAACAAGAAAATGTATTATTTGCAATCTTTATTATATTAATTTGCTTTAATTGTGCCTGATTCCTTCAACATAACTTACAATTTAACTCATCAGATAAAGATATCATTGTAAATATAATAAAAACTATAAAGTTAAAAAAAGAAGAATATCACGATTGCATAAAAAGGAAATAAGAAAAAAAATAACACGGTGTTGCTTTTAAAAGACAGTACAAATTATAACATTTTTTGTTAATAACAAGACGAATTCAATACCATATGACCTCATTTGCCAATTGGCCATTAATTGTTTTAACCAAGGGCCACCTGGTATTGAATAAGTCTTGGTTAATAATATTGTAATTGAATGCTTCATTGTTTTATTCGAATAAAATTGAAAAAAAACTGTTTTTTAGTAAAAACCTGGTAGCCTGTTTTGCACTTCGAAAAACTGCAAAAAACAAATAAATCCGCACCAAATGGTAACGCTGCTCGTACATGATTTTAGTATTCATTTTACCTGTCTGAGGAGTACTTTGCCTCTCTATTGTTTCATTAATTATTGGATATTGGCAATGTTTAATATCTAATGACCAGTTTAATATAGGTGCTTGTAAGCTGCAACGGCGATTTATAAGTTGTCATACTCTAAAAATAGTTTTTGAACCAATTAAAAATGTTATTTATTTTTTATATTAAAATTTAATCACATTTTTGATTTACTCAATTGTATATTTAATTACAAGATAAATAAAACAACTTCTAATTAAATAAATCATTGAAAAAGAACAAATAATAATAATTTTATCTGTCAAAAATTTAAAAGATTTTCAATCAAGAAACAAGTAAGGTCTTTAATAGGTGCAAAAGCTGTAATATGTGCTACGATACGGATTTGAGCTTCTGAAGGCCTGGTGTTTTTTTTTTATAAAACAGGGCATAAGTGCATTTTAGGTGGCCTAAACTACTTGGGCAACGATTTAATTTTTAATTTCGTAAAAATTTCTTAGTTTAACATTAAGCAAAATTTCTCATATTGTCTTCTTATACCGCATTTAGACTAGCCAATTTTTCATGAAACTTGCATGAAATTTTTGCTTGTTGCTGAAGCAAGAGGAGTAAGCAATATGGTATTACTGGGATTTTGAGGGTATATTATTTTTGTTTATGTTTATTTTTAAATAACGCATGCCGCTGCAACTTAAATAAGAAATTGAGAAAAAAATGCCAAAAAAAATTGCATAGTGTAAATCTGGACTTAGCTTTTCAATTGTTCATTCGCTATAAATCTAAACTTTTTTAGGCAATCCATAGCCCTGTTCAAAATAATTTTTATCCGAATTTAAGTAGGAATATTTTGGCACGTTAACACAAATTTAGCTTTAGCAAGTAAGAATGCTATATTCGGCTATGCCGAATCTTATATAACCTTCACCATATATTTAAATCTAGTTTAGTGAAGTAACTCCAATCATAAAAACAAATACTGAGGTGACAGACAATAAAAAAATTAGAAAAAAAAGTTAAGTTCGATATATAATTTTTTATAAAAATGCCATCTGCTCTGGGATAAACATTTTGAGAAAAATTATGTATTTCATGAAAGATCTCATCAAAAGCTTTTAAATAATGCCAATATTGACCATATTGACAAAAGATTTTTTTATGAAAATTTCAGAGTCTAGGAAAATATGGTCGAGTGCCAATATTCACTTATTGGTTCTTTTTTATCTCAATCGTCTTATATATTTGTTTTTGTTTTTTTTTTTGATTGCACTTGTTTTATTGTTCCAAATAACATTGAAAAAATAGAGGGAGGCGTGGTGTTTAGCCCGCTGACTCGAGGAACATGCACCGATCCTGCTTATTTTCCATACCAACTCTTTGAAAACTATGTCTGATCCATTAACTTGTTTAGATTTTCTATATCTCATTAACACGGACGGACAAACGGACATTGTTTAATGGACTTTGGTATGCATAAGGATTCAGAATATAAATATTCTATGAGGTCGGAAGTGGATATTGTAGAAATTACAAACGGACTGACAAACTTTAACATACCCTTTTTGCGCCATTTGTGGTGATGGGTATAAAAAGCCACAGATGTTATTGTTTTTATTTCTATTAACATCGTTACTGCTGTTGCAATTTTGTCTTGATGTGTTATGAATAATTGTTTAACAATAATTAACGTTATGCTATGAATTCCACAAAACAACATTTAGAAGTTCACATAACCATTCATCTATTGACTGAGGCAAAAATCAAAAGCTAAAACAATAACAAAACCAAACATAACAATAATAATACAACATCAATAGTATAATACAGAGTGTATTATTGATGACTTTTGGTAAAATTTATTATAGTAATTACTGTTTTGAAAATACTATGATGTTTAAGCACGAGTAGCTTTCAAATGAAGTTTACAATATACGCACTCCCCTTTGTGTCTTTCTAGTTGCCTTGAGGTAGTTTTAAAAGCATAAAATAATATTATTGAATTAATGTGTGTGTGTATATTTGTAGCATACTAAAGTTATTAGTGCACATTGACTGACTGCAATCAAATTACGCATATTATTCATTTAAATTTCCAACTATGCTGTCATAATGTGTAGATAAACTGAGCTAAAAGTATCATTAGTATTATTATGCTCAAAAGCACTTAAGTTTTTGTCGTTTGTTAAGTGAATGGTGATATACATGAGTTTTAAAAGTTGGTTTAAAAATGTAAAGCGATAAGTTGCCTATTGATTTATATGTTTGAGTAACTTGTATTGAATATGAAAGGCAAACTTATCTCCCATAGATTCTTTAAATTTCATTTGTTTTTAAGTAGGCTACCACTTAAACTGGTGGCCAAAAGATTTTATATGCAGTTCTAGCATTTGGTAAGGATAATAAAAAAAAAACAAGTTTTGTATGTCGTTTTCGATATCTGAAAAGTTATGAAAATTACCCCCAATATTTTTTAAGACCTCAAAGAAGTACAAATAATGAAGCCTACTAGCCAGCAGGTTTTTTTTTTAATATTTTCAAATTTGTTGTTATATATTTCTTCGCAAGGCTAGCAAATTTAAAAATATTAAAAATATAACTTTATATGATTAATTCTTAAATGTAATAATTTGTATGTTGCCTGTTACATTTGGTATGCACAGGTTAATGAAAAGTCAGTAAAAAGACGTTTCTATAGATATGAATCGCTGTTCAAATGTTTCCAATAGCAATTAAAATATGATTTTCATATCATCTTTTATTTAAACTATTTTTATAAATAAAAAATTATATTTCATTTTACTAAAGACATATAAATTTGAAGAAATTTAATTTATTTGACTTGCATTTTTCTCTCACAACATGTTAACAATCCAGACAAAATTCTTTATTTAATTTTAAATAAAAAAATAACTTCTATTTTAAATTGAAATATTATTTCTTTCGTTTATCTGATGCACTTTTTATTTAATTTCTCTTTAGGATAAGCAAAATAAAGAATTTACGACAAAAATAACTTCACTTTGTTAAACAGTGATACTTAAAAAGAAAATAATACTTAAGCAAACATATCAAAGCTTATTTCCTATTTCACTAACCTTATTTTTCATTTTGCTTTTATGATTGTTTTTGTTTTTATAATTTCCACATACCGACTAAACAAAGCAAGAAATGAAATGAACAAAATACAAATAAATTCCGGTGCTCTACTTTTTGTTTTTTTTCATGTGTACGTATGTATGTGTTTATGTGTACACACACATAAAATGCATAAAAATAAAGGATCAAATAATGGATGTAAAAAGCTTTTTAAGCTAAAAACCTAACAAACTAAATCAATTGCTTTTAAAATGCCACGCAAATTTGTAAACATACATAGTGACTAATAGGAACTAGCAGTACACATTGATATTGATAAAAAGTACGGTAAGTAAGAAAAGATAAAATTTAAAACAATTATAATCTTTTTGGTACTTTACGATTCTGAATATTATATGGTAGCAATGTGCCTTTTTAATCGAAAGTAAGCAAAATTAAGTGTGATTTTACGGAGAGGCGATCCTGAGTATACTTCGTGCTATAGAAATCTTTACTTTTTAATCGTATAAAATGTGAATAATTTTGATTCTCTAATATGGTTTTAAGGATATTTCTTCCTAACTGTGAACTTAAGTATCACAAATTGTGAACTTTTCGAAGGTTTTCGTCAATACAAAACAAAAACAAAAAAAAAACAGCTGAAATACCAGTCTGAAAAACTAGTATTAATTTTTGAAAATTATGAATAACTATCAAACCAATCTTGTATTTTGAATCTCTTTCATATTTTTGTACAAAAAAGTCAAAAAGCTTATTATTTTTCTCGTACGTTTGAAAACATAAATAATAATAACGCATTGAAAAAACTGTAATTTCCTAAGTTTTAGTTCAACAGAAATGTTTCCCTTTTGCCAAAGTATTTGGTAAAAGTACAATTTAATCTTCATAATTCGCATATCTTCTCTACTCTGTGTAAAGAAAATGAAAAATGTTTCGATGCAATTGAGATCCCAGCAAGCATTTGTGTTAGTTATCATATTAAAAGTGATTTTAGAATAAATGATGAACGTTTCGTAATTATTTCAAACATGGGTTGTTCCAAAAAATTTTTATATGTGATTTACATTTTTTTTCGCTACAACTAAAATTATTAAAGCACTCTTACAAATGAAAAACATCCACAGCTGGTCACTCTTACCCATCTAAAAGGCTGAGATATTAAAATTGTATACCTTCAATAAACATGACAGCTATCCAGCAATCCACTTGTATAACACCTATTTCCTAACGAAAAAAACTTTCAGAACCTACCATACAACAAATACCTATGCCGTCTCTCCTGTACTAACCAAGACGCAGCTTGAAAGTAATGTTCTCATATCGAAAATGCTGGCCAAATGTACCAAATAAACAGTGACGATGGTCTTCACTAAAAGGTATGACAACAGGTAATGTTTACTGGCGGAACAATTCTGACTAATTTAATACCAAACTATTTTTTTTACTAGGTTTTCTATCAAATAGCAAATTAAATTCTGCTTCTTCGTCCAATGATAGACCAGTTTCGTACGCTAAAAAAAACGCAAGATCTACATTAAGAATCGAGTGTTCACAAAAATTTAGATTGTCCCATTGATCTTTCGATCAAAATTATAAAATTATAAAAAAATTATAAAATTATAAATTTATAACAGATAAGTTAATCTTTATTAAACTCATGGAAATTTTAAATGCAAGCAGAAACAACACATCATATTTTTATATTTCTTCCTCTGTGACCCCGCTGTTCAGCTTTTTCGCCAAAAAAAAACCTTTAACAATGCAGCCATCGTATCTACAATATCTCTAAAGGGGGTTTTAGACGGTACTACTTTACGTACGTAAAATCCAAGAGAAAATAATATGAAAATCCATCTGTATTTTAAAAAATGAGAGTAAAAATCTTACGACAGATTTTTTCGCGTTTACACAATTGGTATGCAGAAAAATGCATTCCTCATCTAATGATTCATAATTGTCTTTTGAAAATTTTCAGAAAACATAGAGAGCCATACGACTGTCAAATTTTCATCCGTAATTTCTCTCAATTTGTGCAGATTCATTACATATTTGGTTTAGACGATCCCACTGGTACTATTCTGCACAAAAATTTGTCATGTCGTAAGACTTCTATGACCATGTAAACCGTCCTTAAAGCTGAAGATCGCAAAAAAGGCGTTATTTTGACTAAAATAATCTATGAATATGACAATATTTAAAACCACGATCTCTTGCCTGCTTACCAAACATAGGACTCTTTACCCGAATAGCACCAGTAAATTTTCTTCTAATGAAGACCCAATGTTCTACTGCTTAGTATAAAAACTAATGGATTCTATATGCTAATCATTAACGATAGTCTTATTATGTTTGCAATACAATTGCTGTGGGAATGAATTAAATTCTTTAACTCTATTCATCTACCCAAGTAACAATCCCATTCCCTTTTTAAAACAATGTGAAATTTTAGCTCAAGTATTTTAGATATCTAAATTCTTAAATCTTATTTTCGTAGCAATAATTATAGTTCCCAAAAAGATAATTAAAACTTGGCATGGAGTTATTTTAATTTAAATAATAATAATATTTTGCTTTTATTCTAAGAATGTTGCAATAAGAACCTTAATTTGTCTTTTATTTTGCTAAAAGAATAAATAAATATATTAAAGATCTTATTATTTATTAGTTTTTATTTGTTTTCTTAATTTTTAAAATTGGATAAGATTTAAGAAAATATTGAACCTCAAGTATTTGTTTTTAGGTCCAAGGTGATTACCTTTGGCTTAATGTAGCTTCGTTCGTGCTTAAGCTACCTGACTATCGAAATATTAATATTTATAACTTCCCTTTAAGGTTTAGGTAAATCAACTCAGCAGTTGAAAAGTTCCAGCTTAGGTTTAAGTACATTCATTTTTTGAGAGTCCCGACCATAGAGTATCATACTATACAAAAGTCTACTTTAGTTATAAATAGCAAGAAAAATAATCCAAATTAATATTTGATTTAAGTTCAGTGTTCATAGTAGTCAGATGATCTAACCCTTCTTCATTGAAAAAGTCAGACAGCAATAATCTGTAATCATTGCTGGAAGTATTATTTGATGACTGGAAATTTGGAAAACATACATGTCATCTCTGATTTCCATTGCAATCATGATCACCATAATTATTTATTTAGATAGAAAAAATGTGAGATCCGTCCATCCTCTTTAGAGACACAGTCTCACAAATACATTTTTATTATAACTTAGAACCCAAAAATTTATTAAAACTAGAAGCATTCTTGAATATAGCAACTCTATTATTAAAACAGAAAGACAGGATGAATTCGTCCTAAAATTACTACTTGATTTAAATAGACCGTAGTTTTGAAACCGCTTTGGAAAATTTTGTAAGAATTGCTTATTATTTTTTTTTTAGCGTTTTGGTTGATCTTCCTGTGATAGCAGGAATTAAACTTGTGACTTTCTAACACATTTAAATACTTTAGTAGTTTGTCCGGATCTAATGCTATATTCTGATCTTGTCAAAACGGAGTATTTTTACCTCTGTTAGTTTGTTTTGGGTCAAAATATATTCAATTAAAATGATGGCGCAGTTATAAATCAAAATCTAATTGTTATTTTACAAATCAAACGAACCAACGAACTTAGTTTTCACATTTATGGCTTTGCCTCGTTTTAAAGTATCTTAAATTTAAAAGGAATTTTACATCATAGTTGAAAAATATAAAACTAGAAATTATGAAAGTATTAAGTGCAAATTTCGGACTTAAAAACTTGTAGGTTAACGATTTTGGAGAGTATTGTTGGTGGATGTATATGTGGAGTTTTAGATCCGAATGGCAAGCGGGCAAGCGAGAAAGAAATTCATTACAGCATAATACAGTCCTCCGCGCTGTATTATTTTTCTAATTTATAAAAAAAAATCAAGCAGATTATTTAGGTTACATCAAAAAAATATTAAAAGAATCAAAAAATTTTGTATCCGCTGAGCAGTAAAGTTTTGTATTTTTTTTTTTTTTTGTGTACATGTTTTTTTTTGGTTATTTATTATTTCTTCATAAAAACGCGTTAATTTAAATAGATTTTTTTAATTCCTTTAAATCCGATTGTATAAGTTGGCAATGCCTTTCATTAAACGTTTGCTTAAATAAATACATCAAATTAATATAAAATGAAACTGCCGGCTTATTCATACTAAGGATTAATGTAGGTCTAACACAAAACATTAAAATATTTTTGTGCGCTGGGATTAAAATTCTAAATGTTTATCTGTGTACACAAATATTTGCTACAGAATCTTATGTTCTTTTAGATACTCGTATCACTGCAATTGCAAATTCTTAAAATCACCATGGCAAGTGTAGTATTAAGTTCATGTTGTTGTTATTGTTGTTTGCTAGTGCAATTGTTGTGTGTTGAAGCATATATCTGTCATCGTAAACGATTGAGCTGTTGTTATTTCTGTTTTCTTTTTTTATTTATTTATTTATTTTTTTTTTTTGTTCACTATATAAAAACGGAAATTAGAACTCAATTCGTATGTTACAGTCACTATTGACGATGATGATGATGATGATAAAATCAAATAGAAGTAGTGTTTTTAAGTTTCTTTTTTGTTCTTTTTAAAACATTTTACTTTTTTTTGTTAGTCCTTCTTTTATTTTACTTTACTATTTTGGCTTTGAACAACATAAGCTTGGTTGGGGAATTTTATATGCACTTACACATGAGTAAGCATTTCTTTGAATAGAAAAAATTAAAAAAATGCAATCAAGATGCAAGAAAAAAGAATTTAAGCGAATGCAACTCTTCTTTGCTAAAAATAAAATTGTTTAATTCAATTGCTGAAAAAAAGTAAGAAAAAAACACACTTACCCAAAAATGCTTTTCAAACAAAATGTTTTTAATATAAAAAAAAAATATATAGTTTAAAGATTAAAAGTAAAAATTTCAATAGAATAATTCAGATATTTGCTGTAAGAAGCAAAGACGCTTAAAAATTTTAACAGACTTTAGTTTGATATGAAAAAAAAAACTACGTTTTTTATTGAGGTAAGTGATCTTTTATTTAATAAAATTCTTCAGATGCTGAATAACACACAAATTAAAAAAATATGAATTATGTCTTTACTGCACTGCACAGTGGGGCAGAGTCAAAACATTTTCGATATAACTCGGCTAGGCCAATTGATCTTAAGTTTTACAAGGACTTAGCAGAGAAGTTTCTAAACTTAAGTTTTGAAACTGAGTACAATCCAGGGATGGCACCGCACACCTGCAAATTTTTGTAATTCTTGGAATTCTTTTTATGTTTGTTTGTGTTTTTTATGTTTGTGCCTTCAGGACTCAGTCATTTATTATGCTTACAGATTAGTTTCAAAAACAGTTCGAAATCTTAAAAACTAAAGGGTGTCCCCATAAAACATATATGTTTTAAATTGTATTATTAACCGTAAAGCGCACTTATTTCAAATTTAAAAAATCGTATTACTATAGATCCCAATAGCAAAAATTAATACGAAAATTTATCTAAAAATTAAAGGGTGTCCCCATGGGTAACGTAAATTGACTTATATGCTCCTATCTTTTGAACCGTTGTAGACAAACTCTTGAAAATTAGACGGGATGTCGATTACTAGGACTGTTACAATAACAAGTAAAAACATTCAAAATTATACATTAAAGGGTGTCCCAAACTTGCCTATATTAATAATTATTTTTTTTGTTGTGTTTGGAATAAAAAAAAATGGATTGGTATCAAAAGCCGATAGTTTCCGGAAGAATTATCAATTTTTATTCCAAACACAACAAAAGAATAATTATTAATACAGGCAAACATTTGATAGAAAAAGTATTTTAGATAAGTGATAAGGAATTTTACAAGATAAATAAAGATAAAGTTATAAAGGCACTAACCGATAATAATTTTCCAATACAATTAATAGAGTTTGTTTAAACAATTTAGATACGGAAGAGCATGTAACACAAGAAGTGTGACAGAAAAAAAAAGTTTACAAGTCTTTAATTTATGTACCAGAAATAGCAGAAAGGATAGAAAAATAAAAAATTTTTGTTTCGGAAAAATATAAAACGTCTTACAAAACTTTAAACAGATTCTTTAGTAAAACAAAAGGTAGAATACAAAAATGGAACTTAGACATGTTCCATTTTTGTAGTATACAAAATACCTTGTAATGGTAATGATAGTAAAGATTGTAATATAGTGTATGTAGAGACAACAAAGAATAAACTTAAAACTACAATAGCTAGACATAAATCTGATCAAAGATATAGAGACGTAAATAATACACAAAAAACTGCATTAACTTCAGATTGTGCCAGTCTAAATCATCATCCTAATTTTAAATATAGAAAATAATTGCAAACGCTGGCATATGTAATAATTAAAGTTCCAAGAACAAAAAGAACAAACTTTAAGGCTGAAACTAATAATGTTGCGCAGTTTTATAGACATTTAGTGCCTAAAAACTAGTAAAAGTTACAATGTATCTAACTTAATTATTGTAACATTTTTATCAATTAAATTTTTGTGTTTGTATATGTATATTTTTTTGTATATTTTAAAATTTTTTGAATTTTTAAAAATTTTAATGTATTTTGAGTATTGATTTTTTTTAATACGTATGTTTATTGTGGCAAACCTGTTCAAGCAACCATGATAAATAGTTGTAAAAGTTTAAACACGAATAAAAGTTCTAAGTAGGCGGTGACGAAATGTCAAAGAGATATAGAAAATGAAATGAGTAAAATAATTACTTTCATTTTAAATAAACAACCGAATAGATGTGTTTCCAATAATTACGGGTTTTTACATTGGCGACGAGGATTTACCATAAACCAAAATTAAATTTGGCTTTAGAAAACGAAATAATAGATTGTGAGTGCTTTAATTATTGGGAAAATATATGGTTTGTAAACAGATATGTTTTTTTTTTTATTTGATCATCTGGAAAATTCCAGAAGTCGTGCTTTGTAAGGCAGACTGATAATAAATGTGATTATCTGATAAGTAATCACTATCTGGCGGATGTCAGAAGTCGTGCTTATAAAGCAGACTGGGAAGAAGTTGTAATTATCTGATAAGGAAATCAGAGGCTACATGCCGTAAAATAAAATTTTATCTGACAAAGGTCAGAGGTCATGCGTTGAACGCAGGGTGAAACATTTAATTTTATTGTAAAGGAATATCTAATGTTTTTTTCCTCTCTCAACAGAACTTATGTTTAATAGGGTAATCTGAGACAAATTGCCTGAAGTACAAGACTTAACCGGAGAATACACGAACTCTGCCGCAAAGGATCGCGATTGTATTGAAAAACAAAAGGGAAAAGAGTAAGCTGACAAAAACAGAATGGCAAAGGAAACATATATATTGGTGGGAGATAAAGTGCTGATGAAAAATGTTGTTTTTCCCCATAAATTACACCAAACTTTGACACAACAGAGTATGTGGTGAAGTCAAGATCAGGTAACGTGTTAGAAGTGTCTAACGAAGGAAAGAACTATTACAGGAATGTAAGCCATTTAAAGAAAGTTCCGACAGCTCAACTGACATTGCCATCATCACCATTTTCATCCAGAGCAGAGGTGTTTTCTAATTCATTCAGACCGTAGTGTTCAACAACGTCCATCCAGTAGTCAGAACAGACTCCAAAACAACCGAGTTTAATGTCTGAAGATATTTCAACTGGAAAAAAAGACTTAACAATTCGTCTCAAAAACAATGGAGGGATGTGGCAAACCTGTTCAAGCAACCATGATAAATAGTTGTAAAAGTTTAAACACGAATAAAAGTTCTAAGTAGGCGGTGACGAAATGTCAAAGAGATATAGAAAATGAAATGAGTAAAATAATTACTTTCATTTTAAATAAACAACCGAATAGATGTGTTTCCAATAATTACGGGTTTTTACATTTATGTTAGCATGTTTGAATTTTTTGTCTTTGTTTTTTTAAAATTTTTTGAAATGAATTTATAATTTGTTTTTGAAAACACACAATTTTAATAATTTTGTTTCCTGTTTCCTGAAGATGCCACCCGACGGTGTGGTGAAATTTTGCAAAAAAATAAATAAAAAACAATATTTTTATTTTTAAAACCTGACTAAGAAAAGACTAATTTACTACCTTTAGAAAAGTTTTTATTTTTATTTTTTTTTTTTTGAATGGAATAACAGCCAGATTTTTTGATTGATCATTACACTAAATTATTTGGATTTCATTTAATCTACGTCTGTATTATGTCTTTTTTAATTCAATTCTTAACACATAAAAAAGCACTATAAAGGAAATAATAAATAAAACACACCGTAATCCTTGGGTGATTCTTCAACTCCCCGACGCTCTCTAGAGTTCACATAGAAAAACTATTTTTGGTATTTCCGGCTCATCATCAAATATAAACTTAACTAGCATTTTTTTTAGTATGATTTGGATCATGGCTACTAATTTCGAACATTTATTTCAGAGTTGGTTCCTAATAGCTTCCACATCCAATATGCTTCTGCCTGTGGTCATCACTCTAATGACAGCAATCCAGCGTTTCACACGATATTAATCAAGGGCTCCTTGAGTCATGTACTTTTGTCCCTTTTTTTCAACTTTAACGGTTCACACTGTTATGTGACTCTTGAAAATTAATTTCTGTCCGTTATAACAATAATAATTACTGCTCCCTTGTACAGTCCATACATCCGCTACACTACAAGAATTACGACTACTTTAACTTTCTTCTTTGCCAATATTCTCTTTTCTACACTTTCTGCCATTCCCCCTTTCACACTTAGGTTTGAATTTGAGTCCACCTTATAGGTAGCAGTTGACGTTTCTGCAGTTGAAACAGACTTTGCCAACAGGCGGCATAATTGCTTCAATATTATTCTTGATTTACAGATTTACTTCTGCTCCCATTTTTACGTATCGTTGTTCTTTGAGAGAGGAGTTTCAATTACTTAGATAATTATTTATTTAAATCAAAGGGTGGCAGTTAAACTGAATCGGAATACTAAAGACGAAAGTCCCTCTCGACAACACGACCGTATCGTATAGTATTCTAAGTTTGGTCAGAGAAGGATTTCTAAAATCGCTACCGGTGGATTTTGGAACGTAACACTGCAGGACTATTTTCTCTCACAAAGGATAAAAATGTAAAATTCCTTTTTCCAAGAAATAGTTAAAAATTAATTCTTCTGCCTGCTTGTCAGTTTTGTTTTCAAGTACTTAAATTTTTTTTTATTGTTTTAAAAAATATATATTGTTTTCACAAACTCATCTCATGCGAAAATATTACGTTTGTGGACTTTTATTTTTCTGCATTTTTATGTCATTTGGAATGTGATAGAAAAGATAAGCAAAAAAGAGCTCAATATGAGTTCGTATATTTTTAGTTGTAGCAATCAGATAAAAACAATATACAAAACTATACTCGTTTTGTAAGTAAAGGTTATTTACAAAGTTAAAAATAAAAGAGTGTAAACTCGTTTAAGGTTTTCTTCGTTTCATGTTTGAAGCCATTACGTCAGTTTAAAGTCGATAATGTACCTTACGTTTGTTAAAATTACTTTAAACTTTATATGTTCTCATTTCTTGAATTCGTAAACAACTTGTACTTAACAAAAATGTATTCAACATATTTTCACTTGGTATAATGTGGCTTTATTAGAAATAGCAAATATCCCCATTTGAGCGAGTGTCAAATCGAGTTTTAATCGTTTTCAGCGTCTAAAAGACCCAAAATTGTTTTTTCTTCAGTTGCTGAGTCAGCCAAGAATTATAATTAAATAATCTGAGATCTGTATGGAAAATTATTATCATGTAGAAAATGCTGAAATATTGGGATCGAGGGAGTGTCGATGCTCTGCGACGTTCGTAAATCGACGGAGACCATTAGTGTTTTCCAGTAGCAACTCAGCATCATGAATCTTTTGGATAAAGCGCACGCCAGTTTAAAATAAAGTTTTTCGAATGTAATGTATTTCTTATTATGGCCAGAAATTTTTTACTATCAAAATAAAATGTAAGATATTTCTATTTGGATCACCCTTTAGTTGAACATATTGAATGCAGATAAAATATTTTGTCACATTTTACATTTGTAGGAAATATTCAATTATAAATGTAGATCTTCTCCTCCATACCCACCCACTTTTGTAGTTGTATCAGTAAACAATTATCTGGCATTTAAATACAATAGAGTGTAATATAATATAAATTGTTAAAATTCCATTACAAACTATACGAATTGCAGTAGTATTGGAATTGATAAAATAGCCTCAGCCTGATTTTATTGCTAGAATGCAGTAGCAGGGTAACTATGAATAATAAGTGATGCTATTAAGGACATGAATGTTAAATGAATAAAAGGATAAATGATTATTGGCTGCAATGCATATTTGTGTAAATGTGTATCTTGGTTACGGGTGTGAGCAAAATGTTTGCTATATTTTCAGTTACGAGTACATAACATTTTTGTATGAATTCTGTGGTATTACAATTTATGTGACATTGGAGCAATTTTAGAGCATGTGGCTTAACCTTTCACCTATAAATGTAACGAAAAAACATTTGTGTCTTCTATTTCACAAAAAGATAATTTGTAATAGTGAAAACATTCTTAAGAACACAAGTAAAACAGATTTGCTGAAATAACTGAATTTCGTAAATTCTTGGTGGCATTACCGATTATACTGATAAGATGGAATTACAAAGTACGCACAGTTAGTTGTAAAAGTAATCACTTTAAAGGCAAAACGTATATAAAGAATGAACGCAGGTCGAATACATAATGCTTCCGTTAATCTCAACCATTGCGAAACAAAGCAGAGTATAAAACAAATAAAGTGCTTCACCTACATGGTAAATCTAGTTTAGTGAAAAAGCTCCCATCAAAAATACAAAAATTGCATTGACAGAGAATCAAAAAGTAAGAAAAAATTAAGTACGATTTAGAATTTTACATAAAAATTATATCGGCTGTTAATGGGTTAAGTATTTTTTTTTTAATTTTAGTATTTCCTGAAATATCTCTTCAAAAGCTTTTAAATGATACCCATATTCATCATATCGACAATCGATTTTTCTTATGAAAACTTATTTATTTATTCAATTAATTATATTTCCTGCACAACAAGACAAAGTCTTATATTTATAGTACAGGAACGCATTACGTTACAATATTTGAATTAACATCATAATCTTAATACAAATGTAAGTATATAGTATTATCAAAAATAAAAAAACAGGAGGAAAATGCTATTTTTGCTAAGATTATTTATAAAAATTAAATAAAAATTTTTTGAAACTTTTAGCATTGCTAGTTACTTGTTGAATTGGTGGAAGATTGTTCCAAAGACGTGCGGTATGCACATAGAATTGCCATTCAGACATTAGCTATTGATGTTGAGGTATTATAATATTTCGGTTTCGACTCGATTGAGAAAAACGTATTTGTTTAAATATATATCTGGGTGTTTGACTATATATTATCTTATGCAAAAAAGTAAGAGTGCGAATTTTTAGTAGATTATCAAATGAAACTCCTTACAGAGTATTAGAAATAGAGGAGACATGAACAAATCTTCGCATTTAATACACATATCTTATAATATTATTAAACAATATATTTAGTTTCCGCTTACTAACTGGTCATTCCATGTCAAATTGCTATTAAAAATTATACCAAGATTTTTTGCTGTTTTAACAATTTAAATTTTTTCTCCATTTAAGACAATATCTTCAGAAATGTTGGGATTTATGCGTTTTTTACATATTACTAGACATTTAGATTTCCTCGGATTCAAACAAAGACCGTTTGCACTAGCCCAAGTGTAGATTCTGTTTAAGTCATTATTCAGATCTGAGATGCCTGAAGCAATATTCTGAACTGGGCTACTTAATGTGAGTTGCACGTAATCTGTGTATAAATGAATTTTACATTTAGTAAGTTGTTTTGGCAAGTCATTTGCATACAATGAAGATAAAAGAGGACCTAATATAGAGCCTTGAGGCACTCCCCTAATAATGGATATTTTATCAGACCATGAATCGTTAAAAAAAACCGATTGTGTTCTGTTTAAAAGATACGATGATATAAGTCTAGTTGATGTGTTCGTAAATCTAAAAAAGTTTTTCAACCGGTATATTATGGTCCACCGTATCGAAAGTCTTGGAGTGGTCTAAAAGCACTAAGAAATTAATTTCACCATTTTCTAATCCATGTCGTATATTCTCATTAAATTCCACAAGAGCCGTAACGCAGCTAAAGTTTTGACGAACTCCAGATTGCATACTGAAAGCAAATTGTAAGAAGTGATATACGCAATCATTTGTTAATAAAAGAGTTTTTCCAAAATTTTCGATAGAAAACATAATATAGCTATAGGTCTTTATTCCCCATTCGACTTAGGTAATGGTACAATTTTTGCATATTTACAGTTTGATGGGAACACACTTGACATTACGATGGTATTAAACAAATGAGTAACATACGGTAAAATCAAGGGTAATAGTAGTTTTATAAATTTTGGGTGTAAATTATCACTTCCCACTGCGTTTGATCTTATTGTTGAGCACGTTGAAATAACGTCATATTGAATAAAGAAAGAAAATTTAAAATGTTCCCCGATTGCCTCGTTATCTGTATTCACCCCGCCTGTAGAAAAATTAAAAAAATTGGGATTTTCTTGGACAACAGGAGCATTAGTAAACGTTCTGTTAAGCATATTTGCATTCAAGTGACAGTCAACATTGATGCTTGCACTGCCGATTCCTATTTCACGATTAATATTCCAAGTTTGTCGAGAATCTATTGCAGTACTAAACCGTCTAGAATAATATTGGGTTTTCGCAAGTTTAATAAGCTTATTAACATTTTTCCTGGCAATGGAATATTGAATTTTAAGTTCGGTGGTTTTATATCGCTTCCATCTGCCATATGCTAAATCCCGTTGGTGTATTGCATTCTTAACAGCATTTGAAAACCAAGGTTTTTGTTTATATGTCATATTCTTTCGTTTCAGTGGAAAAGTTAAATCAAAAATGACGATTCGACAGAGGACATGAAATATACTCGTATATCACTCAGGGAATGCGTGATGAAAGTTCACACAAAAGTGATTAAAATTCAGGTGTTTAAAATCGCGATAACTGAAACTCTGTTTATTTTGTTGTACTTGAAAGTTATACGTTAGAAAAATCTGGTCATGTTTTGAAAAACACGGAGCAGATATCTGATCATACAAAAGTACATTTTCAGTATTAGACACAAAGAAAAGATCAATTAGTGTGCTTATTGTGGATGTGTGGTGAGTTGGATTAAGTGTGTTTACTGGAATAAGACCAAATGATAACATATTAGCAGGAAGAGTCACTTCCATTAAGAGGTTTGAATTAAAATCACCAGAAATTACTATATCACCATACTCTGAGACGAAATTTTCAAGTGTAGAATACAAGGCGGTGAAAGGTACTCTCTTATTTGGTCTATAAATACAACCGACCAACAACTTTTTGCTAAATGACGAAACTTCAATAAATATAAACTCAACCGCTTGTCCAATTTAACTATTTACAAGCAATGACTTGCAGCAGATTTTATAAGAAATACAGTTTTTCGCAAATATGATCAGATCTATAAACTTTGTTTCCGTAAGGACATATAAAATTATGGGGGTTGAAGTTGCTAGCCATGTTTCCGAAACACAAATAACATCGACATCAAAATTCTCAAAGGTTAATTTAAATTCATCTATTTTATTATTTAAACTTTGAGCATTTATGTGTGCAAATTTAAAACCTTTTTTAGAGGCCCATAACTCGGAAAATATGGGTGAGCGCCAATTTTTCACTTGTTGATTTTTTCTTATTTTTCAATTATCTATCCTTCCATACATTTTTTTTCTTAATTGGAATTACTACATTGATTCAAATAATGTGGAAGAATAAGACGCAGGCGTAATGTTTAGCCTACTACCTCGAGGGACGTGGACTGATTTTGCTGATTTTCAATAGCAACCTTTCGAAACTATGCCGATCGATTGGCGTATTTAAATTTTTTCTAGCTCATCTAGTTTCTTAGCAAAGTTATTTAACAATTACACGGACGGACAGACGGACGATTGTTCTTTTTCTGAGGAACAAATTTGTGAAATTAAAACCACTTTCGATTGGAGTTCAGTTTTGTGACTTGCCAGTATGATTTTTTTTACCAAATTCATTTTTTTTATTTGAGTTTAAGTAACTCCACAAAATTTATTGGTGAGAGTACATAGAATAGCTTAAAGCCTCAAATATTAGTCCTTGATAGAACTGCAGCATTTTGATAAAGCTAGAGATTGGCTTTATTAAAATTTTTTAAGAATTCTTGAACGTTAAATCTGTTGCTTTTCTTCAACCTTTGTCATTCGAAAGTTTATCATTTGCTAGTTTTGGCTCATGCCTAATCCAGGTGACTGGTGCGGCTTCAAACGCCCAGATGCAATAATGTGTTGAAGTTTAACTAAACCGCAGCTTTAGTACAGTTTGGGCACAAAAAGAGCCGCCAGCAAGTACTTTTCTCTCACATTCTGTTTATAAATATGAATTTCATTACAAAGTTACCATAATAACACACAGTATCTGCAGTAAATGAACCGGATTCGTTCTGTTAGTATTTGGACCCAATAACTATTTTATCGGTATACTCATAGGCCGTCGCCTGCTTATAGTGTGGCTACCTGTTGAGGTTTCTGCTGTTGGAACAGATAGGCCAAGCTACCAACTAGACACGCATCACGTTCCTATACTGTTCACTGTTGATCAGGGTGTTATTATACTCTTCACCACAAAAAGTGGAAAAAGGATATAAATATAATATAATATAATATAATATAATATAATATAATATAATATAATATAATATAATATAATATAATATATAATATAATAATTATGTCATTCCATTTGTAATTTTTACAATATCCATTACCGACCATTGAGTATATATATTTGGTAATATAAATAAATCAGCTGGAAAAATTTAAATACGCCAATCGATCAGAGAAGCAATCAATCCATATCCTTTGACGCAGCGGCAAAACACCTAGTTTAGCTCTAATTTTTCTACTACATTTGGAAAAATGAAGTAACTCCAATTGAAAAAATAAATATATGGGGCGATAGAGATTTAAAAAATAAGAAAAAGCGTAAGGTTAAAAAAATGGCGATCGCCAACATTTCCAGAGTTAAAAGCCTCTGAACTTTTAGAATTTTTAAAACATCAATGCGGGTACCATTTAAAAGCTTTTGAAGTGATCTTAAAGGAAATACAATTGTGTTTTTTAATGCCTAACCCATTATAAGCCAATGACATTTTTATGTAAAATTTGTACCTTAAAAAAAAAAAAACTTATATATATGGCGGAGGGTATACAGAATTTAACGCTCTTACTTGTTTTTTATCTCAATTTTATAAAGGTGAACTTACACTGGATAAATAATTATTCAGTTGATTATATTATTAAATAAGCTTAAAATTAAAAATATTACAATTACTTGCAAGGCGACGTTTAACAGAAAGGAAGAACGAATATATGTGACAATTAATAAAGAGAACAACGAACAATCCTTTGAGTTGAATCTCATCTAACAAAATTAGTATTGAATTACTATAAATATTTCTCTTTTTTTTTAATAAATTGGTTAAATAAGTAACGTTTAACTTCATATAGCTTAATGCAAATGTAGCGCTCCAAAGAATATTGTAATATCATAGTGTGTCTAATTTTTCTTTCAAATGAATTTAAAAGTTACAATGTACGTTAGGTTAAGCTTGTTTAAAGATAATTAATTTACCATAATACGATAAAAATTCGACAAATAATTAATTTCAAAATTAATAATATTATTCTCTTTTGTTGTTGTTGTTGTTTTTACGTTGTTTACTTCCCTTAATTTGTCTTTATTAAATAATAATTTTAATTACTTTTGTTTGAGTGTTTCTTAAGTTCTACAAGGGTACCTTAAGTGTATTGTCAACGAGTATAAATTTTTTTCTATAAACTTTACTGATTAATTAAAAACAAGTCGAACTGAATACTGTACTTAATGTATGTATTCATCACTTAAAAGTTTTCCCATAAGAAAACCCTAAAAAATAACTAAAACAATGATTAATATAAACAAAGTTCAACAATTAATCAATAATAGCACAAAGTATAACGAAAGAAAAAAATCTTAAGATTTCGTATGTTACAAATGGATTCAACTGACAGGTTGAAATTAATTTTTCACTAATGCAGCGTATGTGTTTCATGCTTTTTGCTGGCTTCAACTTAAGAGTTGCTACATAAAAAATTTCATGAAAATATTGTTTTTAATTCACATTAAAAAACTTTGCAACTAATTTATCATACACGTGTCTTGAAACATTCATGTGAGTTTAAGGTAAAGATTTTCGATATAAAATTAGTAATTGTTTTAAATTTGTTAAGATGTTATGTGCAGCTAAGTTAAGCGAATTACAACAAGAAAAAAACACAATTTTGCTAGAAAAAAATTTTTTAGATTTTAAAGCAATAATTTGAAAATAATTTTTTGTAAGAAATGCTTTTGAAAGGAAATTTAAATTGCAGGAATGATAACATACGACCAAAATCAGTTTTAACTGAACTGTTTTTTAAATGCGTCTTGTAATGACTTCTACATGTTTATAACAACTTAATAATTTTTTAAAAATTTCTTGTATGGATAAATTTTACATTGATTACATTTGTTTTCGGAGACGTTGAAACATTTTTCTGTTTTATTTTAAATATCCAGACATTCACAAATAAAAAGACAACTGCACCAACCCTACCAGATCTTTTCGCATTAGAAGAATTTGCACGGTTTTACTCGTCTAAAATTTGAGAACGCAATTTAGAGTAGCATGTCTCAATTAAGCTAAAGCAGAACGTTTTCCAAATTTTTTAAGAAGGCTAAGGCGATTGCTTTTTTAATGTTTTACATTATCCCGAATCGTGGATACGTGTGGCACGTTTATATGGAAATACTGAGCCTGACTCAGCTCGCCACATTTAATTGAAGCTAAGGTTCCACAAACAATCATATTGATACCGCTACTGTATTTGATTGATGTTTCTCACATGCTATGGAGCCATTTTCGCTGACGACACGACATTTACGTTTACATGGTTCGCCTCTTTAAAAAACTGTATTTCTTTTTGTGCTTACTGTTCAGCATTAAACTTTAAATCAATTAACTTAATAATTAATTTGAAAAACTACCACCTTATAAAGAGTCTGTATTTAGTTAGAGTATTTTAATTTTTTGTTTTTACAAGTTATTGGAATTTTTCTTATTTGGTCTGTTAAATTTGTGGTACAAACTTATAAGCAAGATTCTTAATTCTCTCACTAGTCACTGCTATAAAGGCATATCACACCACACCTTCATACAGCTGAGTACTTGCCATGATAAAGTTGTTCATTATAAATTTTTTTCTAAAGCAAAGTAAGAAAAAAATTATTATCACATGTCTTGTCATGATTCTCATGCACATCTAGCTTAATTACAAACAAAGTATTTCTATTAATAATCCTTCCGACATAAAAGCTAATTATTGAATAATGCCGCTAAATAAAATACGTGTGTGTTATTCTTGCAATTTAATTTTTTATGGTATAAAAAGTAATCACAAAATATGTTTAAAAACAGCAAAAATAATATAAATAAAAACAAGTAAGAGTGCGTAATTCGGCTATACCGTGTCTTGTATATGTATAACCACATGCATAAATAAACTGGCATTAGAACTTCTTTCCTATCATTAAGATTTTCCGTTCAGAACAAGTAACAGAAATGTTTTGCTTAGGGTTGTTGTCGCAGTAAAAGGAGGTAAAAAAGTAGTAAAGAAAACCACCTAGTCTTATGCTCGCGGCTTAAAAAATAATAACATTAAAAAAATTTAACATTAACAATTAAAAACTATTTTTTTATTCAACTAATAATTGGTAAGTTTTTTAATGCTGCAAAAAAAAATAAATTAACATTTTAAGTAAAATAACTTTATTTACTAAAATACTCCGAAATTAAAAGCAATTTGTTCGACATTCGCCTGCGCGAGAAATCGCAATACTTCAGTTGCAAAGTTTGTATCACAAAAATCATCCAACGTAATGATTATGTGCATTTTCGTGTGCACAAATATGTTTTAATTTTGACGGCGAATAATCCTTACAAAAAGATCTGTCGTTCGTTCCATTCATGTTCCAAGCATACGTTTATTTAGTTTTGTTTTTGTAGCTAAACTTTTGTTTAAGTTAAAAACACTAAGAAAACTTAATTTTTCAAGAACTGGATATTTCAAACAAAATTAAATTTGAATAAGAGAATACTTGAATAATTAAATTTTGAAAAAAGCCGGCGTGCTAAGGGCATCGAATAAGACTAATCCGTAAATATAACTACGTTCAAAATAAAGGATGTCCTAAAAGCTGATCTTTTTCTTCTCTCCCACGTTTGGGACCATCATATTTTAAGCCAGCATTATGCTATTGGTTCGTCTGTTAATGTATCTGTTCGGGGGCTGGCTCGGTTTGCTATTATTATAATACTATAAATATTATTATTTAGTTTTTTATATCTTTTTTTATTGAGAGCTAGGGTGATACAAAATTTGTTTTTAATTATTTATGGGTGTGCGTTGCGACATATAAAAATCGTGTGTGTTGTATGGAGACATTCTTAAATTTTTTATATTATGTATTAACATTTATTTTAATTACTAATTGGTAGTCTTCTATTTTTCCTTTTTTTTAGTTGGTTAAAAAACAAAATTTTAACATTTCACCAAAAAAAAAAATATATTAATGTCATTTAACTAAAAATTCAAAAGAAAATTGAAACTTAAAATCTAAATTTTAATAAACCAACAAGACGAAAAAATCAAGCAAATTTGAGTTTCGCAGAAACGTAACTTAAAATTACAACACTAAGACTTTTTTTTTATTAATATACGTGCGTTTTTTTAATTTTTATTTTTGTAATTAAATATTTGTTATTAAATTCATGAAATGCCAATTATCTGAAGTAACGCTTATGGTAAAATAAACCTTTAAATAAACCTTTAATAAATATTGTAGTCCTTTTACCAGTCATTTTACAAAGTGCTTAAAATAAAATTTATTAAATTTTTTCTATAAAAATAAATAACATTCTCTTGAGACATTAAACGGTAAAAAAATTAATTTGTAAACGGTTTCAACACTTCCTTATTTTTAATGGCCGATATAAATCCTTAACTATAAATTTACTCATAATTAAATCCAACACGTATACAAAAATTCATTATAAAAATATTTGGTTACAAAGTGAAAATAAAAAGCACTTTAACAAGCACCACAATGTGATGCTTGAAATGTAAATAGTTACAACACTTGTCGTAAATTGACTTGAATTTATTGGAAACAATAAGGCAACTTCCTTTTTTGAAACTGACAACAATGCATCCGTATGTTTCAGCTCAAAATAAAATTGAGAAACTCAATTTAAAAACGTGTTCAGTAAATTTTGCTGTTATTGGTGAGTCTGACTGGTTGGTGGCTCTGGTCGGATCTGGTCACCAAATGAAATTCCACAGCACATTAATCACTGTCAAACAATGCTGGTACTCATTGTTGTTTTAGTTTTTATTTTGTTGTTATTGGGTAATTTATTTTTACCACGTAAAGACTAAATGACGAAACATGAGTAAAATCAGACGTTAAAAATTTGGGAATAATACAGTGGCATTTTAAAAATAGATTTAAAAATTTAATATTTAAATTAATTATGAACTTTTGAAGAAAAAAAAGTATGATTAAATTTTTGTTTCAATGGCAACATATTGTGCGAGTTTATTGAAATCCTTAGCGTTAGTAAAATTGACTACCACACTAGGCATAGATAGTCATAAAGAAGTCTGTTTTACTCAGAAAAAGTGTCACACAGCTACTTAAACGAAATGCAATCTAACACGAAATTCTCTTGGCACAAACATTATTATTATTTGAAAGTCTCACAGACCTTTAAAAAATAAGTAACACACACTTTTTTAACACATTCGAATTTTTAGACGAATCTAGGTTAGAGGCGGCCGTGTTGCCACAGCCCACTTGGGTCCATTGATTGGTCCCTTTGTGTTACCTGCTGTTAGAAGGGAGAGAGAAGAAGAAACAGAGAGAGAAGATTAGGATAGAATTAGGGATGAGGAGATGAACAGGGGCAGAAGAAGGAGAAAAAATAAATAACCGCGGGTCCGAGAATACGGAGAATGCCCGAGAGAAAAATGCAGAGAAGAATCTGCTAAGTGGGTTCAGTCGACCAAGGTATGCGCTCATCCCCTGAATGAGTCACGGTTTCCGGTTCTGCGCCGGCGAACACCCATTGACGAAATATCAGAAAGGACCTCATAGTACCGCAGTCGTCCAGCGCACGGCATTGACAGAGGAGGTGTTCCACCATCTCCTCCTCCTTCTCCTCGTCCTGGTAACTTCTGCAGAAGACTTTAAAAGGAATACCCATTTTCCTAGCATGGGTTCCGAATAGACAGTGCCCAGTGACCACTGCCACCAAGTGACGCAGTCGAACCCTAAGTAGCTGCAATAGTGCAGCCGCCCTGCCCCGATCCAAAGAAGGCCAAATTGTTCTCATTGTTCGCACATGTCTACTCGTTCGACCACCTGGTATGATCCAGTTCGTAGACCTCAGCGTTAATGCGCTGTCCGCAAGCAGAGAGGGGTATGCCACAGAAAATGTCAATGTCACCATCGTCAAGCATTGTCCCCCTCTTTGCAAGTTCGTCGGCAACAAGGTTGCTCAAAACGGTCCCGTATCCCCTCACCCACTTTAGGCTGACTGTCGAAATCTCCGCCATCCCGTTAAGGGATATACGGCATTTAGAGACAAGTTCAGATGTAAACACACCTTTGAGGGACGTAATTGCGGCTTTACTGTCGGTGCAGATGAAAATACCCCTGTTGGATATGTTATAGTACCTCAACCAGCATACCGCCTTTGTAATAGCAGATATTTCCGCTTGTAAAACACTACAGTCACTTGGGAGTCTAAAAATCATCCTTATCCCAAATTCCTCAACAAATACCCCACCCCAAACGTCCCTTTCTTGGAGCCATCCGTATATACACAGAGTGCTCGAGATGGAACAGAGTGGCCCTCCGTCAGGTCAAAGAGAAATCTCCTTATGAGGAAGGGTTCTGGGGTGCAATAGTCCACAAGATCAGGAATAACATCCGTGATCCGTAGTACGCTAGCATATTCCCATGATTTATGGTTCCATGCACCTATAACATTCAGTCTGACTGCCGTCCTCAGCGCCACCCTCTTGGCCTGAAGATCCACTGAGGGCCAGTTAAGTATGGCGAAAAGCGCCTTTGTGGGCGTTGATCTAATGACCCCAGTCACTAAAATCGCCATCGAATGTAACTATTTGACTTATCTAAGTCTGATAGCGAGTTATAGGCTTAAATTAAAATGGTTATACAAAGAGGCATGTTATGTGAAATTAATCACATAACATATTTAAATGTTGAAACTTTGCCTTTTGAAAAAACTCATTGAACATAGAGCAAAATAACGAACAGACCTTTATGTACACGATATGAAATCATTTCTGCTTGTGCTTATTCGCTTCTTATATAATTTGTGGCGCTAAAAATGATTAAAAGTAAGTTATTTCTTTTTTATACCCTTCACGATAAAAAGTGGAAAAAATAATTATTATCACCATGTCACTTGCCAACGGTATTTGATATAGCCTGGAAATCCTGTACAAGTAGTAGAAGACAGGAGCACAAGCTCTCAAAATTATTATCGTCTACATAGATGTAAGAGGTAGAGTCGTGAAACGCTTCTTATGGCTGGATTGGTAGTGTAGTTTTTGTACGAGTATTCTTATTAGGGCACGCGGTGAATACTTTGTCTTCCATAAAAAAACAAATTCCCGAAATAAGACAAAAATATTAATTGTATATGGTTTAAGTTATAAATAATTAAAAGACGAAGTCGTGGACACTGCTAATTAATTATTTGAATAAAATTTTAATGAAATTTTTTTGGTTTATCGAGGCTCAGAATGCACTACCAAATCGCTAGACTCACTCTTACGGAAAATACTAGACATACGTTATAAAGGGGTCTTAAGTTTGCTTCATTACTTAGCAAATTTTAGCTAAGTTTATAATTGGTAAAAAAAGTTTTCTAAACTGTTTTACCTTATGTAAAATCAATGCAGTCACTTTTATTATTTTAAATTTCAATAATTCAAGAACTTGCCTTATTGAATTACTACTTTGTCATCATTTAAAATACAAACTTTCTTTACAAATTAATATTAAAGTTTCTTAAATACTTCTAGCTTATTGCATATTCTTCTTCAGTCTTTTAGTCATACATGTCCATGTTACTCCGTATTTGTTGATAAATAATGGTCATTTTAAAGATCACGTATAACATTTTTCATTAGTGCAACATGCACTTTTTATTCTTAATTTTGTTTCTGTGTACTTTTTACTTTGAATTGTTTTAAGATGCCAGAGCAAGTTTCTTCAAAGTCTGTAAACAGTTGCTTAACAAATGTTATAACTCCAACAAAAAAAAGAAAAACTTCTAGCAAAAAATATCAAATGTGTTCAATAACTAACCTGCATGTTTCGTTCTTTGAAAGAAATAAAATATTAGAGGGAAAGAGCCAAAAGACAACAGAAAATAAGGACACCATGAAATGCCAAAGCTAAAGAAGTAAAAAATATTTTAAAAGACAAATTGCGAGAAGTGCACAAAACTTTTCAATTACGTTAATTTAACTTTAACTCAATATTCCATTTCGTTACGTTTTGTTTTGTTTCGTTATTTATTTGTAGGAATACGTTTGATTGAAGCAGTCACTGTTAAGGCATGGCTTCAATAAGCATTCAAGTAAATGCGTTGGTTTGGAATAGTTACCAAGTAAAATTATTTTAAAGTAAAATTTTAAAAAATGCAATTACATTCATTCTATGGAAACTGTATTATTTGAAAATTGATTTCTTATTTTGTCTTTCGAATAAATAAAATTTCTGATTTTTTAACCAAGAAATTAATCGACTTTAACAAAGTTAATTATTTTTTAGATATTTTTAAATTTAATATTTAGAGACTATAATAGTCCTTTAGTGTATTCTTAATGTCAAAGGGAATGATTTTTTCCAGAGTTTTTAATCATAATATTACTTAGCTTTTGCATCTCATAATAAACATAACTTATCTAATCTCACAAAACATAGACCATTTTTTAGAAGTCGTAGCAGCATTTATTTACCACAAACCAAACTTTTCTTAAAAATTTTCATTTCAAAAGTAGATCAGATACGATGTAGCGCAAAAGAAAATTATTTGTTTTTTTTTAATTTTGCTGAGGGAAGTATAAGTCTTTGACTAGAGTTTATCTGAAATTTTTTTCTTTATTTGATAGGTTTTGCGCTCAGATTTCTCCGTTTAAAGAGGAGTTCATAATTTTAGAAATTAAAAGGTGTTTCCATACATGTTTTTTACGTATAATATGAACCGTAAAGGGCACCAATATAGCTCCCAATACAAAAAATTAAAAGAAAAATAAATCTAAATATTTAAGGGTGTCTCCATAGGTGACGTGAATTTACCTACCTGGTGTTATATTTTAAGCCGTAATACACAAACGCTTGAAAACTGGAAAAAATTTCAATTACTAAGATCGCTAATACAAAAAGTATAAATTTTCAAAAGTATAAATAAAAGGGCGACACATTTAGTTTAACGCATTTGGGAATACTTATGAATAGCTTTAGACAGTTAGTTGAAATTTACCAAAACCCTATATTACTGACTAGGACATGCAAATCTGTTTGGCGGCGAGCGCCTAATATCTCTATATTTATCAGGTGGATATACGCCAAGTGATCAGCGTCTAGCTGTTATTTATCTTTGTATTTATACGGCCAAGGTCATCCAATTATGTCTTTAGGAAATAAACACAGTAATTGCGAGCAAGGTTTTCCAAAAACTAAAGTTCTTGTCAAATTTCTTTCCTTATTTACAAAAAAAAAATCTTTAACATAAAATTAAAAATTAAAAGTAAATATTGGTCTGTATTGCTAAGTCCACCACAATAGCAAGTATATAATTTTAATTTAAAAAGTTAAAAGTGCCCCTATAGTTTATGTATTTTGATGTATACGGCCAAACTGTGCAGACGGTTGCAATTTTCAAAGAGCTATAACTTCATGTATAAAATTTGAATTTAGAAATTAATGGGCGTCTCAATCGTTAATGGAAATTGATGTATATGGCTAAACTTGTGAAACGTTATAAGTGATTGCTGAAATTTGTTTCGATGTCTGTTTTTCTTTGCAAGAATTGTTATCTTCAATAATTATCTCTACTTAGTTCTGGTTAACTTCTTCGCAAAATATGTAATTTTTTACTAATATACGTATGAACAAAAAAATTTTGAGTATAATACACATTGTGGCAACAAAAAAATGATTGTTTTTCATTTTTGGTCAAAATAATTTTTAATTTATTTCCACTATAAAGTATGGTTGTTGAAAAAGAACCACTACAAAAACATGTTCACTTAATTACCAATAGTCAGAAAACACATACACGCAAGAAAAAACATAAACACTCACAAACAGAGGCAAAACGGAAGTGCAAAAATGTGTGCGCCTTTTAAAAACAACAAACGGATAAGCAAACATTTTAATGGGCAGGATACCAGTAAATATTGGTAAATATTTACCAAACATCACTAAAATCTACGAATGCATTGAAAAACACAACCACATATGAAAATAGTTTTTATTGTCGAGTTCATTTTTGAAAAGCAATCACACACAACAAAATTTGTGTGTGCAGATTGCACTTGTGCAACAAAAGTGTATTAACTACAAATTTTTTTATTTGGACTTTTAAAAAAACAGACATTTTGTTCTAATATTTATCCTTTGTAAAACATTATTATAATTTTGTGCACTAATTAAAAAAATCGATACTTAAATTTTTCCAAATATATGGGGCGATAGAAAATTAAAAAAGATAAAATAAAAAAATTAATACTTTTTATAATTTTACATACAAATGTCACCGGGTCTTCATGAGTTAAGCATTTTTTTTTTTTTTTAGCATTTCCAAAAAGATCTCTTTAAATGACATCTATATTGGTGCAATATTGTACTTTTCTATGAAGACAAATTTCTATGAGGACAAATTTCATCGCTTGATGTTTTCTTTTATTATTTTTTAATTCTCTATCGCCCCATATACGAGGGCTGCTATATATATTTCTGGCCTGGCAACACTGAGTGCCACCAAGTGCAATCTGACATTTCCATTGGAAAGTTTGTCATTTTTAAGCATAATCGTACTAAAAACGTTTTGACGTACGACCATTATTTGTGTTGTTTACAGTGACTAGAAAAAATTAATATAGAAAAAATGGAATTAACTCGTGAACATTTTCGTGCCATCATTTTTTACAACTTTCGACGTGGATTATCACGACAAGAGTGCATTGATGAACTTAAATCTTTGTATGGCGATGAAGCACCATCCTATAGCACTGTAAAAAATTGGTATAATGAATTTAATAGTGGCCGAAGCTCGCTCAAAGACGAATTCCGTGAAGGTAGTCCAAAAACGGCTGTTGTGCCAGAGAATATTGATGCCGTGCGTGGAAGAAGCACTTCGAAGCAAATGGTCACCTGTTTCTTCGGCAAAACTGGTCATGTGGCGACTGTTCCGCTTGATCAACGTAGGACGGTCACTTCTGAGTGGTACACTACAATTTGTTTGCTTGAAGTCATCGGAGAAATTCCAAAAACCAACAAGAGAAGACGAATCATTGTTCACCATGACAATGCGAGCTCTCACACATCGGCTCAAACCAGAGCGTTTCTGATTGGCCAAAACGTCGAATTAATGGGTCGTACGCCGTACAGCCCTGACTTGGCACCTAATGACTTCTTCTTGTTTCAGCACATCAAGAAAAAAATGCGTGGTCAACGATTTTCATCGCCAGAAAAAGCAGTTGAAGTGTTCAAAAACCATTTTTAGAGGTGTCTCTATCGGAGTGGAAAAAGTGCTTCGACAACTGGTTTGAGCGCATGCAAAAGTGTATAAATCATGCTGGAGAATACTTTGAAAAACAATAAAACCATTTTTGATTATAAATATTCGCATTTTCACTATTAGGCCAGAAATATATACAGCAGCCCTCGTATATTTGGTTTTTATTGAAGTTACTTCGTTGTTCCAAATTATATGGAAAAAATACCAGGCGTGGTGTTTTCCCTTCTGCCTCGAAGAATATGCACCAATTTTGATCATTTTCAATTGTAAACTTTTCAAAACTATGTCTGATCGATTGGCAAATTTAAATTTTCTCTAGCTCATATAGTACCTTGGCAAAGTTTATTTCAACACTAACACGGACGGACAGACGGACATAGTTTAATCGACTACGCTGTGGATAAGAACTCAGAATATAAATACTTTATTGGTTTGGAAATGGATATTATAAAAATTACAAAAGGAATGACAAACTTAGTTATAACCTTTTTCCAATTTTTTTGGTGAAGGGTATACCAACATATTAATATAAAATAATCCAATATGGATGGAGAACAACATCTGCCTATAAATTTTTGTTCAATTGCTACGCTTTCTGCTATATTTATTTTTATATAAAACATTTTTTACGTATCTGCTGTTTATATCTTTCACTTTTAATTTTAAATATAATCGTTGGATGTTTGTGAAATAAAAACAACCAGAATGAGCAAATTGCAAAAAGCATCAGCCATTCATAGAGCGCCGTGTAAATTTAACAATTTATATTCTCAGTTTTAATTTTAAAAGCCTCACAGATATATAAAAAAATTAAATCCTTAATCGGCTTTGTTGCATCATAAAAATGTTTTACCCCCGGTAGCAGTTAAAAAATTATTTGTTATGGAATGCTGCATTTGGAAATTTTTTTATTTTATTTTCATTAACATATTAAAATATTTGCAATGAAAAATTCAGTTTTAACTCCATTTCCCGGTTTTATAAATATAAATAAATTTTTTGTATTAATTGCCATTAAGTTTTCATATTTTTTGAGTACAACCAATTTGGAATATTTTAGTACAGGAACTTTTTAATTCTGATTAATTCGAAATATTTTTACAAATTCAATAATTTTCAGTTAGGCTTACGTTCGCTATTAACGATGTTAATAATTACAATTAGAAAATTATGTGTAGAAATCAAAAAGCATATCCTAGTAAGTTTGAATATAAAATAAAATAAAGGAGTATTTGATAATAAAGTAAAAAAAGGCTCTAATTCTTAACCAACGCTTAGCTGCAGATCAAGGTTGTAGACAACTAAGAAGTGCAATTTTATTTGATGGTATCTAAATTTTATTGTTCGCTTTAAAATTGGCAAAACTGTTTTATGACTCCTTTTCAAAATTACAGCACAAGAGGTGCCACTAAATAAAATGCGAATCTCATGGCGTTTAAGCTGCCATAAGCTGCAACAGAGACTCTAGTAGAGGCATTAAATTGCTTTACGACCACCATTGCTTCAGGCTGTAGTTAAGAAATAAATAACGGCATGCACAAATATGGGACGAACGAAAACTTGCTCATGAATAAGCAAATTGATGCAAAGATTTGTTAATAAAACATTTGACTTCTAAGACTTTAGAATGTGTCAAGGGTAAGAAAGAATAGCTGGCAGTATATCGACAATAGCCTCAAGTACTATTTATTGTGTTTTGTGCAGAAAGCTTTTTGTCTTTGTTAAAAACTTTTTTAAATACCTGGTGATTTAAGCAATTTATTCTTTTCCGTGATTTTTAGCTGCAGACTAATTAAATATCATTACAAAACAGTAGATACACGTTTCCTGACAGCTGAGGAATATATGTAATTCTATATATAAGTTCTGGGGATGATAGATTTTTTCAGGTAGGAAAGTTTATTTTAGCAGGCATCTTACAGAAACCAATTCCGATTACAAGTAAATTCAATTCTGAAAATTTAAAAAAAAAAAAAAAAAGAGAAACGAAAGTTTTCGTTAAAAAGTGGAATTAAGTTTCTTTGAAATTTTTTTATTTTCAGTTTTAGTTTTCTTTTATTATGTGTCTTGTTGTTTTCTTTGCCATATTTAAGCTATAGTTTGGAGATTTAGCATTTTTAGAATTAAACAAACATGATTGGTGTCTAAGGAAGGTAAAACAAAATCGATTGGAATGGGTAATTCCTTATTAGTCATTCCGACCAAAGTGTTTGACATGCCTGTATAATACAATTTATAAAAACTGCCAATTTATTATGTAGCTTCAGAAAATAAATAAAAAGTTCCAAAAATTAATAGAGTCGATTCTATTTAAGCCTTCAGTTTATTTTTTAGCACTCTCCTATTGTAACCGTATGCTACTGTGACATTTTATCGAAAGCAGTTGCAGTTGCATCGCAATGCATCTAAATCATGTCGTTCAGAAGATGCGAAGTCTTATTGAAAAATTCAAAATCTTATTGCACCAGTTTGAAAAGAACAGCAGTGTTACAGATTCCCTATGATAATAGTTTAACTAAAGAGCTTAAAAGCTATTGGGATGTTAATAAACTGCATTAGCCACAAAATGTATACTGACTTAGATTAAAAAAAATCCAGTGCAATTAACTCTATAAAAAGGTGCTTCTTACACAGCGATGTTTTGCAAAAATTAAATAACCATCATCATTTGTATTACATATTTATGTCTCAATCTCCACCCTACAGAATAATGATCACCATGACTGCACGGCTCCACAAAGACCAGTCAATATTTCAAGGGATCTATTATCCCATCAGTAAGCTGATATGCAAATTGAACAAGAACGAATGTAAACAAAGTCATAAATTTGATTAAACGACAAAACGTTATACCATTGAACAAAACATTAACATTTATATTGTTCTTAAAATTAGAATAAAAAACACTGAGGCAATAATGCCTTTAATTAATTAATTAATTCTCTTACCTTCTTTGGAACGAATTGCAATGCCTCTGGTGTAGTAGGAGCATTAGCAGTTTTTGAGTACAGCCATTTTATTTGTTTCTTTACTTCGCAAACGAATTAATGCTGTAAAGTAAAACCGTCTAAGAAGTCGCTAAAAATGTAAGTTAAAGTAATTAAGTTGACTGTGGCTGGGTGATGAACCCAGACTATCATTAGTATTTCTGATACATGCAATAAGCAAGATTAATTAAAAATTAAAATCTAACAGAAGTTAATAAAAAAAAGCTTAAATTAGAGCTCCTGCCACACTGAATGAAATTATTTGTACTTCTTTAAACTTTATTTGTATCACCTTCGTTTCTTTATAAATATTGAGCATATTCTTGAATGCTTAGAAATGTTGTGTGGTCAGCAAATGGAAATCGCTACTTTTTATCAAATTTGAAGATTTGCTCTATTGATTTTTTTTATATTTGCTTACGTTAATAATTTTATGATACTTTTTATTGCCTTCTTAAATCTTGTTGACTTCAGCGTATTCTTTCTTTCCTAAACAATTTTCAATTTCCATTTGATGTCAGTTTTTCCAATTTAATTTTTTTTTTCTTCGACAAATATTTGTATGCCAATATGGCAAAACGATAAATCTCTACACTTGTATGTTATACTTTTATCATTCATGGCGAAGGGTATTAAAGTAAAACCAACAAATTATAAATGAACGAATCTGCATCCTATTGACCCAATTTCAATACTCGCACACATAAATACAGAATATACAAATAAAGCTGCTTTATACACACCAATACTTGATGATAGACACTTCCGGTCTATTTTACTTATGGTTAACTAAAGTACTAACTTTTTGGTTGTGTGCGAGATGCGGCTTGAAGTGAAACTTTCTAAAAAATTTAAAAATTCTTCTGAACAGTTGTTGTATTTATTACTATTTATTTTCTTATCAATTTTAAAAACTTGGCAGATTTAGTCAGTGGAAGTGTGGAACAATGTGTTTATTTAGGTGCTTTTAAATTCGTATTGATATATTGAATCATTTTATTAAAACTAAATGAAAAAATTATATCAAAAGAAGAAAAATAAACTCTTAAATATATAATTGAAAAATGCTGCCTCTTGCAAAATTTAACTAAATTCGTTAAATATTTGGGAAAAAGTAGCTGATATCATCTTCGACAAAAAAAAAAAAAAAAACAGCGAGCAAATCATGTTGCATAAATAAAAAAATAATATTTGTACAGCCTTAGCAGCATAAAACAACACAATAGTTCTGCCTAAGGAAACGGATGGCAGCTTTCATTGCATTTATACTCGAAGGATTTCATGATAGAAAAACTTTTTCCATTTTCACAGTGTTCTGTTAGTGTTATTGTTTTTATTTCTTACTGCCAAATCACTTTTTGTTCCACTGCACTTTTAATTTCTCTCTCACACACTATAATCTTTTGTTTGCAAGTTGCAGTTGTTTTCTCGTTTAAAATAGCAAATACAATTGAAAAGATTGCTGAAATCACTATTAAACAGACAATGAAAATGCCAGTTTCTCATTGCGTTCACAATTTGTTTTAAATAGTTGAATGTACAAAACTTGCAAACAAATTTCTTAAATAAGAACTGTATAGAAATGGGCTCACACTAAAGGGATTTTTTTAATTAAAAGTGGAACAAGGATAAAAACTGGGTGTAAGACCCTCACACATTTTTCAATCAATTGTGGCAGCGTAATTTACCGAATGCTGTATTTCAAGTGCTCAAACGCTGCTACCCAAAGAAGTCTATCTAATGCATTATTGTTGGCCAAATTAAAGAAATACTACGGGAAATAATGAATTATATCACGCACTGTGTGGCATACAGCTTCACTATTGACATTATTACAAATAATAAAAATAAAAAATACTTAACTACCAATTAATGCTAATCATTTTATTTTAATTATAATTGTTTTATGAATGGTAATGAACTTTTAATGAAGCTGTTTAATTACAATAGGAAAAAAATATTGTGTTTATGAATAATAATTTTTAGGTGGCAAAACCTACAAAAAGTACTAGACAAAACATTAATAAACATTAAACCTTTTGTAAATGGATCAGCATTTAAAAATGTTATATATTTAACATTTCAAGGTGTCTCCTAACAACTGGGATGTTGCAGTTGTTATTATTTATATCAAAAAATGTGTACCTTTAGAGTTTTATTCTTCCCGATAATATTAAAACATATTTATTTCATTAAATTTTTGGGATAAAATAATATTTTATTCTACTATACGTTAAGGTCTTTATTTTGTTTACAAGGAAAAATAATGAATGTTTATTACTGGTAATGCTTTAAGATCATTTAATCATTAGTCAATAATGTTAACTGGTTTTAAATAATTATCGATTAAAGCTTTTCATTGAAAGGCATTACCATCATTAAAATTGTTGGCATTATTTCTGCTTCAATGCTAATGAATTTGAAAACTAATAAGCCCATCAATAAAATTAATACCAGTCATCTAAGTGACAATTAAATAAAAGTAGTAAAAGTCAGCGTTTTAGCCTAAAATTTAAACAGTTTCATCACAAGAAAATAGAATTTCCATATTTCCTATGATAAAAAATCAATTTTTTATTTAATATTTTTTATTTTTTTTAAACTATGAGGTCATGATGCTTAGGGTGCCTTCAGGCGAAATTTTTTTACATATAACTTGTCAGATTTTCTATAACAAAATACATATGTATGTATCGTGTAAACAATTTAAAACATTTCTTGTGTTAAATACATGTGTAAAAAAAACATTAGATCATATTTAATCTAGAACGTGTTCTTTTTTTATATGCAAAGCATAAGACTTTCAGTACAGCAACTTTTACATTCTTTACTTATTCTGTTCTTAAATGAGAAAAAGTGTAAAAAGAACTAAGATCTATGAAAGCAGAATAGAGTTGATAACTTTATTAATATTATCAGAGCCGCATATCAAAACACCTGCTGTCAACAATGATTTACTTTGCACGTTACATTGGACGTAATTTTAAACGCAAAATTTTACTTTGAAATAAAAAGATTGTACATGCGGATTTTTAAACTGAAAAGTCAAATGTAAAAAACATTTCGTCTAATCTTTATCTTTACCTTTATCATCTTTATCTTTATTCAGTTGGGAAATGAAATCATCATTTTAAAAGTTGAAGTTTAAGAGAAAAAAAAATTATGAGAGGGATAACTGGAAAAGCTGTCACTTCGTTGAAATCTTAATCTATGTGCTCCGGAATTTATACGCACCAAGTCGAAACTAGACCGCTCGTATAGAGAAATCTCCTACCAGTAAGTTATTTTGAATTGTATCTTTGAAATGTTTAGACGAAAAGTTTTACAGCAAATAATTATGATACCTTGGAAATCGATACACAGACAGAAAAATTTTTTTTCAGAATTTAAGTAATGCAATGCCGATGCGTTTCAATTCCGAGTGATATAAGAATAGGCAGAACGAATATCATTTCTTCAAATTATTCCAAGAGTAGAATTATATAAAATAGATTAAAATTCTTGAACTGAATTGAGACAGCTCTGACTTCAGACCTGGTTGGCCAGGTTTCAACCTCTGCGACAACCAATAATAAAAATGGCTGGCGATACTTTCATCACCTGTTCTTTTTTTCCTCTATGCCGTTTCTAAAAAATGTAGCACGGTTACTCTAATTAAATAGGCGTTGATGCCTGGGGTATATACGGCTTAAGTATTCCCTCCCCTTCTGACAGCAGGTAACACAAAGGGATCAATTAATGGACCCAAGTGAGCTGTGGCAACACGGCTGCCTGCATAACCTAAACTAACCAAACCTAAGGGCTCGATTGGTTTAAACGGGTATCAGAATTTTTTAAATTTTGTATGTCCGTGTTGGATGGCGCTTGCGAAAGAAAGTTGAATTGAAAATTATTTGTAATAATTAACATTATTGTTCAATTTCTATAAGGCTTAAGTTCGTTATGATATGTGATTATTGATGAGGGGAATATTAAAATTAAAAACGCTACCAGAATGTTTTGCAGTTTCTTCATTAATTTAATTCACACATGGGAGTGATAATTTACATGGACTAATTAAATAAAAGAAGAATTGAATAATAAACAATGCTTATAAGATTTTTATTCTTACCATTATATTTACTAATGGCAATGCCTTTCAATGAATGGATGTTATCCAAAATTAGTTAGAAAACAAAGTTATTATGATATGTTACTGATCAAATGGTTTCAAATTCTCTAGCATTAATAAACTTCAATACTTGTAATTTTAAACTAAAGAATAGTAAAGTATTGCTTAAAAATATATTTTTATTGCAAAAATTTGGTGAAATTCATACGTTTAATATTCTCAAGAATAATAAGACACTGTTGTTTCTAATTGGTTTTTTATTTTCGTGTGAGTAATAAGATCTGCTAGCTAGAGAAATAGTTGACATTGGATTTTAGACATCACCTGTCTTACTAAGAACTGATAAATTATTCAAATTTGTTTTATTTTTAAAGGTTCTGCTATCATAAATTTATTTTCTAATAACACAATTATTTTTTTTCAATTATAGATAGTAATTAAACAGTTTCATTAAAATGGGATTACCGTTAATAAAAACAATTATAGATAAAATAAAATTGTTAGCATTAAGTGGCAGTTAAATTTTTTTTCGTTGTCATTATTTTAAACAACCCCAATGAAATTTCAATGGCAATGAAAACATTCCAAGTATGAAGGATATAATTATCAATTGCAATATTTAAGCTTTAAATTATTTTTAGAACATAATTTTTCCCAATTCATGTCCTTAATTGATTAAGAGTGACTCGCTTCAAAGACCCTTCCTCACTAGGTTATCAAACTTTCATGTAAACAACTTAATAAAATTTATTTAAACAAACAAACAAATTTGACCTACTGCTATAATTAATTGCCATTATAATTCAACCAATACTTAAATGTTTTTAATATTTAACATCTTTAAATCCAAAAAAGTTTTTAATTGCCTGTCTCTTTATATTTTTTGTAAGTAGTAAACTTGAATAAAGTTAAGAAGTTTTTAATTTAAAAATGAAATATATCTTTTGTCTTTGACATATTTCTTTTTACCTTATCTTGATTTTATATAAATATAATAATTTTATTTTTACTCAACAATACAAAAACACTCCACTTAACTTCATTTTACTGATTGTTTGTTTACATTTTTATTTTTTTAAGTATTCCTTCTTATTGTTATGCGTACAGAATTTTTCTGTTATTCCCACATGCATGCTGTAACGTAATCCTTAAAAAATACATTGTTAAAAATAAGTACAAGAGAAGATATAAGAAGAGAAGTCTGCTCTTGACATAAATGTCATACAAATACAAATGCGTGACAAAAGTACCAAAATAACAAAAGCATTTGCTTAACTACATCTTTTCTGGCGTGTTTTTTCATTACCAGTACACAAATATATTTTTTACTAAATATGTATGTCACATGATTTTAATACGATGCCAAAAATATTTTATTCACGTTGCTCTTTTTTTAACTATTTTGGTTTGTTATTAAGCGTTTATTCATGTGTAAATAAGTATGTGTTCAACATACGTACCAAAAGAGAAGAAATTTTTATTCTGTAGACATCTGTAAATATTGTGATCGTTGGAATTATCGTTGAATTCCATACAATACAGGTAGAAAATAATAAAATAAAAAAATATTAAATAAATAAAGAAGCAATTAATATGTTAAATGTAAGAGTTAAAAAGAGTTAAAAAAAGTATATGCTGAGCAACATTCGCAAGGTACAATGTCGAACCTTATCATTCTAAATTTGTGTCCTGCTCTCAGCTTACCTTGATCAACGGCCAAACAGGCGATTAATGAATGAAAATTTTGCATTAATATCAGGTCGTTGAAAACATGCTAAACCATACGACAACTGCTTCAGTAAAGCAGCATATTATAAGTTATAACTAGAATTTCTCTTTATTAGCCTTCTTCACTCACAAGTACAAAGAAAGATTTACAAAAAAATTTACTACCATTAATTCGGATATGCTTTTCAAAATAAGATTTCATAAATAATCGCCATTTTTAACCGATTTCAAAAAATGCTAAGGATATCAATTCGTGTAAATGTTGCATCTTTTTATGTTTGTGCCCGCAGAACTCAGTCATTTCTGAATCGATTTTGAAAATTATTGCTTTATTTGAGAGGTAATCCTCTTTAAAAATCACTTTCATTTCAACTTTTGAAACTTTATAAACAGACTGCTAAAATTTATAAGAAACTCGTTGATGAAAAGACAAAATTTTTTAACAGTTTTAGACAGACGGTTGAAAGCTAAGATCTGTTTTGAAGTTTATTTTTTGGAAGAATTATAACAAATGTATAAAAAAAAATTTAAAAATAACAAATACCTCACTGTAAAATATAAAAAAAAATTATATTTTCTTTAACATCACAATTTAAGCAAAAAATATCTAGGTTTTAGCAAAAGGTTAAAATAAATAACCTTAAAAACGAAAACTTATTAAAAGCTGATATTTTATTGAAAATTCGCAGTTTCTTAGTATTTCGCATAAAACCGAAAAAACCTTTTTTTTGAAAATTTCAACAAAATGTCAAATAATGCAAAATAATGGCGACTTCGGTAAGAATTAAAATTTCACTCTTTAATCGCTAAATCTTCGAAAAATAAAGAACAGAAGAATTGGCAAAAAAAAAATATACTTGCAAACCAAATTAATTTCTTATACTGAAACATCTTAAATTGTTGAGTACTATGAAGATGAGTATAAAAGAGACAAACGGCTTTATATGAATCAACGTATATTTTATGCAAAAGTGACAGCCTACACCCGTAATAAAGAATTTTCTGTTTGCTTAAAAATGCAAGTAAAGTCAACAAAAGTTTGGTTTTTTTTTTGGTTCTCTTGGTGATTTAAAGAATGATTTTGTGAAGCTTTTTTTTGCAGATATCAGAATTATCGTGTTTTGTAAATAAAAAACAACAGATTATATTCAAACGACAATCTAGCACACAATTTTGAATTATCGAAAACAGAAGTTTTAAGGTATGGTCTTATTAGTCAAATAATTTACCAAATACACGTAAGCACTAAATTGTTAGAAAATGTTTATCCTTCTAATACTTATAAAAAATATGTAGGATCTTACATTTCATTTTAAGTATATAAAAGGCAAGAATTCATATTTGTTATATTATAAATCGTCACTCGTGAAACGTTGATTGGTATCGCTCAACATTGATTGGTATCGCTCAGCATTCACAGTAACAGCATTTCCAGCATCATCTTCGAAGAAAAATGACCCAATGATTCCATTTGCCCAAAATGCACACCAAACAGTAACTTTTGTGGGTGTAGAGATTTTTCATGAATAACACGAGGATTTTCATCACCCCAGATATGACAATTTTACTTAATGACGAATCCATCCATTCTGAAATATGCTTCGTCACTAAACAAAATTTTGCTTGAAAACAATGGATCTGTTGTTCGTTGTTCAATAATCCAACTAGCGAAACTACGACGTTGTAAATGATATCTTTCTTTCAATTCCTGGGTTAATTAAATTTTATAAGCATGTAAATGCAAATCTTTATGCAAAATCCTCCATAAGGAGCTTAAGATATGTCCAATTCTTGCGAACGACGCGAAATTGATGTTGTCGGTTCATTTTCAGCACTTTCACCAACAGCAGTAATATTTTGATTTGTGCGTTCAGTTTTTGGTCTTCCACTTTTTGGTTTATTAGTAACACAACCAGTTTCTTCGAATTTTTTCACTAATCTTTGAATTGAAGATTGATTTGATCGATTATTCACACCAAAAAAATCACGACTTTTTCGATGGGTATTTTTCAAAGAACGCCGATTTTCATAATAACTTTGAATTATGTAAACGCGTTGTTGCAATGTGTACCTGTCCATGGTTAAAACTGTACTACCTTCTAATAAAACAAAATGGCTTATGTTATTTCAAAAGATGTCACGTGTAAAAATTATATAGTGCTGACATCTAGGCGTCGCATTTGGATGACCCTTTATTATAGAGATTTTTATACCCTTCACATAGATAGAAATAGAGTATATATAAGTTGGCATTGCATTTGTATTTCCTAAAATATCCGACCCCATAAAGTGCATACATTTTGAGTCGTTATGCATAGCGAAGTCGATTGCACGAAGCCCGCTTGGCGGTCCGTATTCGGGTTGAAATCGAGGGACTTGATGAGCTAAAGAAAGCTTAAATGCGCCAATTGATCAGACATAGTCCTTTAAGGCGGCGTGAAAAACTCCGCGCCTACCTCTAATTTTTCCATATCATTTGGAATGGTAGCATGTCACATGTTGCACTCAAAGTCCAGCGACATTATGTCACAACGAAATACTTCATTATACTCATGAACATTGTATCGTTTTTAGTATGGACATTGTGCCACTTATGAAGGTGTCATAACGCCACAATTAAAACTACAACGGCTTTGCGTTCCAAAGACTTTTCATATAACTAACAACGGCTTGATTTACCACAGAATTTGTGTATAGCTGCCCTTTGGCCAGATGCAAGGATTTTCTGCTCTATTGTATAACCATTAATGGCTTCGCTTATCAAAGATTTTCTGCAAGCCAATTAATAAAAACGTTAAATCTTTCTTACAGAGACATTATATCATATTCTGGTGCAACATAATGTCCATGGACGTTATGACATGCCACCATTTGGAACAAATCTAGTTTAATAAGGTAACTCCATTAAAAAAAAAAACAAATCTATGGGACGATATAGAACAAACAAATTAAAAAAAAGTTCGAAGTACGATGGTACACCACTTGGTAAATTCATTCGCCCTAGATTCCAGATAAAGACGACTTGTTACATTCTCTTGGAATCGAAATTGTATACTTATCCATGTAAAATTTTAAGTCTTAAATAATTCTGTAAATAAAATATAAGGAACAATCACGTCAAAATTACAACAGGAATAATTATTGTCCCAGTAGTTAAAATGTGTCTTAAAATGTCAAAATATTTCAATTTTATTTTATAAAAATTAAAAAAAAAAAATAAGTAGGAAAAGTACTTAAAGTTTCCCTTACAATTTACTTTAATAATTTGATTAAGGCTTTGTTGTTTTAATTTATTTTTTCTCTGTTTTTTAGGTCTATTGATATACATCGTATAGAATTAGAGGACCTAATCTATTCAATCTTAAAGAAGTGGTGTTCCACTCTTGATTTACCTTAATTTTCTCTATTTCTTTTCAAAAATTATTTGCAAAGTGTTAACTTTTTCTCAGGTGTTACCGGTCTACAGTCGGGGTCAAGCATGGCGGTAAGGGAGAATACAATTTTAATAGAATTTGATTGAAATGGTTTTGAAATTTATTAAAGCGAATGGAAATTAAAAAATTGCTTCTTTTTTTTAAAGAGCTTAAAAAGGATTCTTGCAAGTCTCACTTATTTAACGTTCAAATACACTGACATTGTTACGCCATGTAATTTATACATTTGTTATAAATATGAGCAATTTGAAAATGTTTAGAAAACAGTAAATACTTTAAATCTCTAGAACCGTTTCCTCAGTTGTTAATTTTTTTTTTATTTTTTGCAAAGAAAAAATAGAATTAGTAGCGGTTTCACTATCGTCTGGTATAAAATATTTTGAAGAAAACCAGACAATGATACTTAAAAATTAATATTTGAAATATTTTACTCTGTCCCACTGTTTACTCCAGTGTATAATTATTCTTTTCAAAACTTAAGGATGTCATTTACATTTTTACAACTTGCCTAAAACTATTTGTATTCAACAATCATCACCCTTTTTTTTTTTTAAAAAAGTTTCAAAATAAACTTCTATTCAAACAATTAACAGATATTAAACATTTAAACTTTTAAGAACATGTAATGCAAATATTTATATTTAACGAAATTGCTCTGTAATTGCATTCAGTAATGGATGATTTCTTACTCTGTGCTTGTTAAATGAAAAATAATGTTTCACGATTTTTAATATTACATGAGAATTCTTTACAATTTTTATACGTCTCAGTAAAAGCTATTCTAAGACTTGTATGGGTGTTAGTGTTTGTATGTGTGCATGCAGTGTGGAAAATTGTATTTTATGCATATGAATACAAATTACTGCCATATGGTTGAATCTTAGAGACAAATTGTTTTATTTCGTAATAAAACAATTTGAAATATTATAATATTTTTACATGAAAATAAGGAAATATTTATTGTTGTAGAGAATAAGAAATCTTTATACAAAATTATGCAGAAGTAATAAATGTCCTTTGGGAATATAAAAATGATAAAAAGTAGAACGACGGATGATAAAGTGTATAAATGATGCCAAATTAACTTATGGCAACTTTGTAAATAACTTGCAATGTTCATTTTTTCAATTGTTTTAAAAAAACATGTCAAGGAGCCTTCACTGCAAAATATTTATAATTAAATTTTTAAAATTTCAGTATCAAGCATAGTCTAGTTCAATTACTAGTTAGCCCCATTGCGAATTCTATAATTTTCGCCGTTGTAGATCACCAAAGAATATCTATATCAAGTACATGCAAGTCTACAACAAGTTCAACATTAAAACAACAGCAGGCAAATCGTTTGTTTTAAAAGTCTACTATTGTGTGAAAATACAGCTAACTACAATCCAAAGATGGTAAAGTCGGTATATTTATACTTCCAATTTAGCATAAATTTTAAATCAAATTTTGTTAAATAATAATAAAAAATTATAACAAATTGATTTGCTTTTTTAAAAACAAATTACAAGAGCTGCCCAAGAGTTTACAAGCAATTTGAGACCTAAATACTATTTTAAAAATTTAATTAACCGTCTCTGAAGCAACAAAAAGAAAATTAAAAATAAAATTATGCACAAAAAAGAAATGTTTGAATATTAATAAAAATTTCATGGAAATATAGTGAAAATAGCACAATAGCAACAATTTTCATATTTAAGTCACTTTTCAACGAATTTTTGCCAAGACACTTCACACACATAAAAATTATTTTAGAAAAAGTGGTGCTAAAGAAAACGTTAACAAATTATGACCTAGTGGAATATAAAAAAACGAAGCATAAATTTTTTAGCTAAGCTCGATCATGTACTTGGTAAACATATACTATGTGAAGTACCACGCTGATGTCAAAAATAGCTGACTTAATAAACAAAAGCCGAATTTAATTTATCCTTCTCTCAGTATTTGGTAATAAAAACAAAGTTGTACCCCGTTCGTTTTTCTCTTCTGTATATGCAGAAATACCTCACATTTCTTTATTTAGTTTTGAATTTTAATTTTATTAAATTTACAATTTTTTTTTCAAATTATTTAAATAATTTAAAAATTTTTTTATTTTTGAAATAATTTTTAAAATTTTTGTAACAATGTTAAACATAAACAAAAATCAGCTTGACTATTAAGACCACTTTTAACTTAATTTGCCTTAGTATAATCACACTAAGTAGTCTCAACTCCAACCACATGCATTTTATTTGTATAAAAAATTTTGACCGTCATACACACGTATACATTTTATCCCAGTTAGCATTTTGAATCGTTAAAGCCTGTTGCACGATCGAAGTAGGCGGCGAAATAAATTGCTAGCGATGTCGTATTCCCTCGCGAAAGTTTAGTTTAATGGGAGAAGCTGTGTCCTCAAAGCGACTCTTCCAATGCTTCAAAAACAATCGTGTAAGAGTCCCCACTTCTTATTTCAAACGAGTCGTGAAAGAATCATCTATATGATTATAAAAAGAGCTTATTATGAGTCCTAAAAGTATACTGCAAAATAAAAATGATTTTTGAGAGTTTTAATCAGAGTTCAGAATTTTTCATTTATGACCATTCAACTTTAAACATTTTTGATATTTTTCATAAATGAGAATTTTACGATTTGTTTTTTATTTTTCACTTTGATAAACGAGCATCAAAAAATTTTCTGCCTGCGATCACACATGAATGTGCCTGTCTCTTTCATTTTTAAGTATTCATATATGAAAAAGTGAATAAGAAAAAATATCCCTTTTATTCATACATGATAAGGGATAAATAATAATATCATTCTCATTAATGCTACTTTTCAAAAACGAATGGGTATTTTTTCAGCGTTGAAAAGTTTTCATTTATGAGAATTCAAAAAGAGATTTATGAAATTTCTCATAAATGAGAAAAAAAATTATTTCTCTTTGACGGTCATTAACGACCAACAAAAAATTGTCTGCCTACAATTACATATGAATGTGTGTATTAGCATTGATACAGGTAAGGATAAAAAACAAAGAAAATCCTTTTTATGTTAAACAAATTTTTAATAAAATTAAAAATATAAATTTATAACAAAAAGACATTTATAACAAGCTTACGATACATTTCTATACATATTTTTTATACAAACATATTAATGTATATATGCCTTTTTCTTTTTAGATTAAACAAATAAATAAATGTTAATAAACCAATTAGGAAATTGTTTTTTCGTTTAAAATAACTTATATAGAAAACTTTTTGAAGTTTTAAATGGATCCGTAATAGTAAACTATGATAACTAAAAAGTAAAATTTGTTCACCATATTACATTTTCCACGCCTGCAGTTATGTGAAAAACAAATCAATTTAAAATGTACATGATTGAGAAGTGAACGCTTAATGAAAAATTTTTTGTATGGTCTTTTCACTTATGAAAAATTATCAAAATTATAAATTCTCATAAATGAGCACTTGCGTGAAAAAAAATATTCTCCCTCTCATGAATGAAAAAACCAAAATACCTCTCGCTCGTTTTTAAAAAGAAGCAACAAAAACTAAAATGTCTCACTGCTCTCTCATATGTGAGAAGTGAGAGAGCATTTCGGTACTCTGCTTTTAATTATATATTATAAATTAAGTTAACAATAATTATGAATACAATTAGAAAATGAAAGTATATTAAAGAGAAAAAATATAAAAAATTAAAATTAGGTTTTAGCCCCCACTTCTAGCCCCCGCTTTCATTCTTTTTAAGTCTGTAATCAACAGCGTCTTGCATTTCAGAAAATTTGAAATGAAACATTTCTACAAAACTAACAAATATAGAATTATGTAGTAAAAATAATAAATTTCATATTGAAATACTTCTTTTTTTACCACGTTGTTTAAACTAAAAAAAACCGAATGAAAGTTTTTTCAAAAATCAATGTATTGGAATAAAAAAAAATTATATTACAGAAAAATATAGAACTAATAGAAATACCTAATGAAATAAGTTTGCCTAACTATCGCCAGAAAAATTAAGTTATGATTGAGGAGTTCTATGAAAAATAATCGCGCAACAATCAATAAAATGACTCGTAAAAGCTTTACTTATGAGAATCAAAATGCGTATTAGACTAACTCTTTTAAAAATCGTGAAAGTTGCTCGCAAAAGCTTAATTTGGAAGAACAAGATACAAATTTAATTGTATAATTGCCTAGACGGTTGAAAAAAAGAATCGTAAAATAATCGCGAACTTCAAACAAACTTCCATATGCCAACTGGGTTATTTTTGGTTTGCACTCATAGCCTTTAATTTTGTAAATCCTTTTTTTTAGTTTGAAAATTTAAAATATGTATTGGAGGTAAAAAAATCATTAATAAAAACAAAATTAAAATTAAAATTACAATTTTAATCCAAATGTATTTATTTTAAAAGTCCAGACTGACCCTACTGTTACTGTTTATGGATAAAAGGTTTTAAAGTTTTTGTTGTCTTTTTGCTTGTTATTTAATGTAGGTCTCATTTAACCAATTTGGCAGAAAATATAAGACTCTTGAATCTTCTATGCAAAATTTGGGTAGAATCACTAATTAGTAATATGAGCAGTTACAAAAGAGCCATATGGATTTGCTTTCCACGCAGTAATTCAATTCATTCTTAATTTATTAAATAATAAATATTTCACGGGTTTAACACGAAATATTTTTAATTTTAAGGTATCAAGTACAATTAAGGTAGAACTGTTTTATTTTGCCAGAGTTCTTTCAAAGTTTAAAAATGTCAGTAACTTTATCTCTCATATAACATTATCAGCCTCTAAATTCTTTTCTCTATGAAATACTTAGCGAGCGGCTTAGCAATAAGTATAAATTAAATTAAATAGTGAATATATGTATTTGGTTTGATATTAAAAAATTAAAAATAAAAAATTAACTGTCGGTGTTCGAAAAGAATGCATGCAAGTGTAAAACAGAAGTGTGCCACACACTGGTAACATAACTTTCACAATTTACATAAAAAATATTATTTTGACAAAAATAAAACTGAGTTAATTTTCTATTGCTTAAATATACATAAAAATTATTTAAAAATTAAATGCTTATGAAAGGAAAAATTTTGAAAAAATCAAAATTAAATTTTTTAAAAATGTTTGAAAACACGAAAGTATAATTGATTGCTTGTTCATGTTGAGATATGTGTATATCAAAGTTGGTTACAAGGCGAATCAATACTAGGTGGTCGCAATAGAGAATTCAATAATTTTCGTCAAAACCTGAAATGTCAAACTCCATATATAAAGCATGTGTATAACTTTTTTTTTTTAATATGGTGCTTGACACTTAAATCAATATCAATGAATTCGCTATCGAGACCACCTAGTATTATTTCGCCATGGTTGGTTATCTAATTTAAAATTTAAAATTCTTTGAAAATGTTTTTTAATATTACCTTGTTATTGATTGTACAAGTTTTTTGTTTCTTACTTTTTTACAAAAACCGCCAATTATTCTTCTCAGATTCAATAATTAGAAAAAAAAAAATCATAACAAGTTTTGTAAAAAACAGTTCATCAGCTATACTCAGTTGATTTTGCAAAAATTCAGAGGCACCTATAAATGTTTTTTTTTTCAACAACTTATATTGCATTGTGTCGTCTGCATTTGTTGGAGAGCGCTAGTAATTATGATTTGCGTTGTCATAATTGTTATTTATTTAAAACTTGTAAGAAAATCGCATCCGTCAGATATTTATTGAAATTTTAAATGATGAAAATTTTTTTTTTGCTGAGGTTCATTTATTAATTTATTAAAATTATTTTAAAAAGTTATAAATTTGAAACTGTTTAAGATAAATAAAGTATCAAAAGTAGAATGCTTTACGCTATACATATAATAAAACAGTAACGAGGTTATTTCTCTACATGAAATATTTTTTTAAAATTTTTATGTTGGTGTAGATAGTAATCGATATAAATACAAAACGCCTATTTATAGAATTTTTTATGTCTTGGTTCAAATAAAGGACACTTTTTTGTCATAAAAATGTGTCATTTTTTAGAAAAACTAAAGATACAAATGTGAAAGCAACCGATTTCACCGGTACAATGGTACTAGAACAGTTGTCAGTACATTTTTTTGGAACACTGTTTACAGAACTCTACAACAAATAATTAAAAACATATTTTTCTGAATATTAATTTAAAGAAAATTAGAAATGATTCGCGAGGTCGTGGGCACTGCAGGTAGTATTATTAGTTTTCCATCCGGACAACAGTTACAAACATTGGTTATAAGTAATGGTCAACTAAAAGGTTAAAAAAAAAGACATACGTATGTTTCAGGCTTAAAATTTTCAAAAAAGTTTTATCTAATGGTCGCTAATATTATAAAATTTAAAGTTTAAAGGTTTCCCTATAAAAAAATTATTTTCACGTATATGACATTACTTTTTAAGCCGTTGTGTACAGTATTTGGAATCTACACAGAGTGTAACATACATAAGTATGATAAAGTTTTCCCATAGAAAACCCTAATTTGATGCATGTTGTTGTCATCTTCTGAGCTATTACATACACATACAAATTTTTAATTTCCAGTAATAAATAATAAAAACATAAAGTCTAAATTAAAATAATGGCATATTTATGGCACCCAACCCTTAGTACATCTTTCCAATGCGGATTTTTTACCTATAATTTTTCTTAGATTTAAGATTTTCAACTTGTCATTCTATACCAAAAATATAAATACAAAAACATACAGATTTCAACGTCAAAGTTTCTAACAACCCATTTATGCTTTCGTGGTTTAAAATTGCAAAAAGTAGTATTACAGCAAAACTTTACTTAATGTCAGTCAGTAACTATAAAATGCGTATTTTATTATTTTCTGAAAGTCAACAGAAAAGTTTTACGCTGTGTGGTTTAACGAATAAAATTGTTTGAAATAAAAACAGCTTAAGCCGTTTAAGGTTTTAAAAAAGTTTTAACATTTGAAATAAATACCTAAATGTTTTAAATTTGTTAAAACAAAAAGTTGTTGTTGCTTTTGAAAACGTGAGCACTTAAATTCTAGTTTAACATACAGAACCATATGATCATGTGTGAATATACGTATTTTAATTTTGGCGAAAATGCAAATAAAGTCAATTAAAGAAAAAACATAAAAAAGTAAATATCTTTTTAGCTAAAAGTTGAAAAGGCTTACTTAGTCTTCAGGAAAAATTTTATAATGTTTTTGTTTTGTTAATTGTTAAATTTTATTTAATTTATAAGCAATACGTCTTTTGTTTATTATATATATTTTCAATATTTCGCTGGAAAATCTATGATGAGTCAAACTCAACAATTATTATGTATTTTTTTGCAAAAAATTTGTTACCTGTATTTAAAAATCTTTCGAAAAAAAGAGAATTTCGCTTTTTAACTAAATGAGAATTTTGAGAAATACAAAATAAATAATAAAAACTTGATTATTGTTTTTCCATTAATAGTGCTTAATTTCTTCAAATATTGTTATTTCATTATAGCCCCTGCCATATTGCAGAGAAATATGTTACCCTCTTGTCCTATCAACAAACAAAAATTTCATACTAGAAAAATTGCAAAGTGTAAATGAATTTTATTTAATCATCAAACAAAAAAAAAAAAAAACTAGAGCAACTTTATTTATTTTTTCTATACGTAAAGAAAAAATATGGTTAGTTCAACAATAAACTAGAGCCAAAAATATGTTAATTTAATAATAACATAGTTGATCTTAGAACAATATGGTCTAACATAGCAATGTTTAAGCATAACTATCTTTTAAATGTAAATATGTTTAAGTTAAATTTAAAAATAATATGTTCAAATATGAATATCAAATGTTTAAAATAAAATAACATATTTTTGAAAATCTTTTGTTATATAATTGAATTAATGTATTGTTATCATTATTTGTTTATAATGTAATTTTTATTTATTTTAATGGTATATTTATTTCTATTTTTTATCGATTTTTCTAAAAAAAAACTATTTAAATTTTAAGCGTTTCCACGTGAACCATTAGCAAATCACTAAACTAGTAGAAAATTTTTTGTCGATCTTATAACAGAGTAATTTTAAATCCAAGGATACTTTGTTTGCTGTTAATCATACTTTGTTTAACAATAACATATTTTGATTAAATATATTATATTATTTTTATCAGAGATAAACCCAGCCATGTACATTTTTTGTGCAAAGTAACCGTATAATGATAAAATGAAAAAAAATTTTATCGTGACTGACGACTTGTTAAAAACAACTCGCATTTTTTAATACGGCCAAGTTGCTCCATTTTAATAGTTAATTCCTAAGGAAAACTTGCCTATCTTGGCTTTTCTATTGTTAAGAGCAACTATAATTTGATCACTATAATCACACGCTGTAACCATAATTTTTCTCTAGGTAAAACTAATAAAAACCATGATTCATCGAAATATAAATTTCCAATTAAATATTTAAAAAGCCACATAAATGTATGTGTATTTATTTAAAAGACTAAATACTTGTGATCATATATTTTAAGTCATCTCCTTCTTTGTAATCATTTTCTTCAGCTATTTTACCTTAAAAAACTTAAAATTTAAATAAATTTAAGCTTTAAAGGAACATTTAAAAAAAACACATTTACAACTTGTTATTATACAATTTTATACTAACAATTATACAGCTTTACAATTTGTCATAAATTAGCACTCGACACCCTAACAAAGAGAAATAATAAAAATAAACAGCACGCCACGTTTAATATTTTATGGGACAATAAAAAAATTGTATGCATAAAATTATGGTATGTAAAAACCAACTTAACCCAAATACATATGTACATATGTACATTGCCACATATTTTTCTACTTAAGTCGTTGAGATGACAGCGATGATTAAATTTATAATGATGATGAGGGTGTTACGGGCTTATGAAAAAAGTAAATATTTAGCTTGAATTTCAAATGAAATTTTACGACTGCTTTTTTATTAACATTGGTGTGGAGAAAATGTAAACAATATTCCTAAATACCTCAAAGTAAAAAAAAAAAAAAATAAGAAAAGAAACGTTTTTTTTATACTGAGCTTAGTAATGAGGCTTAAAATATTTTCCCTTAACAAGCACTTTCGCAACATTTAAATTCTACTTATAATCTTAACAGGAGCAAAACACTTGCTGACACCCTTTACCCTATTTAACACTACAAATTTAACTTTAAAATAAAGTAATAGATCAGTTCTATATTCTACAACGATTTTTGTTTTTAAATGGCACCGAAAAACATACTGAGACTTAATAATCCCATCATCTATGCCGACCGTTAGTGTATTAGTCATAGCAACTTGTTCAGTGGTCGTTTTCTATTAATGATTGTTATCATCTGATTATAAAACATGGTTATAATATGATATTTTCTGTCATTTCTATTTACAAATTTAATCTGATGCATTAAAACAAAAAACAAAATTGAACTTTTTAATGGTTTTCAGATTAGAAAGTTGTGACGTTATGTTCCTTATCTCTACTTTAGAAGCAAAGCGGGGATTTTATTCTCGAAAATAGAAATATTAAATGATACCACAATTTCCAAACGTTCGTAGTCGCACGGAAATATCTTTGAATCAGAGAAACAAGTCATGCGGCTCACAGCCGGCTGAAAGCCGCCGCCGAGTTTTTATCACGACTTGTTACTCTGCTTTGAATTAAGCCTAAGTTTACATACATATAATTTAATTCTGAAATTTATTAGAAAAAAAAACAATATTTGCAAATGTTTGTGTTAAGTTGTCAAGAAATCCGAAAATATTAGACACAAGCAATTTTCTGGATCGCTACATCAATTGCGAAAATCATCTAGTTAAGCAACTTATTATGTAGACTTGTATTTAGCGAGTTATTTTTCATCATTCAATATTAATTTATTTAACGAAGTACCTTATATATTTCAAGTCCCGTAAGTTGGCTGTGTTTTACTGGCCGCTTTAGACTACAAGTTGCTTTCAGCCACATCATCCAAGCGAGCATTCAGAATTTATTTTTTTATAATAAAAAATCTAAATTGATAATAATGATATTAATGAATATTTTGCTCTGGACTACGTTTTTTTTTTATCGATTTTTGCTTCATAAAATATTATGAGAAAATATAATGAATACAAGGCATCTAAGATGCTTTTAAGGGCATATACCAATAATTGTAAATCATTAAAACAATTAGAATTATTTGCAGAATTAGATATTTATCGCATACCAGCAATACAAAGTTATTAGGATTCAGTTCAAAATAAGAAAATCGGTACAGGATTTGGGCTCTGAAGCCCAAATATTGAGAATGCCAAAAGAAGAGAAAAATCTATAACGTCATTATGTACAGATGCTTTATAAAAATCCGATGAGTAAAAGAACAGAGCAACACCGACGAAAAAAATGTACATAAAAAATATCAAATCTGCTAAGAAACTTGGTCTGCTAGAAGAAGATCTGAGCGGACTACAGTTCTTCCATTTGATGAGAGCAATTAGAAACAGAATAGAAGCGACAAGGGCAGTAGAATTTCTAAAAACTTACATTACCTTACATGAAGCTAAAATTTTCTAATGTGATAATACTCATCCTCATGCTTATGCCGTGATATCAGAATATGTCTCTGTTCGGCTCTGATTTAAATAGAAGTTTCGTGGGTTATTTTATCACTGGTAAAACGGAACTCCTAAATTTTTAAAGCTAAAATCATGAAACTGCAAAAAAAAATGTGGTTGGAAAATTATGTTTCCGAATATATTTTGTCGTATAGTAGCAGGTATGTAAATGCAGCCACGTCATTATATTTTTCTGTCTTGTAGTCACAATCTATATCTTCAATGATTGAGAAGTTTGGCAAATTATTAACTCCTGCAAAACTTGATATTTGGCATTGGTTCTTTCTTTTTTTGTTTGTTTCTTTTTTACGATTTTAAGAAGTTTGTAAAAATACATTTAGTTAACTTCAACTAAACAATGAACATGATTTTGTGCTACTAATGAAAATATGTTATGGTAAGATATTAAGTGAATGGTCAGTAGGGGAAGCCCGAACATTTTCATTTCATTAGGTTACCACAGTTTGAGGAGGAACAAATCTCCGACCAAAACACTGGGGTCGGACGGAAGGTTGGTATTGCGCCACTAACACTTAAAAAACAGTCGCAGTATAGCTTTCAATTCATAACCTGCCGCAGCTTCAAATTCAACTTTATTTTTTAATACAGTTTTTACGGTTATAAAACCAAATTTAGCTTATTTTTATGCTTTTCTTCTAAAGTCAGATATAATCCAATATTATTAGCTCAATTAATCTTTGGAATGTTTTACGACTTTATGATTAGTAAAAGTAAAGAACGTAATAAAGATACGAATTCCAAGGAAAAAATGGTTGATGTAAAGTAAAAGGAAGAAATTTTCTATATTAATGTTTTACTTAGATTATGTGAACATAAATTTAAAATATTTGTGCAGATGATGGCAAAACGTGTTATACATTGCTGCAAAATTTAAAATTTAACTAAAATATGTGATTTGCATTAAAATAAGTAAGAGTATTATATTCGAAAGTGATACATTCATATACACCCCTCACCATATATGTAAATCAAGATTAGTAAAGTAGCTCCTATCACAAAAAAAAAAATAAATATTGTGGTGACATAGAAATAAAAAATGGGAAACGAAAAATTAAGTACAATATAAAATTTTACAAAAAATGTCATCGTCTCTTAAAAGCCAAGCATTTTTAAAAAATTTAAGTATTTCCGGAAATGGCACCCATATTGACCAATGGCCCATAATTCTGAAAAAATGAGCGAGCGCCAATTTTTTCACTTAAATTTTTTATTATTTTTTAATTTTTATCGCATCATATATTTGCCTTTTGGATAGGAGCAACTTTATTGTTCAAAATGGTATCGATAAACTAGAGGCAGGCGTGGTGTTTAGCCCACAAATTAAGTTTGAAGTGTCTTCTAAATGCCGCTATAAAAGAGGCCACATACGCAAAAATATATCAATCACATAGTTTAACAGAAACTGTGCAAATTCAAATTGTCTGTTTAAAAATTAACAGTATTTTATGAACACCACGTCGTAACATTAAATTTTTAGTATTTTTTGTTATAGCGGATATAGTAATACGTCTTAACTTTAGGAGTCTAACTTTTAGGGCTCCAGGGTATAGAGTTGTGGACTTTATCGTAATAAACCTCAAATATCATCTCCAATTACTCCAATTACATATCGTTATATTGACCTTGGTAGTGTCTTTCAAAGTACATAATATGCTGCTGCAAATGCTCGTCTGTACTGGCTCAAATGAACACGAAGCATATGAAGTTAAACAAACATTCTTGTTGAAATTATTTAGTCCCTGTGTAATACTATTTTAGACTCACATTATCATTTTTTGTAAACCGTAGAAGTCAAGGTTAATGTTAGGAATTTTCAAAAAGCGGCACAAAAGTTGTTTTATTTCTTCGCGTTTCTTGAGCTATAAATACTTATCTTAACGCAACTTAAAGTAATATCGCTGTATTGTAATAATAGTAGTATGTTTTTTGAAAGAAAATGTGGCTTCGTGGTGATTTTCTGACTCGATCGCTGTAATTTCCTCTGACTATGATCACATACCAATAGTTTGATGTCGTTTTTCAATTTTAGCTTCTCATTTTGTTGATGAATTATTAAGAAAACACTGCAAATTTTAAAGATTAGTTCTTTAAAAATTTAAGTAAATTTTTAAGAGAGATAAACTTTATATTTCAAGAAAAATTGTTAAGAGCTGTATAACGTGTTTTCAAATCAATGTTGAAAAAAACTTTTAAAGAAAATGTTATTTGATTGTTTTTATGTTATGACAACGATGCCTGCCTTTTGATGTTCTTATATAGGAAAATAAAATCAATGTCTATGTAAATAGACTTACAGAGGGAAAAGCCCCCCCCAAAAAAAAAATAAAGACATTCACAAAGATAACATAGTTCAAAGAAGTCTCAGTAAAATTCACAGTCCGGTAAAAAACGATCAAATTGTGACTTTAGTCGACGAATTTTAACGCTGGTAGGAGCTATGAATGAAACCTGAAGTTTCGTTGTCAATTCGCTTGCAATATAAAGCAAGCTTAAAGTAAATACTAAAGGCCAGCAACAAACGGCCTGCATCCTAAAATACTTTAAAGTACGAAAAAAAAAACTTGCGCAAACTGTTAATCATTCGAATGTTTTTTTTTTTTTTTTTTTGTTAATCAAAGTATAACGACTTGTAAGAAAGAAGTGTAAAAAACAATAAAAAAAAGCTGTTTGCTACTTGGTCTTTAAAAATAATTCTCATTTTGTTAAATATTATTACATTTGCTTAATTTCTTCTGATAGATGACAAATAAAGAATGAATTTCTAGAAAAAAATGTTAGTGAAGTTTCTGTACCTAAAGATTTCTTAATGAGATTTTCCAACTAAAACATAAATTGCACCTTTTTAATTATAGGATAAAAGGATTTAAGCATATTTTTAATAATCTTATGTTAAGGAATTTTTTTACACTTTTTTTGTAAAGGAAAGCAAAGACATGCAAAATAATTGCTTTAACTTATTTCCAAAGGAATATAGTGAAGGAGACAGATAGCAAGAAAAAGTAATTGATTACTTCTTTTTAAGCCGCCTTTAATTTCCCATTATATATGTTGCAAAAACAGTCTTCCAGCGTCTCTGGTGTTAGTGGACATATTAGTTTGAAATTAGTAGATGGCTGTGGGGTAATACCGTTACAGGAAGGCGAGATGATGTGCATCAGTATGAAATTAATGTATACCACAAAACTTGATATTGTTAAACCATTTCTTATCACTAATCCTTGAATTAACTTCTCAATCAAATTTAAAATACGTATAAATCACTCCAGAAATTCAGGTCCCTTCCTTGATATCGTGCGTTGCAAAAACGCAGCACTGATCAGTGATCTTTATATAAAATAAAGCTACCACAAAATATTACTACGCGTAATGTTTCATTAAGTTGGGTAAAACTATGCAATTTTAGGGCCTTTATTACAACTTACCTTTAGCTAAAGGTAGGATTTTTTCCTGCCTCATAATTAGCTTTGCATTATTAAATCTTCTAATTTTTATTGTTGTATCTTATAATATTAATAATAATTGAACCGTTTATTTTGAAAGTGACATAAGTTACTTTGCTTTTAAGCAGATACACATATTAAAATGATTGTGTTTCAAAGGTTTTAAAAATATTGAGGCTAACTCTCGAGAAGACTTAATTGCATTTCTATTTCAGGATACTTATTCTCAAATTAAAACTCAAGTCAACGTAAGATTGTAGCAGATCTTCACATATAAATTTCTTTCTTACACTATATTGAATAAGTGAATTTTGCCACTTTCAAAATAAACGGCTCAGTTATTGGATAAACAAAAATAAGTAAAACTTTTAATACGCTAATCCATTTATCAGTCCGACAAAATCATGCCTTTAGCTAACGGCGAGTTTTAATAGTGGCCCTTAATGTTAAAATTGTTGTTGTTTCACTACAAAAAATGGAAAAAGTATATAACAAATTTTGTCATTCCGTTTGTAATTTCTACAATATCCATTTTCGACCCTATAAAGTATAAATATCCTCACTCCTTATACATAGCGAAGTTGATTGAGCGATGTACCTCTGCCCGTCCATATTAGTGTTGAAATCAAGTTTCCGAGGCACTAGATCAGCTAAAAAAAATTTAAATACGCCAGTCGATCAGACATAGTGTAAAAAGAGGTGCTAATGAAAATTAGCCCATGTCCTTCGACGCAGCGGCAAAAAAAAAATTATAAAAAATTTTAAGAATGCTTAACGCATAAAAGCCGATGGTACTTTTATGTATTTTTTTCTTTTTTGTTTTTTTTTTTTTTTTTGTTTCATTTTTTATTTCCCTGTCACATCATTATTTTTGTTTTTTATTTTTACTTAACTAAACTAGATTTAGATAAATTGTAAAGGGTATATAAGATTTGGCAAAGCCGAATATGGTACTCTTACTTCTTATTGTTATTCTTAATAAAATTATTATTATTCTCTTAACATTTATATGCTTTAATAGCTATCGACTAAAGAGGAAGCTATAATTTTTACAATCATAAATTGTTTTTGGGTGTGATTTGGCAGAATTTTGTATTGCTTCAGATGTAGTGAAATAATTTTTGTCCTCTAATAGCAATACCCCCTAACTATTTTACCATTAAACTTAAGCTCTATCTATTTCTTTTGTAGCATTTGTTATTAGACCGTGAAGTTACCAAGCATTTAAAACTGCATTGATTTACACAATTTATTTTGTACTTTGTACTTAAAAATATATTTGTTAAACAAGAATTAAGCTTGATTACTTAAAAATATCCTCTCTACATCGTATATCTGCAGAAGGGTAATGTTATATATCGCATTCCTATGACTGCGAGTTTGTCACTTAATATGTTTAAAAACTTATTTATTTTATTTAACCAAATTAGAAAATATTTAGTTTAAAAACTTAATTACTGATTTTATTATAAAAAAAATCACTGCCCTTATCAAATTTTAAAACACTAAAATATTTTTATTTCTGAAATTAAAAAAAAAACATATTTAGAATTTAATTCAAAATTCATATCAAAAATGCTAACTAAACCTTACAAAGATGTCCAATAAAAAACTTTTATCACACAATTTCCTAATAAATTAAGTTTTAACTTGAGTCACTAAACACTGCTGTTTTATTTGATGACATTCCGATAATAAAAATATGTTGTTTATACATTTATTTATTTATTTATTTTATTTCCTGTTCCTGTAATTCTTCATCTGCTACTGCGTTTGTTGGTATTTCTGATTGTATTTTTTTTTTTTTGGCTTTTGATTGTTTTCTGCGAACATACAACAGTATTATCTCATTAAGAAAGTTATAAACAACAACGATTACCGCATTGTGTACATACGCTCTTGTAACCAGAACCAAAACAAAGTTGCCAAGCGGAAAAATTCTAAATGAGTTTAATGTGATTCTTCCTAACAAATTGTTTATACAATATACACACACATACACATATATGCACATATTTAATAGTGTAAATATAACCCAACAAACATGAAAATTTATTTACCAATTAAATTGTAAATCAAATTGATTTTCGAATCATGTAATTTTAAGAAACAATGTAAATGATACTTCTGTTGTATAAGCTTTTCTTACACTGCAAATTGTGCTACGCAGTAAAGCAAAATTTAAATGTTCTAAATATGAAACAAAAATCAATGTGCAGAATTGTCTAAAATCTGGATTTGCATTTTATAACAAACTTCCTTGAGCAATTTTCGCAAAAGCAAAAAATGAAGAAACAAAATCTGATAGGCACTGGGGCAATAATATTGGCATTTTTTTAATTATATCTCTGTTTGCATAGAACATTTATCGTTCAAAAGAGTGTGAAGTTACCACATTTTCTAAAGGAATAATTTTTAATAGTTTTTTAAACCCTTTTTTAAGTTTAAGTATTTAAATGAATGATAAATTGCTAATATCAGTCAAACGCAAATAATTTTTCGATAATTGAAAAAATAGATGAATTTTTGTATAACAATCCTACAAAAGATAAAACTGATATGAGACTAGGTGTTTTGTGTGGAAGAAGCGGACAATTAAAAATGGAAATATCGTTAAAGGCGATTAGTTAGTAGGTTGTATTTAACAGGACTTAAGGTGCCGTCAGATTAGTCAAATATTTGACCAAAAAAAACACTATTTTTACAAATGTTTATTTAATCTTTCGTGGTACTATCATGACAATCGGCAACTTTAAATATAATAAATTTAATATCTTATCTTTTATAATGAATAGGATGTTATATATCTTGATAAGTATTTAAAAAGAACAAACATTTTTCATAAATTAATGGTAGCTTTAGATCAAATCTTTACGAGCTTATATTGTGCTGGTGATTTTTAATTAAATTTCTCAGAATTTTTCTTTGTTAACTTAACCTGTGCCATTTATAATTTACTTAAAATTCGAATTTAGAAAAATGTGTTTTTAAATATTTATTGTAAACAGTGTTAAAATTTTCTATCTGTAAAAATAATATGAACTGATAACTGTTCTAGTACCATTATACCGGTAAGATTGAGTGCTTTCACATTCTTAACTATTGTTTCTCTACGAAATAACATATTTTTATAAAAAAGGAGTCCATATTTAAGCCAAGGATCTAGGGGTCCTCCTTACAATATTTAATTCATATCCATCAACCAACATATGTATAAGCTTTAATTTTCCTCACTGTGTAGCTGAACTCTTAAAATTTGAACAGTTAAATTTTTTTCTATGAACTGGAATATTGATCAAGAAGCTCTTAAACACTAAAGCAAAAAGTAAACAAAAGCATATTATTTCAGGTTTACCACTGGGAGTTTTCCAAAAGGTCGTTTCATTTAAATAAAGTCACATAAAACGTTTGCGAATTACCAACAAAATAAAAATTTTAAATGTTTCGCATTAAGTCACAGACCACAAAAAAGGGTTAATTTTCGACTATAGTCAATAAACGGTAACACTGTATAAGTTTAGTTACACTCGAGTGGAATATAACGTTTATAAATATTATGTAAATTAGACCAAATTGTTAGTGAATGTCCGCCTATCGGTTATTATAATATTAAGGAAAACAGCCAGACCGGAAAGTAAGGATAAAAAAAAACTCTGCTAAACCTAAGGTGTTTTGCTTAAATATTGCAAACGGACTCAGTAAATTAGTTACGGAATTTTTAAAGCTATCAGAATAAAAGGGTTTTAGTTTATATTTGCTGGGAAGTGCTCGTTTTTTGTATACTTGCAAATGTTTATCGGTGTCTGTGATTGCAATAGTGTCGGCACTGCCTAAATTGTGGTATTTCCAAAGCGGATGTATTTTTAATTTTATCTAAAATGCTCCTTAGTCTGCATGTTCAGGACAAAGTTAGTTGGCTCGAGAAAAATATACAAAATACCAAGACAGAATGTGATTAAGAAAAAGTACAAGACATGATGACAAACTTAATAGAAGTGTTGTAATTTCTTTTTTTGTTGTTGGTAAATAAGAAACACGAAGTTTTGTTTTGGGCTTTTTCTTCTTTTAATTTGTTTCTGTTTTTATCTGATTTTAAGCGGCAGTAAAGGAATAAATTTATGCACATGTGTTCCATGCAACAAACGAAAATAGAGCAACAGCTTGTGACATTTAATTAAATATAGAAATGAGAAAGCAACTTTAAATCGTTTGTGTGGTAACAAAAATTTACTTTATTTTAAAGTAAAATGAAAGTGATTAACTTCAAATAAAAATTTGTATGTTTTAGAAAGTTTTAATTTTCTTCAAAAACCGTACCTAAATAAAACAAGTGACAAAGACTTTTTTGTAGTTTTAGTGGCAATTTAATTAAATTTTTTTATCATTAACCTTACAGTATCAAAACCCCAGCTACTACCAGCAAAAAAAAGTCCCTGGTTTCAGAACTCTTCTTAAACCCAAACTAATCGACGCAGGCTAAACAGACTGAATAAATTGACCTAATCATAAGTTACTGAAACTATTTGAGACATTTTATAATAAATTCTAAGAAATAGGAAAAATAAAATGTGGCAATTGGTTTGAAAGAACGCCTTTTCTCTAAAGTGGTTACAATCGCTACTCAAGCTAATGTTGACTTTTTAAATTTTCTTCTAAAAACAAATTTAAAAAGAAGAGTTCAGCCGTTCCTAGATTAACCGATTTACTATTTTCATTTAATAGTTTCTTTGTTCAAATAAACACATGATTTTAAAATTTCCAGTACTCGTCCTGGCATTCTATTAAGGTTAGTCCGTTAAAGCATTCTTTATTTTAACATGAAGTGTTAAGAAGTGTTATTTTTTTATATACCTTAAATTGTGAATATAATCAAAATATATCAATTTGACTGAGGTCGAAAGAGTTATCTGCCGATTAAAATATACGAATAATGTTATTTTTGAAAAAGTTTATAATTTATCGGGTTTGTGACGTAGTATTCTATGCTGTGTAAAGCTCTATTTAGATTCATATTAATGGAAATTACTGAAGACTGTTTTGTACTGATCACTGTTCATTATTTTAGTGGCAGAAAAATTTGCAAATGAATGAACCCAACAGCACCCAAATTTTTTTATTTTTTTATTAAAAAAAATAATGTTAATTAAAAAAAAACTAAATAAAAATAAAAAATAATAAATTTTCTTTTGTGAATTAGATTTGTGCCAATTAGTTCAATTAAGTAATCGCTTTTTTTAGTTCAAAGTTTAAAAATGAACTTGTTCAAATTTTTTGTTAAGGCGCTCTTTGGTTCAAAATCTCTCTTAGTTCAATTGTTATGCTTTTCAACTTTGAGTTCAAACGCTTTCGTTAGTTTAAAAGCTCTCTTAGTTCAAATGCTCTTTTAAAATATAATGACAACAACACCATAGTATTGCCAAAACGAATGTACGCACTATGTCTTATCAAAAATAGTCAACAAGGAAGCACAGATATGGATTGTAGTTCATATTGTCTGGTAGTTAAAAGAAAAAATGTAGTTAAAAAATGAGCTAGTTATACTTAAAAGTATGAACTATTTCATTTAGTTCAATTGATGGCATCGTTTAAATGAACTAGTTCGTTTATGAGCTACACAAGTCTACAATATTTCCGGTATAATAGTTTAAATTACAGTAGGCGAAATCAAGATTCGGTTACCGTTTTACTACCACCTTTATAGCTTTTTAAAATTTTATTTTATTATTCCAGTTTAGTTAGTTTGTTTGCACATGTATTTTTAGTTTATCTACACACATTTTCTTTGCTAAGCTTTTATATTCTCCCGATGGAATTTGACACTTGAATTTAATCTCTTCATTCCTTGCTAACATTGTGTTAAATAGTTGCATCATTTTATTGTTTTTATGGCCTTAGAACTATAAAACTTCGCTAGACATTTACAAATTTTTGCTTCATAGTTATTTCTTAAAGAGTTAAAATAAATTAAGTGCACTTAAGTTGGATATATAATAAACTAATAAGTACTTTTTTATTTATCTAATATTTTAATAAATTTTAAAGAAGGGTTTCTTGTTTGCTGACCAAAAAACATTTGAAATGACTTTATAAACAAGTACTTTAAATTAATTTATTAAATAAGTTTTAATATCTTAGTTATTTAAAGTATTATTTTAACATATATTTTTGTGCTATTAATATATTTCATTTTTTTATTATTTTTTTATTTAAACGATAAAAATATAAAGTAAGTTGTAAATAATAAATTTAATAACTTGGAATACTTATTTTTGTGAACAAATTTATTACTTTTAATTTTTTAATTAGGAGTCAAACAGTTTTAGCAATATAATCAAATGAACAATTTTTTTGAAAAATATAATTTAAATTAATTATTAAATTATTATTAAATTTTTGTGAAATTACAAAAAAAATATATATTAATATTTTCCGCAAATATTCTAAATTTTTTGTTTAATAAATTTTGATAGACTAAAACACAAATCAATTTGTAATTAGATCAAGCATAATTTAAGTTAGATTTTAAGTTTATAATTGACTAGCTTATTGTATCCGGCGCACATTGATCGAGGTTCATAAAGCGAGAGGCTTACAATAGAAGAAGTTGTCGAAGGACAATAAAACTAGGCAAATATGCGTTTTTTGTATGAATCAAGAAAAAAACTTAAAAAGCAAAATTATCCATACAAAAGAATATTTAAATTTTGACCCACGGCGTTGTTTTTTTTTGGCACATATAATTTTTAATCACTCAGAAACATTTTTGTGAAGATTTAAAAATATCCGCCCACTTCTACTCCCACTTCCCATACAACTTGTTTTAAAAAAAGTGGCATAACTCCCTTGACCTGTAATGCATCAACTCAACTTTACCAAAAAATTAATTGTAGAACGTGCTCCTGAAAACATATACTGATCCGTTTATCTCCCATAGAAAAACGTGAAAAAGTAAGTTGGGCAAAGTCTTATAATAATTTTTTCACATCATTATGTAACTCCAATTTTTTGACTTGCAGCTTTATTTCTCGCTTCTTCAACATTCTCGGACAGCTAATACAAAAAGCCTAATACAAAAAATCAATAAAAATGTAAAAATAAAAATTAATTCATTTAATAAAGGTCTTTAGATAAGAATATACTTATTGGCAGAAATACTTTTTCTATAATATTGATACCATTCACCAGAATCTTATGTGCAGTTACAGGCATGTACAGGCTGGTACAGCCATAGACATTTATTGGCAGATCGCTATATTACAATTTATAGCGGGCGAAATAATTTTAAATCGATGTAATTACTCTTCTTTTATGCATATTACGTGTGCAGTTTTGGCTGCATTTTTGAAAAACTTTCATGCCGTTTTGCCATCGTTTGTTGTGCCCATACGTTGCTTCACTCCGTCCACATTTATGACGGTGTCAACTTTAATCTCTTCTGAATTCTAGCCATTGATTTGTATGTATTTTACATAATGTAATAATTTTAAACAGTAAAGAATTTTGGCAACAATAACATGCATGACCACTTTATACTTTTTACTGCTTTTTTTAAAAAGGAGCAGGTAGGAGCTGCTTATTTTAACTTTTACGAAATTTTTTATATGGCACTTTTTCCAACTTTTCTTAATGCAAGACTCATCTATGTCAATTGTCATTTACGACAGTGTCCATTATATAGTTTACTGTGATTATACCTAAAAAGTTAAATATATAGTAAGTTTTCATGCCATTTTAAACAAGCGAATATGTAAGTATATACTTCAAGCGTGTCTGTCCAAACAAATTATTAATCAGCCTAATGCTACGGAATCATAACATTCAGATATCTGACATCAAAGTACAAGAAATTATCTAAGTCGGTGAACATAACAAAATGGATTTCGGGCACTCCTTAACCTATGTGCGGCATTGTCTGGTTTTTATTTTAGGTCATTTGCAGGCACTTTACAGCTTTCTTCGCTGTGGGGCTCTAGTCTGAACACGTAAGAATTTTATGTTATAATTAAAGATCTTATAGATGAGGAGATATCTATCGGTTAGCATTAATAAAATTGCGCGTTTGTTCCACTTTCTTACCCCTTCATTAACTTTTTTCAAGTAAACATAGAATAAATTACTCTTTATGCCCATATCTCTGTTTTAAATTTCATTTTAATCGATAGGAAGTAAGTGCCGGTTTTTCCTTATTTTCTACCATGCAGGACGTAGCTCGGAAAACACATATAGAGTAGGACCTATAAAATTTTATTTAGATTCATATTAATGCAAGTAACCGATGATCGCTCATTATTTTAGTGACATAAATATTCCCGTTTCCCCTTTTTCTGCTATTTTAAAATTTAAATACCATATTTCACTATAAGAACAAATATCTACTTGTGTTTTATATTTAATTAAAATCGGTTCGGTGGTTTAGCTGTGATTGACGCACGAACAAACAAATAAACACACAAACCTTCAAAAAGAGTTATAATACACATATATTAGATAGATATTTATTTTATTTTTAAAAATTTTTTTATTTTATTTAATTAAATTTTTACTTTGTTCTACAAAATCAAAGCCAAAATGCATTATTAAACATCAATTGAGATTCGTTGTAGTTCATTTCATATGCATGACCTGTAAGTTTGTTCAATTTTCTTTTTATAGTTTTTTTTTTCTTTTATTTTGTTGCACACTACAGTTTTAGGAGGCCGCATGGTTAGTCTGCATTATTTTCTGTAACGAACATAATTGACTTTTACACTCTTATAAAACAGTTTCACTGCTTTTTTCTAAATGTATTTACCAACATACTGCTTCATCTGCATTGCAGAATGCTTTTGTTTTGTTGTCACTAATAAAACGAACACATTTTTCATACCACTATCCAATATTTTAATTACCAAAACAAAATACTTCAAATATAAATTTTACTATGTCTTTTATTTTTAGGCGAATATTCAATATTTCTATAGGATAACTTCCCGTAGCACTAGGCCAAAAGCCCTACCTCAATCAAACTTAAAATATGTAGGCTTTTTGCAAATGCCGTTTAACATTATCGAGTTGTGAGGGAAGGTATGGTTGGGAAAATAAAAAAACTATGGATTAGATATTCGCTTTCAAATCACTGAAAAAACGGATGCTGGAAAATACATAAGCTTAAAGTGAACAATAAGGAATAAGAAAAGAGCGCGTTAAACGAACAAGAAATTAACATATCGTCGCAAGAATTAATGAACGCTGCAACTGACAAAAAAATCGAAAACACGTTTTTTGCATCATTTTTATCAGAAGAAAATACTGCGTCGATTGGTGTCTGTCCCATATTTTTATGATTAAAAAAATTCACTTGCGCCGTCAGCGTTTCGAAAAATACCAGTGCCTTCTTTGTCGTAAGCCTAAAAAAACTAGTATTTTTTTACATTTGTTGCTTACGACACTTTTGCGTCAGCTAAATTTTTCAAACTAACACTTAGACCGCACTTTGCATTTTGTTAAAAAAATATTTTTCCCACTTTATTTATTCATTTTAACTTATAGCTATTAAGTTTTGCTTACAAAAAAACCAACTGTTACACTCAAAGCATTTTAGAATTCGAAAATATTTTTTCCATAAAAGAAATATTGTAGTTACAGCATTTTATAGATCTGTAAAAGAAAAATCGTTTGCTGTGCGCCGCAGAATTACCGGAAATAATAGATCTGAGAGAAAATGTGGACACTACTCCTTTAGCAGGATTCAAAAACCATCACTTAGTTATATTAGTATTTGTACTTTGGATAGATTATACATACTGTTGCCTTCTTTTATCACCAGAATAATTAATTTGTAAGTCTTTTGAAAACTTTATCTCCTCTAGCTTCCATTTCACAATGAACTTCTGTATTTAGACCTAAGAATTTAAACTTTTATCGAGAACTAACACTTTTTACAGAGATTAAATGAATGCTTTCCCATCTCTACGGTGTTTAGTTATCCGTTTCATGGAATGACTTTTATTTCTTTTTAGGGTAGAAAGAAAATCTTCCTGCAACGATATTCATAACACGCAGAAAGACTGTGTATGTTAGAGTTCGAAATCGATTCGTATCCAATATTCCACTCTATGCTTCAAAAATGATTCTTCGCAATTATAAAAGCACACACCGCCAAGATGTACCTAACAAATTTTTAATTTATACAATTTCAATCATAGTAATCATGGTTTTTACTGTGGGACTACAGACGCACCCTTACAGTAAATTAATAGGAAGGAAATACTAACTCGAGTGATTGATTAGACATTAAGTCTAATTATAAGTTCAAGGCATTGAAAATACTTCAATTCTCTGATATTAGGTTGACAACTCTTAACATGTGTTTAGTACTTTTCAGAAGAAAAAAAAAACGTTATTACTTCGCTGCTAAACCTTGTTAGAAGTAAAAAAAAAAAACAAAATTACTGGAAGATATTTATTGTGGGATGATGTATAGAAAACAAAGCCATTGAAATTATTTTTCATTAAAAAAATTAAAATCAATAAAAACCCGATTCTATTTTTTTTGAGTTAAGAGTAACCAACGATAGATAGTTTTTTAATGTATTGTGTAAAACTTGAGACAATTTCTTGAACACTTTATTGCAGAATTTTTAATCAAAAACTTCTAGGAAAAAATTATAAATTTTAATATTAAATTTAACGCTTGGTTAAAATTTATTTGACAAATTTCAAGCAAATAACTTTAAAAATATTAGACTAATAAAGATGTTCTATTGTAGGGTCAAGTATATTTCAGTTGTTCTTCAAGCTTTTAATAAAAAAGAACAATAACTTTATTCAAAGGTTTCTCTTACAATAGTCATTTGACTTAAACGGTCATATATATAAAGTTATAGTTTTTATATATTTTCCCCAATTCTGTAATATATTTGTATTTACAATTCTTGTAGAGAATTATATTCACTTCCATTTTTTATTGAATTTCAATAGCAATCAAATTTTTAAACATAGCAATTTGTTTTTCTGCTTTCCTCATCTGCTAGTAACTTCTTTAAGAGTATCGTCATTTTCTTTTTTCTTATTATTATTTTTTTATTCTTAGTATGTACTTCTATCTATTTTGCTTAAGAAAAAGCACAGAAATTGATTTTGATTCTCTTTCAATTTCAAGATACAAATGTAAATTGCCCTAAAGTGGTTTTGTGTAAATGGCAATCATTTGAAATTTGTGTGCTCAGCATGTAAATTAAGTCATAAAAAATCCATTTTAAAAAATACGTTTTTAAATATCAGGGAAATTGCTTGAATTATATTTAAAATATTAAAAAAAAAATTAGTTTAAACTCTTGGGCAAAAGGTGGTTAAATAGGTTTGATATAGATAAAAGAGACTTAAATTTAAAGTGGTTTATAAGCCAGTGCCTAGGAAGTGACCCCTATTTATTCAATGTATTATGATGGAGCTAAGAGAAGATAAAGTAAGGAAAGCAAGAAAATATTGAAAAATCTTTGCAAAAAATTTTATTACGAAGCGCTACACAGCTACTAATAAGGGAAGTAAAACCTAAAGATCATGAAATCTAATTGACGCCCTTCAGGTGGAAGAAGTTAATATAAGTGTGTCATTTCGTTCTTAATTCCTACATTCACCCCTATTCTGCGTTTCGATTCGAATTGAAATTTTCTTCGTCTGAAAACTTTGGTATTCTGCGTTTCGATTCCGCCCAGTTTCTTTCGATTGTACGTATTCTGCATTACGATCGGAGCTCCGTTTTTCTCAGTTGTTTTTTTTTTTTTGTTAATGGAGGAGTTTTCTTTGTGTTTTTTAGTTAAAATATGTTAGTAGAAAATGAGATAATTTGTTCAGAAACGGTTAAAAAAACACTCAAAATTATTTTTAATTAATTTACTGAAATAAATTAATTTTCTTTTGTTTTAAACTGATAATTTTTGTACCCGACTTTGATGTGTTTTTTTTTATATATTATGGGTCAAACACAGCAACACCAGAGCAGTATGAAAAACTGGCAAATTTTATAGCATCTAAAGCAGACATTGCATGTGGATACCACCAGCGATCAACGGAAGAAGTAGCAGCGTTCTAGGAGGAAGTTGCAGAAATCCCTAATGCACTAGGTTCTCAGAAAAATCCCAGCGCAAAAAAATTCCATAAGCAATTACTTTTTATTTTTATTTTATTTAACAATTTTTTTAATAAACTTTATCAACAAATTATTTTTATTTAATGTATACACGCAAATTTTTGTATTAAATTTGACATTTGGTTATGAAAATGATAACAAACTTGCTTATTTTGCTATTTCATTTCCACATTCCACAGTGATGCTATTACTTTTGTAAACATTGTTGACTTCTTATCTTTCCTTCGAGTTCGTTTTTCTTCAAAATACCAATTTTCGATCCCAACGGAACTGAATGCGGAGAGTTAGTCGAAACACCGAAGAAGGTTGATTATTCATTTTTAACATTGATTTAGAAATTAAGCTTGAAATCAGTTTTGCCACGTCCCCAGAAGAGCCACAAAAAAAGTTTAACCACCATCCTTTCATACATAGTTTCTAAAGAGGTTCTATTGAAGTTACGCAGCAGCGGTTCATAATTGTTAGAGATATGTTTTTTAATTTACTTGTGCTTTTTGTTGTTCTTTTAAATTTGTTATATGGAAAACTGAAATTTCGGAAAAAATAAAATAAACTATCAAAGCCAATAAAATTTCACGAAAATTTTATGTTTTCAACAACATTTTACCTAAAATATTAAATTTTGCTTAAAAAGATTGAACATGATTGGCAGAGATTTAGAGGATGACGTGGCTCCTTTAGCGTATTAAAGGGTTTATTTGGATGTTAGGAAAATTTGAGTGGACTGTATGTAGATTTTGAATACACCCAAATAAATATAAGAAGTCAAATCAGTTTCCCTAGATTTCTGTATCTGTTTTTAACGTTCTCTTCTCCGTAATTAGAGACGTTTAAGTGTTTTAGTTTAAGGAAAAGGAAATAAAAGTTGGGTTTTAGAATTAAATTCAATTTGCTTTATTTAGCTGTGTAGATGCTCACCGTTCGCCTGTTTCAATCCAAGTGAGTCTACCATTTTAGTTTTATAAAAAGGAAATCTTATGAGGTAAATTTGTACATAACTTGTGACAGATCTTTCGATGATTAGGCTTTAATGCAATGGTTTTAATTCACAATAAGTTTTTATAGATCGTTACAATTTATGTTTTAACATTAACAAATATTTAAAAGCGAATATGTTAAGAGATATGGTTATGTAAATGTTTCAATTGATAAATAATAATTGTTTCAAATATACATGATATAAAGAATTGAAAATAAATTTGTTTAAAATTTGTATTTTAAACATGCCGGCCCCCTTGCACTTGTGCAACATTAGTGTTTGGATGAGCGCACAGCACTTGAGCTAGGGACCTTATAGCTTCAGAAATAATTTGTTAATTTGGTACTGCTGCTGTTGCTGGATTAATGGAAGGCTTGCTTTTAACTCGTTGGTTGTCGCCACGAATTTTACGGCTCTGGACAATTTTCCCACGTAAGTCCCTTTTCCTTTCAGGATTAGGGTGTAGCAGAGTATGATGATAGCTGTTACATTTCCGACATGTGATGCGCGAGGAACATGCCCGAAGATCGTGGCTCCTAGCCAAGCAATTGTCACAATATTGGAATCGACGTACTACTCGGTTTCTTTCCTTTACACTCATTCTGAGAAATCTATGACAAAACCTTAATGGATGAAATTGCTTGCACACCATGCACTGATGAATGTCTGGATTGCGAGTGCGTTTGTAATGTTTTCTATCGAAGAAAAGTAAAAAGTAATTAGAAAAGTAATGAAGAAAAGATTATAGATAAGTTTTAGTAAATATTATTCATGTGTAATTGTTGATTTTGTGATGAGAAAAGTAGTTTGACTGGTGAAAATTTTAAACTATCTGTAAGCAAACTCCGGTTTACTGTGATTCGTTCTGATTGAGAAGGGGTAAGTAAACAAGTTTAACTATGGGACGTGTTATAACTCCACTTGTGGTCCTAACTTCCGCAACTCTTATGTTTCGGTCTGGCCCTACGTGTGTGGAAACGATTCGGCCTAGTCGCCATTCGGAAGGGGGTAACATATCATCTATCACCACTACTAGATCATCAGGTTGAAGATTAGAGGAAGGAATTTTCCATTTATATCTTTTGTGTAGTGCTTTAAGATAGTCTTCTTTCCATCTTATGGCGAATTGATGATTAAGAGCTTTTAGATTTTCCCATCGGTTTACAAGGGATAATTTTTCTGAGGAAGGTTCCGGAAAGGACATTATAGGCTTTCCCATAAGAAAATGTCCTGGGGTGAGTGCAGTTAAATCGGCTGGGTCAGCTGAAATGGCGGAAATGGGACGTGAATTTAATACTCCTTCTATACGAGCAAGAACGGTAAAAAGTTCTTCGAAGGTGAATTTCTGCCCCCCAGCTATTCGTTTAAGGTGAAACTTAAAGCTTTTCACGGCGGCCTCCCAAAGGCCGCCCATGTGAGGAGCGTGTGGTGGGATGAAACTCCATTCAAACCCCTGAGTGACATATTTTTCGGAAATGTCTTTAGATGCTGATTTTATGAACGCTGTGAATTCTTTATTAAGTTCTCTGCTTGCACCGAGAAAGTTGCGACCGTTATCAGATATTATCCTGTGAGGGAGCCCCCGCCTCCCAATGAAACGAGTGAATGCCGCACGGAATGATACGGTAGACAAAGCTGAACAAGCCTCTAGATGAATGGCCTTGGTACAAAAACAGATAAATACTGCAACATATGCTTTTATAAAGGGCGCTTTTCGTAAAGTTGACGTTTTTACTTCAAATGGGCCAGCAAAATCGATTCCGGTGGTTTGGAATGGTGGTGACAGGTTGCACCGATCGGCAGGTAATGGAGCCATTATTTGAGAACAACTTTTCTGTTTGAGTATAATGCAAATCTTGCAATGCCGAATGACTTTTTTAACTCGTGATTTTAGGCGAGAAATATAGAATTCTGTTTGAATTATTCGACACATTTGAGTACACTCCGCATGTGCCAGTAATGTGTGCAAGTAAGTAAGATAGAGTTGGCAGAGTCGAGAGTTGCCTGGCAAAATAACCGGATAGCGTTCATTATAGGGAAGAGATGATTGCGATAAACGACCATTTGCTCGTAGGATTCTCTCAGAATCCAGAAATGGATTTAATGTTATCAGAGCGCTTTTTAGAGGGATTGGTTGCGAGTTAGACAAAAGCATGTATTCAGATTCATATGCAGTTTTTTGGGCAAGAGTAATTAGTCTATTTTTAACGAATTTAACTTCTGCGTGAGAAAGTTGGGGAGATTTGTGCCGTGTCTGTCGTTTGGCAAATCGAAATACATAGCATAGAACTCTTAAGGCTCTATGGTATGAGGAGAAATTCGACAAGATATCGTCTGTGGGACCTGCATTTACTGACACAGCTAATGAATGTTGTGTTTTTTGTTTATATGCTGTGGAGGGCCATGATGATTGTGAATCTACTAGCCATGAAGGGCCGTGCCACCATAATGAGTTAACAGCGAGATCTTTGGGACAACAGCCACGGGTACCAATGTCTGCTGGATTATCATGAGTGGGCACATGACGCCATATTGCATATGGCGTTAATCGATGAATCTGTGCTATACGGTTAGCGACGTAGGTTTCCCATGTCACAGGAGGTTTGGATAACCAACTTAAAACAATGGTAGAATCGGTCCACAATATAACTTCGGACTCATTGAGCTGAAGAGATTCGCGTATATGATTAACTAGATTAGCTAGCAAAACAGCGCCATTGAGTTCAAGCCGCGGTAAACAAACAGTTTGAAGGGGTGCGACTCTACTTTTTGCTACTAGTAAATTTGTATGAGTCACCTTGTCGGTTTGACATCTTACATAAACTGCCGCACAGTAAGCCTGTTTTGAGGCATCCGAAAACCCGTGTATTTGCACAATGTCTGTGGGTGTGTACTGAAACCATCTGGGTATGACAATATCTTTTACATGGGGGAGATCGGCTAAGAGATTGTTCCATTTGTTAAGAGATTCGTAACTGACATGTTGATCCCAATCTGTCCCTTCTAGCCATAGCTGCTGCATGAGTATTTTGGCTCTTATAATAACTGGGTTTATCCATCCTGCAGGATCAAAAAGTTTGGCTACTGCCGAGAGTATGGATCGCTTAGTGGCAGACTCTGATTGGTTGATTGGAATGAACGAGTAAGTAAAAGAATCGGTAAGAGCGTTCCATCTTATTCCCAATGTCTTGGCAATGCTTGCTTCATGAAAGCGAAGAAAATCTGAATCATACAAATCTTCAGGAGGGATTTTAGAGAGCAACTGAGGGTCATTAGATGTGATTTTCTTGAATGGAAACCCCGCTGATTTTAGGGCAAGAATTAATTCAGTCAGTGCTGCTAGAGCTTCTTGAATTGTGTGACCACCGGACAAAATGTCATCGACATAAGCCTCGTTGCGCAAAACAAATGCTGCTTTTGGAAATTTCTCTTCGGAATCTGTGGCTAACTGAAGAAGTGTGCGGATTGCTAAAAACGGGGCGGAATTAACTCCGAATGTAATGGTTTTTAGCTGATAATCGCACATGGGAGAGTTTTGGTCTTTTTGGTATAGAATTCTTTGAAAGGGTCTGTCTTGCTGGTGAACTAGAATTTGGCGATACATTTTTTGTATGTCGCCGCTAAATACGAAACGATACTTTCGCCAATTGAGAATGACGTTCATTAAGTCTTGTTGAAGAGTTGGGCCAGTGTACAAAACGTCGTTTAGAGATAAGCCAGATTTGGTTTTTCTGGAAGCGTTAAAAACCACCCTTACTTTGGTTGTTTTATGCTCGGGTCTGACTACTGCATGATGGGGCAAGTAGAAAGAGAAATATTTCTCATTGGAACACAATTCGCGAGAGGAAGTTTTTTCCATATGTTTGAGAGTTAAATATTCATTGAGAACAGAGTTATATTCGGTTTGTAGTTCTGGATTTTTAGCAAGGGATTGCTTCACGAGAGCAAATATTCTTGAAGCGCCGAGAGAAATTCCCTCAGGGAATTCTTTTTTGAAAGGTAGTCGAACTATATATCTACCGTCTACCTCACGCGTAGTTGTTTTTTCGTACAATTGTTCGCAATATTGGTCGTCAACAGACATGTGTTTGGGAGAAGGTAGTTCTTCTTGTTCCCAAAACTTTCTTAGAAGTTCGTTCAGAATAGACGTTTCGGATGGGACTGTAGAGGTTGTGAAAGTGTGAATTGGCTCACCTTTGACTGGGCCACTGAGAACCCAACCAAATATTGTATTATACGCAGTTGCGAGACCGCAAGCGTTTTTCTTGACTCCATCGATATTAATAAAACGTTCGGAATCATTTCCCAGAATAAGATCTATTTGACCAGATTGATTAAATGTAGGATCCGCTAAATCGAGAGTATCTAATTCTGAATTGGGAACCCTAAATGAGACAGATGGAAAGTGTTTAGTAACTTTTGGTAATATTATGGCACTTATGGAGAACTTCAAGTTAGGTTTTTTAGCGACAAGAACTAGATCGCATTCTTTCGTTGCTGTTTGAACTTGACCTCCGACGCCAATTACGTCGACTGAACATTTTCGGGTAGGGAGTTGCAATCTATGTTTGATCCTCTCTGACAAGAATGTTCTTTCCGAACCTGGATCAATTAAAGCTCTGACTTTAAAAAGTTCGCCCCTGTGTAGGACATGAACTATAGCAGTTCGGAGCAATATGAATTCATTATTGACTGATATATTAGCTTGTGTTTGAAAGCTTTGAGCTTGCTTAGACGTTGATGGAAAATTATCTTCTATTTGTTCTATTGCCTTTGAGTTCGGTTTTTTGAATCCCGAGTAGACGGGGACAAACGTTGGAGCTTTAGAGTTATTAGCCAGATTTTCAGAGGTATTTGTTTTGGACAAGTGTAAAGAGGTGTGATGGTGCATTTTACATATGAAGCAAGTATTTTTACTGGGACATTTTGCTTTTAAGTGATTTTGAGAAAGACAATTGCTGCATATTTTGTTGTCAGTGACATAATTAATCCTTTGTTGCAGCGAAAAGTTTTTAAACTTAGGACAAACTCTTAAATTGTGATCACCATTGCAAACTTTGCAGTTAGAATTAAGTTTCTCCTGGGTAGTGTATAATTGCATGCTAGACTGAGAACTATGTGGCATCTTTATGCGATCTCTTGTAATCATCATACTGGAAATTCTTTCTACTGCTTCATATCTGTCAATTAGAAATTCTTCTAATTGAGACCATTTTAGCAATTCCCGGTGGGATTTAAGGGATTGTTCCCACAGAGCTAGCGTTTCTTTAGGGAGTTTAGAGCAAACTAAATAGACAATGAAGAAATCTGTGTTGTCTGTATTAACATTTAGGGATTTTAGAGTGTGGAGAACATCAGTTACGGTGGAATGGACTTTCTGTAAAGTTTTACTATCTTCTGACGTTGCTACAGGAATTTTAAACAGAATCTGCAGTTGGTGATCTACTAAAACTCTTTTATTCTCATATCTTGCTTTGAGTGCATTCCACGCTAAATCGAAGCTATCTTCGCAAAGTGGATAGCGTTTTACGATTGCTCCTGCCTCATTGCTTGTTTTATTTCGAAGATGAAATAGTTTGACTACGGGTGGGCAGTTTGTTCCGTTTATGTATACGGCCGTAAACATATCACGGAATGATGGCCATTTTTCATAACTGCCTTGGAAAATTTCAGTGTCACAGGGGGGCAGTTGTATGTGTACACTAGAATCTTGAGCTGGGAATGATTGAATGGGTACGCTTGTGCGTGAACAGACAGCTTGAGCAGGTTTCACTCCTGTTATGCGCAGCATGTCCAAAATGTTAGCTTTACAAGCGTAATATGTTTCAGAGCATGCATTGAAGTGCGCTTTAGCATTATCTTTGACTTCTTTTTTATCTTCTAAGCTAGGCGAAATCATAAGATTTTCGTAGGATTTTTCGACTTTTTCCCATCTTTTCTCAAGGTCATTTAATTTTGTTTCGAGAATTGACTCGGATTGATCTTCGAACTTGGTTTTAATGAAGTTTGAACAAAGCGCAAGAAGATGTTCAGAATCGAACTTGAACTTTCCTTGAATGTAGGATTGGGTCTGATGTGAATCAGCATCATTTAGATTAGGCATGATTATTAAATGAGTAAAGAACTTTTAATTTATATTTGCAAAAATTTGAATTTTATGGTACTGACGTACAAATGTCTATAAATTTATTTATATTTGTTGGTTTTTGACAGGTATTGAAAATTGTTTTTTGTAGTAGTATTATGATGCTACGAAACCTTATTTATGAGAAATATAGTTTTTCATTTTATAAGAAATATTATAAAAATTAATTAATCAGTTTCTCCTGTAAATTATGACCGAGGTTTAATGACAAGATTGAACATTTTTTGATTTCTTTGTATGAAGTTACACTCCGACTTTAAATATGTAGTAATCGTTTTTGACTAATTTTTTTGAGGAATAAATATTTCCGTTTTGTTTTATTTACTTTTTATTAACACGTAAATAAATTGAATAAATTTGATTATTTGGTTTTTATTTTGTAAAAAATTTAATTGAAAACCAACTTTGTGGAATGTAAGGGTTAATTCAACTGACACATCCTATTGTGAATGATTTTCAAATAAAATTTTAACAGAGTAAGTGGCAGAATATGTTTAAATGTGAAATATTAAAATATTATTCTTTCAAACATATTAAATTGTATTTAAATAAATTTACCTTAAAATGTTGAATAAAATAAATGTTTGTTTAAAATTAGAATTTATTGGTTGTTATAAACGATCGCGACGAGTTTTATTTATTTTAGTATTTGTTCTTTTTGCTTTTTGTTACATATGTAAAACACTATGCTTTTACACTAATATTCACGGCTGTTAAAAGCTTTTGTATGTTGGATTGTTACGTTGAAACAACATGCTGTTAATTATACACACGACTGTTATAAACTTTTTTTATGTTAAATTTTGTTTGCAGTGTGACGTGTAGAACTTTTGCTGTTAATTTAAAGAGATCTGATTATGTTAAAATTCCACCACCGTATTTAAATTTTATTCTTGCTGTTCTCTTTTTTGTTTGCTTTTTTGGTTTTGCACGTAAGCTGTATGTATTCACATATGTATGTATTTAGTATATTGGAAATTACATTTGTTATATAGAAAATTAACGGCTTTTTTTGTTATTTTGCAAAACACGCGAGATTTGAAATTTGGCATTATTTACACACGAAAACTAAAATATGCACATGCATACATATGTATGTACTTTTGGTAAGAACGTTATTTAACGGTAAACCTTGTTTTTTTTGTTGTTTTTTTGTTTTTTTTTTTTTTTTTTTTTTTTGGGAATTTGAAAAATTATATTGTTTGTGTATAGTTTAATAATGTAAATTAATTGTATATAGTTTTTGACACTAATATTTGATTTTACACAAACAAAACTGCCTGGTGTTGTCGCGATGCCACCTTATAATTGATATGCATTGCTTAAAGTTTACAAATGTTAATAGAAACTATTTGAATTAAATAATAATCAAAAGATATAAATAGATGTTTTGTGATAAGTAAATAAGAAACACAGTAACAAATAATTATTTATACTTTAAGGTTTAGTTGATGTTTCTTTTTAATTATTTTATATATAAATATATGTTTTACATTGAATCAAACCAATAAAAACCAAGAACCTTTTTAAACCAGTTAAAACCATGTAATTACACTTTTTGCATTTTTTAATTTAACATATAATGAAAAATTCTTTTTATCAATTTGTTAAGAATGTTTGTTTTTAATTATTTTGCTTGTTAGTAACAATTCCCTTGTTTTCAAATTACATTTTATTTGCCAAAAAAAGGAACAGCAAGTATTTTACCATTTTTTCTTTTTTTTTTTAATGGTTTTAAGCTCTTTATTTTTATGCTTTATGCAATTTTTCAATTATGTGTTTTTTGTATTTCTTTTCTCAAATTAAGTAGACAGATTTCTAATTTTTATGTACGATTTTGTTTTTTCACAATTTTAGTTTTTTAAACTGTATATGATTGTGTTGTTTTTGTTTGATTTGTATTTTTTTTATTATTTCGCGAATTTAAGTTTTGTTTTTTGTTCTTTGATCGCCCGCAAGAAACTAAAAGTATTGATAATATGGAATGTTACATTACCTCATTTTTGGTGTGGTGAGATTTCTTCTTACAGCTTCTATGAAGTAAAATGTTTACATACGTATGTATGTTAATCGTTTTTGATTGTGATTGATTATGTTGTTATTTGATGAAGTTTTGCATGCACAAACTTAATCCTTTGGATGATTAATATGTTGAAAATGATGAAAATCTTTTTGAGCGTATTATGCGATATGTAGGTAATTGACTAGATGACTGACGATTTGAAACCCAAGCAAGTTGACTAAAGCAATAACTTTAAACACTGAATTCACTTCTCTGACGGTTCGAATGGACCATGAACATGATTGGCAGAGATTTAGAGGATGACGTGGCTCCTTTAGAGTATTAAAGGGTTTATTTGGATGTTAGGAAAATTTGAGTGGACTGTATGTAGATTTTGAATACACCCAAATAAATATAAGAAGTCAAATCAGTTTCCCTAGATTTCTGTATCTGTTTTTAACGTTCTCTTCTCCGTAATTAGAGACGTTTAAGTGTTTTAGTTTAAGGAAAAGGAAATAAAAGTTGGGTTTTAGAATTAAATTCAATTTGCTTTATTTAGCTGTGTAGATGCTCACCGTTCGCCTGTTTCAATCCAAGTGAGTCTACCATTTTAGTTTTATAAAAAGGAAATCTTATGAGGTAAATTTGTACATAACTTGTGACAGATCTTTCGATGATTAGGCTTTAATGCAATGGTTTTAATTCACAATAAGTTTTTATAGATCGTTACAATTTATGTTTTAACATTAACAAATATTTAAAAGCGAATATGTTAAGAGATATGGTTATGTAAATGTTTCAATTGATAAATAATAATTGTTTCAAATATACATGATATAAAGAATTGAAAATAAATTTGTTTAAATTTTGTATTTTAAACAAAGATTTAATTTTTTTTTTTAAGTTTTAATTAGCAAAAGGTAAGAATTTCACTAGATAATTAAAATCTCATCACAATATTTGTTTTCACGTAAATTTCCATAAATTGTATATGCATAAAAAATTTTAAGTTTATTTCAAAACTGCAATGCACAAAAAAAAAATAATTAAAAACCATCAGCAATTTTAAAGTTTTCTAAAAAAACATATTTAACCTACTGAGTCATTTTTAGGGTTCAATACACAAAGCGTTAAAACATAGCCCTATCTTTTTTACCACAATGTCTTTCTGTCCGTCCATTTTTCTGCCTGTCACAGCCCTATATCTCTCACAACGGACCAGGTACATTCTTGATTTATCACAGAAGATGTATTTCTATAGCCGCTTAAACCAAAATTACTAAAATTATTTATAAAAATGTTTTCACTTATTGAACTGTGTTTGGTAGACACTTGGCACAGTGTCAATAAAATTATGTGCGCTATAGCAACGAGTGATCAGGTAAATCCTTAAGCTTTTTAGACATTTATATATAAAAATAATCTGCTATAAATGTAAGTTGAAACAACAAATTTAGAAATAAAAAGATGTTTCCTAAAGGCAGTTAATTTACTAAAATGGCCTTATTTTTAAACTGTTACAGGCACACGCTTGAAATTTATATAGGCGATGTACTGCTGTGACGCTTTAAAAATTAAACATGACGCTATAAAAATTCGGCCATGCCGAAACTTATATACCCTGCACCATCTATGTAAAACTAGTTAAGTGAAATAATTCCAATCAAAAAATCAAATATTAGTTTGACAGAGAAATAAAAACAATTTAAGTACTAAATATAAATAATTTGACATAAAAATGCCATCGGTTCTTAATAGGTCAAGCATTTAAAACATTTTCAATAGCTTTTAAATGATACCCATATTAATATTTTAAAAATTTGAAAATTTCAGATGCCCGTAATTTGGAAAATATAGGCGAGTGTCAATTTTTCCACTAGATGTTTTTTCTTATTTTTTAATTCTCTATAGCCTCGTATATTTGATTTTTTTTTTATTGAAATTACTTTGTTGCTCCAAATGGTTTAAAAAAATCAAAGGGAAGCGCGGTTTTTTGCCCGCTGCCTCGAAGAACATAGACCGATCAGGATGATTTTCAATGGCACCTCTTTTGACACTTTGTCTGATTGATTTGCGTATTTAAATTTTCTCTAGCTGGTCTAGTGCCTCGGTAAGCTTGATGTAAACAGTAACACGGACGGTCAGACGGATATCGCTTAATCGACTTCGCTATGCATAAGATTTCAGAATATATATATTTCATGGGGTCCGAAATGGATATTATAGAAATTACTATGGTTTACTAAGTCCATGAAAATTCTTAATTAAAGGGTGACACACGCTTGGAAGAAATCTTTCGTGCGTGGGTCAAATATATACTTGGCGGGTTAATATATATTATAATCTTACTAGCAGCCTAGCTTTTCGTGTTTATGTTTCAATAACTTCTTCAATGAGAAAGTATAGAGAGCAGACCCCAAGCTGACAAATAAAAAACTCATTTTTACTTTTAAATGTTCGATATATCAAATATACAATTCTTTAGGTGAATGGTGTGTATGATTTGGCATAGCCAAATACAACACTTTCACCTGTTTTATACTTTAGTTAAAAATGAACCATATTGTCTGTTCATTCTTTCAGTCTGTAGAGTATATCTACCTTTACAATTTGAATTTTGTAGCACTTCTCTCTCATAAGACATATATTTCTATTTTCGTTGGTTGATTCTAACGAATGAACTAAGTGAATTAGTTCATACTTTTAAGTATACCTAGTTCGTTTTTAAACAAGACTTTGTATTTAAACTACCAGAGAAGATGAACTAGAATCCATGTCTGTGTTTCCTTGTTGACTATTTCGAACATGATATTAGAGCTGTCACGCGTTTTGTTAAACTCTCGTCAATGGAACATTAAACTAATAGAGGTTTTAAACTAAGGAGAGCAATCAAACTTAAATTTGAACTAGTTCATTCTTTTAATTTTGAACTAAAAAAGCAGAACTATATGGAACACAAATATTAAATGTAACGAATTTTAAACCCATATTGTGTTTAAAAAATTAATACCTTAAATTACAACTTATATACTGACTTTATGGGATCAAATATTATTGTCATAAAAATTATACTTCGAATAAAAAATAATGACAAGAAGTTAACATAGGCGTTTTTGAAATACAATATAAATAACTGAAATGGAAATAATACTGGGCTGTGAAAATTTACTTTAAACTATGTAATTCATTTCGCGAACGTAGATCTTGAGCAAAAAATATAAATAAAGAATACTCTTTGGTGCCAAAATAATTATAATTATAAATTATCATTTTCTTATAGCCCTCAAATGTTTCTATAACAAGACTTGGAAATGTGAATTTTATTAACAAAAAGCAAATGTTTACATTCCTTTTTTTTAATGTTATTTAATTATCCATTAAATTGCAATTTTGTATCCTCTTGATTCCCATTGTAGTTGTAAGCAAACAGTTAATTAGCTGGGTAATAAGAAATTCATGTTCAACTTTAATTAAAAATGGAATCAATATTTAATGATAAAAAGAAGAACAAAAACACGAATAAGCTTTGGAAAGTATAATAAGAAGTTAATAAAGTAAAATCACACTGTTAAACAAAATAAACTAAAGTTATATAAAAACAAGTAAAAGTGATATATTCAAATATGCCGAAACTTATATGCCCTTCACTTAATGTGTATAACCGTGTGTACCATACTGCAGATTTCTCACTGAGTAGTTTAAACAAAAATCGGCATAAGAAACTTTTTTGCTGCCATAAAGTGCTTCTGTTTAAAAATAAATTTTTTCCAAAAATTTTGTGGTTTGCTTAGGGTTGTTGACCCAAGGTAATTCTATTAATTTTTTATCATAAACAATAACTACCTGCAGAAATGCCAATAAAACTTAAAAAAAAAACATATAAAAAAATCAAATCCAGGCTTGGTGTTGTGCGGCTGCGGTAATAGAATCGATGCGACCTTATCGTGTTAGTCGATAAGTTGACAAATAATTTCCTTTTACTTTAGTGATGTATTTGCTTAAACTGTTTTACAAGTTTTAAACTTTTCTAAAATTTTTCAATTTTACATAACCTAGTTAAATTGAAAATATTTAATTTGCCACTTTATTAAGAAGATTAGAGTCTACACTGAATATTAAAACACGATCGTTCTGAAGCACTACAGCATACCGATTTGAAAAAGCAACGCTGGTAAAAAATGGGTTAAATTCTTATTTAGGAGACAATTTTTGCAAAAATTAATAAATTAAAAATTAATAAAATTATTAAATTAATGTTTATAGCGCCCCATAAATATATAAATACATTTTTCCTAATTTGAAAAAATTGCTAACAAACATTGACTGATCAAGCAAAATGTCATTGTAACCCATTAAAGGTGATTGTAAATTTGAATTAATTAATAAACAACAGAAAGAATTAAAAGTTTTGTTTCTAAAAGACTAAATTACTTAAAGTTCTTGTACTGGTTTATTTTTTTTTTGTCATTTTATTATTTGTTTTTGGCTTAAAAGCAAATAAGAATTTCTTTGTACAAAGCAACAGCTAGATAAGACAAGTGGGATTATATTTCATATTCGCATATATTGTTATAGTATCTTTTTATTGGTATTAACAACTTTAAACATAAAAATCTGATTCTTTATTTAATTTTTAGGTTTTTAAATAATTTGAAAATATTTATTATTTAAGAATACAAAGTAAAAATCTTACTGACGGAAAGTCATATCAATATGACAACTTCATTACTGTTCATATAACTAACCTATTAAGTTTTCACTAAAACGTTAATTAAGATTTTTGGCATAATAAAAAATTCACTATTTTAATATTACAATTCAATGTTTTTATTATTATAATAAAATATAAGAGCGTTTCAACTTTTTGTTAAAAGTTAAAATTTATATAACAAATTTAATTCTATACTCGTAACTTAGTCATCTCTGTAACAAACCTCGCCACAACAAACAATTCCTATAGGAAATCTTTTGTTTTGTTTTTAAAAGTATAAAACTTTCTATTAAAAAGTTCTGCTTTTCTTGTGGTTTTAGTGGTCAAATTCTTTTGTTTAATATTCAAGAGTATAGTGGGTTTTATTGCTGCAAAAACAAAAAAATAAGAATTAATTTTAAACAAACTAAACAGATTTTCACTTTACTAACACAAAAAAATATTTTAATTGAAATCAAAACTTGAAGAATAAAATTACTTTAAAGTTTATCATTTTTAATTATTAAAATATGAAAAATAGCAGAAAAAACTTCAAAATTAATTAGTCTTGAATTTATTTTTATTTTACATACAAGGGACAAAAAAATATATATATAATTTGTTACTGCGTTAACCTAAATACAATAAATAAGATTTAAAATTTAGAAAATTCTACAGATATTTCTATAATAAAAAAATAATTTTTAAAGCTATTAATTGTGACTTTGTACTTAATTTTATTTAATTATTTAACACTTTAAAATAAATCTCATCTTTATTACAAATAACCCTTCAGCAAAATCTGACAATAAAGATTATCTTTTAATGGCACTAGCGGTCAGTTGAATGGTTTTGTACCGCTAATTTGGAATATAATATTGTATGATATTCTTTATAATATTTATTATTTTAAACTCAAAAATGAAATGTATTACTGCGGGAAAATCATATCCCTATGGCGATTTTGTTACTGCTCATATAGATCATCAGTTTTGTATAGCTTTTTATTACATCTTAAGCAAAATTTACTTATGAGAAAAATATTAAATTAACGATGCAAAAAGACAAAAAAACTCAAAAACCCTTCCTACAGAAATTCAGTAACCATGAAGAAATATATTCTAATATTCTCATCAAGAACTAAAGCATAATTAAGGAAGATTTGCATAAAAGTTTCGAAATAATAAATTTTTATTTTGATGTTTAAATCATTGTCTAACTTTAAATGGTTTAAATTAGAAAACAATTTTTTTTCCTAATATTTTATTATTATTTAATAATGTGAATTCTAGGATTTTTTTAATAAAAAAACGTCCAAGTGCTTTGTTATATAAAAACTTTTAAAATTTATCGATGTCTTCGCGTTATTTAGGTGAGGCGTAAATTGAGCCTTGAGGTAAGTCAACGTTAAAAAGTGGGCTATTAATCACACCAGAGTCTTAGTTATATTATGTGAAAATTTTAAGAAGATTGGTCCTTCAATTTGGCCTGCCTGAGAGAGCGTGGCAAAAGGCGTGGCGTTGAGAGGTATGAAAAATAAATAATGATTGAGCTTAAGACCTATCCGATATCCACACAAAATTTGATAAAAATCGGTCGAGCCATTTAGGAGGAGTTTAAAACAAACATCTCGACACGAGAAATTTATATATTAGATTAGATTTGATTGATCAAACGTATTTCATTTGTTTTATCCCATCTCGATTTCATTTTAAACTCTTCCTCTCCGTAAAATCCTAACCAATTTCTAGCTTTTGGACAAAAACTTTGAAGCAAAATAAAAATGAATACAATGCTGCAATTCGGAATAAGTTAATTATTCGTTTATTGTTATTAAATGATGAAAACAAAATTTGTGTTTTTTACTTTGATTTTTATTGAAAATCATCACCATTTCAATTGACTCATGCTTCAAAACTAAGGGTTTTGTACAATACTTTGCACTGCTATAAAAATACATATTTTTAAATCTGACAAAATGTATTTTGTTTTTAGCTTTAGCTTCTAATTTAATTCGTTTTATTTCGAATGCAGCACGTTTTCAAATGGGGAAAAATTAACTGAATCGGAAAAACATTGTGTGCTTTGCATTTTAAATAATTCTTTGTTAAAATAAGCTACAAGAAACAGTTTTTTAAATAAATTTTTGATTGAGAATCTAGAAGAGGATTTTAAGTATTTAAATTTTGTTGCCGAATTTTGCGAGGGTTAGAAGCAAACATAACGCAATTTAATTACTATGCATTACTTAAAAATGGATCTTATGCCAAATATGTATATGGAATCATTTTACCAGTCAGTCAATCTTAAAGCAATTATTCTTCAAAATTTTAACAAGTCTATTGATGGTTTAAGCTTCTAGAAACTCTCAAAAAATAGAAACCGATTATGAGATAATTATAGAGCTTTCCTTTTTGTCCTTGTTGTCCTCGTTGTACCATTCAAGATAACTCTTTCTTAATAATTAAATATTTGTTTGATCACTATGATAACGAATCAAGAAAAAATCTGAGCTGGAATTGTGTAGATCTGTTTCCGCTAATTGGAATTTATTAAATGCAGTTCTTAGATAAAATATCCTAATAGTTATTGATGGCTGAATTATATAAAATTATAAAAGTCCACTAATATGTTCAAAAAGAAATATTTAGTTTTTCCAATCATAATTTTTGTGTTAATGCAATATTCTTCTTAGAAAAATTTGTTTTGGCTCAATTGTTAAGTTCATATTTAAAGAAAGTTGTATAAAACTACAAATTTTATTATAAAAATTCGTGCGCTTAAACACATATGAAGATTAAAGTTAATAATAAACTTTTGATTTAAAATTCGTTAAATATTTGCCAACCTCTTAATGTTAGCTGGCACAAATTTACTAGCCTTCAGAAATGCATTATTCTAAGTACACTGAACTGCACAAATTCAGCAAATACAAAACACAAAGAGAAAAATATTTGTTGAATACGAGTGTTTCTGGTTTTTATACACTACCGCAGAGTAAAGTATGTGCCCAGGCTATTTGTACTTGTCGAACATCGTTTACGCATAAAACCACAATAGTAACTTGAGTCTAAACTTGCATAAACTACAACACAAACAATAACACTTACATGTAAAAACACCCAGAAGTTTTTAAATTTGCCGAATAATATTTACTTCAAATACTAAAAAAGTATAATAAGCGTTTGCTCCAAATTATTGAGCGTAGACACAAACTACATCAATTCTACAGGAGTTTTGATGTAATTTTTCTTTATTCTTCTATTCTTAAAAATAAAAATTGACTAAAAAGTTATCACTCGTGACCACCGAGCGAATAATATATAACAAGCTTTAATACAAATACACATCAAAATTTGTACACAAATTTTAAAACGACGTCAATCATTTCTAAACAGATTTTGCATTTTTTTTGTAATTTGATAGATTATACTTACAGAGTAGTCTCGTTTTAAAAACAGTTTATAATCTTAAAAACTAAAGGATGTCCCCGTACAACATACAAGTGTATTATGAACCGCAAAGCGTATTTCCTAAAAATAAAAAAATGCGTATTACTGTAGTTCCCAATAGCAGAAAGTATTAGAAAAATAAATCTTAAAAATATAGGTTGTTCCCATAGGTGACGTAAATTGACTTATATGCGTCTATGTTTTGAACCGTTACAGACAAGCGTTTAAAAATTGGGCAGGATGTTAATTACTATGACCGATATAATAACTATAAACAATCAAAATTATAAATTAAAGGATGTCCCAATAGTTAATTTGATGTATGTGGGCAAACTTTTAATCTGTTGTAGTCAGATATTTTAAATTTAAAACGGCTTTTTGCTAAGTCCGCTATAAACATTTAAAATTATAAATTATAGGGTGTTTTAATAGTTGCTATTATTTAATGTATATGACCAAACTGTTGACCAGCTGTCTACAGTTGTCTATAGTTAATTAAAATTTGCACAGAACTTTTATTTCTAAGTCCGCTACAACAAGTAGCAATCTTGAAAATAGAAATTAAAGGGAGTTCCTATAACCGATGAAATTTTACCTACATGGTCCTATCTTTGAAACCGTTACAAACGTACTCTTGAAAATTGAGCATAAAGTCCATTACTATATCAAGTATAAGTATTTAAAATTAAAAATTAAAGGGTGCCCTAATGGTTGTAATTTGATGTATATGGCCAATCTTTTCAACAGTTGTAGACTTACGCTTAGAATATAAACAAATTCTGTTTTACTGCGTCAGCATTAAAAAGGGTGAAAAGTAAAGGGCGACTACATAACTGCTGAGTTTTCTTATTTAATCTGCATTTATATTTTGTTCTACGACATGTAAAAAATCCTGACGCAATTAATCTTGAATTAATATGTTATAATTAAAGAATAATTACCGTCCTAAAGAAGTATAAATTTAAGTTTGTCTACTTTGAAATCGATTTTTTTGCAAGAATTATTTTTTCCCTAATTTTTGCTTAAAAACATTCTTATGAAGGGAATCATGATTTCTTGTGATTTAAAAAAAAACTTTATTTTTTAGCTGTGCCTGTTCCATCGCCAGCAGAAAGCCATTAATGAAACTAGAGCTTTAATATCTGGAATAGAAGCTTAATTCAATTGTTTTACCAGATCAATTCTTTCCAAAGAAAGTAGAAAAATTAGAATCTGCTTTTAAGATTTTGGCAAGTTTTACTAAGGATGGAAATAAATAATATTAAATTAAAAAAAATTGGAGATAAATTTGTTGTTTTTAGAAAAAAAATTATGATTTGGCACTCATATTTCAGAGGCATACACCTTGTTTTATAAAACTCAGCTCCAAGTATTTATTTATTTAAAAAATTTTAGAAATGACCTGTGTTCAAGGATTCATTTCATGTTGCATTAAAAGATCATTCCTCTATATAAATGTTTTTTTGACGTTGTGTCAAAAATTTTACTTTACAAATTGTTTTACACCGAGAACTGGTGGGGAATTCATACTCTATATCTGTGATATATATACATATATATCAACGAATGTAACAACAACAAAAACACAGACCAAAAACAACAAACATTTTATCGCCCAGAAATATACGGAACGGTGAGCTGACCAATTTATCCACTTTTGCTATAACAACAATATTTCAAACGATTTTTTTAATTTAATGCAATTTCTCTACACTTTTAAGCACCAAAAAAAAAAAAAAAGAAAAAACATGCAACTACTGGTGCTGATCAGATTGAAAAGCATTTGTTTCTTTTTTGTGGAATAAAACGAAAAACAAGTAATGTGTTTTTGGGAATTTAGTGAACGGGTTTAAGCAACAAAGCTGTAAGATATAAACAAGCAAATTTAAAATAATACTACACAAAAGAAGAATAAAATGGAAGCCAGCAATTTTTACGTGTTGTATAAATTTATAATGGTTTTTCGGCAGTTGATCGTAGTAATTTTTTGTTTGTTAAAAAACAAGTTTTTAAAGAAGCCTAAATCTTTTCTTAATATGTTTTAAAGAAACTAGGGACTACACAAATTTTAAAAACTCCATCTGGAAAATGGTAATTTGGACAAAAAAGCTTCATAACTTATATAAATCAACAGTCAAAAAGTGGGCGAAATTAGGCAAGTTAGCATGGTACCTCCTACATGTCGTAAATATTAATTTTTGCTGTAAAACAAAATTAATAATGTAAGTTAGCAATTAAAAAAAAATTCTGAGTTGCATGTATGGGCCTGGTAACTTGTATATTGTATCTAGAAATTACAACAGGAGGAGTTTTGAAATTTCGTTGTTATTAATGTGCGCAAGCTAGAAAAATTATAACGATTTGAAACAGTGGGCGTGGTACTTCCCATACCTAAAAGCTTGCTGGATTGAAAGAACAGATATGGTACCATTATTTTTGCTGTCCACTGATGACATTATATTCGTATGGTGTGTAAGCAGTCCAGTGCACACATTTGATCGATTTAAGCACGATTTTAATAGTCAGTGGCAAAAGCACATTTTTTCAGTTATTTGTGGGAAGAAGTCCTATGGTAATTAAATTCCTTAAATATAGGGAAAAAATTGGCATATAAATATAAGTTTTGGGTTAACTCTTAACTATAACTTCGTTTTGCTTCATTTACTAACATAAAGCTAAATTGTCTTTTGTTGTCACAATTATATTCCAATAAAGGTTAATTAACTTTAAAGTTTAACTCGTATTTTGGTACTTTTTGATGCTTCTAGCACAGGATAGATGAACTTTTCATTAAAAAATATCGTCATGCATATAAACTTGATAAGATAACGCCTTTAATTTTTCATTTAAACTGTATGGAGTCTTATTATTGAAAGAAATTATATAACCTGTAACATTTTATAACACTAAAAATTTATTTTTTGGTTCAAAAAGCTTTCACTGGTCGCTTAAGCCATTTCATCAGAAAGCCTTTATCCAAATTTTTTTTTTAATTCAAAAACATGTTCTTTACGTACGGAAACTTCATAAGATACACAATATTGTGTTTGAATTTGTTACAAAAATTATTAAGCATAAGCAAAAGCTTACCAACAAACAAAATACATAGTAAAAACAACATAAAGATGTAAAACTATACACATTAGATGTTTTTTTATTTATAAAGTTATTATTAGTACCATGTTGTTTTCGTTTTTTATGAAATTATAAGTGGATTTTTTGAATTATATTGTTATAATGTTCCGTCATTAAATCCGTATCTTTTTCTCATCGGTTCCTTAATTTTTAGATATTTTTAAAGACATTTTGCTCTGCAACTCTGTATACAAACTTGAAGTTTTTATAAACTATTTACTAGCTTATACACCTATTTAGTAATTAAGGACATGATTTTACTTGAGTAATCAGGTTTTGTATAAACGGAAGTTAAAATATTAATATGACCATTGTTTGGTATGACCATTGTATTTGTTGGTCGCAGAAAATATCTAAAGCCTTCGATTACAGGGCACTACATATTTTATTATGTAAAAATATAAAGCCCTATTTTAATTGGCGTTTAACATGAATGCGACTTTTTTCCTGAAAATATGGAAAAAGTAGATCTTTAAATATTGCTTTTAAATAACTCAAAGAAATGTGATGTAATAAAGGTATAAATATAATCTTATCATTCATATATGTGTCAATATTTTATTAATAAAAAGCTCATTATTTACTTTATTTTTATTTACTTTACCCAACCACTATTTTGATTTTAAAAATGATAAATTTTACAGCAAATGTTATCCTGTAATCATATTGCGCCAATAGTTCGCAATATAGACTTTATAATTACAAGCCAGTATTACCAGTTAATCATTTTTGTGGCTAAATTCTTATTTTACAGAGTAGCATTAAAAAAATTTTAAATTCACAAATTCAAGTTATACTTTATTTACAAATGATTGTTAGTTTTTAAGACATTACAACCATCTATAGCGCCAATTTTCTGTAAGCATTTTTAGTGTAAGCGGATACAAAGGGACCTTCTGTTTGCATATAGAAAAAAATTATTAAACGATTATTCTGCAAGCATTTTTAATTTAAGCGTAAATAGAGCAGCTTCTATTTGCATAAAAAATGATCAAACTTTTATTATTAATTTAAAGTAGCTAGAAATTTAAACTCAATCAGAATAAGAAGATAACTTTAAATTATCCTGTTCAGCTGTTTCAAAATAAAAATAACCTATTTTACCATGAACACATATATCTATCCGAATTTAAAATTTCATTAACACCGGTTTAATCATTTAGCCGTGATTGACGCACGTTTAAGCAAACAAACTTGCAAAGAGATATCTGTACATATAAAAATTGTATCGGGGTCATTTCTGTACATTAAATATTTTTTGAAAACTTTGATAATGGTAATTAATATGGAATACAAAACACCTATTTTAGAACTTTTATCTCTCTGTCTGTATCCACATCACGTAAAAACTACTGGATGGATATGAATAAAATTTTGTAAGGAGGTCCCTTAGAGACTTTACTCAAATATAGAATATTTTCTTTCGAAAAAATAAGTCATTTAATGGTACTAAATCAGTTTTTACCACATTTTATTTTTATAGAGGGAAATTTTTTAACACTGTTTACAGATTTCCATAATAAATATTTAAAAACACATTTTTCTAAATTTTTAATTTTAAGAAAATTATAAATAATATGCGGAGGAACACGTGGGCACTGCTAGTATAATATATATGCGATTTGTTACCCTTCAATATTATTTAAATAATATTATCCTAATAAAACAAAACATTTTATAATAAAAATACAAATAGAGCTTTGTCTGACAATCTAACACAAAAACATTTTATTTATACTCACAACATTAGCATCAGTTTAAATAAATATCACTTTTTTTGCAAAACCCTATTCACACGCATTTTGTAATGAACAACCATGGTGTAAATACACTACAAGTACCATTTCTCCATGATACAGATTATGCAGTAATATAAATACAAACGAACGTTGCAACTAAATGCATTGAATGTCCTTTAGCCGTGAAGTACAAAAAAATAAACAAAAAATTGTCGAACCTTATTGTATGCTTGTTTAGTTACGAGAATGCAGTTTTATGAATTTCGTTATTTTGCTATAAAAAACATGTTTTAAGCTTTTACTATCTACATTAGATGTTAAATGGATTTAAATATATTGAAGAAAATTGAAATATGTCACGGGAATTTTTGAAAGGATTACGCAAAATTTTTGTAAACGTTTAAAACTAGCAACATATTTTGAGAGTTTAAACAAAAGGTAGGACAAGGAGTGCATTTTTATGTAACTCTTTAAAGTTTTATAATTTTCACTTTGATTGATTGATTCTTTCTAAAATAATTTTATCATCAGAAAATAATTCAAAAAACGTATTACTGCGGAAAATATATAATCATTTTAAATCCTATTTGATTAACTGAGAATTATACCCAATAAAAAAGCATAAAGAATCTATTTCTTAGTAATTGTACTTGAAGGAAAATGGGTAAAAATTTAATTAAGATATGGATAACGAATAAAAATTCGAGAATATTAAATCGATAGATTTAATTGCTTAATCATTCTACCAGAAAAACTACCTCAATTAACAAGCCAACATAACTTAAAACAATATATGAATGCATCAATGGCCAACTCGACTTAGACCACTTTCTTTAAATATAATAGCACCACGCACAAACTTATAATGAATCCGTTACCATTTGTTTAACTGTTGGACAGATTCAACTCAAAACAAAATAATAAATTCTTTGATGTAAATGGTTTAGTATCACAAGAAAATTATTTGGTTTTTTTAATCGTGTATAATACGCTAATTAATATAAACAAAGAACTTAGAAACTACACAGTCAAAATAATAGCACAACTCATTCACATGTGAAGCAAATTAAGGAAACTTTTTTATCTTAATCCAGTTTTATTTGTCTCACCTTTAATTAATAATATATTTTAAAGTTTTTAGATATCTTGTAGGTAAATTAGTTGTATGGTTTCAATACTTTGTCGCGTGCCATCGATTTCGAAATTTCTGTGAATGAAATTAATACGTAAAAAAATGGTTGTCCGTTCTCATTGTCGATGTTATCTAATCTAATTTTTTTGGCCTATCACGTCAGACACTGTATTTTGTGTGTACTTGAGAAACTTTTTTTAGTATTGTGTTTTAAATTAAAGATATTTACAATAAAATAGAACAAAAGTAATTAAGATTAAAAAAAATTTATTTATACGAAAATATACCTACCGTATTATTATTTGCAAAGAGCCTTAACTTGATTATTTATATCAATTTAAATTATATACCGTTCGCGCTATGGCGAAATCATGTAAAAAATGTTGACAGTGGCGAACTCGTTTATTGTTTGCAACAAATGTTGTGTCAGCCGGAGCAGTTAAAAATAACAGATCGTTATTGAGTTCTGTTAAAAATGCCACAACAGTTTATGGAACTTTCCTTTCTATTTTACGATCATAAAAAGTTTTTAAATAGAAATTAAAAGACTCGGAAGTGTTTAATTTCTATATCCTTCACCACAAAAAGTGGAAAAAGGGCACATATATTTAAGTTTGTCATTCTGTTTGTAATTTCTAAAATATCCATTTCTGAGTCCTTATGCATAGCAAAGTCGGTTGAGCGATGTCCGTCTATCCGTCAGTGTGAATGTTGAAATTAGCTAGGCACTAAATGAGCTAGAAAAAAGTTTAAATACTCCACTCGATCAGACATAGTTTCGAAAAAGCTGCTATTAAAAATCAGGAAGATCAGTCCATGTTCCTCGAGACAGTGGGCTAAACGTTACGCCTGCTTCTTATTTTTCCATATAATTTGAAACAATGAAGTAACTTCAATCAAGAAGAAAATAAGTATATGGAGCGATAGAAATTAAAAAATAAGAAAAAACATCAACTGAAAAAATTGCCACTCGCCCATATGAAGAGATCTTTCAGGAAACTAAAATATTTAAAAAATGCGTTAACCATTAATAACCGATGATATTTTTTTGTAAAATTTTATATTTTTTCTTATTTTTTAATTCTCTTTCACGCCAATATTTAGTTTTTGGAAAGATTTTAATATCGAGTATAGCATATCCTTTTTCAAATGAAAAACAAAAAGAAAGTCAGGCAATAAAATAATAATCGTTTTGCAATTCTCAGGTGTAATTTAAGTCAGTTTAATAAACATAAATATTGTAAGTTTAAAGAGGCAAAAGCAAAAGGGTCTAGCAGTCAGACCAATGTATTTTTTTTTTTTAATTATTTTATTGCAACAATTTTTTCAATATTCAAAAATACCATTTTATATTTCATTTAAAGTTTATTGACATTTTGACTTTTTTCCACGAAATCCCCACAGTGCTAAGATATTTGTTTAAAATAAATTTCTTTGGTAATGGGTATTTAGATCTCGGAATTCCTGTTTCGTTCATTTAAAAATGCCATGTATTTTTTTTTTTTGTTTTTTTTTTTTTTTTTGCTTACTATCATTTTCAATTTAATGGAGAAATTTCGTTCGGACCAATGAAAATAGTCGTAACCAAATGCTATAAAAATTTATATTCTAAAGTCAGATAGAAGAATAATAGAACAAACATTAGATGTGGTCTTCTTCCTCTGTGTGTTTCTTACAGAACTATTGTTATTCAGATATTACAAAGCAATCGTTTCATATTATTTAAATAAAGAATGCAAAAATACTTATAGTATAAAACTGAGATTTGAAGATGTCTTTGGCTTTCCTGTAAGCCTTTCCTTAATTAAGAAAATTAAGTATGTCTATAGTTCTAAAATAATAGATCTTTTAATCATGTCAAGTTAACTCATTTAGTTAATAAATTGTTCACAAATTCACGATGTGGTTTTGAGAATTTACTCGAAAATATGAGCATATTATATGCTCACCAAAATTATAACAGTTTTTGCCTAAAAACATGATGCCCCTATGAAAAACCCAGCAAGAAATTTGGCAATCACAAAAGTTAGTCATTATATGGCAAGTGCTTTTTAAGGTTATGGTTAATTTTTTGCTGGGAAGGCTTCTAAGTTCATAAACAACGGTTTTTCAAAACTATTTAAGCTCATACTTATAAGCGTAAATAACAATAAATGTAAAGAATGTGAATTATTATATCTTTCTAGAAAAATAAGATTTTATCTTTGATCAGGATAAATCATTTAAAGATTTGAGAGTCACCAATTATGCTTTCTACAGACGAGTCTTTTTGAGGTGCTTACTTATTTGGCTCATAGGATTCCTTTGATATTTTAACAATGAGATTAACTTAATTAAATAACTAAGCATTGTGTGAACCGACCTCTTTAAGGGTGGGGTTTTTTTTTAACCTTAAACAGGTTCCTGTGGTGTGGATGGCACAAGTTTGATAATCACAGTAATGTACATATGTGTGCTGCTCTCTTTTAATAAATGAAACCCCAAAGTATGAATTTATTTTTCTATAGCCCAAACAAAAAGTTCAAATGTTTTTAGCAGACTTAACTAAAAATAAAACTTTTCATATTTATATAAAAAGTTTTTCTAACTATCGTTTTTTTATATTCAACAAATAAATGCTGTATAAATATATTCGTGGAATTTTCTTAATTAAAAAGGAGAAATTATTTTAATTAAATTGCGAAATGACGAATATTTAGCACTCAAATTTAAATACAAATTTTTTAAATGCTTTTTTTTCTAAATTATATTAAAAAAAATTAATTAAAATGCTACAACTAACTTTTATGTATTAAATTAAATAAGTAATGAAACTCTGTGATAAATATTAACTCCGTTTTATAATCTTTCTTGAAGCATTTTATTTCTAACCTTTTTTTCCAAAATCTTCCAAATTTCACTGCGTTCTAAATAAGGAAACTTGTCATGCGAAAAAAAAAATTACATACCTTAAAAAACAAAATCCACGATTGCAGCAAAAACAAATGGAATGCTATATTATTATTCTAACAGGTGTGAAAGAAAAGAATCTGTTTTGGCTATCATATTGTTAGAAATGTAAAAAATGAACTCTGCTTTACAAGAAGTTTATTAGAAAGAGGAAAATTGATCACATTAAACTGAAAAAATTGTCTTGTGGAAATTACCACCTTCCATGCTGATGTACCTTTGTGCTCAATATACGGCATCTTTAACTTGTCTCGCAAAAAATTGGCTCCAAATTGGCGATTTCTTCTTCAAGGATAAGGACTAGTACAAACTCTCAAAGTGGAGGAACAGCGGGCTCAAAAATTGGTTTCTCTGTTTTTCCTTTTCTCTTAATTACAATCGTGTATAATTCAAATGAACAATTTTTCACGTAAACAAAAATTGTCATTATCGTGATTGATTTTTGGATTTGTTTACTTAAATTTTACTGGGGAACTGCATACATTATGCAAGTTTTTTATTAAAATTATTAGTACATTTTTCGATTTAAGATCGGTTTCTGCAGCGCAGACTGACATTATACTCGACAAGATGCAAAACAAAGAGATTTACTGCATGTAAATTTATAAAGATTTTTTATGAAAAATGGTACCTAACGAAAAACGGAGATATAAAAAATTAAATAAAATTTTTTTTTTGAAATGGGTCAGCAATGTCTCAGGTATCTTCATGGGGTTAAAAGCGCCTTGTACGGCACGTTTTTATAATAAAAATGTCATATTAAAAATTCAACATAAACGATTTGTCATATATGAATGCATACAATATACTAAGGATCATGTTTTGGCCTATAACTCTGACACCAATCGAGTCTCTACCTTTAAAGTTTCCTCAAATGTAGAAGAGGGTCTAGTACTTGACATATAAATTATTAATAATTTTGAAAAATATACTTTTTCATCTTTGACCTTTTTTTATCCTTGACCTTTTCTTAAAAAAACACAATATCCATACAATTTGAAAGAATAAACTTTCACCTTTGAATAGCAACCAAAAAAACTAAATTATCTTGCAAAGTTCAAAATATCTATTGCTTTTTGTAAGGAGAATTATGTGATTTTTTAACATTTTTCACATCATATATGACGTCATATTTCGGAAGTCGAAAGAAAATGGGCTCTAAAAAACATTTTTATTATATATTAAATTAAAACTACGAAAATCTCTTTAAAAATCTTAAAGTGTATCGGCTACGCCGAGTCTTATATACCCTTCAGAATTATGTAAATCTAATTTAGTGAAGTAGATCCAATCAAAAAACAAATATTGCGGTGTCAAAGAATTAAAAAATAAGAAAAAAATTCAGTACTAAATATAATTTTACTTAAAAATGTCATCGGCTCTTAATGGGTTAAGCATATTTTAAAAATTTTAGTATTTTTTTAAAGATTCCTTCAAAAGCTTTTAAACGATACCCATATTGACCATATTGACAATCGAACTTTTTTATGGAAATTTCAAAGACCCATAACACGAAATATATGGAGAGGGCGAATTTGTTCTCTTGATGCTTATTTCTTATTTCTTAATTCTCTATCGGTGCAGTTTTTGGTTTTTTTTATTGGAGTAAGTTAACTGTTGCAAATGATATGCAAAAGTTAGAGGCATGCGTGATGTTTAGCCCACTGCTTCGAGGAACATGGATGAATCTAGCTGATTTTCTATAGCAACATTTTCAAGACTATGTCTGATCAGTTGGCGCATTTAAATTTTCTTTAGCTCAATAAGTGCCTTGGTAAAGTTAACTCCAACACTAATACGGACAGACAGACATTGCTTAATCGACTTCGCTATGCATAAGGGCTCAGATAATATATGTAGACTTAATGGGGTTGAAAATGGATATTGAACAAATTACAAGCGGAATGAAAAACTTAAATATATCCTTTTTTACTTTGTGTGGTGAGCGGTATAAAAATGTATTAAAATCATTTTTTATTAAAATGGAAATTTCACTTATTTTTATAGCCTGAAGGGACTACAAGTGACCAAAAATTTGGTGGCTGTGCATTAATCATAATTTTTCTAAAAATGTTGTCTACAGATTCGAAATGATTTTTTTCTATAAATACGGCCTTATAATCGTAATATCACTGATAGTACTAATTTAAGGATATGATTTATATACGTTTTAAGCTAATTTAAAAAATTACTTAATTAGTGGACATTGTGCCTTTCTTCTTATTATTAACATATTGTTTAAAATAAAAAAATGATCAGTTTAAAGTAAAATATAAATTATATTTTTATGCAAATTATAATAACTGATTTATGTATGTGCAGTCTAATGGGAATTCTTTTGAAAATATGAATGAGTTATATTTTTAATATAGAAATAATAAAAAGAGGACAAAATGAATAAATTTTAATAGTTCAAACTTTCTAATATCATAACAATGAATAAAATTACTCTTGGTATTGTCAACGTATTTAGCAAAGCGAATAATATTTTTGCATAGATAAATAAAAATTAACTAGAGAGTGCAATGTTTATGTCAAGTTGAATTAAAATTTTATTAGAAATTAAAACACCTATTGATACAATCTAATATTATAACAAATAAATTTTTTAGTTGGAGATTATGTAACCAAATTAATATTGGAATAAAAAAATATATTCCTTTTAAGTTTACTTACGAAATTAAGAAGAAATGCTGTTGACGGATTTAGCTATTCAAAAAAAAATCTGTTGATGTGTAATTTTGACTATTTTCTTCAGAAAATGTTACTAAAAAATTGTAAAAAAATTTTTCTTAGCAAAAAGTTTTTAAAAATAAAGCAAACTTAAGCCGAGGTAAATAATTTATTTGTTATAAAATCAAATAGAACCTCTAATAATTAAAAAATAAATACCTTTCTAAGATTTGTATGTACAGAAAAATATTCCTACTTTTTAAATTAATTTTTAATCAAACTAGTTTAGTATTATGTTCATATGAACAATTATTAATCCTTAAGTTAACGTACATAATAATTTTAAAATATATTGGGAAGAAAAAATCATTTCAAAATGTTTGTGTCAATTTTTAAAGAAATTGGGCAGAATTAATTCTGTATGCTTATATCCGTCTGCTAACTAAGATTACTTCTAGCCAAATTAAAAATGATTGATTGTAAATGTATCATGTACTCTTATGTATCAAATAAGTAAAAGTATGTTGACACATTACTGATGGCGGACGTAGCGATTAAGAAAATTGTTTCGTTGCATTCTATCGGTAGAAAAATTTTTTAATAATTTTTCTTTCTTAAAATTAAATTAAAAAATACACGAACTAAAACAAGTAAAAATTATTCAAATGAAAATTACAATTCTTAGCATAAAGTATTAATTTCATTAAAATTATTCCGTCTACAATAACTTGTATATACTTTTTAATAAGAAAAATAATTCCCTAAAAGGTTTTGATAATAATAAACAATTTATGAAGCAAAACTATCTTTATTTTTATACGTTATTTTTATAAGTTATGTGTGCTACAAAATATAAACTTTCTGTATAACTTCTTTGTAAACTGTACAAACAATTAAAAATAGCAAGCAGAGAAGGTTGTCTACAATTTTGCATAGTTTTTTGTTTTAATGAAAACGACAGTACAAGTAGCAAAACTTGAAGACATGAGAAATTCTAAGGAGCCAAATAAGGCAAATAAAGAAAAGAGTAATATATTCATCGTGGTCGAACCTTTTTCATACAACACCAACGTTAATTAATCAGGTATAAGAAGAAAAGTCATATTTTTAGTAAAATGTTACACAGAGCCATATACACAGTTAGAAATATAAGAAACATTGATTTACAAAAAAAAAAAACCGAAAAAATACAATAATATTAATTAAATTTCTGAATTTATAAATCGAAAATAAGTTTTTTTTAATTTGCATTGTTCTTATAAATCCATTTAAATTAAAACATTTTACAAGTAAAAGTGCTATATTTAGCAATTCCAAATCTTATATGTAGTTTATTGAATTAACTCCAATAAAAAAAACTTTAAAAAATTGAGGTCAGAGTATTAAAATATTAAAATATAAAAAAAAAATTGGTTTACATAAAATTACCGTCGGCTCTTAATGGGTTAAGCATTTTTAAGAAATTTTAATATTGTCTAAAAGACCAAATACTTTCAAATACTTTTAAATGACACCCATTTTGATATCTTAAAAAATATGAGGCTCTTGATGTGGTAGAGAAAATTTAAATACGCCAATTGATCAGGTATATTTTCGATAATTATGTCATTGAAAGTTTTCGTGATCGGATTCTAATTCTTTTACACCTTATTTTTAACCTTCTCTGGTATTCTGCAGATAGTTGTGCTTACGATAAAAAAGTAAGAAAAATTAGTGAGTTTTCACCACTTACTAAAGGGTGCGCCATCTAACGTTTTATTTCAACTAGTTCTTATTTAATGAAAGGTTACGCTAAGCTCATGTCTGATTTGAAAGATTATTAGTTTTATACTCCCGCTGAGCGAATATGGTTGTGTATACGCTTGAACGACGCTGGGAAATATGTAATATTGCGACATTACTTTCAAAATCATGGTGTGGAATGTGTGCGAAAATTGCGTACGGATTTTGGAAGAAGAGAAGCACCGTCAGCTTCGTATGTTCCTTATCATGTGAACAAAGTAAAAGAAACTGGCATCTTCATCGATAAACCAAAGCGTAAAAGCGCCAAAAGTAGTGCGTGCACCCGAAAATATTGCTGCTGTGGCAGAAGGTGTCCGTGAAGCGCCATCAACATCAATTCACCGTCGTTCTCAACAATTGAACATTTCGGAGACATCATTGAGAAGAATTTTGCATAAATACCTTGGAATGATACCACTCAAAGTCCAATTGGTTCAGGAGTTGAAGCCAACTGACCATCCAATGCGTTTTCGCTTCGCTAAGTGGGCCTGCAATTGACTTACAGAAGATGCCGATTTTGAAAAAAAAAATCATCTTTTCAGATGAAGCTCATTTTAAATTTGGTGGCTATGTAAAGAAGCAAATATGTCACATTTGGGGCATAGAAATCCCGCACGCATTCATTGAAAGGCCGGTGCACCCAAAACGAGTCACTGTTTGGTGCGGATTTTGGTTCAAAGGCATAATTGGGCCATTTTTCTTCGAAAGTTAGCAAAGAGTGAACGAATTTTTGTTCACAAAAATTGAATTGGTTTCAACAGGACGGCGCTACGTGCCACACAGCCGAAGCCAAACTCGATGTTTTGCGCATTATCAGCCGCAAAAAATAAAATTATTTTCCATTATCAACCGGGAGGATTGTACTTTCAAATAAAAAAAGAAATTTGAGAAAATATTCAGTAGTTTTTTTACAGCATTTCAAAAAAAAAGTTATTTGGCGGACCCTATTTAAAGAAGTTTTAAAGAAGTTTTAGCACACAGAGTTAAAAGCAAATTAATTTTAAATGTTAAAAAGATAATTTAGAAATAATTAATTTTTGATTAGTGGCACTTTTAAAAATTTATGGTAAGCTAGCATTTCACGTCAATAAAACAGACATTTTTTTTTCAGTTTCATATCCAAAGGATATCTCTCTGAAAAACATCCTGAAATCTTACCAGAGATCGTTTTTATATAGCTGTAAGGGTGTTTCTATAGAGTTGTTGATTTGACTTACATGATCTTATGTTTTATGTCGTTATAAGCAGATGTTTTAGATTGACATAAAGTGACTGACTAGTATCACAAGAATTGTAATAAAAAAAGAATCCTGTAAGTTTTCCATGATAGTTTGCAGCATTACTAAGGTATTTATATACAAAACGTCTTAAAATGATTGTTGTTTCATGAATTATGGGAATTTTACTTAAAATGCCTGTATTTGTTTGCATGTCGAAAAATTATTTTCCTACAGCATCTGACTAACCTTTCGGAAATTTTCAAAGTTTGTAACTCGCTATGCGGCGATAAATAATGACTTCGTAACTCAAATAGGTAGAGCCCTGAAATTTTACATTATCAATCCCCTAAGTAATGTGCATGGTCTGGCAAAACCAACTTCTTTGGAACAGTAATAGTGTTATATCCCATACAAAGTGAATAATTGTAATTTTGTATTTAAGGAACTATAGCAGAACTAACTTTTTTCCTTTTCAGTATGCGTAATCGATCGAAAAATTTACTGAATTGAAATGATGACAGTGCTACTTTTCTTAGTTGTCATGTATCTAAAGAACTTTTTATTAACAAGCATTTTCGGGCTGAAATCTGGCAAGGTTAGAACAGTGGGCTTTGCATCCTCCATTTTAAGTGAAAATTTTTATTGTGTACCCAGCGAACTAAAATAGGTTTTGCACGATAAAACTCCACATTAACATAAATGGTATTTTTATTAATATCATATAATGTTATAAAATATGTATTTTTTAAATTTTGTTCGAGATACATCCTGAACATTTTATGTATTTGAACAAAAAACTAGTTCGATTTGTACATTAGCTGTGGTGCCTCACATACAAGGCAAATATTTATTATAGGTCGAGTTTTTAAAAACACACCAAAGTTACACCCGTGTTAAAATACATAGCGAAATGGAAATGAAATGGTAAGCACACGATACTTCGCAAACAAAGTATATTGAATAAAGTCTTACTTAAATTCTATAATAGATTAAGTTTTGAAATTATTCACCCATTATTTTAATAAAAATGAGGATTTTCGTTTATATATTAGATCATAAATTGGTAGACATAATAGCACATAATCATGACATCGGACAAAATTCTTTATACACTGCAAATTTGCAATAGATCTATTTCTAGTTCTTCTGCCGGCGAACAAGAAACAAGTCAGTACAGTGTAACAATGTCTGCTTTTACTTTTAATTTTTATTTTAGTAAATAAACATATTTTACTTAAAATATTTATCTTAATTTGTACAGATTATTACCCACTTAGAATTTTTTTAAATTATTGATCAAACTCGAGTATTTTTTTTTTTTTGCGCGATTATAATAATCGCTTATGCGCTCGTTTCTGAGTCGAAAATTATTGAAATAGTACCTTTACGGCTGCTCTTCCGAAAGAATCCTTTATTACTCGCATTTTTGATTAATTTTCAATATTTTCTGCAATCGTACTTTTAATCAAATACTAAACTTTTGGGAATAATTTAGAAGACATAACACCAGCCGCATGCGAGTCTCCTTTGAATTGTATTAAACATAGATTTCTAATTTATTTATTTTTTTTAATCGATTATGGCAAATAGCAAAAATAAAAAACAAACAATCACATATCGAGCCTTTGGATGATCAATTACATTTTGTGCATTTTGTTTTTTAAATAAGTCAACCTCTTTTCATATGTCTGAGTACAACTGATTAATCAGTTTTTAGTCATCTTGAATAGCGTTAAGAGGCTCAGGTTTACGAATTTTGATATAAGAACAATCCAAATATAAGCTGGGTAGTTGCATATAATTATTGTTTTTATTCGTGTTTCTGTTAATGTGACAAAAAGTAAATAACTTAAGAAAGCCTTTTTTCATCGTTATTGTACTTCATGCGACGAATTTTTGCAAAGAACATAAGCCAACGAAATTGTCGTATTGGACGATATTCGTCACAAGCGAAATGTAGGATTTCGAAGTAAATAAAACTTTAATGTTTATAAACACTTTTGGTTAAATTGCATTTTTCTACAGATAACTTTTTTTAAAAAAACTTTACCTATTTGCTAAATGTTCTGTGTCTGAAATCAAACTATTTTTTGCAAAGTTTCCATTTTATTCTCAAAGTTGCTATCCAAAAACAAAAATAATTTTTGGTCTCTGGCGTCTAATTTGGAAGTTTTGCATTTAGATTAAAATTAAAAAAAGTTGAGTTTACAATTCAGTAAAATTATATAAATACCTGAAAATTTTTAAAAAATTTTAGTGTTTTTCTTTATTTAAATTGTGGTCGATTTCTTAGAAAGTAAATATTTCATAATGAGTAAATATTTCATAATAAACGTGTCCATATAACTTCTTCGCTATAGCTCATATGGTTCAAAAGTGGATTGTAACCAAATTTTGTATAAATAATTTTCATACCAATTTTCTTTATTTTTTTACAGCAAAATACTCTCTAGAATATAAATCTGATACTTTAAGCCTTTTCTGAAAGCTCGAAATCCTCTTGTATAGTTAAATATTTATATTTGAGTAAATCCTTATTTGAGCAAAAGGGTCTAAATTTTTAAAACACAATGCGTTCTAATACAAGGAAAACGTTGGTAATTATATTTTCGTAGCCTTTTAATTCTTATTCGAAATGATCATTAATGGGCACTCCATAATCAAATGCATTTCGTCGTATGATTTTCTCCTTATTACTTTTTAGGGTTTTAAGATTTTTGTGAAATGTTATCAAGATGAAACATTTTGGTGTGGCCCACCAGGCATCTTTTGTTACGCATTTGTCATTTTTAAAACCATGGGCCAAAGTCCTACCAGTTTTTGGGGTATTGTAGACGTGTGCTTTCATAACCCCAACTTGACTCAGAAAGTGACAACTTAGATTGGCGTATATTCTCGCATAAAGATCATAAATATTTTATACATTTTATGAATAAAGAAATATGCATTTGTAAACACAATGAAAGTATGGAGGAGTCCAATGAATAAATGAGTGTGTACATAAATTTGCATACTGTTGTTGCTACTATTATAGTTGAAGTTTTCATTTCATAACACTCTTTTTGTTGTAAATAATATTTAAATGGGTCAATTACTCATACATATGTACGTATAAATAAACATCCTCCTTGGAGTAAGTGCACTTATAACACATTTAATATGGTTTCAATTTAAATAAAAAATACAAACACACATGCTCACATTAAAATTTATCATAATCTAGTTTTATGTGTTTAAATTTTATTTGGTGCAGTTTCGCCGTCGTCTGAATATGTTCCATATGCACTATTGTTTTTCCAATTTGAACTCAACGTTTTATTACGAATTGTATTTAATTATTTTAATTTTTAAATTAAAATATTTCTATTTGTGTAATACGCTGGTGAAGGGATTTAAAATTTTAATGTTTTCAAAATTGTTACAACTCTTTTGTATGAGTTTTACTAAAGTGATTGGCATCAGGTGTTTTAAATGATTCAAATGAAATGTTATGCTGTTTTAAAAAAGTATGTTTAGCATTGAAATTGTTTATGAAAAATTAATATAATAAATGAGTAATTGTGTTTTTTTTTCCAACTTTGACCTTAGAACGTTCTTTTTCAATTAATCAGAATAAACAACGAACTTAAGCTAAAATTTAAATAAATAATACCAAATTTATAATAAACAGTTAAAACAAGTAAGAGTTCTATGTTCGGCTATGCTGTATCTTATATACCTTTCACCATATATATAAATCAAAGACACAAATATTGGGCTGACAGACTTAAAAAATATTAAATAATTAAGTACTATATATATTACATAGAAATGCCATCGGCCCTTAATGGGTTAAGCCTTTTAAAGAAATTTTAGTATTTCCTTAAAGATCTCTTCAATAGCTTTAAAATCGATACTTAATAAGGTTTGATGCGTTCAGAGGCCCGTAACTCTAAAAAAAGGCGCCGGACTTGATAATTACACAGGATGACAAAATTGAATGAAATTGAAAAACCTGGGGAGTGACATGTTTTTTCTTGTAGGTCTTGACGAAATATGCCGGACACCTCCAAAATCCGGATATACGGTTAAAAAAACCGTTTTTTTTACCTCTGCGCACTTATAAGCCTGTAACTTTTTTGCTAATTGTCCGATTTTTAATTTCTTACTAGGTTTAGAAAGAAGAAACCGAGGTCTAAGAAAATTTGAGAAACTTGGGTATTATTGACGGGCAAACACAAACTTTGTATATTTTTCAAAAAATTTTCAAATTTGGTGACGTTTTTATACATTATTTTATTAAGAAACTATAATACTATTGAATTTTTTCAAAAATTACGTTTATTTATGATTACAATGCATATTTGGGGTTAAAAATAGATAATTATTTTACTTTTTATGTTCTGTTAAAGTCTTATGTGTTTCTCCAGGTATAACAGTAAAAGAGATGGTGTCATCAAAGTTAAATAACGATATAAGTGATGCATTAATTTATTTAGTTTAGTTTTTTTAATGTTACGGACGACAAATTGCCTTCTTAAAATTTGAAGAAGTATTTTTTATTTTTTTTTTAAATAATAATTAAATTCAAATTTGGTTTAGTAATGACGGAGTCCTGAAGTAAAGAAATACACTAAAAAAATTTAGAAGAATTAGTAACCTTTTTTAAAGTCGGTGAAAGGGACAATTTTTGATGTTTGAAAGAGAAGGAAGATTTTATTTTACCGTTCTATTAATGGGAAAAGAGCAAAAATTTTTATTCCCACAAATGTCAAAAAACTAGCATCCTAGATGTAATATTGTTACTTGTCTGTCACACGAGTATGAAATCTCATGAGATTATTGTAAGAATGTGATTCTCCTAATCATATTTAATTCAGAAAATCAAATCCTTTATTCAATTAATGTTTTTTTTTACAAATAATGCCAAATTTATTTTCAGTTTTAGAAAGAATTTCGTTTGTTGTTTGTTTTGTTCGACTCAGCTTAACCGCTTAGCTTATTTTATTTTCATAATATGCACCAATGTGCCGCGATCACATAGTCGGATTAGTTTTAAATTATATTTATAAATAAAAAATTAAATAAAAAATAAGTCAATTAAATAAAAAAAAAAAATGTGATTGGCTTAATTCCACTAAAAAACCCATAATATACAAAATACACACATTTGGATACCCTATAAACATTCTACTGTTTTATGATTTTTTGTTTAAAGTTTACAATATAAATTTTATATAACTCCAAAGTGTTACTCAGGCAGGAGAGGAAATTTGACTTAAAAATTTTCAAGAGCAAATAAAACAAAAAACTTTAACAAAATTTCTTGCAATAACATGAATGTGGCTTCTGGCACTTTCAACTTTTCTAAAAAAAAATTTATGAGTTTATGCAAACGGATGTAAGAAGTTTGTAAACAGTTTTTATTGATAGCTTTAAGAATATATATTTTTTTAACAGTTATCAACAGTATTTATGACTTGCTTCTTTCTAACTTGCATTGTTTTTCAAATGCATAAATTCTCAAAAATAAAAATCTTAAAAATTAACCTAATGAAATAACTCATAAAAGGAGTTCTTAATTTCTGACTTAATTTCTTTTATTTTATGCGTAGACTTAAGTGGCAATAAGTATCTTTTATAAATTTGTTATCCAAACTGAGCTCTGGAGCTCTTATCTATATAAAATATATAAAATTAAGTATCACAGTTTACAAATCATTGTGTAAAGCAGCTGTTGCCTAAATTCAAGACTAATTTTCAGCTGATACCTGCCGTAGTTATCCGAATTTTTTTTATGATCTTAAGATGCTTAAAGTTAAAAAAATTTTTTTTTCACAACCCATTTTAGTTCTTGTGTTATACAGGGCGGCTAACCGAAAAAATATGTATGCATTTTCTTAATTAATTGTTCGATTAGAGTTTGTCCAGTTATCTTTTGTAAAAAGAGATTTCTATTTTGTTTGTACGAATTAATTCCAAAACGATTATTCATTAAAAAATATGCTTTCATTACTTACTTGGAACTTTACATAAAACTGCATAAAAACAGAAATGCAGTTTCAATTCAAAAGCGACCTTTATCAAATGAAAGTAGTGACATCTAACATCAATTAATCTCAACAAAAATATTAAAATTTAACATCATCTAACAGTTGCACCAAGTAAATGTCAAATTTATCACACACAAAAAACAATCAACGCGATCACAAACACAAATTTATAGCAAACAAATTTAACCCAAATTAAAAAATATTAATCTTGAGACAATATTTAAAACATAATTTTTTCAAAACAAACACAATTTTTGTTGTTGTAATTATCACTAAAACTCAAAACCAAAAATTCAAACATAACATTTTTTTCAATATCAATCGGGATACTAGTTTTAATCTTTATAAATTGTGATTTCGGTTTTACTTAAAAATGACTGCTCTCTGAAAGGGGGGTATATTTTATTCTAAAAAATTCACATTTAATAAAGGCGGCAAGCTTTGCACTTTATATAAATCACTAGTGTTGATAATGCCCTGTGATATCGTTTATTTATTATAATATTTTTTTTTTCAAAGGACCAGCATATATTGGTAGAAGCTCAAAGTTTTGTCGTCTCTCCTTTTTCCCACAGTTCTTAGCCTGGAGTTATGCTCTGCAGTTCGATTTGAAAGTAAAACTATTCTAGTTTATATGATTGCGCTTCCCAAACTATTTCTTTCAATTCGAATTACAAAGTAGTGCAACTGTTAATTGCTACGTATAATGAGAGCGCTTGTTTTCTTATAAAAAAAATACATAAAACATTTCTCATTTCTCACATTTTGCTTTTTACTTATCATTTATTTATTTATTTATTATTATTATTTTTTTAATTAAAATTCATCAAAAAAACAAAAAAATTCGCCAAAAAAATATAAACACTTTAGCGTTCAATAAACCCCTTAATGTTTCAAAAAATAAAGATTTGGTTATATTTGTGTTATAATTGTATTTATTTATGTTATTAATGTTAAAATGTCAGTGTTTTTAGTTTATAATTATTTTTTTTTTATTTATTTTATAATTGTAATAATAATAAAAATTACAAGTCAGTTTTAAGTCAGTTTCAAGCCCTGTTATATGCAAGCCAGTGGGCAGCACGTCTGAATTTAAATTCGCCATAAGAAAAATATGTAAGAAAAAAATCATAAAATTCAGGTTTGAATATTTTTCGGTAACATTACCTTTGGATGTATGCAGCTAAAAATAAAAATATAGGGATTTTTTTACATTTATTGACATATATAGGAATATAACAAAAGATGTAGGCTTATAATCATCTATTGTTGGTAATATATTTTTAAATAATAGATATTTAATAACATATTGGGTAAAAAATCGATACCTTAGAAAAGTATAAGAAGAAGTAAGTAGTGACGTTCATAAACTACAATATAGCTACCAAAAAGCCTTCAATAAGTTTCATACGTATTTGACAGGCTTTTCGTTGGCTGCTGACAGTAGCTTTAGTTAGTCTAAGCAAAATATAGTAAGCCCTTAAGAAGTTTAGAATATTCTACGAACTTACCTAGGCATAAGTAAAATTTTAAGTTTTCTGGAATTTTTTATTACATTTTTATCAGTTAAGAATTTTCATGCCTGATTTAGTTGTATTTTATTTATCGACAATTAGTAAAATAAATTGACTGTTTCAAGACGAACTAAATATCAGGCGCCGTACGGCTACAAAGACAAACACCTGATGTATTTTTATAGCTGCAGAGCACAACAAAAAAAAGCCGAATTCAATTTATCTTTCTATCATCATTTGGTACTTTAATTGAACTTGCACCAGTTGGTTTCTTTCCTCTGCATATACAACAATACCAAATGTTTCAGTTTTTGGATTTGAAATTTCATTTTATGAATTTTTTTAAATTATACCAAAATTTTTATTACCCGTAAATTAGTTCGTCTTGCACTATTCCACAAACAGAATACAGCAGAATTTTCTAATCAAGCATTTATTACTATGTTATTTACTTAAATTTTAAACGATACGACTTAGACGAATATAGTTTTAACAAACAAGAGTTTTGCAGTAGCATACTAATTTGTCTTGGGACTTTTCAATTTAAGTAGTTTTATAACTATTTTTATTTAAAAATAAAACAACCCCTACTCTTAACTACTAATAATTATAGGGGCATACTTTTCCCCCTTTACGTTAAACTAAGAGAAAAGCAACTAATGCAATTTCTACAAAATATAAGCAATAAAAAGTACACAAACGAATTATTTTAAAAATTAATGACTCAAACATTCGAATAAATGACTTGGACGATAATTTTAAAGAAAACTTGTGAAGTAGTTGAGAAGTGTTCTCTAAATGTTTTAGTTAAATAATAAAATTTTATTTCATAATCCTTAATTTAAAATAATAACTATGAACACACTGTGCGCACTTTTAATAGCAGATGCACTTAATGATCTGCCCCAGTAAAGAAAAGTGTAATTGCCACTTGCAACTAAAAATAATTACAAACAAATAAACTTAGTTTTTTGTATTAATATAAAAGTATAACAATAATAATAATATCAAATCATACGTCAATACCTTTGTGAGTTTTAAAAATATTTTCACAGCACCATTTGCTGGTAATTTTATTTTTTATTGTCAGTAGAATCAATTCTTTTATTTTGATGATATTCCAAGTTCAATTTTATCTTTTTGTTTTCATATTCAAACCTAAAAGAGAAATAAATCTTTATTAAACATATATTTTTCAAGTTGTCTTAAAACCTCCTTTAGGCCACAAATATCTGGTTGATAAGTGTCTCTGCAAAAAAATTGTAAAAAACTTTTTTTTTTTTTGCAAAAAGTTTCTGCGCAAACAATATATTCTCAATGAAAAAAGTATAAAAGAAGAAAGATTAAACACTTTGCAAAAACATAAGTCTCAATGTGACTTTTTTAAACGAGTCATTTGCAACTATTAGTTACACAAATATCCTTTGCTAAAAAATATACCCAAAAACTTTCAATTAAAGTTTTCCTAACTTAAATTAATATTTAGAAAGTTTTAATTAATTGTTTTAAGTAGCTAGGACAGCAAGTGTTCAGGCAACCCCTTGAGATCAAGTTTAACAAAAATTTACCATTTTTTGTCCCATTCAAATTTTTGTAAAGTCAAAACTTCACCTAAAAGTAGTAAAAACAGTGAACAGAAAATGATAATACAATTAACATTTTGACAAGAATAAAGCCCTACGCTAAGACTTACAGGAATAGAAAAAAAAACATTAAATGTTACAAATTATTTTCCCTCTTACTAAAAATATAAAAGCACATATAAGAAGTTAATTAAAAAATCATTTTTAAGAAAAAATTATAAAAACAGCAACTAAAAACATCTACAACCATGTAATGGTGTAAGATATATATGCAACGCTTGACCAAAAAAGTTTCGATTATGACTTTTTGTGTCAAAATCACGCTAATCATGGCAACTCAAAGGAAAATACAGTCCATTGATGAAAATAAGAAAAATTTTCAAATAGACTTAAAAACAGACTTAAAAAACAGTCCAAAGGGTCTACAAATGTCTGAGATATTGAGAAGAAGCCTTTTTGGCACGCTTTTCTGTGTTATGTTTGCCGTATATTTCATGTTGCAATATTTATAAGGGGTTCATTTTCAAAGGGTAAAAATGTAACTCTATTTTTAGCACTACAACATCTGTCCTCTGGAACCGTATTAGGTAGACTCTAAAAAAGTGTGAAAAATAAAATAAAAAGTGACGGGTATTGCATATGACTGTAATTTTGTTGAATGTGGCTTACTTTTGAACTCATAATATGTAGATGCTTGACATTTATAGAGAGTATGTTCATTTTATAACAACGTGCACAGTTATATCTATGGAACCACAATAGGGGAACTCTTCAGATTTTCAACACCAAACAGTAAAGAGATAAATTGGAAAATTAATGGTTGGCATACACATGGTAAGAAAACCATTCTTGGATTCATATCAACAGTTATTTTAGTGGTCAATAGATCTCAGACGCATTCGACTAACAACAGCAGTAACGGAACAAAGAAATCTGTAATCATCTTACCATGGTCTATTGAATCTGGATCATGGCCAGTTGATCAAAAGTATATATTGCTATGCTGTCCTTTGCTTTAAAACGTATGGCAGGGGGACTTTGGTGGTCAACGTAATAAACACTGATCCTTGGCAGATGGCACCAGGACGGTTATGTTATTTCCAGTGAGACTAGGGGTTTATAACTCTTGAGGGAACAAATTGCGCAAGTGGTAACGATTTGTTTTACTTTGGCATATATAAAATATTACAAAAGGAAAATAAAATTAGGTGGCGTAAAATAGATCTAACAAAGCAGTCTTTGGGTTCGTCAATAGAAACATGGAAGCTGCCAACGGAACCCACAGGAATGCAATCCCCAGAAGAGCTATCTGCCTCCGATGTAATTGTTTGTAGTTTTTTAGTTGTTTATTACGAAATGTAGAAAGTAGTGAACTCAACAAAAGTCTATTGGGTTACATGGTGGTATCCAATGTACCATATGGAATGTTAAAAATTTTTTTATAAGGTATAATAAGCCCCAGGGAATGCCAGTGAACCTCAGGTGATGCTATATAAACGTAAGGTGCATCTCTTTTTACAATTAGAATAAAAGATACTGATTATAGTTAATCCTACAAACCACACTTTGATAGTAAAAAAGTAAATAATAACAGAAATATAAAACCAAAACTAAATAGAATTTGAAAACTAAAAAATGGCTTTAACTGCTAACCAAAGGTAAACTAGCATAGCTAATTAAATTATATAAATTTGTAATGGTAGAGAATAGTTCTGATAGGGCATGTAAATTATTCGCTGTCAACCAAGAATTTTAATTCTTTAAGGCTTTTGTGGAAAAGTAAAAATTTCAGAAATTTGATATGAAAAAAATGTTCTTTCATATTTCTTCTAAATAGCTGTTTAAATAAAAAACTTTAGAATTGATAAGTACGTCGTGATAGATACGAAGAATACTTATAGGTGTTCTAGCGAACGAGAATTTGCTAGTATCTAAATAACAAATTCAACTAAAATGAAATAATTTAATAATAAATAATTCTTGCAAAAAATAAACCGACTTCAGACTGATAACATCTGTCTGTCAATACGGTTCCAGAGTATGGCCACATACATAAAATTTTTTTACTATATCCAAACTTTATACCTGCTTAACTGTTCTACAGTTTGACAATATATATCAGATTGCAGCAACTATAGAGAATCCCTTTCATTTATAAATTCCAATGATATACTTGCTGCTGCAGTGGACTTAGCAATTAAGTTCTTTGTAAACATAAACAGTCTGTTTATAACGATTCAACAGTTTAACCATACATATATACTTTACTACTTCAACTATTGTAAACCCTTTAATTTATAAATTAAGACAATTAATTTTATTTAAAAATTAAGATAATTTTAATTAAGATAACTAATTAAGTAAGAATATTCAGCAGTTATGTGGTCATTCTTTATTTGTTACACATTTTATTGCTGTGTAAAACAAAATTTGTTTAAATACTAAGCGGTAGTCCATAACTTTTCCAAAAACTGGCCATATACAAAACATTACAACCATTATGGCACCCTTTAATTTCTAATTTTAAGTATTTATACTAATTTTCGAGAGTTTGTCTGTAACGTTTTCAAAGATAGGGCCACGTAGGTCAAATTAGATCTGTTATAGGGACACCCTTTAAGTTCTATTTTTAAGGTTGTTATAGCGGACTTAGCAATTAAACGTTGTGTACAAATTACAATCAACCGTCTACCGCTGTTCACCAGTTTGGTTATATATATCAAATAACAGTAACTATTGTAACATCCTATAATTTATAATTTTAAATATTTATACTTCTTAATATACTTGAAAAATAGTGGACATTTTGTCTCATTTCAAAGGGTTTGTTTATAATGGTTCAAAACAAATTCAAATTTCAAATTCCATAAATTTTTGGATACTCCTTTGTTTCTAAATTCAAATTTTAAACTTCATGTTAAAGCGGAGTAAGCAATACATGTTCGTTGTAAATTTAAAGCGTCTGTCTACAACTGTTCAAAAGTATGATCATATACATCAAATTAAATGACTTTTGGGACACCATTTGATTTATAATTTTGAATATAAAAAATATTTGTTACTATAACGATCATAGCAATCATTATTCTGTACACTCTGCAATCGTTTATAAATATCAATTTACATCACCTATGCGAACACCCATTAATTTTTAGATTTTTTTTAATATTACTTTTTGCCATTGGGAGCTATAGTGATACGCAGTTTTTTTAAGTGGTGCCATTTATGCTGCACAATACACGAAAAAGATGTATGTTGTGGTGTCCCCACCCTTTAATTTTCAAGATTAGAAAAGATTTTTAAATTTTCAAACAAAAAAAATTAAATCGATCCAGAAGTTGCTGAGTTACGGAGGTACAAATAGAAAAAATTAACATTCAGTGAAATTGATAACCTTCTTTTTTTAAGTCGGTTAATAATAATTTGCTTATATTGCTTATGTGAACTTTTTTTACTTCCTTCTTCTCAATTTTGTTTATTATGCTAAAATATTTTGAGCAACGCTATATAAAAAATGTTTGCTAAAAATCAATTCACTACTCTAGGAAAAATCCTTTATTCGTCTTATGCTTTAGTGGCCACTCCAATTTAAGTACAGGAATTTTCAATTTTAGCTTTTATTATTCTGCTGATATTTAAAGACGAAAAAAAAACTTTAACTGCTTAATCTTATTGGAAAGTATTTTTGAAATTGTTAAACCTATTAGTATCGTTATCAGCTAAGAGTATTAAAAAAAAAAATCTACAGCAGCAAAAACGAAGAAAAAAATAAAAAAAATTAAAACTAAGAAACGAATAGAAATCCTTTAGCAAACAGCTTAACTTTCAAATCCCTTTAAGAGTCAAAAAATCGAAATAAAAAGCATAAAATATTCTGTGAACATGGTCGATGGAATAAAAAATAAAAACCATTTTTGCAAACAAACACACGCATTTCACTATTTTACTTTTAGAAAGCACTTGAGAAAACGAAAAAAAAAAAATACTAAAGCTCACCTGAGCGTTATAACTTAAAACTAAAAGTAATAGCTATTGTGTGTAAGAGTGTAAGTTTTTTATTAGTTTTTTTCTTGCTGTAAAACTAGCTGATAGGGAAACTTTTAAAAATTTGTTTTAAAATTTACATAACTTTGTCGTTATCATAAAAAAACACTTAAAAGGGCAAAGAAAAATCCATGAACACAAATTTATTTCCATTAAATTTAATCTTTGTGTGATGCATGATTGATGTACACTATCAAAATAAGCTTTAAATTTATGAAAATTTATTACATCATACTGACTTTTGTCTTCGTTTTTTTTTTTTTTTTTTTGTTTTTTTTTTTAATAATAAATTTATCTAACTTGATGGCGTAACAGCAATAAAATATGGATTTTAAGGCAAATAATTATACCCTTCACCACAAAAAATGGCAAAAGGGTATTCCTTAGTTTGTCATTCAGTTTGTTATTTCCACAAAGTAAAGTGTATATATTCTGACTTCCACATGTCCTTCATTGTTAAGATTGAAATCAACTTTGCGGAGGCACTAGATGAGCTAAAGAAAATTTAAATACGCCAATCGATCCGACATAGTGTTGAAAGAGGTACTATTTGAGGTACTACTTGTATATCAAGAAGATCGGTCCATGTCCCTCGAGGCAGTGGGCTGGCTAAATATTACGCCTGCCTCTAATATTTCCTTATCATTTGGAACAAAGTAACTCCAATCAAGAAACCAAAAATATGGAGCGATAAAGAATTAAAACTAAGAAAATAACATCAAGTGAAAAAACCGGTACCCTCCCATTTTTTCTGAGTTACGGGCCTCTAAAATTTTAATAAAAGAGTTGGACTGTCACTATGGTCAATATAAGTATCAGTTAAGGGCTACTTCTTTTAGGAAACACTAAAATTAAAAAAAAAATGCTTGACCCATAAAGGGCCGATGAAATTTTTATGTAAAGTTATTATATCGTACTTAATTTTTTTTTCTTTTTTTTTAATTCACCGTTTGCTTTTTTGATTGAAGTTACTTCACTAAACTAGATTTACATAAATGGTAAAGGGTATGTAAAATTCGGCATAACCGGATATAGAACTCTCTTACTTGTTTTTCTTTAAGGCACTAAGTTATTAAAAAAGATAATTTTATCTATAATCGAATTTTGAGCGAAAGGCACTTGTAATAAACCCATTGTTTATATTTCAATTCTACGTCCATAACGGTTCAAAAGATAAGTCCATATACATCAAATCACATTACCTACACATCCTTTAATATTTTACATTTTAAATTTATTTATATTTTAAATTTATTCTATAGCGTATGTAGTCAGTCATACTGTGAAAATTACAAGCGTCTAGATAAGGTTTTATAATCACACTAAGTCAGCTAAAAGAGCAGCCCTAAACTTTCTCTTTTATTTTTATATTTTATGCCATTATTTCTGAAATGGAAATACATATTATGTGTGTCTGACTATAATGGTTCAAGAGATAAGTCAACACACTTCAATTGATATTATCTGTGGATTCACCCTTTTAATTCCAATTGTAAATGTTGTATATTTGTTAATAAAGGGTCGTCCAAAAAACGCGCCTACATGTTTCTTTGAAATAAAACACAAACCATTTGCAATTTTTTCAAGCTGTTTTTTTATTAAAAGTATGATCCATTACAATTATAAGTAGAATAGAATATCATTCAAATGTCCACCATGACTGCGTCTGCAGACATCAGTCCGAATATCAAAATTTTTAATGACTTTCCGACATGTTTCTGGTGTTATTTCACGAATTGCAACTTGAGTGTTGTTCTTTCGATCATTAATTGTTTGTGGCTTGTTAGCATACACTCGACTTTTCAAAAAACCCCACAAAAAAAAAATCTAATGGTGTTAGATCACATGACCTTGGAGGCCAATTGAAATCTGCATTTCGTGAAATTACACGTTGAGGAAATTTTGATCGCAGAAGCGTAATGTTTTCTCGAGTTGTGTGACATGTAGCACCGTTTTGCTGGAAATAGACGTCAGATACATCAATATGATTCAACTGTGTCCATAAAAAGTCTCTCAACATTGATTGGTGTCGCTCAGCATTCACAGTAACAGCATTTCCAGCATCATCTTCGAAGAAAAATGGCCCAATGATTCCATTTGCCCAAAATGCACACCAAACAGTAATTTTTTGTGGGTGTAGAGATTTTTCATGAATAACACGAGGATTTTCATCACCCCAGATACGACAATTTTGCTTATTGACGAATCCATCCATTCTGAAATGAGCTTCGTCACTAAACAAAATTTTGCTTAAGAACAATGGATCTGTTGTTCGTTGTTCAATAATTCAACTTCAATGTGTACCTGTCCATGGTTAGAACTGTACTACCTTCTAATAAAACAAAATGGCTTATGTCATTTGAAAAGATGTCACGTGTAAAAATTATATAGTGCTGACATCTAGGCGTCACATTTGGATGACCTTTTAAAACGAATTGAATTATACACATTTTGTGCAAATTTCTGAAGACAATGCTATACGCGTAAAATAACATAACCTATAGAGACACTCTATAATTTCTTATTTTAAATATTTACAGCCGTTTTGATCGAGAACAAGGTACATATCTTCTGAGTAAATTTCAAGTGTGGGCCTATAACGGTTCAAGATAAGGTCATAGAGGAAACTCTTAGTTTTTAATGTAGGTAATTGTAAATATAGTTATACTCAATTAATAAATTTTACTTTCATATATTTTATGGACTCAGCCACAAAAAAATGCAACGTGTTTTTGACTGGCTGAGCTTTGGTTCAAAAAGACTAAATGCTTTATAAAGTGATGTGTTCCTACTAAACATGTACTACTGATATGTTTATCTAATAAAAGGCAAACACAAATAAATAACATTTCTTCAGGACAACAAACTGCTTGAGGAGTCTGAAATTAAAAATTTGACACCTGGTTTTTTATATAAAAAGCTTCTATTGACGATTATGTTCAAAAAAAAAAAAAAAAAAAATTTTATACTTCTTTAATTTAAAATCTCAAGAGATCTTTTATTAAGTCATTGAGATAATATTTTCAAAGACCTTTACGGAATTTAATAAACTGTGACTTTAATTACAACAACAAATAAAGTTTTTGATGCCACACATAATAAAAAATGTACTTTTTTCATTTTCTGTTTAACAATTTTCTTATATACAAATAACTTTTCTTGCTAACATATGTTTTTGTGACACAATACTGTGTTTATACTTACAGAGTGTAAAAATATACAAACATATATTAGTGTCTAAGATATTAAGTATTCCAAGTGTCATTAACAGTTCACTTTAACTAACAGTATAAAGTTAATCTATATCCTTTGTTTAGTTATTCTGCCATTATGTTTAACTAATTACGTTCATTTGTTTTGCTCTTTCTTTTTTATGTTACTTCCTATAACACATTATTCCTGCTGATATTGCTGCTAAAATTGCTGCACTTACTGCCGTTTTATAGGTTTTGTCTATGGCAATCATCACAAAAGTGATACACAAACTGGTGGCGGCAATGAAGATGGTCTTTCGTTGATACCCTCTGAGCCAACAGTGGTACGCTATACAAACGAATCTTTGATTGTGTTATGTCGCAGTCCAACACCGGAAGTAAAACTACACTGGATGTCGCCAAAAGGTGAAATAATCGAAGAACATAAAGGACGCATACACATTGAACCTAGTTCAAGACCAGGTACATTGAACTTTAATCTTTTTCTTTTTTGATTTCGCATTGTTCACACAGTTAAAATGTGTTTGTTGAAATATATGTTATACTTTTTGTGTAAATATGAGTAAATGTAGCATTTAATTTTGTTAAAGTATTTGTGTATTTTACGTTAAAAATATTTTCTAGAGGTGAGTATTTTTTAATGCGTATTTAATGACCCTGTTAACAAATTGTAAAATATAACATTTCATAGTGTTATTATTGGTTTATTTCATTGTTTTGTAAACTTTTTTTGTCTAGTGGCCTAAAGTCAATGCGTAGTAATTAAAAATAAAATCGCTGAGTTTCAGTCGGACTGACACATAAAGTCTTCCGTGCTATATGTGATTCACCCTATATTTTTTAAAATTATTTTTTTTAATTTTAGGTAAATTTAAAATAAGGCCTGGTAAAAAAACGTTAAGATTGCGACATAATTTCTATTTTCCACTCTGCGTAAATTTAAAATCTCAGTCTATTTGGGTTTCAAAAAAATAAAGTAATATTGGCGTAAACAGAGCTAGGACGAATGTCAAATATTTGACAGTACTACGAATTCATCATTAATGCACTTAACACATTAAAGCGAACGATGAATATTTCGTTGTGAATTATCGTGGAAAAAAATAAAATATTATTGCAATATAGTTGTGTAGGGAACGGGGTTTTAAAATCATTAGCACTTAAAAAAAAATGCACTGATTGTTTTTCATACATTTTAATTGTGACATTTAAAAATTTTCAAATATCTCGTTTCGTGTAAATTCTACTCCATCTATACATATGTACATGAAATATTTTTTGAACATTTTCATGTTGGTTGGTAATCGATATGAAATACAAAACACATATTTTTATAGTTTTTGTTTATATGTTTGTCAGTGTTCGCATCACGTAAAAACTGCTGAATGGATTTGAACAAAATTTGTTGAGGGGGTCTTGTAGAAACAAAGAATACTTTTTTTCATTAAATTATGTCTTTTCGTATAGAAACAAGAGATACTAATATTAAAGTCCCTAATTTTACCGGTATAATGGTACTAGAACAGCTGTTAGTACATTTAATTTTCGGAGATGGAAAATTCTTATCACTGCTTACAGAACTCTACAACAAATGTTTAAGATCACATTTGTCTAAATTTTAATTTGAAGATAATTAGAAATAATACGCGGACGAAGTACTGGGCATTGCAAGTAAGATATAAAACACAACTAAAGGTTACTTATTTGTTCAAAAAGGAAATTAAGTTATTTGAAGTCACTAACATTTGAAACACGAACTTGGTTAATTGCTATAACGCATTGTTGATAGCAAGAGCTACCTCAGTAAAAAGTGAAAGGGTTTTATTCAATTAGTCACAGTTTACATTAATCAATTTTTGTCGCTGCAATTTTTCTCTCTTATTCCTTAAAATTGCATTCGCGTTTACATTGTACAATTTTTATTGCAGCAATTTTAATAGATGTATGCATGTGTATATATGTGTATGTGTATATATTTGCTAACTTCATATTTAAAAACGAAAGAGGGAACAAAACGAATTGCAAGAGTACGTGCATATGTATACTCATTTTAAATCCTCTCTCCCTTCTCACCCATAAAATAGGAATTGCAGCGACAAAAATCGTCCAATGTAAACTGGGACTTATTTAAAGTTTTTCAACGAAAAGAAGCAAAAGTATGTCTGGTGAATTGTTAAATGCAGTTCTTGAATATTTCAGAAACTAATTAATAAAATACTTTTTAAAGTATTTTTATCCTTGTTATCTCTCGTTATGTAGTACTAATGTACATGTTAAGGTCTTGTCACCTGAATGGTTTTGTAAATTGTTAAAACTATTATTCTGCTGTTATATTATTTTTTTTTAATATTAAATTTTTTAACAATCTTATTTTCTTTGAAAATTGCTTTTCGCGGGAAGTGAAAAATTCCGGGAAATACTAAACTCTACTCGTACATAGCGAACTCTATTTTTTTTTGTTGATAAAGAACGAATAATTTTGTGTGTAGCCGCCTTATTTCTATTTATTTTTTGAAGCTTTTTGTTTCTCGTCTGCATATCAGTTCTAGTTTGCTTAAAATTTAATATAAAAAACTGTTTTTTATTTATTTATTGTAGAGTTCTGTAATCAGTGTTAAAAATTTTCCATCTAAAAAATTAATGGTTATAACAACTATTTTGAAACTATAATACCGGCAAGATTTTCTCTACGAAATAAGATATTTTTACGAAAAAAAAAATTAATTAAAATTTTTCGGCTTTGGTTCATTTTTTACTTTATCTTTTATTAAGAAAAATTATTTTTCAAATGTACACTTTGAGTTGTGTGTGAATTTCGTCCAACCAAATTAATATTGATTAGTTGGTATACGCAAATCAAGGTGTAAGATGCAAAGAATGCTGATGATGGACTTGGCGGTCCTGAAAATGCGGCATTACATTCTGCCAGCGTTCTTGTTTTCTTTGGAAAACTTCCGCGTACATTTGAAATAATTTTTCTTAATAAATGTTAAATTAAAAAATGAATCAAAGCCGAAAAAGTAAATTTTAATTGATTTATGAAGATCACTGGTTCAATTCCTGGCTGGGGATAAAATTAAAAAAAAATTCATCACCATTCTTCGAATGTATTTATCTAAGTTAGTGTTCGTTGTTAACACAGCATAGTAAAGCAATTTTTTTCCAAAAAAATGGCTAATTGTTTTTAGTTAAATTTTTTTTGTGTTAAAGTATTAACCCTTCCTGATTCCTTGGAAATATATTGTCCTTAACAGTAAACAATTTCGTGATATTCTCACCAAATATACGTCGTTATAAAATAAATGTCATAATGGATAACTGCGCGGCAAACATATCCATGTGACCTTTATTAACCAAACACACCAATTGTGAATCGGATTCACATACGAGGGCTTCCCTATAATGTGTGGGACAGCTTTTAATTTTGGCTTGTGCTAGTCATGAGCTTTTTCTTTAGTCTATATGCAAAGTTGACGAATTATTCTAGCTCACCTTGTGTACAACAGGATAACCATAATAATTACATGAGAAAAATTTACTTTAGTTATCGAACAGAAGCACAGGGCTCCTACTAAAGACCATCATAACGTATAACATAAATACGTAATGAAAAAAAAAATAAAATAAAAAACAGGAAGTGAAATTTGAAAAACCATTTGTGTATGTTCAATTATAAATAGGAATTTTATAATTTATTATTTTAAAGGAATCAAGCACGACTACCCAGCAAAAAAAGACATGCAAAAGAAGAAGGTAATTTATTGCTTCTACGCAGAACGAAATGGTAAAATTTAGGTGAAAAACGCATGATAGCTTGGCATTTAAATTATGCTTTAAACCAGTGAAAATTCGATGAATAGGATACGTTTTTGCATTACTTTTTGTTGTTTAAAATTCCTTTTGTCCTGAATTTTAATGAGTTTTTCATGAATTAAGAAGATATAACTTAATTGGAATAAGCGTAATTATTAAAAATGCATTATAGAAAACAAGTGTAAGGGAAGCAATGAAAACACCCATGAATTTTGAACTACTTCATTTTTTTTTTTGCTGGTTATATCTGCTTGAATTTTTATTTTTGCTTGAATTTCCTAAAACAGTAAATATATCTAAATTAATAACTGCTTTAATAACGTTAAGAAGTAATTCCAAATAAAATTTTCTATTAAATATTTGCAAAACCATATTGCCTTCAGATCAAGAAATTAAAAGAGTACCTTCAATACAAAAAGTAGAATATTTCGTAAAATATTCTTAAGTTTATTCTTAACGATTACAAATCATGTTTTTAAAGTTACTATTTAAAGAAGCAATAGAAAATATTTACCATTTTAGTTACTTTTGCAAAATATTTTTCATTTTCTTCTCTCATTATATTTTACCAATTCGTTTTTGTTATTTTTTATAGAAGAACTAAAATTGGTTTTTATGCACATTTCTTTGGCCGATAAAGGCAATTGGTTATGCGAGGATACCACAGGTGGTAAATCTAAAAAAGTCTTTGATTTAATGGTCTTTCGTAAGTATTTGTTTCTTAACAATAGCAAACTAATTGAACAAGTAACGAAGCGATTAAATAACACGAACATGATAAAAAAAAATGTAAAATTTATAGTTTCTTTTGTGCTATTTCTATCGTTTTTTCTTTATAACAGAAAAAATAACTTTTACGGAAAATACAACAATACTGACTGTAAAAGAGGGTCAAAATGCAACAATACTGTGCGAGGTTAAAGGCGAACCACAGCCAAATATAACATGGCATTTTAATGGTCTACCAATATCGGTTGATAGTGAGTATTTCTTTTTTAATTAATTTAGTTTTCTGTATTTTTCAAAAAGGATTTTGTAAAATTTTGTTTGATTTGACATAAAATTCCTGTAGAATTAAAGACGTAAATTTTTTCTACAAATTTTTAATTTCTTTATACAATAAATACAACGGATTAGGATTACAAAAATAATATAAAATTGTACAATTGTGCATTAATTTGTAATGAATAGAGTTTTATGTAAAACAAATTTTAAATTAACTTAACTTTTTATAACAGATTTAAAATGAAAATTTAATCAATTTTAGCAACAGGAAAATTTTTTAATCCAATTTAATATTGTTTTAGCTAAAATATATTAAAAATCAGTGTCACGAATCACCTGTCTCTGCTTTGCTTATTCCCATAAGTTTACGATTGTCTCTAAAAAAAACTTTGTTTCAATTTTAAACAAGAACAACAAGCGTACAACTACATCACTTTTATTTCATTTACAGTTTTTTATATTCATTACACAAATTGTTTTTTTTTTTCTCTCTTATATTTTTTTTATTTTCAACCGTTATTTTTCCCTTTTTTCAAATTTTTTCTCTCTATTTCCAGTCAATTCAACAAAATTTCGAGTTTTAGGTGATGGATTACTCATCAACACAGTTACACAGAATGATACTGGCGAATATACGTGTCGTGCTTATCAAGTCAATCCCATTGCATCGGATATGCAAGAGCGTACCGTTTTGATGAAAATTGAACGTGAGTGTGATTAATAGCAAATACAAATATTGAAACGATAACATTTTATATACATTTTTGATATTTGTATGTCTGTATATTTACGACTTGAAAAAATGTTACAATACTTTGATTTTTGTGACTGGTGATTGTTTTTTAGTTCGTAATTTCTGTAAATGTTAGCAATTTATTTTTCGATTTTTATAGTTATTTACTGCACCTCAATAGCGCTAGATTTGTTTTCATATATTTGTCTCTTCTTTTCACACTTTCGAAATTTTTTACACACCTACAATTCTAGATAGTATTTGTGTCAGGAATAGTAATTTAATTTTTTTTTTTTGGCTGTTCAAGATTCGTTGTGTGGCAGTTTAAAGTAGTCACGATATCTGTAGCTATTTTTAACATTGTAATGCAGAGGTGATGGCAATAAATGTTTTAAAATTGCTTATTATTTAGAAAAGTAAAACAGGGCAATGAGCACGAAACAGAATTGAAAAAAAGTCGTGCTCGTGGACTTCCAAGGGTAGAACATTCAGCAAGTTGGTTTAATTTTTTATGTACATATTTTTATGAATGACTCCTTCCTCAATTTATTTTGAAAAGGAAAAAATTTTTCTACACAACATTTGGTCATTTTATAAAAAATTACTCTCAAATATGTGAATTTTAAAGTCGTAGAATAATAGCGAAATTTTGGTAGAGCATATTAAAAATAATATTGATTTAAAACTTACGGCCTGCTTATAGAACACGTCAATAGCGAAACGAAACCGTGTCACACACTCCGGCTTTTTTGTTTAACTTACGTTGTGTTTCGTATGAATTTTTGTTGTGTCAAATCGAGGTGCTGCCAATGTATTAATTGATATTTTTTATTTACTTTTTTTCATTTAAATTTTTTGTTTTAACAGCTGAGTTTAATAATTGTCAAGGCGCTGCTACAACAATGAAAAGAAAAACTGGCACTTAAATGTATGATAAACTTTAAAGCACATTTGATTGCTGCATTTCTTTCTCACCCTTTTAATCAACGTTTTTAGTAAGCTTTGTTTCTTAAATTGATTTAAAACTCTTTTTGTAATTATATTTTAAAGAATATTAAAAAAGAACTTTTATGATATAAAATAATTCACTTTTGACAGTTACTCTATACATAACAAAATTAAGCAAATGGTGAATTCCTTAATTTTCGCTGTTAGCCGCAATGTCACACTACATATAAAAAAATTGTATACAGTTTTTTTATATATGGAGTTTGCCAGTTAGACTAGCGGCGAAAAGCAATGAATTCGTCATCGCTCCCACTGTATATTTATTCGCCTTGATACCACCTGATAAAACTAATTCGCCTTGAAAATTGTTATACAAGCAGACTAAAATTTTATCTGTTAAATAAAAATTGGTACAAACAAAAAACGTAACCAATAGTTTCTTTAAAATTATATGTATATATAATTAAAATATAGTTGATGTATACACAGCTGTGTTCATTCATGAAGGTGTTATGATGTCCAACAATGCCAACACCTTAATCACGGATTGTAATTTATTTTTTGTATAATTTTTTTTTTTTAAATTTTGGGAACTCAAAATAAATATAAGGTAAATTTTTTAAAAGAATGGTATTTTTGCTTCGCACAGTTTTGATGTTTCTGACAATACAATGCGGGATAAATAAACCAGAAAAAATTTTCATTTGTTACGTTTTTACAAAAAAATATGACACTCGCGTTTATAAGGCCCAAAAATTAAAACGGTAACGTTCTTGTGCGTCTAAACAGCAAATTGTGTTCTGTAAACAGGCTGTTAAACTTCTCCGAATTTTAATTTTTGATTAAAACACTATGACACTCAAGATGAAGCCACTTTTCTCGGAATCGGCTAAGCGAGTAGTTTGTGGGGTTGCAAAATTTTGTTCCTTTTAGTCTATACTTTTTTAACGTATGGCCATTTTGCCGAGAGATTTATAGTTACATTGGAAAAATGATCAACCCGAATTTTTACAACTTCTTGCAATACTGGTTGTCACTCTTGATGAAATAAGGGGAATTCCCTATGTTTTTTTATGTTTTTCTTCGTAATGTATTGTTTTTTTTTTTCGTAATATATTCTATAGTAATACGAAATTTAAAAAAAAAACAACAAAACCGATCTTTTCTGAACAAGTTTTTTTTATATATTCTTCAAATTTTATTTGTTGTTGTTGTTGTAAAGATACATATTGATGCCTTGAGAAAATTTAAAGTGTTTACTTTTTAAAATATGCCTTAAAATCTAGTGTTTTGTATGGTGGCACCCTTTAATTTTTAACTTTACTAACTTATTATTATTTTTTTTTTCGTTTTTTTTTAATGACAAATTTCTAAAATCGATGCATTCTTTTTGGAAATTGGTTTACATATAAATAAAAATAGTTTTCTATATTGTTCTTAAAAATGATTAATACAGGAAATTCTTTTCAGTCACTATCATTATTTATGTTGTTATTAGTTTATTTTATCTCCAAATACTTAATGAAAATAATAATATTTTAATTTAAATAAGTTTATGTGTCAAGATTTGTATATTTTTTATTTAATCCCTTTTGTAAAAATATAAATATTTTAAACGACTTATAATTTGGTCTTAAAAATCCTTATCCTTTTTATATTGATCTTAACTCAGTTTATTACCCAATTAGTCTTTCTGTATAGGCATTTCTAATATAATAAAGCAACACCATTCTGTCAGAAGATTGAATGGTTGTATGTAAACTTTTGTAAGATCGTGTATGTATGACTGTTGTGAACAACACTTTATAACTCAGAGTGCTATTTTAAACTAAAGTCGGGTGCTAATCAAAAAATAATAAAAGTGAAAAACAATTTAAAATAAAACATCACGAAAGCCGCAAGAATTTTTTATTCCAATTTTAGTACAAACAACACTATTTGAAAATAAATGCGCTCATGTAGCAATGCTGTTTGAATTTGCTTTTCTGTTGCTAATTTGCAAGTAAAAATTGGTAACAGTTCTAGTGATTTAAAAGTTAATAGATTGCAGAATATTAAGAAGTGTTAAGCATAAAACATTACACTGTGTTTAACAACAATAAATCACTATATTTTATAAGCAAAACATATTGTATTTTTTTGCAACATATTCTTTTATTACACTTCCTGGCAAACTCTATATTCATTTATTTTAATTGATTTCTGAACACAAAATGATTTGTTCTTTCAATTTAACAAAAAAATAATTTTCCTTTCTTTATTATTCTTTTTCATAAAGACAAGCCCATGTGGACACATCCTGAAGATAAAAAGGATCACTATAGCTACTTGAACGGTACGGCTACACTAAAATGCGAAGCTGTTGCAGAACCACCAGGAAATTTCACTTGGTATCGTTATAAAAAACAAATACACAATGATAAACATTATACGATTGAAAATGAAAATTACATCTCAATACTGCATATAAAGGCCGGCGATGAAAGTGTTTTTAGTACCTACAAATGTAAAATCAAAAATCATTTGGGCAGTATAGAACGTACATATTTTTTGAAGGAAGGCATCAAGCCACCCACACCCCATCCCATTCAACTTAGAGGCCTAAATTCACATACTTTTGATATTGAGTTGTCTGTCACACGTTCCAATACGATTAAGCCACTAATGGAGGTAAACGGTTATCGCATAGAATACATGAGTGAAATGGAATTCAAAAAGGACTCTGGCAAATGGTTGAATGCCAAACGTAAAGATTTTAATTATGAAAGTGGTAAGCAGCCATGAATGACTGGGCAAGAAACAAATCTATGCTAATTTTTGTTTTTGCTGTTTGTTTCTTAGGTGCTACATTTTTGCTTAATAATTTAGAACCAAACACAACCTACTTGGTGCGTGCTGCATCACGTAATGAAGCTGGCTTGAGCGATTGGACAAAAGTCGAAAAGTTTCGCACCCAAGTTATACCACTATCAACGTCGTCCTCAAATGTAGCTGCCTTTACACATATTGTATGTTTCTCATTAGTTGCACTATTTTTAAGTCAAGAACTAATATTTGGTGCATCCATCGCCAACATAAATATTAATTTTTCTCCTTTTATTAATTGGTATCCTAAAAGTTTGTGAGCTCATGAAAAATTTGAGTTAAAAGTTTTTGTATCCCTCCTTTAAGATGTTAAAGAAAAAACTAACAAACATAAATATAATAATACTTCCACTATTACTTCCTTTTACAGATTAGTATTGTATAGTTTATTTTAAGTTAAAATAATAATCTATCTTCCAACTCTCACTTTTATTTATATTAATTTTTTAGTTATAAATTGTATTTTTAATTTTTACTTTTCTTAAGTTTGTAAGTTCATAAAAATTGGCTTGAAGCGAAACCGACCAAAGCCAATAAAAATTTTTTGTTATGAGTTTTATTTACGTATGTATATTTCTTATGAATAAAAATTTATTACAGACATCTATATTCCTAAGGATTTCCAGACAGTGGAGTTGAGTATAGGAAAAATCTTTTAAAAAAACACACTTTTCCACTAATAAATTAATTGATTTATTCTGTCTATATTTCAACTTCTTGAAATAAAAGTTTCTTAATGGAGATAATCATACAAATTATATGACATCAGAATCATGTCACTGTTATGATCACGCAGTTCTTGCATACGATTTTCTTTTTAAATAGTCGCACAGCACTCTTTTGTACCTGCATTAGTTAGCAGATTTGCTAATGCGATAGAGCTAAATATTGCAATATTTTCATTGTAAGTTCAAGGTTATTTTGGAAAAGCTTCCGTTACATAAATTTTGTGTATTTTTCTAAACTTTACAGATTCTAAGAAACTTAATATATTCCCAAAAAATGTAGCTTACTTTTGTGCTGATGGCAGTAGTTGCTTCCACTAAGTACAGGGTCGTTTTTTGATGTTTAAAACATTGCTTGTAGTAGTGCCAATGGTGTATTGACGAGTGATGATCAACCATGAATATGAATTGGTTTTCCCACATCAGGAGAAAACAGAATCTTTCCATTAGGAAAAAATAAGCTAAAAAAATAGGTACAGAAACAATTTATCTTAGGGTTTTCACCGCTCTCTTCTGCTGGTATTTAAACAGCCGGGCCAGGTGGAGATATAAACTCAGATTGACCCTAATATTTCTTTTGGATATGACGGTGCGCTAATGGAGTTAGAAGAGAGATGTAACATCTAAGTCAATTGTTACTAATTATTTTCTTTCAGAGCGGAAGGCAAGAATATCTTGCAACAACTGTTGGGTCTATATAAATTGTTACCTCCAATTCCTTAGCCAATCAACGCCAATTGAAATTAACTTTCGTTAACGGCTGTACTACGTTACTATGTGCATACGTACAGTTGCACCAATATGGGCTTAATAAATTGGTTATCACCTCTATAGTATTACGAACACCGTGTCCACTTTCTAAAGATTTTCTGCATAGCTGGGAGCAGAATAAAATTTTATACAAATACTTTTGAGTTCTCTTGTTTTTTTTTAATATTTCAATAAATTTTTTAGTTAAATGTACAATTCCAATGCTACCTATGTATGTAACCCATATTCCTTCATAAAACAGTCGATATATTCAATTTTTACAAAAAAAAAAAAAAAAAAAAAAAAAAAAACTTTAGGGACCGTAACTCTGAAAGTAAGATTTGGCCGCAAATTTTTTACTTCATATTTTTTCCTTGCTTTTAATTTTAGAACTTCTCTTCTAAACTAGATTTAATACTATGTTTTAATTATTAATTTATGTTTTAGTTTTTATTTTTAAACTGAAAAGTCAGTTTATAAAAATATCACATCTTTCCTACATAGAATACTATAATATATTTGTATAATATCCGTGGGCGTCATGGCTCTCCATCGATGACCATTATGCTGTATTGTAGTGTGACATTATGTCAGTGAATGTTATGACATGCCACCGTTCTGTAGAAGTTAAAATAAACGTTGTGACTTCTTTTCAACTCTTTTAAAACTTCAATTTTATTTTAAAGACATCTCATATATTTCACTTCCGTTCACTTAATGAAAATTCTTGTATCGCTTAAATGATGATATCATAAGGTAAATACGTTTATATATGCACTGTAATGTTGGCAAATAATTGTTTTGTTTCTGCAAGTTCTTGCTTGTAAATAAGAAAGAATAAGGAAGATTCGGTATAAATAAAACCTTGCAAGTTTATATAGGAAATGTCCAATTTTTCTACTTAATGTTGGCATGTTCTGACCACAAGCTAGCCTTCGATCATAATAAAGCAAGAAACTTAAATATAGTCCTAATCGCATCCAAGATATAATAAAGATGCGCGTGTTTTTTTTATCAAACCAAAGCTGCTTTATGACTCACAGCAGGGGCTTAGATAATTAAAAGAAGCTACAGCAATCTTTAAAAGCATTCAAATAATTTTTTGATTCTTTTTAAATCTTTGTAATTACTTGAAATTAATCTTATGTAACCCTAATTATTTTTAGATAATTTGTGATCATAATCATTTAGTGAGCACGCAAACAAGACATAAGCTTCAAGGATTTTGAGTTGAGAAAACTTAAGTTAATAAGAAAAAATTTCGGTTGTGACCGTAAGAGTCTTAAGAATAATACCTTATACACACTACGGCGATATCAGGTACTAATTGGTGGCAGTTGTGACTTCATTCATTTTCGTTGTTGCTGGAGTCTTCCTCAAATTTTTTTATATGAAGTTTGATATTCCTAGCAATGGAGCAAATAAAAGAATTTATTTAATTAATTTTAATAATTCCATTTTATACCAATATTTTATCAACCACCAGAATTAAACAAAACATTTTAACACCCGACGTGTTATCTTGTTTTTTTTCACTTTATGTTATTTTCTACTGTTGCGTATAAAAATCGTTTATAACAATAATATGTTATGATTTATTGCATATTATCATTTATTTCCATGAAACCAGAAAATGAATTTTATGACTTGAAAAAAAAAATATTTTATTAAAAATTCTTGAAAAATTATAAACATGAACAAACATGTCTTTTATGCCATTATTTTACATTTGATGAAGAAAGAACTTTCAATTTTGCTTTTCGCAAAAAAGACATACGTACATACATATAATTCGTACAACGTGATTTCATATGCTATTCTCGGATTAAAACTGAAACACGTTTGTTTTATAATAAAAGCAAGATTTTAAAACTGCAAAAGTGGAATCAGATTTTCCCAAAAAAAAAAAAAAAAAAAAAAATAAATAAACCATTTGATAACGTAACCCAGTTTTTAAATATTTCTTTGTTAAGGTTTTAAAAATCATTGAAGCTTTAGCAAAAACCTCATAAGTTTTTTCGCCATCGCCAATGGAAAAAAATCCTGAGCTTCTTTCGGTTAATATCTTGTTATACTCAAGCTTGTAGCATATGTTTTGGTCAAAATATGAGAAGGGGTATGACCAGAAAAATTTCTTTTTATTAAATTTGCAATTTCACTGTATGAAAATATTTCTTTCGAATAAAGTATTTACAAATTTTATTTTAAATAATTCTTATAAGACCTTTAAAGACATATTTAATCAAAACAATTATTTCGAATTTTTATTATTCTGTGTTACTGCTTTAGGGTATTTGAAATTGCGTTACATGATTGCTGCACCTAAAAAGCCCTCAGATGCTCGTTTGCAACATCATCGGTATACTTGTAGAACCTTTTTATTTAATATACGGCTTCCTCTTTATCGTACTAGACCTTTCTTTAGCAGAGCATATGAACAAATTTAATACAGCATGTTGCCATGTTGTATTTTTTGTTTGTTTATTATTTGGCCAGTTATTATTTAGGTAATTTTATAAGCATAAGAAGATTTTATGAGTACAATGAATTTTTCTCTAATCAGTATTTCAAGCCCAGATCAAAACTTGGCGCTAGAAATAGTTAAAGAACAGCTTATCGAATATGTCTCTTAAAAAAGCAACTTAATTATGTAGACGACACAAATTTTTTTATTTAATGTCATCCAAAACAAAACTCGTCAAATGGAAAAGACTGGGTAAAAAGCCATTTGGAAGTGTTTATTGTTTAACTATGTATAAAAAAAAAAAAAAAACAAAAAAAAAACTAAAAAGAAGTATAAATTCAATTCTAAAAATAACTTTTAACCACCGCGGTATTTAAAGCCATCCTTTTTTCGAATTATTTCCACTTAATGTCGTGGAGTTAAACAAATGACTAACTCATGGATAGATAATTTTTTTCTCCATTACTGCTGCTGCACCTGTAACTAAAACTTTTTGTCCATAAGTTAATAAAAAAAAATTACAGTAAAGGTAGGTGAGGGAAGCACACTGTCAAAAAAAACAAGATCTGTAACCAGAATAGGTTGAACTAGAAAGAATGCTCTGAAGGCATGACGCGATGACTTTAAAGGTCATCTGGTGTGTTTTCTCGTGGAACTCAAGCCTAGGCAAGCTATGCAGTCGATAGCCAACAATTAATAAGCAAAAATATGTGATTGTAACTTTTGAACGATAGAAACATTTAAAAGATTTTAAAATTCTTAACTTTTAAACATTATTTGTTTATATATCTTCCTTTAAACAATTGTACCAAGGTCACATTATATTAGACTAGCAGCTTAGTTTTGCCTGTTCTGAGGGCTCCAAAATTTTTTTAAATTTTTAAAAAGAATTTGTAAAAAGTTAATTTAGAAATTTAGTTCACAAATTTGATTATAAATTTTTTGCTTTAGGTTAGAAAAAAAACTCTTTATTTTTAATCAGGTTGCTTCGATACACTCCGTCTAGCAAGAAAAGATGCATTCGCCCTGCACACATCCTTTTTTTATTAGCACTAGCACAGGGATGACCCCTACTTATTCAATGCATTGTGCCAAAGAAATTAAGAAATTAGATTGTGGAAAGGGGGATAGAGAGAGTAGTGCTTATTGGCATTTGATATAAATTTTTGCACATTGATAGTGACAGAAAAGACCTCACGAATTCTCTGTAATGCGTTTTGCGATTAACTGGCCAATCGACTACAAAAAAATGCGCGTACGAAATTACGGTTTTCAGGAACCAGTTCTATGATTTCTTAAGAGCACATTTCGTTGTAGCAACGATAAAATAGTAAAACCCACCCCATATTGCATCGATGTTCCAGTGAATAAATAGAGGTGGATACCCAACTGCACGCAGTCGAGTAATTCCAAAATAGACTTTGTAGCATCGGCTAATACATGAGAGTCGTATTCCATTTTCGGTCTGATAAAGGTGACGTAGATAGCAAGGAGATCAGATGGAGTGAAGTATTGCTTTCACCATTTCAGAAAACCTAGTTACTTGAATGCTTCTTTTGCGACATGAAAAATATACTTGTTCCACCAAACATTGCATTGAATTTTGATGCCGAGAACAATCAGAGCTTCTGATTATTTAGTATATATAAATACCAACCATAATTTAAGATGAGGTAACATATTCAGAAATACGCCTGTCCGAAAGGAAGACCAGTAGGTCAACAGTAAATCCGTACTGCCGGTCACTAAGTAAGCTGGTGGACTTTCGATGTTTTACAAGATGAAAGTAATGCCTACTTTCCATAACTTTAGAAAGTGCAGAGCAAATTGCAATTGACCGGTTATTTTCAGGGTTGCTAGCCTCTCCCTTTTTGAATTGTACAGAATGCCTTAAAGGATTAGGAACGAGAGGCTTGGTTTCTGAAAATAAAAAAATAATTAATGAAAATTACTTACGTATCTACCATTTTTGAAAATATTTATACAAATATACGAGGTTTGTTTACAATAAAATCAAGTTTTTTTAAGTTTACGCAAATAAAAGTTGAGATGGACAGAATGATATTTTTTTTGGAAAAAAGCTATTTTTTCACCCAACAAAACTTGTCAAACATAAATAGAAATTAAAATATAGTGCCAAGGTGGTCCCAACTATGAAACAATATTTATGTATATTTATAATATCTTTATTTCCTTTTTATTTTATAATCTTAACCCAAGTGTACTTTTTTTCCTTAACAAGTAATTTATATTGGAATTTTGAACAAAAGTGCTTTATAATAAAAAAATTATAAAGTAAATAAAATTATACAAAATACATAATTAAATGCAAAAATCGTGTAAAGTAAACAATAATCAAATAATTTATTCAAAAAAATATTGAAATATATTAAAAATTTTGTAAAATGTAAACGCCAAATATTTGTAAAACAATAAAAAATACTTAAAATAAATAAATTAAAATAATGTTTACTAAAATCACTATAATTTTTTTTTATAATTAAGTTTAAAAGGATCAGTTGTAACAACAACAAATAATACATTGCGACATGTAGTTTTAATTTTTAATACAGCAAATAAAAAGTTAAGCTAACTTATATTTAAGCATAACGGAACATGCAGTAAGCTATAAGCTATAAAAACGAAACTAAAACATACAATACTGCTATATTCGACTATGCCGAATATTGTATACTCTTCACCATATATGTGTAACCAAATATACCATATTGCCGATTTCCCATTGAATAGTTTTAATATAAATCGGTATAAGAAATTCTTTCCCATTATTAAGATTTTTTTGTAGAAACAACCTTTTTACGAAAATCGTGTTTTTCTATCAGTAAATGTAAATGAACAGGGTTCTATGTCAGCTGAAAATTTACCAATTTTTTAACTTGAACAAGAACCACCTGCAAGAATACAAACGATAGTAAAAACAAAATTTAGCCAATGAGTCAAAAACGTATGTATTGTTTAACAAAATAATACTGAGTACTAAGATTTGTCAAATATCAAAGTATCATGAAGAGATGTGATATTGTGAAAGCAGATATAATATATTAAAATATAAATTAACAATACAAATTTATTTTTATATAGTGCGTTTCCATTGACTAATGATTTTGTCTAAAACATTTTGCTATTTCATTTCTCATGCACTTTTTATGTTAAAAAATCACTTTAACCACTTGAGTGATTTCAAATCATGTAGAAAATATATTTTATACCCTTCATTACAAAAAAAGGATAAATGGTATATCTAAGTTTGTCCGTCTTTCCGTCCATTTTAGTGTCGAAATCACCTTTGCAAAGGCTAGAGACAATTTATGTACGCCAATCGTTCAGACATGCTTTCAAAAGAGTTGCCGTTGAAAATATGCAAGATCGGTCTATGTCCCTCGAGGTAGTGGGCTTAACACCACGCTTGCCTCTAATTTTTTCATATCATTTGGAACAGTGAAGTAATTGCAATCAAACAAACAAAAATATGGAGTGAAAGAGAATTGAAACATAAAAAAACATCAAGTGAAAAACTTGGTGCTCGGGCATATTTACCGAGTTATGGGTTCTAAAATTTACACAAAAAAGTTCGATTGTGGGTATCATTTGAAAGCTTTTAAAGATATCTTATAGCAAATTCTAAAATTATTTCAGAAGGCTTAACCCATTAAGAGCCGATAACTTTTTTATGTAAAATTATTTTCCTTATTTTAGAATTCTTTTCCAACGCAACACTTTCACTAAATTAGATTTATAGCATGTATGGTGAAAAGCATACAAAGTTCGAATTGAATTTGTCTATGCAACACCGTGCAGTGTCTGAGATATTCAAGTTTAGCTGAGTGGTGACTATTCTTATTGGATTTTTTTATGGAAAAAGTGACATTTAATTTTAATCCTTAAAAAAAATTACTAAAAAATTTATTTAAAAAGGATGTTATTTAAAATGTGTAAAAGGAAAAACGATCAAGAGCATAAACTTGATTTTTTACAAAAATAAATTAGAAGTTGTGTTTCATTTACGGAGAAAAGTGCCAATGTTATGTCATAAATTGGAAAATTAAGAAAACAATTTCCTCAAAACAATTTGATTTTAAGTCAGTACAAACATAGTATTAGAATTCGTCTAAACAAACTGATTTTAAATTTTATCAATGTTGTTTTGCTGCTGATAGCTGATCAAACCATTAAGTGGGCACTGTGAAAAAAGTCTCTTAAAGAACAAATTAGCCCACGCCATGACTTATATATGACACTCAAACATTTTAGAGGCAAAAACCTATCAAAAAAGAGGTTTTCTGAAATAAATTAAGAACTCTAAGTAAAACCAAGTTAATAAAAAAAACTTTCATTTACATAGGTTTTCAGCTAGCAAGTGATTACTTCCTGTATTCGTTATAAACGTTAAAAAATGAGCTGGAAAAGTTTCCTCTCTGATTCTTTTAGTTCACTTGAAATTTTCATTCTACTTGAAGTCTAATAGTGTAGATAGTGCACCAAAGGGTAGTATTGCCTTGGATTTCTTTACACATTTTTTTCTTACAAAATGTTATGCAAATATAAAAACTTGTATGTATAGTTTGAAGGGACTTTTATTGCAAAAGCCTGCAGGTTTTTGGCGTGCTAGTTTTTTACCTTTATGTCAGAATAACTTATACTTATTACTTGAATGATTTTGTAATTAAGCTTGAAGATTTTAGGTGCTTTAAAAGTACTCCGTCTTAAACCTTGGAGTAATTTTTGTATAAGCTTCAATTATTTTTATTTCAAATATCGAAATTACGACAACAATTCGTGATTTAGGAAACTTTTTGCAAGAAAATTTATTTCGTTGCCACTTTCTTAGATGTTTTAGAAGTTTCTTTCAATAAGGCCAACTTATTCTTCTGTTTCGATTATCAATATCTTAAATTCGGAGCAGCAGTTAAAGTAAAAATCTTCCATTACACTATTTATACTAGTGTTCATATTTTAACAACTTTTAACTGTTGCATAGTTAAAATACTCCTAAACAATGTCTAGATAAAAAAACCTATAAAAAATTCATAAAAAAAACAAAGAAAGCTTATGGTTTTTATTTTATCTTTCAAAGAAGCGGCATAAGTTATAGTTTTGTTGTTAATATCTTTAGTTAAAAAACTTGCATTAAGACTGCGAACGCCTTGCACTTCACCATAATGTTGGTTGGGTTCAAGCATTCTGTATCAGTCATAATGTAAATAAAAACATGAAAGTTTGTTTAAAATTTCTATCTGCTTCATACTATATTTTATTCTACTTATATTCATTTGGTCGTTTTTATAGTTAAGTTGATATACTAATTACTAGTTAATTTCATTGGCATTGAATAATGCTAATGAAAAAAGTATTCCATTTGAACTAAGGTTCTAAGGGACCTCCTCACAAAACTTATTAAAATCCATCCAGCAGTTCTTAAGTGATGCAAACACAGACAGGCAGACGGATAGACAAATTTTTCAAAAATAGGTGCTTTGTATTCCATATAGATTACTAGGCACACCAACAACAAAATTTTTAAAAAATATTTCATTTACAGAAATTACCTCGTTACAGTTTTATTATATGTATAGATAAAAACAAACTATAACAAGTAAGAGTACTACATTCGGCTATGCTAAATCTTATGTACCCTTCACCATGTATATAAATCTAGTTTAGTGAAGTAACTCCAGGCAAAAAAAAGCAAATATTGAGGTGTGAAAGAATTAAAAAAAATTTATGTAAAAATAACATCGGCTAATTTTAAAAAAATTGTTGTATATTCTAAAAGGTCTCTTCAAAATCTGATAGCTGACATCCTTCAAAATATGACTCACAATCATATTTTTCTATATAAAGTTCAGAGGCCCATAACTCGGAATGTATGTGCGGGGGCATATTATGAGTTTTTCTTATATTTTAATTCTCTGTCGCTCCATATATTTTGTTTTTAGTTGGAGTTACTTCATTGCTTCGAATGCTAATAAGAAAATTACAGGCAGGCGTAGCGTTGTGCCCGCTGCCTCGAGATGATGTACCGATCTTGCTGATTTCCAATAGCAAAATTTTCAAACCTATGTCTGATCAATTGGCATATTTAAAGTTTTTTTAGATCATCTAATACCTTGGCAAAGTTGATTTCAATACTAAATAAATGTTTTACAGCTGTTCCCGCTGTACTAAATACTATCTATGTGGTAGATTAATTAGATTAGAGCGGCCAACTGTGGGGAAACTCTTTTAGATAGACTGTTTGTGGCTGTTCCAGAAGTTGTAACAGAGCGCTTAATTCCATTTGTTGCTGAAGGGAATTTACAAACTTGCAAGGCCAAAGGGATAAGTGGGCATTTCTTTGGGAACACTGTTTTTTGCTGATAAGCCGAAGGTAGTGGTTGTAGGTTGGGGCTAAATCTAGACCTAATTTAGGCCATGTAACATTTGTGGTTGCTTGTTTGCGAGCTACAATAGTAGTGCCTGAAAACGCCATGCAATAGGTATTGCTGCAAAACTAAAGACACACCAATATGTATTTTTAATAAATACAAAAAAATTTATTAATTTTAAGCAAAATATTAACATTTTAACATTTATTTTTAATTTTAAGGTTTTCTTTTATTTGTATTGGCGATGTATAAGTACAGCCATAATATGAAAATGCAAAACTAACGACACACTTGGTTTGTATTTAGAATAACGGTAAAATTTAAAAAGGAAAAATCAGCTGGCATCTTAAAAAATACGAAATGTATAAAATATTTAAAGCTTTTGGTTAATTTTTTAATACATACATATATTTTCAATAATCCCTCCTAAGCAGCTAACCCTAGAGGAAGGAAATATTTTAGTTAATTTATTTAAAAAACAAACAAAAAATAATAATCGTTCCAAAACATAGGAAGCGTAGTATCCCGTAGATTTACAGTGAGAGAAGTAAATAAAAAAAGTAAGATAAAATCGAATTGAAATTAAGCCTGTAAATTGTCGTCTAAAAAAAGCTAATTGAAAGCGATAAACGCTTAAACAAAGAGTTAAAAACAATCAATTTACCAGTGCCGGAAAAATAGCATTTGATATAAAAAAATATCAAAATTATAACAACACAATTTTAATTTTTTTTTATTTAAACGGAAAAAAAGGAACCCAACTAGAAAATAATTATTTAATTTATTAAATTACAGCCAATTGTAATACGGTAACACTATTTCAATACAATAAAATTTATAAAAACATTTTTATTTTTCATACAAAAAGCTTTTAATGTTTTTAATAGGGAAGGAAATTATAAATTTTTCGCTGTCAAAAATATTTCTAAACACTGCTTTTATGAACCCCAGGGTACCAAATCCAAATATACTTATATATTTAGTAACTTACTGCATACAATACTTTATATATTTTTTTTTTTTTTTTTTTTTTTTTGTTGAACGAAGCTTTGTAAAATATATCTAAAAAACTAAGCGTTGAGTTACATTAATGCTTTTTTGCTTAGCGTTTTTATGTTTATTTTACTCTCTTTTAAATAACTTAATTACTTCCATTTAAGTAAAAAACAAATTATGGATATTTTGTAAAACGCAACATGCACACGTATGTATGTGCAAAGAAAAATTGAGGTAAAAGCAACAAAATCAAAGAGAAACTAAACAATATTTCGAACTTGGGTTCGTCCGCGTATCATTTCTAATTTTCTTAAAATTAAAATTTAGAAAAATATGTTTTTAAGCTTTTTTGTAGAGTTCTGTAAACAGAGTTAAAAAGTTCTAATTTCTACAAAAATTAACTGTTTTAGTACCATTATACCGATAAAATTGGGTGACTTAACATTGGTATCTCTAGTTTCTCTACGAAATGACATATTTTTGTGATGATTCAAATCCATGCAGCAGTTTTTACGTAACGCGAACATAGACAGACATATCGAATACAACGTCAAAATTTTAAAAAAATATTTCATGTACAGAAATGACCCCGTTACTGTTTTATCAATTGTATAGACAGGCAATGGCAAAATTACGTTAAGAGTATATAATAAGTCAGGAAAGCACAACGGTACTTATGGAATTCAAAAAGAAAAACAAAACGTATTAAATTTTCCATCACTGCTTTAACCCAAAACTAAAATTTGTTTTAAACTTTCCTGTGTTCAAGCACATTCATATTCTCCTGGCATCACCAGCCAGTTTAAAAATTAAAATATATGTTGGTAGTGTATGGAAACCACATATTTATGGCTAATGTATAGTTTACTATAAAATGTTTATTTTATTGCTTTTATAGACATTAGACATTTTTCATTATACCAAAATATCCGCATTATCAACAAAATATAAAATATAAATTATAGAAAATACCTAGATATGTATGTTGAATAGCTGATATTTAAAAAAACATACGAACTTGCTAAAATAGTCCAATATATAAATGCACTCAATTGAAATTCACACCAAATTTGCAAAATTTCATTTCTTTCTTGTTAACAAAAAATAAATAAAATAAGTCGGAGTTCTATATTCTGCTTTACCGAATCTTGTATACCCTTCACCATATGTGTATAACCACATGTATATATTTCCATTAATATTTCTATAAAAGCTATAAAATGATACCCATATTGATATTTTAATACATTTAAAAATTTCAGGTGTCCCTAACTCGAAAAATATGGGTGAGCGCCAATATTTTCACTTGATCTTGTTTTAGTTATTTTTAATTCTTTATCGCTCCATTTCTTTGTTTTTTTTTTTTTTTTTTTTTTTTTTGATTGTAGTTGCTTTATTGTCGAAGGATATGGACCGATTTTGTTGATTTCCTAATAACAATATTTAATCGATTCACATCTAGCGCCTCGGCAAACTTTATTTTAAAACTTTATGGGAAATGGATATTGTAAAAATTACAAACGGAGTGACAAACTTAGTTATACTCTTTTTTCTTTTTTTATGGTGAAGGGTATAAAAATATTGTTGGAGAAAAAACAAAACATATTTATGTGTTTTAGAAAAAAATATTTAATGTGCAACCATATATTTTATTCACGATAGGCATATCCACAACCGCAAACAGGCAGCAGTTTTATATCAACAATATTGGAAAAATGTTTTTCAGCAATAATTTATCAGTTATTAGCTTGTAATAAATTTTCTTAAATTTAATTATTTTTGCTTTCCTTCTATATTTAATCAGCTTTCTTCTGGCAAAACGATTAAAACAAACTGAAAATATTATTAAGTATAATATAATAATAAGTATATAAGCTATCAATAAAGCAATAAAGTGTTTATTAATTTAGGTTTCACTTGTTGAAATTTGAATTCGTAGTCATGATCTTCTGTTTAACAAAAGTAGCAGTAGAAAAGTTCTTTATTACTTAAGAGCTGAAAATAATGATTTAAGAATATATCACATTTACGAATAGAAAATAATTTTTTTGTAAGTGCAAAAAAGCACCAACGACACAAAAATAATTCAAAATTGGCTTAAAATCCGGTAACAAAAATACCTGTTTCATAAAATTTTTTCCGGAATACTAACGAAAGTTAAAAAAAAGATATGGAAAAATTAGAGGACGGCGTGGTGTTTTGTACGCTACATCAAATGACATCGACCGATCTACTGATTTTCAATAGCAACATTTTCAAAACAATGTCTAATTGACGCTTTTTAATTTTCTCTAGCTCATCCAGTGCCCTGACAAAGTTGATTTCAACACGAACACGGACGGACATCACTCGATCGACTTTGCTTTGCATAAGAAGTCAGAATATATATACTTTATGGGTTCAGAAATGGATATTGTAAAAATAACAAATGGAATGACAAGCTCAGATGTACCCTTTTCCACCTGTGGTAACGGATATAAAAAGAACTTGAATATGAAAGATAATTTCATATAATAGGAGTTAAGTAGCCAGTGAACAACCAAAGTAAAGAGTTATCCGAAATTTCCCGAGCCTGAAGCACAAAAAGCACTAAAAGCGAAAACACACTTTTATATTTTTAAAATGTTCCAATTTATTTTACATAAAATTAAACAAAAAATATATATGATTCTATTTCTCATCCGTTTTTATAAACTCAAACAAGTGCCCTAGAATGCGATCCTTTTGTGCAACTGAGTTTTCTGCATTTACGACAAAAAATGTTAATAAATCTTTAAATAAATGTTGTCGCCTGGCCTCTTGTACGGCTTCTTCTGTGGCCAGAAAGCAAGCCATCGAATGGCCATTCGATATTTTAGAGATACTTATGTGATAACAAAAATCATTTTCTAGAACTACAGTTAAAGCCACAGCGTTCTTATCAATATCTTTGATAATGTCTTTTATAATTTTTGAAAGATCGTTTTTGATGACTCGTAAATTAGGTGGCGGTTCGAGTCCACTTTGTACTTCTGGATTGTTTAGTTTTGTACTTTCGTCTAAAGAATTTATGTTTTGCTCCTTTCGTTTTCTTAAGGAGGTTTTATCTTCTAAACAACGCATGTATTTTCTGCTTCGTATTTGTTGCAATTTTTCCTGTTGCTTCTTCTCCCACCTTTGACGTCTTAGTTCTGGGTCAGTTCGAAAGTCCTGCAGTCGTGTCAGATACTTTCCCAAAATACTGCTTGGTGGCTTTATTTGATCCATTAGTTGTTTGCACGTTTTAAAGGTTTCTTGATTTCCTTTCCTGATACAGCATGTTTCAGTTTTTTGATCACTTAATTCACTTTCTCTAGTAGTTTCTGACAACCTCTCTTCAAAGCCTGCAAACTCTCTCGTAGAGTCTTTTTTTGCATCAACACACAATAACTCATTGCTTTCATGCTCAACATTTAAGAATTCACTTACTTGCACATTATTTTGTCTTTTTTCCAAATGTTGGCTGCCTTCATTATTTATAAATCCTGATTCTGTCTGCTGAACAGTGTACCGGCAGCTCCTTGGTGTACTTCCACACTCCTGTTTAAACATGGACTGCTGCATGCGATTATAATAATTTCTGAGATCTATTAGAAGTATATTTAGCTCTTTTAACCTTCCCATGAGATTACTTAATTTTACGACATCATGTTGATGTAACATTCCTTCACGTAATCTGTGCAATTCTTTGTGCATCATATGTACTTGGTCTTCTAAATTTTTTATTCTAACACTTTGGATTCTGGCATAAACTTCATTACGTTCTGGCATTTTCTCAATTCAAGTTGTCTTATTCGCTGTTTTAATTTTTTATCGATAATTGCTTATTTCAATTGTTATTTCTATCATAAGTATGAAAAATATAAAATATATTTAAGATTATTAGCTCCGTTCTATTTTTATGTATTTGAATTTCGAAATATATATTGTCAAAATGATGTTTTAATTAATTTAAGGTAACACTAGTTAGAAAGAAAAACTTGCCTGTATACAAACGTTATGGGTTCGAGTAATAAAATTATGTATATTTGCTTGAATTGAGAAAAATTCTGAAATGTCTAACCGAGATCGAACTAAAAAATAAAATTTAATCACAAGGATTCTAAATATTATCAATTGAATGATTGTCATTCTAATGAACACTGCAAAATGTAAGACGTATAGGAAAATATGAGTGTGTTTCCTATTAATGAAGTGGTCGTTATTTTCATCATGCCAAAAATGAACTCTTTCGTTCATTTGTAAATGGAAAGGCAGGTGGCAGAGAATATAAAAAGAAGTTCATAATCGGCTCTTATGGGTGAAACATTAAAAAAAAACTTGTGTTTCCTTAAAAATCCCTTCAAAAGGACATAGATCGATCATGCTGATTTTCCTTGTAGAAACTAAACGCGTAATGACAAACTTAGATATCCTTTCTCCATATGTAGTGAAGGGTATGAAAAACGGATGTAAAAATTATTTCATTAAAAAATGATTTAAATTGTTGGGGATTTAATTGTTTTGTTAAACGAGTTTCTAAATAAGACGGTAATAGTTAAAAAAAAAGATTTTGTTTTAAATGAGTAGTAGAAATGAACAAAAATGTTTTAACATGTTTGTTGTTTCATTATTTTGTCTTTGTCTTCAAAATATAACACTACGTCTTGACGAGGCATTGATTTGTTCGCACAAGAACAAAACGTCGGCAGAATAGGGAACAAAAATTTGTTCATGTTTTTCTACGTGGAGAAAACGTAGCGATGTTCATGTAATGTTTGTTCACAGTTTTTAATATATTTTTATTTATTTATTATGTTTTTTTTTTATTAAATCATATACATTTACATATGAATTACAAAATTTGCAGTCGTTTTGGTCTAAATATTGCCTTAATTTAATTCTTTTTAAATTTTTTAATATGAAAGTGACGTTTGAAGGCAGACATCGTTGTTCGAACAAATGTTCTGACAACGCTGTTTGAACAAGAACATGACATCGACAACGATGGTCTACACAAGACATTTTAATGTGCGCACATGAAATTGTTCAATGGTTGAACAAATCAATGTCTCGTCAAGACGGCGTGTAATGAATGATAGTATTGCTCTGGGTGTGACATGACAAATATATTTTTTAAAATATTTTCTAAAATCACTATGACTAAATCGGAAAAGTACAGATCGAAATACCTTCTAATAGAATTAAAACAAAGGAGCTTTAGTAATGAGCAATTTTTTAACGACTCTACAAGTATAAGATAACATCCACCGCACCAAATTTATTAAGTTTATCAACCCAACTGGAGGACGACATAATTTTTTCTATAAGATGTTATGTAATTTTTTATATTCATACTTAAAGAGAAGATCTCAATATATATATTTTCCATATTCCGCTATCACTTGGCATGGATAGCATGATAATATATTGAAGGCATCAGGAGGCGCAAGTTACGCCTTAAATTTCTTATTTGTGCCATCAAAATTGTTGAAAATATTGTATTCAGCTTTTAGGATAACGATAAAAAAAATGGAAAATTAAATTATAACTAATTTTTCTAAAGGCTGGTTTTAATGCTTGATACTTCGTTAACATACCAACAGATGTATTAAACATCAAAAGCTCATGGTTACTTAAGATTAAAATTTTTAATAATTATTATACCGAAAGAAAAAATCTCTTCGTTTTACATTTGCGTACTTTGAAAGCAAGCAGAATCAAGATTGTTTTCAAAAAACCTATTAAAAATTTATTAAAATGAAAACAATTCTTGAACTTAGTTACTGGACTTAACACTACGTCTTGACAAGCCATTCGCACAGAAACAAAACCGGCAAAAGAGGGAACAAAAATTTGTTCATGTTTTCTTATGTAGAGAAAACGTGGCGAAGTTATGCATTATTTGTTCACTGTTCTTAATATATTTTTATTTATTTATTGTTTTTTTTTTTGCTAAATAATATAAAATTACGTATGAATAAAAAAATTTACAGCCTTTTTGGTTTAAATATTGCCTTAATTTAATTTTTTTAATTTCTAAAATGAAATTGACGTTTGATGGCAGACGTGCATGGCGAAATAATACAGGTGAACGCACGGGCGAAAATCTAATCAGCTGTATACGTTGTAGTTGTCAAGGCGAATTGAGCTTGATTAAAAATTGTAAAAACACATTTGTTAAAAAAACTAAAAAAATTTGATGTATTTTAATTGCTTATAAAAAATAAAATATTTTAATTGCTAAGAAATTGTACAATACGGAATCGTAGCCAAATAATCCCTATGTGATGGAGATAGTGACATATTGTTAAGAATTTAGAATTTCGTGAGTGCTGTGCAGGATTATGTGGCCTCCGCTTGTGCTGTATACTTAAGTATATCTGTATTCGTTTCGGATATGAATTTTGATGTTGGTGTAGATAGTAGTCGATATGGAGTACAAAACACCTATTTTTGTCTGTCTGTCCGTCTGTCTCTCTGTGTTCGCATTACGGAAAAACTGCTAGATGGATTTGAATAAAATTTTATAAGGAGGTTCCTTAGAACCTTGGTTGTAATATAGAATATGCTTTTTAATAAAAATATATCATTTCGTAGAAAATTATAGAGATACAAATAAGAAAGGACACAACTTTACCGGTATAATAATACTACAACAGTTGTCGTTTAATTACATTTTTGTAGATTGCGGATGGAAATTTTTTAACACTCCATACAGAACTCTTCAACAAATGCTTAAAAACCAATTTTTCTAAATATTAATTTTAAGACAATTAGAAATGATACACGGAAAAAGTCATGGGCATTGCTACTCATTAATAATTTTTTGCACAATTTGAGATTTTTTACTATCTCCCAACACAAGGGGCAGTCATCGCATTCGTCTACCCAATCCAATATATAGTTCCAATAAAAGAAATGGCCACATAGCGCTAGATTAGTATTCTTACGTGTTTCAAAGCACAATATACACTAAGGAACATTTTATTTTTTTTCCTATTTGTCTCTTAAATGTCTGCTTATGGTAAAATCATTTAGGTGGCTTTTCAAGTTCAAAACGTTTTCTTTTGTGTTCCTTCCAAGTTTCGTAGAAACGTAACAATACCCAAAACCTTTTAGCTATATAAGGAGAATTCTGGCTGTAACCAATGTCGAATAAAAACATAATTAATGCTAGTAGCTCCTTTTAAAAATTTGATATTTATCCGCACCTAAATAGAATAAAGATGTACATATCTAACGCTTTCATGTAGGTGGGTGAGCATCGGATAAAGCTTAAAATCATTTTTTTAAGTTTCTTTTTTGCTTCGTGTACTACTTCATCTTGCCCTTCAATATATTCCTACAGTTTTTTAAGACTTTTAGATATAATGCACCACCGCCGAATTTTGGTAAAAAATAAAAATACTTTTGTTTAATATTTTTTTCTAATTTGTTATGTTTTGTTTTTTTTTTAACAATTATTTTTGACAACATACATAGATTTTGTAGCAACAAATTTCCTGTTGTTTTTTGTGCTGTTGCATTGTTGTAGCTATTGTTTGTTTGAAAGTTTAATAAAGAATGAAAAATTTTATTTTTTCAGTAATAACATAAAATACAAATTATATAAAACAATATATACAAAGTATATAATAATGGTGTTCACTCTTATTCTTCAACACCCCCACTAGATTGAGCACCTATAGACATAAGACCGCAACAATGGGAATGTTTAAAATTTGTTAGTGACTTTGTCAAGATGTCAGCAACCATCTCTTCAGTATTAATATATTCAACTACAATTTTCTTTTCTTCAATAAGTTCTCTTATAAAATGGTGACGAATGTCAATATGTTTTGTTCTGGAGTGATATGTACTATTTTGAGTTAAATTAATGGCACTTTTATTGTCACATTTAATTTTTACTGCTGATGTCTTCGTAAGTTCAGAGAATAATGATCTCAACCATAATCCTTCTTGACCTGCAGCTGACAACGCCATATACTCTGCTTCTGTTGTAGAAAGTGCAGTTGTTTGTTGCTTTTTGCTATTCCAAGAAATACAACCATCTTGAAACTTAAAAACGTAACCTGATGTTGACTTTCTATCATCACTGTCTCCCGCCCAATCAGCATCTGAGTAACCTTCAATATATTCTTTGGAATTTTTTTCAAACTGCAGCTTGTAATGTGCTGTACCTCTAAGATATCTTATAACACGTTTTACTGATTGCCAATGTGCTCTACCAGGGTTGATACTGTATCTTGCTAGGACACCTACAGCATACGAAATGTCTGGACGACTAACTTGTGCAGCATACATTAAACTTCCAACTGCCTCTTGGTATGGTATTAACTTCATCTCTTTGCGTTCATCTTCAGTTTTAGGACACATATCTTTAGAAATTTTTTGATTAACATCTAACGGTGTTGCAACAGGTTTGGAATCAAGCATGTTAAATTTCTTTAATACATTGTGTATGTAAAGTTCTTGATCCAACCATAATTTACCATTTTCACGATCTCGTGTAATTTTCATACCTAGAATAAAGTTTGCCTCCCCTATATCCTTCATCTTAAAGTTTTGAAATAAACTATCTTTTATGAAAAGTTTCGTTTCGGGGTTATTTGTAAAAATTAAAATGTCATCAACATATATTGCAACGTATGTCTTTTCCTCATCTTTTATCTTGAAGTAAATGTAAGGTTCTGTTTTTGATTGGATTAGACCCATCTGCTTTAAAGTACTGTCTAATTTCTTATTCCAAACTCTACTCGCTTGCTTTAGACCATAAAGGGACTTTTTAAGTTTGCACACCTTCTTGTTATCTGCATTCAAACCTTCAGGAATATTCATGTATATTTCCTCATCAAGCTCACTTTGTAGAAACGCAGTGACGACATCCATTTGATCTATATCTAAGTTATATTGCACTGCTAGACTTAGCAATAAACGTATTGATGAGTATCTTACAACTGGAGAAAATGTTTCCTCATAATCTATTCCATAACGTTGCGAGTAACCTTTTATTACTAATCTTGCTTTGTATCTTTCAATATTACCACTTGAATCTCTTTTAATTTTAAAGCACCATTTACTTTCTATAGCTTTCTTTCCTTTAGGAAGACTTACAATATCCCAAGTGTTGTTTTCAACCAAAGCTCTAAGTTCTTCATTCATGGCTCTTATCCAATTATCTTTTTGTTCACTCTGAAGTGCTTGTCTAACGGTGACAGGTTCTTGTTCTGTATATACAATATTACACTCAAAACCATATCTTTGCACTGGCTTTCGAGTCCTTGATGATCTTCTTAAGGGTTGTGGTAATGTGCTTTCAGTTTCAAATCCTTCAAAAGGTGTACCACTAGTAGCATCTGAAAAATGTTCTTCTGATGATCCATCTTCTGATGTTTCATCTATGAGAGAGCTTTCAGTACTTCCTAATCGATTTACAATATTTCTATTTTCAACAACTGGATTTAAATCAAGAACTTCTTCTTGTTGTATATTATTATCATCTTGCTTTTCCCCCACTAAATCACATTCCGCGTACATATAAAAATCCGCTTTATCATCATGTAACTTATGGTCGAAGAACTCATTTTCCAAAAATCTTGCATCTCTACTTAAAAACACTTCATTACGAGCAGGATCATAGAAACGATAATTTTTCATGTGAGCACTATATTGCACTAAATTGCTTCTTTTGCCTTACAGTCAAGCCTCCTTCTCTTCTCTTTAGGTATGTGAGTTAAAGCTTTACATCCAAAAACTTTTAAATATTTTAAACAAGGTTTTTTACCTGACCAAACTTCTTCGGGTGTAATATAATTAAGTGTTTTGCATGGAGTACGATTTATTAAATACACGGCTGTATTGGCTGCTTCTGCCCAAAATTTTTTTTTTGTAAGCCTGAATGAATCAAAAGGCATCTTGTTTTCTCAATAATTGTTCTATTCATACGCTCAGACATACCATTTTGTTGTGGGCTGTATGGAATCGTTGTTTGATGTTCGATTCCACTTCCAATCATTATCTTCTTCATTCTGTTGTTGCAATACTCTGTGCCATTATCACTTCTTAAAGTTTTAATACTTTTACCTGTTTGGTTTTCAACAAAGTTCTTGAATTCTAAGAATTTATCAGCTACTTCAGATTTTGTTTTAATAAAAAATGGAAAAACTTTTCGGCTAAAATCATCAATAAAGATAAGAATATATCTCGAACCATTGATTGATTTTACTTCCATTGGACCGCAAAGATCAGTATGTATCAGGCCTAGTACTTCTGTGGATCTACTTTCAAGGTCTTTAAATGGCAATCTGGATAATTTTCCTTTCAGACATGTCGTACAGTTTTCTTTACTGATATCACATTTTACTCCTGTAACGGATCCAGAATTCACATTTCTTAAAACTTCATTGTTAGCATGGCCAGTACGTTTATGCCATAACTCAGACTCTTTAATTTTTATTTCGGATAGATACGCACTATCATTTCCTATGTTCATTCTAAACATGCCATTCACAAGATCGCCTGTCACAATAATTTGACCAACAGCATTCAAGACTTTGCAACCTTTTTTATTGAATTCTACTTTGTAACCATTCTCAACAATTTTAGAAACTGAGAGTAAATTAATGTATAAATCAGGAATATGCAAAACATCACGAAACTTAACCTTTTCTTTCAAATTTTTGTCCGATTGTACAATTACATCGACATCACCAACACCTTCAACGTTCATAACAGAGTTATTGGCAATTGTTACCTCAGTATTTTGTTCTTCGTAATTGCTTTTGAAAAATGAAGCATTTGAACACATATGAGCTGTTGCACCAGAGTCAAAAAACCAATCATTTTTGTTTAATTCACGAACTGTAAAAACTCCCATCATAGCATTTGCATTTTTCTTGATATTTGTTTTTTCATATTTACTTGGGCATTTAGTAGCAATATGTCCATACTTATTACAATTAAAACACTTTGGTACTCTTTTCTTGAATCCTTTTTTGTTAGTAGCCAAAGCTAAATCTTGTGAATCAGCCTTTACATCTTGAAGTAATTTTAACTTAACAGCATCACCAGTTATTTTAATACCTGAACTTTGGATTCCCATAATCATTGGCTTATATTTTTCTGGAAGACCAGCAAGCATCATCGATCCAACCTATTCTTCATCCATTTTTAAACCAGCAGCTCTTAGCTTGTGTGCTGTTGTCAGAATTTCATTTACATATTCTTCAACGCTCTTGCAGTCGTTTAGTTTTGTTGAACAGAACTTTTGTATTAAGCCGACTCGTCTTACTAAACCGCTATCTTCAAAAATTTTACACAATGTAATCCAGATTTCACTTGCACTTTTGCATTCTCGAATATGCGGATAAATTAATTTATCAACTAATAAGATAAGTTCTGCCTTTGCCTGAACTTTCTTTTCACTATTAGTTTCAGCATCTATAACCGCATTCCACAATCCCTTCATCTGGAAATATGCTTGAATAGAAAACTTCCAGTCTTCAAAGTTTTCACTTCCACGGAGTTTTTCAATTTGAAAACTTGATGTCATTTTTCTCCTTCACTATGTGTATAAATTCACAGCACAAATTATCACTGATATTTTTTTTTTTTAAATATTTATTAATTTATTATATTCAAACTCTTATTTCACGGAAAGGCCCATAACCTATTGTTTGTTTGAAAGTTTAATAAAGAATGAAAAATTTTATTTTTTCAGTAATAACATAAAATACAAATTATATAAAACAATATATACAAAGTATATAATAATGGTGTTCACTCTTATTCTTCAACAGTAGCCGTGCAATCACCTGTATTAATTCGTCTTGGGCTTGCCCTCAAAAATTATTACACCGAAAGAAAAATTCTCTTCGGTTTACACTCGCTCTGAAAGCAAGCAGAAAAAAGATTTTTTCTAAACATCTATTAAAAAATTTACTAAAATGAAAAAGTTAAATGCAGAATTCAGGGCTTCAAGAACTTTGTCATAATAATTAGGTATAAAACGTAGCACTTGGTATGAGAAATTACGCAAAAAACTAATAATGCCCACTACTTCGACCGCGTATCTTATCTTATTTTCTTAAAATTAAAATTTACAGAATTATGTTTTTCTATTTCTATTTCTATTAAAGCCTTCCATCTACAAAAATTAAATGTGCTGACAACTGTTTAAGTATAATTATGCCCGTAAAATTGGGTGCTTTCACATTTGTACCTCCAGTTTCCTTACGAAATGCCGTATTTTTTTAAAATACCATATACATAGATGTTTCCATTCATGAAAGTGTTATGATGTCCTTAGTCACTGATTGTAATTAATTTTTTTTTTTAATTTTGGGAACTCTAAATTAATAAAAGTTAAATTTTTTAGACGAATGGTATTTTTTCTTCGCACAGTTTTGATGTTTCTGACAATCCAATGCGGGATGCATAAACCAGAACATTCGCGTTTCAAAAACCCAAAAATGAAAAACGGTAACATTTTTGTGCGTCTGAACAGCAAATTGTGTTCTGTAAAAAGGCTGTTAATTACACACTTTTTTAACTACAGAAACAAAAATCGAAACAATCGAAAAAAAAGAGAACTGATACGGGGAACGGAACGCAGACTGCCAAAGTTGCCAAACTAAGAAATTTACGAGCTGAATCGAAACGCAGAATAAGGGTGATTACATGAAAGACTTAAACTTAAAAATAACAGTTAAAACATAGTATTAGTATTTTGCGGATATAGAAATGCACTTTATGTAAAAATTTAAAAAGTTTACCTATACGGTTATTTTGTATTTCGATTCAAAACAAAGAAATTATTCGAATTTGTATAGTTATATAACTTATAATTTGTGTTTCGAAAATCTTTTCTTTTGAATCGAAATACAAGGTAACCTTCAGAAATGAGATGGGTGGAAAAGGCAGACAGTAAGACAGCTGGAAAGAACACAAAATGGTTACGCTTTTACTCTTTGGAAAGGGAACTCTAAAAGTAAATATTTTATGTTCAACCATTAAGTTCTGCCGATACATTAAAGTAATAGTTTAATTGAAGCCGATAGTCTTAAATTCAAATTTAATTAGGCATTCAGTCAGCAAAGTTCATCGTTTTGCTTTTTAGTTTCATATTAAGGGAAATTTTTTTTTATTAACTGAGTGTCACACTAAACGGAAAGAATTTAATTGTTATCAACAATTAAACACAGGTTGTTTGATGAAAATAAATAATTTTTTTATCGATAAATTTAATACAAAAACGAAACATAAAAGATTTACTACGAAACTTATCACAAACAAAAACATTTTGTTACATACATACATTTGTTTACAACACATAATTTAATTATTTATATTGACAAAATCAAAGGAATAGCCCAAAACTTTACTTTTTTCTTCTAAAGAATTGTCAGAGTTTAGCACAAGGAATACAAAAAAGGCGGAAAACAAATTTTGCTTTTTTGCCTGCTCAAAAGCAACTTCATTAGTATAAACACACCCCAGACATTGGCCCGTCTTGATAACAGAAATATTTATGTGATATAAGTTATTTCTTTCAATGAATATAGTCAGGGCAATATTATCGGAACTGGTATTTCCAATTACGTTCCAAATAGCCTTGCTGAGATTATTTGTTACTAAGGGTAATTCTTCGTAAGTGTTTGATTTAACTACCTGTGTAGAGCAATTTTTTACATAGTAGTTAGGGTTTATTTCGTTATTAATCGGTGTTAAACGATTTTGTAAAGCATCTTTGCCAGCTGTATTTCTTGACTTAGTGATGTATTCTTTAGCGGGTAATTTCCTATTGTTATAAGTCGTTGCATTGCTGGCGTATTTTTTAGATGATGAAGCTGTAAAATTGTGCGTCGCTACACCAAAGGGGTGTTGATATGGTGCTTCATTTGTGGGCCGCCGATAAAATGAATTATATTGAAGAGGATTACGAACTGGAATAACCGAATCGGTAGCAACATATTTACTGTCTACAACTCTTTGAGGATCCGTCAGTCTACGTTTGCGATAGTTAGGCTCATTATATATGAAATTTAGTGAATGTAGGTTTTTATTAAAACTATAATCCGTTGTAGGATATTTTGTTTGTTCAGTTCGCTGCCTTGATGATTCAAATGAATTTCTTCCTGTGAAATATTGTTGGTTTCTGATGTTGCTGTAAGTTCGATTTGGTTGTAAGTTATTGGTATTGCTTTGTGCTGGTGAAGGTCGTGGACTTCTGTAAAATAATTTTGAAAGTCTATAAGAAGTTGGTCTACTCAGGCCATAGCAGTCATTGCCCTGGTGAATGTCACCATTATTTATCTCAAATTCTTCATTGCTCTCAGAATCCGTAGTGGAATACCATTCATAATCTTCACTTCCGCACGTTAGTTGTTCTCTTTCAAGCATTTCTCTTTGAATACGTTTTAATTCCATACAATTATATTTTAGCTCCAATAATAGATTATTTACTTCATCAAAACGCTTTGAAATAACGTTTAATTTGGCAACGTCATCCGATGGCAAAATTTCGTTTTGCAAGTCTTTCATCTCACAGCTTATTTGAATAACTTGCCCTTCTAAGTTTTGAATTCTTTTGCACATTTCTTTTTCTGAGGGCGACGGGCAGTATAAATCAGATAATCGTCTATTAATTTGAGTTGTTAAGTCAGATTGTTCGTGTTGGCCTTTAGATGTCTCCTTCACTTTACCGGGTGGAAATAAGTCTCTAACCTTAGTAGCAGAGGATGGCACTGTTTGTGCTTCCTCCACTAATTTCTCAATAAAAGAAGTTGTTATTACTTCATTATGCTCAGTAAAATTCGGTCCCCTACTGGTGTTAGGAACAGCATCAGCCTTAGTTTTTGTACCAGATTTGCTAACTTTAAGTATAATTTTTTTTTGTGACGCTGAAGCCACTTCTATATTCTTATTATTTGTAGGTATGCAGCCATATCTCATTTCTTTACTCAAGTCAATCTTGTTCTCTGTTCTTTCCTCGCTTTCAAGTATTTTAGGCAGACTACATCTCTTATTGGCTTTATTTATTTCCCTGACAATATCTTTTTCTATTTCTCTATTTTTCTCTTGCTTTTGGTCTTTTTCTTTATTTCCGTTTCTTTTTTGAGAGACGTTATTCGTTAACGTATCCATCTGTTTGGATTGCTTGTCTTTTTGTCTTGTGACTTCGACTGCTTTAGGCATAGAGCGTGTATCTTTTTGAGCGTCTTTCTTTTCTTCTTTCCTTTCGTCTTTTTTCTGCAGCTCTTTGGTAAAAATAACTTCGTCTTTGGTTTCAATTTTTGTGTCCCTAAATTAGACGCTAAAGGTGTTATTTAGGTTCGAATGTAATTATATATTTTGTTATTTAACTTACTGTTTTTCACCCTTAATTATATTTTCTTCTTCATCTGGTCCATATCCCGCACTTAAACGTGAATATGTTGCAGCTACTTTTAATTCATTATTCCCTGTTTCTATTGAAGACGTGCTTTTTTCCGTACTTTCATCGATTTTTTCTAATATCGGTGTCCTTACAGTGAACTTTGTATCTAAAAAAACAAACAGTTAGAAAAACTGCGATAAAATATAATTAAAAAAAAAAAAAATCAAAAGCAGCAAGTTGTGGTCAGAAATTTAATTATCGTAACCCAAGTAAAATGAGTAGGGTTTCGCTGTGGTGGCTTTAAAGTCAAAAGCAGTTCATGGCTGTACTGGTTATGGTTAAGGTTTTGGCCGCACCTTCAAGACAGTTTCACAACATTAAAAGCAAGTCATCGCTACTTCCAAACAATCAAAAATGTAACAATATTTGAAAGTGAAATATTCAAAACATTTGATACTATCATAAAAAAACCGTCCTCTCACATTAAAAGTAAGTATTACTCATTCAAAGAATGAAGAATTTGATTTAGTATTTTTTGTTAGTAATCAAATCCCCGTTTCTTAATACTTAAATTCCCTGACATAAAAACCCAAGCCTAAAGCAAAGTGCCTTCCCAGAGATCCTTTTTAGAGTTTACATATCCAAATGTATCAATTGCTTGCAACTCGTATACGTACACTATTTTAACAACACCCCGGTAAAAAAAAATGGACCAAAGAAATCAAAGGGAAACAAAAAATCTTTAGAAAACAATATTAGTTACAACAGGGGTAAATATCAGGAAAAAATTCAGAGATTTCACTTTTTGTAAGTATTTAGTATTTTCCAGAAATGCGAATTTCTTTTCAAATAAGCACAATAAATATAAAATTAATTGCTTAATTCACAATTCCCCATTATCATGTTAGAAGGATTCTTATTAAAAAATAGTTTACATTTCAATTTAAAAATAAAAATAGTTTACATTTCAATTTCATTGCGACTGTTGCAAAGCTTTATTTAGTTAATGTCCGAAACGTAAAGAAAAAAAATAAAATAAAAACAATTTATTTAAATTTAGCATTTATAAAAATTTGTATTTAAAAATTGTCGTTTTTTTAAATGAAATTTTAACAACTATTTAACGTGAAATGTGGGTAAAAATGCTATTATTTGGATAGTTTAGTGTATTCCAGTTATCTACAAATTAATAGTTTTCTCTTTTTTTGCAAAATATTAGTTTTCAATACAATAAAAAAAATCAAAAAGATAAAAAGAGGCACTTGTCTTTTGTTAAAAAAATATTCACCATTTATGGACCGATGATTTCAATTTCAAAAGGACTTATTTCGAACCTATATCTGAAACAATGGCGGTCGAAAATTTTCTGTAGCTCAAATTGGGACGTGGCAAAACTGATTTTAACACTATTACGACAAGATGTACGGACAAAAACAGACGAATAGAAGGACATAGCTAAATCAGCTCAAGATCAATATATTTCACGGGTCCAAATTTATTAACGTTATGACACACTTAAATTATCTTTCCAAATGTTGTGAAGCGTATAAAAGTTACTGCTTTATTGAGTTCACAAATGAACTGCATAAGTTTACGAGCCTAGTAATAATATTTAAACAACTTTTGACATTAATTTTTGAGAATTAAACAATATGCAGGCTGCACAGTTTGCAAAACTTTTAGGCATTTACTTGAGGACTGTTATTGTTCAATTCTTAGTCTAATTTATAAACCAATTGAATGTGTAGTTAGCAGAAAATGACTTTAATTTAACTTAGCTTTATACTAGCTTATTTACGCAAAATGGTTGAGGCAAACACAATTTAAGAGCAACATATTCTGTTCGTATATGGATGTAAGCAAAACATAGCATTGTTACGTTTAATAAATAATATAATATAGCTGGTCTTGTAACCATATTATGGTCTAGCATAACAATAACATAATTAAAATGTAAATGGAATAAAAGAGTTATTAGTGATTTGTTAAAAAAAAAATAATTCAAAATAAAAGTCAACTATTTATTTATTAAAATTGTACATAAAGTCACAAAAACTAGTCTACATTTTTTATCTTGAAAAAACGTACGTGCAACTTGAAGACAAATATTAATTCTAAGCTTCTAAATGTAAAATTTTTGAAGGCATCTTCTAAGATATATTTTGTTATATTCACCAATAATTGTTGTCGAATACAGGACAGGTTTAATTTAAAAACATATTTAAGATTTCAAAATCGTGCTAAAAGCACAAGAATATAAATTTGTACTATTTACTTAAATTATATTTTAATTTTTTGCAAACCTTCTTATTTGATTCAATATATAATTTTTTTTCTCTCTAAAAAATACCGATAACTTATAAACAATTCACTTCACTTACAGACAAGCATTCTGTTAAGTCCTAGAACCAAATATTTTTAAAAGCAACCATTTCTTGTTCGCTTTTAGTCATACTTTTGTTAATAATAATATCTTATGGGTAACCATATTAAACTGTTTCTAATACATATTTTTAATAAGTTAAAAAACTTTAGTTTTGGTTCGATTTTTTTTGGTTAAAACCTACCATACTGCACTTTTGTCATTGTAACAATAAATTGCTTAGTTGTCAACAAAAACATATTTTTTGTGATTGAAAACAACTTAAATTTGTTTGCCGCTACTATATATTATTACATAGAACACAATATGGTTATTGTAACCATATCACAAGCATGTTTGTTTCTGCGTTATTTTACCTAGCGATTCTTGAGATTCCTTCTAGAAATGCCTAACATCTACCACTCTGTAGCTCCACTCCAAACACAAAAAAAACTATTTTTGAAAGGAGCAAAAGGAGTAATTTCAGGTATAATATATATAATATGATAGAATCTGTGGAGCCTGTGACCAAAAGCGCACCAATGCAAAAATATCGTTATCAAACAAACTAATAAAAAAAACAAACTAATAAAGAAGTTTATTTATATTATTATTATTATAATTATTATTATTATTATTATAATTATTATTATTATTATTAATATTATTTTTATTGTTATTAATTCACTTTTGTGTAGTTAATTTTTGTATAATATTTTGGTCTCACCGTTTTTGAGCTATGAATGGTGTAACCAAGCAACTTCTTCCAGACATGATCTGTTGTTATGCAAGTGGTTTTAAAACTTTTCGTTAAGCACCTTTCAAAACACCATGATTTTATTAATAAAGTTAATGTTGCTTGTATAAACTTGTCCATTTGTTGTTAACCGACTTCAAAAAATGTAAATGTTATCGTCGTCTATATTTTTGTTTTATATATATGCCCGTAGAAATCACCTATCTCTAAACCGATTTTTTTAAAAGGTAATGCTTACAGAGTGGTTCTTTTTAAGAAAAGTTATTAATACTATTATAAATTAAAGGCTGCGCCCATGCAGCACTCATGTTTTTACATATCTAGTGATATTATTCACCCATACAAAATTAAAAAAAAATATTTCTGTAACCCACAATAACGAAAAGTAGTAAAACAAATTTACCTTAAGGGCGTTCCCATAGGCAACTTTTTTTTTACTTATAAATAATATGTACTTCTTATGTCCGCTATAACAAAGAGGATAAATAATGAAAATAAAATTAAAATTGCAATGCAATTTGGCATTATCTTTTGAACCTTTTAGACAGACAGTTAAAATTTACAGAACGTGTACTCTTATATGCGCTATAAAAACAAATCGTTTGACGTAAATAGACAATTGAAATTTGAGCAAAATATGTATTTCAATATTTATTTAGTATTCGATGACCAACTCTTTAATAGAAAAATTTTATTTTATATAAAATTAAAGTGAAAATAAAGTGAAAAATTAAGGTGAAAATTAGGGCACTTTCTATTTAATGAAACTGCCTTTTGTTTTTAAGTGTCGATAAGCAAAACAAGAAAATTAAGTTTTACTTTGTCATTTTGAATAGGTATAAGCACATCGTCTCGCCTGATGCTCAGAACACTAACGTGATTATGCTATGTGATTTTAAACGAATTGATTTTGAAACGATTGATTATTTTACAAATTTTCCTAGTTTTAATTAAAATTTTATGTTTTGTGAGGATTATTCGTGAATTGACCAAGTATGATTGCAAAAAAAATCGGAACGAGCGCAAACGAAACTGTTGGTTTTTTTTTAAATATTTTTAATTCTCTTTTTAAGTTTCAGCGAGTTTTATCGCGTCTCTAAATTTTGAAATTTTTTATTACATCGGAATTCGTACGTTGCGCTTTTTATTTGATATTCATTATTGTAATTCTTTGTGATATTCAAAATAATACACAAAGAACAAAACGTATGCAACGAAATAAACAAAAATTGCATGCACAATTTTGTGGTGTAAGTATGCTTTAGGAAATTTATGTTTCTTTTATAATTTTTTTTTAACTTCTAAATTTTAATCTCGTAATATAATTTACATTTTGTGCTCCCAAACAAACACAATACAAAATTTCATTATAAATCTTTTGCTTTTTTGTTTTGCCTACAGCAAAAAACTCACCAAAATGTAGTAAAAACAAATGCTTTGCTTTGTTGGTTTCTAAAATTTTTACATTATAAAGTTAGCAATATAATGTAAGAAAACTACAGTTTACTGAAGAACCTTTAAAAGGTTGTCATATATTTATTGTCACTTAAAACATATACTTATACATGTAAGGCAAAAAATGTTTTCCTTTTGTTTAATTTCTTAAAATTTGAAAATCATTACGCTTACACGTCAATATCTTTACGGAATTTCCATATATTTCCTGACGATTAACAGTTGGAAAGGCCACTTTTGTTGTCAACTGAAATTAAATAAGTCTTTTTAAGTTCATATGATAATCTCACTTATAACAATGTTTAAGAACCTACAAGATCTTTAGGGTTATTTACATTATTATCAATGCTTTCGCAAGTTTCTATGGGAAATTTGATCATTAAACAGGAGTCCTTAATTAAGCGCAGTACGTTGTCCATTTCGTTACGATTGCTTGATTTTCGTACAATTATAGCCTGAAAATATGCATCATTTTCCTTTATATATGCCACTATATTTCGGTAAAGATTCTCCGATTGCAAGACAGTACTTTTAAGGTGAACAACAGAATAAGAGATATTTGAAGGGGAACTGCTGTACTGCACCAATAGCCAAGGGTTCTGTTCAATATCATTGTTGTCTTGAAGATCTGAAAAGGACTGTATAATTATATTAATAAAGTCTTAGATTATAATATCATCAAATTAAATCTCACCTCCTCGAAACATCTAGTTTTTAGTGCATTTAATTGCTTTTCCATTATATCTTCAGAATCGTTTACATGCAGTACAGTGGCCATTCTTTGTATTTTACCATCTCGTATTAAAACTTCTCTAATGATAGAATTTTCAAAAGCATCTTTTGGCCAAACCACTTCCTTTTGATGAACAATTGCATGCACTATTGTGTTGGCACCTCTACTATACTGCACTAGAAATCGTTTTGACATATCCGGATTAATTATAACTTCTTTATTATTCATAGTTAAAATTTTAAATTGTTGTTCAATGAGGGTGCGGTCATCGGAAGCATATTTTATTCTCCCTTCTATAATGGCATGATTCCAATTAAAACGCACTTTCCGATTAAGATACATGTAAGCGGAATCACTGTCAATTAAATCTATGGAATGTATTATACCATAAGCAATACGTCCATTACTTTTACCACATTTTGCTTGGCCTTCGTCCATTTCGATGAGAAACCAAGACATGCGGCAAATTTCTTGAGATTTTGTTTGTACATTTAACGACATCATTTCTTATCTTTTATTTTTTTTTTGTATCGTTTTGCAACGCTCACGATTTCAACACCTTTACTTTCAGTTTAAAACTGTTTAGCTTATAAATTAATATCGCTTACTTATACTTTCGAATGAAGTTTTATGTTTTATTTAGACATTAGTTACCTGCTGTTACTAAAATTTAATCTACACAACAATGTACCAGCTAAATTCCTAGAACGTTAAAATTATTTAAAATGTTGACAATTGGTTTTTATATGAACCACCAAATTACTTTGTTTCTATAACATCTGTTTAAAATTTTCAATTTATATTTACTTTGAATATTGGTCAATTTTAGGTTTTTCCCAAATTAAGGGACAATGCGAAGTTGGGACGTAAAATGTTAAATGTTTTTAAGATTTAAATTTAAAAAGTTTTGATCCTTTTAAATATAACTATTTGAATTTAACAAGCATTTCTTCAGTTTTTTATAAAGAAAAATTTTAAATAATCATGTTGTATTTTCTTGCATCGTGTATCTTCTTAAACCCAATAGAAAATAAATAGAAACGAAAGCGTTAACAATTAAACGAACTGAAATACTTCGGTTCTTTTTACATTTATGATAAATTATCGTAAATATTTTAAAGCTTAAAAAGCGTTACTAAATTATCAATCAAAAATTGGAGCCATTAATCGATGCAAGACTGTGTTCAGTGGTAATGCTTATTTTAGGCTTGGTGCATTTGCTCGTACAAAAATAACCCCATGAGAACTGAAACTAATCCATAGCAGGCTCTACAGCAACAGTATATCTAAAAGAATGCAATGTGCGGTTGGCACATTGGTGGCATCATTGGACGTTATTTTTTCAAAAATAAAGACCGAGTTTAAAATTATTTTCAAACAATACCATGCATTAAGGCACAGTCAGATTAGTCAAATATTTAACCAAAAAAAGGTAAATTTTTTTTATGTAATTAATTTTTCCTGACACGTATGATTACAATGAGTAGGATCTTCTATTTCTTAATAAGTGTTTGAGAAAAACAAAAATTGTTTTCAATAATTTAATGGTTACGTCTTTTTGCGTTAAAATTTGACTAATCTAATTGTACCTTTAGTCTATCGACTTAATTGCCGGGTTCTCTACATGCAAACGAACATTTCTTTCGTATATTTATGTTGAAAACAAAAACAATATAAATATACGAATGAAATGTTCGTTTGCATGTAGAGAAACCGGCAGTAATTTTTTTATTAAGAATTTATTTCTATTTCAAAATAAATAATTTACAAAAATAGTTCACAGCATAAGAATAAGCGAATTCCTTTATCGATTGGTTTAAATTTCCTTTAAAAGTCATGCCCTTATTGCGTTAACGTTCAAAATATGAATTTATAACGATTCCGATAATTTTGCTTCACATATTTATGAGCTGATGAGCTCTTCTGTCTCTTATTTGTATTGACAGTAAAAACAACTCGTAATTTTTTAGATGTTAGAAAATTAAATTCTCACAAAAACCGAAATCTCTTTTTTTATAAATAATATTTAAATAATTGTTTTGAGTATTTATTTATTTTTTTTTTAAATATTATTATTTTCATGTTGTGTTTTAAAAGTACGGATCGCTTTCTTTGATTTCGAATACAAACCCTGCTTCTTTTTTTGTTTTTTATCCTCTGATTATTATAGTTAGTAGCGCATCCGTACCGGTATCACAATTCTTTATGATTTCGATGCGCGGAAATAAATAAGTTGTTCTTACAAAACATAAAAATTCAAATAGTTTCATAAAAAAGAGACTTTCGCCCAACAAATAAAAAAAGTAATATAAGTAAAAGATGTATATTGGACTTCTAGATCGCGCTTCGTCATGGGCAGCCGCCTATCGGGCTAAAAAAAAACTCCCTGTATTTCACTAAGTAATTTTCGACCCAGTTCGACCTTTGCTAATCCATGGACTACTTAGTCAATTTTTAACTTTTATTAAAGCTGGAATTATAAGAATTTCTGTTTTAGCCTGAGTTTGTTCACTATCTACACCATACGTTTTATACCATTTGCCAGAAGAATTGTGCATTTATTTTTTTTTAATATATTTTCTTTTTTGTGTCGAATTATAAATCCTTGAGGTAACAAAAATATTTGAGGTGAACGTGAGTTGTTTATTTATTACCTTGGAGTTTGCTTCTCGCCCATTAGAGGTTTTCCTGCCTCTTGTGATCATTTTTGATACATGCAAAAGCAGCAAAAACAAAACAGTTACCTACAATAGAGACCGTTAGTGCTTGTGGTCTATTCGTTGGGCGTCTAGCTTCCACAAATGTCATACTTTTTGTGCATTTTTGGATTTTAATGAATTGTAAAATTTTTTATTGGAAGTACAAATTTTGACTTTTTCTGCTTTTTTGCTTTTTAATAAAAAATCCAATTTTTTTAAGTGCAAAAATAAGTTTTTACCAAAGTTTTATATTATTGGTGAAGAGTTGAAATCTTCATGAAAATAAATATTTTGGTTAAATCGAACTGTCTCGTGAAATTCTAATTTTTTCTTAACTGAAGATTGTTTTTTTTTTTTGCTGGTTTGTCGGTTTACAAAAAAAATATACATTTTTTTTTGCCAAAACAAGTTTTTACCAAAGTTTAATATTTTTGGTGTTGGTGAAATTGCAATATTTTGGTGAAATTCTTATTTAAGTGATATTCCAATTACCTAGTAATTTATGGTTTATTTTCTAAAATATCCAACAAAAAAAGCATAATTAACCCTTTGAGTACATTTGACGAGTGGTGGACGAGTCTGACTCGTCATCTGAATGTGATAAGTAGGCGTTGATTTTTGCGACACTTCCGCTAGTTGGCGTTGATCGCAAATAGTTGCCCCGTATGTTATGACCATAAAATAAGAAATGCAAATGTATTACTCCTACATATTAATCCATAAAGCAATAAATTGAATCCGTTCTATATGCATAAAAGTCTCAAAATAATTCAGTACTCAAAGGGTTAAAACTGAAATACGTAGGGCAAATAGTAGCGCTTGCCTTCTTTAATATATCACATCAAAAATGATGTGACAAAACTGATTTCAACCTGATTGCGAACGGACATTGGTTAATCGACTACCTAATGTATAAGAATCAAAAATATATGTATATACTTTATCGGGTCAAAAAAGAGTATTGTTGAAATTACAAACGTAATAACCTTTCTTCCACCAGTTGTAAAGGGTATAAAAATATGTGCTTATCTTTTTACTTAAATTATTAGTTTTTTTTAGCACAGAAAAAAATATCAAAAACTTATATTACGGCCTAATTTAAGAGTAACCACTAACTTATGGAAAATAAATTTTTGTCTTTTTTCAAACACCTATTAAGGAATTCTACTCAATATAAAATTTATTATATTATAAACCCTCACTGTATAATAACACTCTTAAGAAATAAGTAGTTACGATGTTTTGGGCAGTTATTTGACTAATCTGATCGCACATTTGCTTGCGATTGGCGACAGTAATATTAACAATCAGATTTATTGTCCCATCTTTTTTTATTTCTTTGTTATAATTGTATAAATCAAAGTGAAAGTAAGAAGCAAAATGCCTTAGTAAAACGTGAAAATATACAAAATAAACTGCTGGAAAGGAAAATTGCCATGGCCGAATATAATGTGTCCATATATTATATAATAGTCAAATACAATGAGCAAATTTCGCCGAACCGATATTCAGTAAAATAATAATATATTTTTTAACATCTTTCAAAATCTACCAAATAAGTATAAAAAACATGTGAAAAAGCATTGATTGCGTTAAAAGAAAAGAGTACAATGTCCCCCATGCCTAAAAAAATAAACGTTCACCGACTAATCTAATGCAGTAAATACATCTTACGGGAATGTAAGAAATTTAACAAATATATATTTTTAAACCTCGATATAATTTTGTCAATAAATAAACTAAAGAAAAGGACTTCATTCACAAACACATTTTCAATTTCCTTAAACTTCTAATACCTGCAGTACTCAGAATTTAAAAACAAATTAGTTTTATTTTTGCAAAATTGGATGCTTATCACACACATAAAATATATTTGAAGTTCTTTCGTTTATCAGCTATATTTCATTTGCTTTTCGCAATGCGAAATAAAATCAATTCCAATAATATTCTTTTATTTTAAGATAAATAATTGTGTGTGTTTAGTAGCACAAGCATTACGAATCCTATTCAATATTTTCTAAAGTGTCTCATTGAAATACTACAACTTAAAGATGTGGTACCTAGCAGTAAAGCCCCTTAGATAAGCACACACACACACGCTCATACACAAATTAAATGATTGTGTGGAATACAGGAAAGAAAAAGTAAGAATAATATAAAATAAATAGATACTCTTACTAGCAAACATTTATTACACTAGTTGAATGGTGTTTGAACTTAATCCTTAAAAGATGTTTTATATTTAGTAACTAGGATTTTCCCATAATTATAATACCAAGCAAATATTTTACGTTGTACTAAAATTTTGCAGCCGAAACAGGTAGCGTTAGGATGCACTAGTCTATGCATTCTCTATGAAATATTTAACAAGAGACTTGTGGGTTACCTGTTATTGCGCTCAAAAGGGTAATAAAGTTGGGCTTAGCACCTGCTTTATTAAGAAAAATAGAAATTAATATTTGTTTAAGTATAAAACTAACAGCAAATAAGACATAGAAGACATTTAATAAACTTCTAGCGGACAAGTAAAGACCCAATTGTAAGCACTCATAAGATGACTACAATAAATCAACATACTGTGGTGCGTAAATTATTTTTTAATTTTAGGCTTTAACTAAAATATTTAATTCCTTATTTGCTTTACTCTTATAGAATATACGCAAAAGGCGAATAATGGAAGCATTAAAAGAAGATTCTGAAGAAACGATGTCTTGCTTGTTGGATTTGTCGACACCAGCGGAAGAAAATAGCGCTAAGGAAGAGACGAAGAAGAGTCACATCTCAACTGACAAGGATCTGTTCAAAATATATGACATGAAGTTAAAAGTTTTAGAAACTTGGGAAGTTAGCAAACGCAATGGTATAGAGAAATTAGTGAAAGAAGTAGAAGAATTACAAAAGCTAGAAAATGAAATCGAAAAATTGGAAGAGTTCTTAATGTTGCACAATATTGAAATAAATGAAAAGGATTTCGAAATATTTTGTCAAAACCAAATGACAAAAGAAAGTGCTACCGAGCAAATAGATTTATTTAATGAACTGCAACCACAAACTCCCAAACGTCTAGAACAACAAACTAAAAGAGTTAAGACATTTGCTACCTCTACACCCGTTACAAGAAAACCCGCAGTTGAGAAGTTGGAAATTACAGACAAGTTTGTAGCTGATGAAAATGGTATGGTAGTGATAGGACCAAATGGCACTAAAATTGCTAAAACAGCATTACAGGCCATCAACTGGTCTTTGTCGGGAGCCGCTTTAACTCGTAAAATTTTAATGGAGGTATTTGGACGAGAGACTTTAGCTTTTCATACTTTAACAGGTAAACCTTCGCCAGCATTTATAGACTGTGATAAGCCAATGAAAAACCAACTGGATCCTCTTAAAGTAGCTGATGTTATACATCTGGTAATGCAACACACTCCACTAACGGCAAAGGAAGTAAGAAATGCTATCACTACTAAATGTGCAGATGAAAATAAAATGTTTCGCCAGAGGGAGAAAAAAAGACTTAATAGTAGTTTTAAACTAAAGCATTAGATAGAAAATTGATTGAAAATGCTTCAACAGTTCCTTTGTAAATATATATAGTATCCTGCGATATCCATATTTCTTCATATTTTTTAACTTTTATTGTAATTACCAGTGTAGTTTTTAAGAAACTTATGTTAAATTAACCAATCGATTTTTAGTTATGGTATAAAAAATTATTAAAAAAGTGTTACAAATACAATTTTTTATTAAATTAATATTTAAGCTACTTACCAAACATAAATCTTCCTTTTAATACATCCTCTGCATTAACGAGGACCTTTCGAACTACTGGCTGACCATCTACATTCGTCTTTTTTTTAAGTGGCCTTAACGTTACAACATATTTTTTAGGCGTTTTAGTTGCCAAAAAAAGCTCTCTGGAAAAGATACGAAATTGAATTATATTACTTGAGTGTTAGATCAGCGTGAATAACTAATTTAGATTTTCTCCATATTGCAGATATTTAAAGCTATTTGTGCTACCTGGTCGGAAAGTTTATTAAAAATAAAATTTACACTTCTTATTACTTTGCATACAAGTTTAAATGTTTTGGTAAAAATACGACGGCTAGAAGTGAAATATCTTACGTTCCTTTTAAGTCTTCATATCTTAAATAAAATATCTATGGCTGTCATTTTCCTATTCATTCCTTTATTTGATGATGTGATCAGAGACCTATACCAAAGGATGACGCTCCAAAAAACACTTTTGATTTAAAAGTTGGATATTTAAAACGTACAAAGGGGTAAAAAATGAGTTACAGTAATTAATTTTAAAATTCACCAGCGTTAAATGATATACAATGCAACAATTTTTAAAGCATTAATATTTTTTCCAGTAATAATAATGGTTTTTAATAAAAAGTTTTAATTGATAATTACTTAAGAACAAAATTATTATAATTGATTAATGATTAAATAATTTTAAAGCATTATTATTAAAAAATAGCATTGCTTGTCATTGAATAAACGCCCTTATATTAGACTATTCTTATCCAAAAATATTGGAGAAATAAATACATCTTAACATCTTCGCTAAAGCAACGTATCTTGTCAGTAATAAGAACGGTTATCTAAAGTGATTTAAAAAAATTATTAATCATTGATTTTTCACCAAAAGAATTAAGATTTATTTTTTGTTAAATAGTGGAAACCTTTGCTTTCATAAAAAAGTTATAATATTTCGGTTGTAATAAGTGATTACACGACTTTTTATAATTCCATTACCATAAGTAAACACAATTATAATTAAAAAATTCATTAGCATTAAATTACAGTTAGATTTTGTGTCATAACAATTTAAAAAAAAATGCTAATGAAGTTTTAATGGTAAAAAATTTCAAGTATAATTTTAAGTGAAGGTAGAAATTCCCGTCCGTTAACAATATTATGTATCAGGCATGTTCTGAAATCCACACGAAAGTTGAAAATTTCAAAACTTTGTAGCTATAAAATTATTTTTTTTAAAAATAATGCCTTAAAAGACGCTAAAGCGAAAATTGAAATTCAGAACATGCCCGTATATACTCGCAGTTCTCACTAAATAAGAATCCATTTAAACATTTTCCCTTTGTCTATCCATTACTTACAAATTTGTTTAAAATGCTTGGTTATAAGTCCAATAATTAGTTATCGTTTAACGTGTTCACTTTTAAATAGCAATAGAAAAATGTTGCAATTGAATGCTATGAGTAAATATGAGTTTTTCATAACAAATTAAGGTATTTCATTCAAAACTTGATTTTTCTCTTAGGAGACGTATCCTTTCAGGTGAACCGTAGAAACAAAGGGGATATATATTAGCTTTCACAATCTCATTCAGAACAGTTTCAATAGAACTAGCCTTGAAGTAAACACGTTTACTACCCACTAAACGTAAAGGGCCGTTCCAGTTTATTTTTTGCCTCAGGTTCTAGCAAATATATTCTTCCATGGTTTTAAGATTGAAAGATGAAGGGATAATTTGATGAAAGCGTTTTATACTTTTAAGACTTTTAATAACATTCTGAGTTGAAACGTAGCTATTTGTTATTAAACATTTAAAAAGCTTTTGATATCTGCTTATGTCCAATTAAAGCGCTTTTAATAATACGATAGTTTCGGCAAGGGGCACGAAACCCATTTCTACCTTAAATAATTTTATGTCAGGGAATTAGCTTGCAGTTTTCATTTCAATCAGGCTTAAAGAAAAGGCTAGACAGAGTGAAAGTGAAGAATTATCAAAAAAAAGATGCCAGCGGTGCTAAATTGCAAAGCCAATAAACTTTCCAGTTTTTGCATGAGCTTCTGTAAATACAATTCAATTTTATACTAAATATAACGATTTTTAAAAAACAGAAAAATGCCATGGTTATCATGTTAATGAAGATATAGCGAAAGAGAGATTAATATACACTTTTTGCTTAAACTTCAATGAAAATTACATTTATTACATGTAGAACTCAAATGTAAAACAGCTAAATTTAGAAGCACTTGACCTGAAATTAATCTCACTTTGTAACGAAATCTGGGCTTCAATATACTAAGAATACAAGATTTAAAATTTGAAAATAAATATTTTCTGTTAAACTCACTTTAGTTTTTCCAGTGGCGGTAAATTTGAAGTTGTTCCATTTCCTAGGAATATTTTCGGTTCCTTACTATTCAATTTTGCATGCATTACGTGCATATTTTTAATGACATTATTTCTAACAAAACTCGTCTGTATTTTTTGTATAATAATGCACAAAATTTAATTTTTTTTACGTAATTTTTCTTTTTTGTTTCAAATATTTTTTAGTTTTTAAAAAGTCAATCTGCCTTCATTTTACAACAGGGTTTATCAAATTTTTTTAAGAAGTCATCCTAAGACTCAATGGTTATTTTAAGTTGTGTTGTCATCAATATGAAAATGTATTATTCGGAATCTTTTTTTTATATTAACTTACTTTGGTCGTGCTTGATTCATTTAAATATACATAAATATTTTATATTTCATATTATTTCCGTTATTTTGCTTTAAAATATATTTTCCTTTATTTGTTAAACTTTTTTTTAACATCAGTAAACATAAATGTTTTCTGAAGGAGAAATAGGAAAAAAACACAAAAACGGTTAGGACTTGGGAACCGCAATAAAAATCCATAAATACATATTGGAACTATGCTGATTTCCTTTAAATTAAGCAAAAAATTTCTCGCATGAATATATTGCAGTCGTCCTGTGTTACACGGTCAGTAGCATTAAGTCATGGATGGTGTAGTTGTTTTACACAATGTTTACGTCTGACAATGCACTAATATATGTATACTTTTTCAATATTCTAGATTATTGTCTTGAATATTTAGATGACAGTAAATAGGACAGTGATTTGACGTATGCCAACAATTTGATTATAATTGTTTTAAGTAAATGATATATTAATTATTTTCTTTTTTAAATTGATAAAATGAAATGATTTTTCATAATTATTGTCTAAACACCTGCACTAAAAATGCGATCGTGACCATTTTTTTTGACAACTATTACGTATGCTTTTGTTGTCATGACGGTTTTTTCAGAAATAAGAGTGACGTTAAATTATAAAGAAGATTATTAGCTTTAGCTCCCCCCATGGCAAAATCATGTACCAGCTGGTCGCAATGGCGAATTTCATTCATTTTCGCCGTTGAAAAAAATATTTATTATATATGAAGTTTGATATTATCTGCAACGGCGAAAATGATTGAATTCGCTACTGCCACCACCTGGTACATGATTGTGAAATGGCTCACCCTGTGTAATATGAAATGACTACAATATTTTCATGTGAAAAATCTGGTATTCTAGTGACAAAAAAAGAGGTACTGGGAATTAAAATAATGTAATATTTTTAACCGACTTCAAAATAAGAAGGAGGTTATTAATTCGACAGAATGTTGCTTTTTTATGTTTGTGCCTGCAGACTCAGTCATTTTTGAACCGATTTGGAAATTTTATTATATATTAATAGATTGGACCCGTTTTAAAAAACAGTTCATAATGCAAAAAATTAAAGGGTGTCCCCACACAACATACATGTTTTTTAAGTGTATTATGAACCGTAAAGCGCACTTCTTTAAAATTTAAAAATGCCTACTACGGTGCCCCCAATAGCAAAAATTAATAAAAAATTAAATCTTAAAATTATAGGGTGTCCCCATAGGTGACATAAGTTGACTTATATGCGCCTATCTTTTGAACTATTATAGACAAACGATTAAAATTGGACAGAATGGCGACTACTATGACTGTTATAATAACAAGTATTAACATTAAAAATTATAAATTATAGGGTGTGCCAATAGTTAATATAATTTAAGTACGTGGCCAATTTTTTGTACAGTTGAAAACTAACTCTTAGAATTTTAATAAAATTTGTTTTACACAGTAATAAAAAGTGTAGAAAATAAAAGGTGATAATATAACTGCTGAATTTTTTTGTTTAATCTACATTCATATTTTGTTCTACGACATATAAAAATCCTGACGCAATATTTTTCGAATATCATAAAATATAATTTGTGAATAATTACTGTCGTAAAGAAATATGATTTTAAGTTTGTTTTGAAGTTGTTTTTTTTTTGCAAGAATTATTAAAACATTATTTATTAATTTCTCAAATCCTATTATTTCAAAATAGTTGTAAAATAAAAAAATTTACAATTTGTACCGATCTTTTAGGTAGATATGAAGAATATTGTAGCGTACCAGAAAGTGAATTTTGTTATGCTGGTAAATAAAATCAAAAACTTTTAAATTTTTGGTTTTTGTTTGCGTTTTCATAAATTAGCGTTACTGAATATAAATTATCATTATAGTCTAATTAAATTTCCCGATCTTTATTATCGCAGGAGAAAGCATATTTCGCAACCACTTCGCTACCGCTTTAGAGAACATCACATGCATTTTAGTTAAAATTAAGGGGGTTTTTGGCGAAAAAGATTGGCTAAAGCAGAATAGTAACATAAAAAACATACACGTTGTTGTAAATAATATAATTATTTTCAAACACCGAAGTAAGAAGGGCGATTTTTTCAATTTTAAGGGTTTTTAGCAAGCTCTAGTTCAGCACATAAAACGAATCAAAGCTGAGCTTATATATTTATTTATCTTTTTTGCTCTTATAAATGAAAACGTCTGGTTTTACTGTTGCACATAATTCTCTTGAAAATATCTCTGGATGATTTTCTAATTCCAGCTGAAGTGTTAGTTAAACCAATTCTAAAATTAAAATTTCTGTTCAATTTCAAGCAATTGCCTTTGTAATCGCATTTCCGAGACTTTATCATTTCCATTGAAATTGCAGCCATATACTGTTGTGAAGATAAAAAAATATATTCTTTGCTTCAAAACCTCAACTTGAATGTAAAAGGTGTTTGCAGCACTTTACTCACGAACAGCACTTAACAATAAAAGAAAAGCACTCTAATAGCGAAGGAGAGACAATTCAATACAGCACTACTAATCCCAACAGCTACAGAGACAATATTAGCGAAACAATTACATCTCAAACATAAAAGAAATAAGAAAAATAAAAAATAAAATTCTTGGAAATACAACACGGCATTGAATAAATCCATATAAAACCAAAGATGCCCGTATTCATAGTAGTCAAGTAGTTTACAGATATGGAGGGAACATGAACAAGCAAGTTGACTTAAATTATTAACACACATGTTTTTGTTGCTTTTGTCACATTGTTGATATTAATGTAACTACTTGTTTAGCTGTTGAAACCAGGATTTCAGTTAGTTACCAGGTAACTATGGCAGTGTAAAATGTTTTGAAGCATGTAAAATCTAGTGTAGATGCTTAAGAAATACATGTATTGCATTAAAAAGTACCATATCAGCTTTTCGTTAAAAAAAATGAATATTCTTAGTAATTGCACTTTTTAGCTTAAAATAATGTTTTTATTTTTATTTTGTTTGTATGGAGATGTAGCATATGAATACAAGAAATATCTATCCTTTACTAATGATTGTATTTTTAACGTTTTTTTTGTTCCTTTATTTAAAATTTGCGAATGATACGTATTTAAATAAGAAATTAATGAAATAAATTTATATATCAAGTTAAATTTTATTTATATCTATACTAGATTAATCTAAATTAAATTTATTTTATTCAAAGTCATTTTTCGTTTCTTGAAATGATTCTTTAAAAAATCTCTTAATAATGGCTAAAAAGTAGTTGAAAATTACTAAAAATTCTATAAAACACATAAGTATATAAAACCTAAATACTAAGAAGAAATTTAAGTTAATAATCTTTCCTGTATTTTGTAACTGCACAAAGACTTTCAGAAATATTGTGAAACTTGACTAATTTAATTTGGTAACATTTAGTGTTACCAAATCAAACAAATATTCTGTAACGTCAAAGAAATTACATTATATTAAACGTATTTATTTAAAAGAAATATTTTGAAGGGTCATGTAAAACAAAAACTATTTTTAAATTTTTCTTTCGATTTTTTACATTTTTCATAATTTTAAGCCTTTGAAGTTAAACAATAATTTAACTAATTTTTACGTGTTTTTTTTACATTAAAAAAAAAAAAAAACATTTTTTGCAATACTTCAAGCAACAGCCGTTAGGCACTGAAATATTTTCCAAATCAATGGCAAAAATTCATGAAAACCACTTAATAATGACCGCAAGTGAATTATAAAGATACTTACGTTTTTTATTTCTGATATCATTAAAGCTGTTTTTCTAATAAAAAGTATATAATTCATTTAAATATAAAAATTTAATATTGGAAAGTTTCTACAATATAACTTATTTAAAAAAATTATTGCTTTATGTAACTAAAACGGGGTTTTATCGAACTGTTTGAATTTGGATGAGTAATATTAAACTTATTATAAGTTTCATAAAATAAACAGAGTAATATCGTATAATTTAGACTTGTGTAGTTCATAAACGAACTAGTTTATTTAAACGATTTCATCGATTGAACTAAGTAAACTAGTTCATACTTTTAAGCAAACCTATACTTTGTATTTGAACTACCAGACAAGATAAACTAGAATGCATGTCTTTTTTTTTTCTTGTTGACTATATCCGAGATGAAATTAGTGCTGCCACGCATTTAATTTAACATTCGTTATGGCAATGCTACAGTTTTGTTGCCATCATATCTTAAAAAGAACATTTGAACTAAAAGAGCTTTGAACTAAAGAAAGCGTTTGAACTAGAAGTTGAAAGTTGAACTAAGAGGGATTTTGAACTAGTTCATATTCAAACTTTGAACTAAAAAGAGCGATCACTAAATTGAACTATATGGCATAAGTCTAGTATAATTGCCAATGAAATCAGATCGACACAACAACACTAGTTTCTACAGTTTACATTAACAGTTACTTTATTTTCAGCATCAAGAAAAACAAAACGGAATTTGTAATTCCGGAAGTGAGAAAAATAACGAAAAAATTCTTACCGTTGTAGTTCGAATCCGGTTCAATTATGAAAGGTAAATTATAGTCGCAAAACTAAGTTTCAGGTTGACAGGTGCTTAGAATATGAGCTCAATCAGGGTTCAAAAGTTACTGCTGTGTAAACTGGTAAAACTATCAACAAAAAAAAATGAGACTAAAAATAGTTGTAAGCTGAGTAGTTATAATTAATGCCTTTTCATATCTGGATAAAGGTTTTTCACATAATTTGCGTTAGTAATAAAAATTTTATATAAAAATATATAAGTAAACTTTTGTAGATGCTGCCAGGAGTGTTATATGTGACGATAAAACGTCATTTTGACGACTTTTTTATTTAAATTCTTATATTTTGACGATTATAATTTATCACTCATATTATTCTATACATACTTATCTGTATTAGTAAATTGGAATATTGCGATAATATAACTCTACTGAAAGAGTCACGTATTCATCAATCTTCTAAAATTTTCTTGAGGAAGAAGAGATTTTCTTTGATATTCTAAATCTGTAAAACAAATAGTAATTGTTTAATTTATTAATGAATTATTCAACGCCCAAAAAATGTACATATTTAGTTTTTTATGCTGGTATCAATGACATCGATACGACAAAAGAAACTTAGAAGAAATTAATAATAAGAGAGGACTTTGTTTTGGGGTTAAATATATAAAATTTAAATATAACAAATGAAGATTTTCGTTCAAATTCATTATTTGTATAATATTATGTTCAAAGTTGCGAATTTACTAACATAAAATGTGTAGAAAATAACCCAATATAAAATATTAATTTGTAATAAAAACAAAATTTATTACTTTGTATTTAGTTCAGGTTTTTACTCTTATTTCTTAATACTCCTCATATTCTCATTTCTAAAACTGTTGGGATAAATATTCAATATTTACATTTCACAGGTGGATAGATGTAAAGAATGCTAATGACGGATGTGGTGATAAAAAAAAATGTTGCTGCCCAATGCCAAAGTGGTTGTTATCTGTTATAAAAACAAAACATTTCAGCTAATTATCTTAAAAATAAAAATAAGCTTTTAATATCAGAATAAATTCTTCACAAAAGAACACTTTTTGGGCTTTACAAAAGAAAAAAATGTTAAACTAACTCTGAACTTCGAAACAATTTTAATAAAAAATTACATTTCGTATTGAATTATGCTTTGAAGTAAAAAATTTCTAAAAATAGTTTAAGTCTAATAATTTTATGCTATTTTAAACAGAAAAACTTCCTTATTGACTGACATAGCTAATTTCAAATGCAGTAAGAAAATTGAAACAATAAAGCTCTGACAAATATGTTTTTGCGTTCAATAAATTCTGTAACTTAATAAAAAACAAAATGGTTTAGCTAATTCATTATTTGAAGTTAGGCAAATTTATGGTGAAATATTATTAGAATTAAAATTATGGAAATTTATTTGCAGAGAATAACTTGAAAATAATTCTTAAGAATGTTTTAATGTTTAATTAAAAAGCACGAAAATAACTATGTTTTGCGTATAAAATACACATCTTAAATAATTCGAATACTGAATAATCACACATTTTTAAATTAAATGGACCATTTATATATTACAACAAACGAAACAAATCGAAAGGATGTGACGATTTTTTTTACGATTTTTAAGTTTTATTATAAAATTTTTGACGATTTTTTTTCTGAATAACACCCCGGCGTGCTGCTCAAAAGAGTTCCTTTTAATCAGTTAAATCCTAAGAATTTTATAACTTTTACTTAATAAATGCCACTTAGCAGTGTATATATAATTTAGCGTTAAAAAATTCGTTTGTTGTGGTAGTTTTTTGATTTTTTTTATTATTATTCTATTAAAATAAAATTTCAAGTGGTTTGCGGAAAGCTACTAATATTGTAATATGAAAAATCTATAGATTAAAAAAAAAAATAAAATTTTCAAGTGTTTATTTGTTCAGAAGTTGGAGATGGGAAAAATTTTAAATAAATAAATTTTTATGCAGATTATTGTATTCAATTCAATTAATATTTAACATTATCTACAAGTATTATCAATCTATTGTCCTTGTTAATAATATCTATAAAACATTCATTCATTGATTTTATTAAAGGTAGCATGGTTTTCCAGTAAAGAAAAGAAAGATATTAAAATCATTTTATTTTATTATTTTACTAACTATAACAAACTTAATTTTTCATTTACTTTAAAAAGCAATAAAAAATAAATTTATGTATATATTTTTTCATTTTACATTCATAAATTTTAGCCAGCTTCAAACAATGTAGCATTCGAAGGTTTTGTATCATAAATACGTCTAAAGGTGAAAGTACATAACACGCGTTGAATACATCAATGCGTTGCAAGCTTTGTGTGCTTTATACGCTTCAAGCTTTTCAAGTTACACAAAACCCAAGCTTCAGCACGCTTTTCTTTATTTTTGTAATCGTAGCTACTATTATTGTACAATATTTTTTTTTTTTATCTCTTCTATTAATGTTTCCTCCATTTTAGATTAACCTATTTATTTAATTTTATAACAAAAATGAAAGAAAAGTCAGCTGACGAAATGTCATATTACATACAATGCACGAAAAGTTGAAAGTTAATCAACTTCATGCGTCAGACACGTTGCAAACTTATTTATGTACCTTATACTATGAAAATACTACATTTCAACTTTTTTAGACAGAAGTGTACAACGCGTTGAAGCGGTCAACGCGTGTTATGTACTTTCACCTTAAGAGATTACTGCTTTTATTAGATAATTGAGGAGTTGCAGGGTTGCTTCTTCTATTGCTACCCAGTGCTGAATATTCACACTCGAAGTTAGATTATTCCTTTGCATTTATTTTAAATAAAAATCCTTGAATTCTTATCTGCCTTGGAAATCACAGCTGTTAAAATTGCTTTTTTAAAAGAAGATTTTAAGACTGTGCATTTATTAACTGAGTTAATCACATTTAAATTGAAATTATTTTTAATTTTTCCTATAACTTGCCATTATAAATCGCTTTTCTTGTGCAAAGTATAAAGTCAATGCAGTATTAAAAAAACCCACCCCAAACTAGATTCTGTTTTCCTATAAATTACAGTATTAATTCAAATCAAAAATATATAAATTTTTTAATAAAACAAAAATAAATTCAAAAGCAAAATATTTTGCACTTTACAAGCACTTTTTTTCAATGAATTCTATAAAATCCACAAGAAATATTATTATTAATATGTTTGCATGACATGTATGAAAGAATCAATATTTTATATTTCTGTAACTTAAGTCAGGAAATACTCGACACCATCTACTCAACTCATGTTGACAAATATCAACTTTACATCATGAATTGTGCAAATAACACAAAACAAAATTGAATAAATGTATGAGTGGATGCATTTTTTTTTTTTTTTTTTTTTGTAGATTCTGCAATATTTTCATTTTTTTCTTTTTTTATATTTCTTTTCAATTTGGTTGTTGCAGCAACTATAATGCTACATATCGCAAGTCACCAACTTGATTTATGAATGTCGATGTCGTCAACTATGAAAGCAATCAATAGATATTCAATTTTTCTTCAAGCTGTTATTGCTGGGGAAGTTGATTTTTGTTATTGTAGGAATTTTAGTAAAAGTAAAAAAAGTGAAGAGATTTAAAAAATATGAAAGAAAAACTTATGAACGAAATTGAAGTTATATTGTCGACACCAAAGCTATTTTAACAATAAAAAAAACATCAGACAATAACAGTATAATTTAAGGAACACCGTTACAAAATATGTTTGCAAGTTGCATGTATTTTTACAGTATTTTTTTTCGGCAAAAGTTGTTCGAAGGACTCGTTAAATAGTTATTAACGATACTACTCTAGAAGCAAACTTACCTATGAAGATGCTCAAGGGGAGTTATCAATGGTGTAAGAAACACGGAAGGTGAAGTTTGTCATATAGAAAGTATGAGATCAATCAGATAGCAAATATTACAACTGTGTTAAAAAGCAGAATTACTACTCTTAATATAAACTCAGGATAAATTAAATGAGAAAGCAAAGCAACACATGTACTTGCAACTTTTTACAGTCCAGAACCCAGAGCTGTTTGGGGGAGGTATAGTATAAGCCACGATCTTAAGAATTTTGAACTTATGTTTGGGGGCCTACATCATACAACATATCTTTCTATTTTAGGTTATTTGCATAAATTTTAATTTTCGCAGCCTCCTCTTACATCTGTAAAATAATAAATAAGAACTCTGTGATAATGCTTCTTAACACCAGCAGCGCTATCGCCTAAGTGGAATAATAAGTAAATAATTTTTTAAATAGAAAATCAATTGGCGCTAAATTTAAACTGATTGTCTAATATTCTGTTGTCATACCTTTCGGTGATGACGTCCTCACGTTTGACGAGCGCGCTCGGTGTGAGAACATAATTTTCAAGTCGTGTGTATTATATAAATAGTGGTGAGTTCTTGAAATGGTATTATGCAGGTAGATTGCTTGATATCTGTCAGTTTTATTGATGGTATTTAGTTTTAATCTTTCCGTTTTAACTATCAGATTGATAAGTTGACCATATGTGGGTATCTTTCGTTCCGTACCAACCTCCGGTATGGCCACAATTGCAAATTTTATTTTTAGTCAGCATCTATACTTAAACTTAACTCATAACAATCAATATGATACTGAAACAGCATCTAAAATGTGGTAAGGAACAATTATAAATAATTAAAAATAAAAATTGCATTTTTATTTCATCCATTACATAATTTGTTGTCTTTATTATTTTATAATGTTAAAGTAACAAACGTGGCCACTAGAAGTATGTTCTAACACTTCAACATTATTCTCTCATAAAACTTTTAATATCCTGAATTCTAGGCCTTGTAATTTACATGCCAACAACTACCTGCTAATTGTCTGTTAATCGTTATCATTTGCAAATTCTATTACAAGTTGCAATATAAATTGAATTTCCAACAACAAATATAATGTTTGGTAAGTTATAAACTAAAATTTATGGTCGAAATGTTTATGCCATTATCGCTTTGTGTTAGTTAAGGCAACATAATAATAAATGCGCTCCTTACATATTATGGTCCTATAATTCACCAATAGTTGAGACTTTTAAATTAATCAAGTGAGGAAATTAAAAAAAAAATGTTTAATTTACGTATAAAACTTAATGAAAATTTTTACAAAGGTATGAAAGATGGTTCTGAGAAATGTTTCAAACGATTTAACACATGCGGTAAATATTTTAAAAATTAGTTGTTCGCATACTCGCATAAGTGTTGGTTTTATTTTTCTTACTTGGCGAAATTGTAAATAATTAAATTTTTAATTTTTTCCCAATCAGGGATTGAACCGTGGAATATTAAAAAACGCTGTAACTGATAAAAAATCAAAAACACGTTTTTTGCACCATTTTTATCAGAAGAAAATACTGCGTCGGTTGGTGTCTGTTCCATTTATGTATAATGAAAAAACTTCACTTACGCCGTCTGCGTTTTGAAAAAACAAATGTAAAAAAATACTACTTTTTTAGTAAGCTGACTTGCGTCAGCAAAAGTTTTCAAAGTAACACTTACGCTATTCTTTGCATTTTGTTCAAAAATATTTTCCCCCCTTTATTTATTCACTTTAACTTACAGCTATTAAGGTTTGCTTCCAAAAAAAAAAAAAAAACAAAATGTGTCACTTAAAGCGTTTTAGAAATCTAAAATTTTGTTTCCATTAAAAACATTGTAGTTACAGCATTTTATAGGTCTGTGAAAGAAAAATGCCAATATACAAAGCGAGAAAAAATAAAATCAAGTTTTTAAAATCATGTTCCCAAGTTGTATAGTTTTTGTGTTATGGATTTTTTTTATTTCCAAACAGGTTTTTTTTTTGGCTCTGGTTAACATCTCATGTTTTTTCAGCGATGTATTAAAATTTACTTTTTCTGGTTTAGGTTCATTTTTTAATTTAATTTTTTAAAAATTTTAAGAAACGAAAATTATTTACAAATGTATGCGGACTTTTTTTTATTTTGCTAGCATTCTGCTAGCGTCTAATTTTTCTTGTATTCTTAGTAAAACGTCCGCATAAATAAATAAATTTTTCTTTCTAAAAACTTTTAAAAATTAAATTAAAAAATAAACCTATGCCAGAAAGAGTAAATTTTAATTCATTTATACCAAATAATTTTTAAATGAACTAATTAATTTGGCGTAAAATTATTTTTTTTTAGTTACTAAAAGTTTTTATTAAGATAGAAAACAGGAGAAATTGGACAATAGCAGAGAGAAATGCATCATCTTCTGGATCGCTACAGCTGCCATCAGCGTTCTTAGCATACATCTGCCCTAAATTGTGTACATAATAAACATCATTTATTTTAAAACATAATAACTTACTAACTATACGAGAATTTTTTTATAAAGTGAAGTAGCACTTAAGGCAACAATGCCTATTTAATTAGGAAAGGGATTGGAGGCGAGAAAAACAGGTGGTGAAAGTGTAGTCATTGATTAGTTATTTAACTTTACAGGCGGATGTGTTATATTAATGCACCGACGAAGGAGGCCGCGTGCTTTATTGTTCAATATTGAATATGTATTTATACCATTAAACAGAAAAAAAAAATATTTTTATATTTTGGTTGCCGCAGGGGTTAAGCCCTGTCCAACCTGATTTGTAGTTAACACGTTTAGTAGCGTGACTATAGCAGTTTATGCGTTCAGCCTATGGAATGTTCACAAGAAAACAATATTAATTTAGTAAAACGAAGTCCGCAAACAACTCAAAGCATTTTTTTGTTGTTGTAACTCGTCAGGTACATTTTTCTTTGCAATAAGCAAACCATCGATATATTCACGAATGAAAATTATTATTAATGAATGATGAATATTCCTCAAACTTATAGTTAGTAGTGTTTACAATGTACATATTCGTTGGTAAATAGATGTGAAGAAGGCTGATGCCGTATGGAGCGATCCAGAAAATGCTTCTTTGGAAAACATCCGCATTAATGTTTTAAAAATATTTTCAGGCAGAAGCTGTAGAGATTAAATTATTTAAACCGTTTTTTATGTAATTGATTTAAACATGAAAAATAGTCTTTTTGTTATTGTTTGGTTTTTGTAACTTTTCTAGTGGTACAATAAATCCAACATACCTTTCATCTTTACTTTGTCTATAAATAAAAGCAGTTATATACCATAGTAACCAATATTTTTGTTAAACGTGACTATTATAAATTCATTTTATTCTAAATAATATTTTATTATTATAAGTTTCTCTTTGTATTAGGCAGTTTTAAAAAGTTTTGACCACTTGTAGCCGCAAATTATTTTATATTTGTTTCAAATATTTATTCACATAATATTTTGGGTTTGTGCTACTCACTTTTCTGTAGCACTTGTTTTGTGTGAAAAATAGTTTTAACTTTTGATGTGTTTTTATTTATCTTAAGGTTTTCACAATAGAATGTAATTATTTCTGTTAAGTAGGGGTTTCCATTTAAAATTATTAGATTTTTTTAGAAAAATAAACACCGGTATTAACTTAAGCTGAAAATGAGGATATAAAAATTTAATTAAAAAAATACAAAGTGAAATACAGAAATGTTATTTTATAATGAGAAAAAATTTAATTAAAACTTTAAAACAAATATTGATATTCAGTAAATTGAATTCCAAATTAATGTTAAGAAATAACAAGAGTGCTACATTTGGCATAGCCAAATATACCCTTCACCATAAATGTAAATCTTGCTTGGTGAAGTAATTCCAAACACAAATAAAAACACAAAAAAAAAAAAACGGAGTGAATTTTCCATAAAAATGTGAGCCAACAATAATAACGTTTAAGCATTTAAATAAAAATTAAGTATTTTCTAAAATATCTCTTTAAAGCCGAAGGAAAATAATTCTCTTTGTTTTTTTACCACCTGACTCATTTCCCATCTTTCGCTTTCCTAAAGAATTAAGCACGGTTACGAAAATAACTAAAAAGATAATAATGCCTGCTACTTCTCTTCTATAACAAAAAAAAAAAAAAAAAAAAAAAAAAAAAAAAAAAATGATACCCATATTTATATCCTAACAAATTTTGTGAACAATCGTACTTTTCTATGAAAAGTTTAGAGGCCCAGAACTCAGAAAATATGAGCGAGTGTAAATTTTTATACTTAATGCCTTTTTTTCGGTTTTTTAGTGCTCTATCGTCCAATATAATTGTTATTTATTTTTTTTTTTTTTGGAATGGAGTTGCTTAATTGGTTTTAAATGATATGGAAGTTAGAGGCAGGCATAGTGTTTTGCCCGCAGCCGCGAAAGACATGGATCCATCTAGCTGATTTTCAATAACCTAATTCTGGAAACTATGTCAGACCGAATGGCGTATTTAAATTTTCTTTAGCTCATCTAGTGCCTTGGCAAGGCGCGAACACGGAAGGACAGACCGTACTCCGAATATGTATACTTTATGGGGTCAGAAATGGTTAATGCAGAAATTAAAAACGGAATGACAAACATAGATATAACATTTCTTCTAACTGAGGTAAGAGGAATAAAAACTTAAAATATGATAATATAAACTTGTTTTAAGAGAATACAAATTAATTAATATTGGTAATCAGAATTTGAAAATCATTAAGATAAAAAATTTTTAACTAATATATTAACATTTCTTAATAACATTTTAAAGAAACCTACATTAATATTATATCAAGTGTATTTTAAACGTATTCGCGTTGCCAAATCTCTCAAAACAAAATTTAAAGGTTATAGAAAAGCTTTTATACCCTTAACCCAACAGAAACTTTGAAAGCTTTTAGGACTGCTGGTCACAATATTTTATCTTACCCTGTTCAAAAACTATGATTGCTATTAGCTTGCTTTGCTATTTATCTACACTTAAAGCTTTGAAGATATTTTATTCAACAACCTTAAAGGCTTTTATATTTCAAATGTTAACAAATTTTTTTCAAAGTTAAGACTGTGTTTTCCAAGGCGACATCTGTGTGTAAACTAATTAGTTTTTTCATACATATTTAGTTTTTATGTAAAGATAACATCTTAACTGAAAACTTTCAATTTTGAACTTTGATAATTACAAAATTGTGAAACTTGTATTCAAGGATTTACAAGTCAACTGAGGCAATGGGACAATAATAAATATTTAATATGGAGTTACATTATTTTTAACGCATTTACTATCTTGAGCATCAACAATGGCTCGCATATTTTTTATTGCAGCGTTTATTATTTGTGATAGTAAAGTTCTTACTTTAGTAGATCTAGTTTCGTTTAACAAGAAAAAAAAAAAATTAATGCCATGAAAAAAATTAAAATATGTCGTTATGTCCCCTTAAATAGAGATGAAAAACAAATACATTTGAGATGAAGAAAGGAAATTTAGAGTTTTGCATATTCTTAAAAACACCTTCATACAAAAGCTTCAAATGATTTTTTTTAAAGATAATCATGTTGTATTCAATTTAATATGTGAGTTTAAATGTTTCGCCCATTGCACTTAAGCAAATGGTGTATAAATTTCGCTTACAATTGTTGTGCACTTTTGTGAAAGTCTAATGTGAACATTAACTGTCTTGAATCAAAAATATATTTAAAACAACAGCGGATTCATTATCGTACAATTCTGCACTTAGAGCTCTAAATTGCCTGATATTGAATCAGCAAAATGAAAAAAAAAATCATTTTTCCTACAATTAGTCGAAATAAAATTAATTATATTATGACAAGAGTTAAGGTGTATCAGTTTTTTTGATTTAAAGTTGAAAGTCAACAGGAAAATTAGTTTATTTAAAATTGCAAAAATATAAATAAATTTTTGGTTAAGAAAAAATTTCAATGCAAAAAAAAAAAAGATATTAAACTAAAAGCTGTTCTCAAAGACGAATTGCTTCATTTTTTAAAGGAGTTTTGAAAAATTTAATTGCTTAAAAAATTTAAACAAAAAATTACTATTTTTTATTGTTCCAAGATTTGCTAAAAATTTAATTACATTTTAAGCCTTTTGAAGAAATGAAAATTCATGGAAAAGTTTAACACAATTTTCAAACTAAAATACGTCGGTATTTAAAGCAGTATGGAAGAGAGAAATAAAGCAATCAATCAAATGTCAATCAATTTTTGGCACTTGTAAAGAAAAGGTACTGTTTGTCGTCAAATATTTTACGTTCGAGCATAACTAAATAATAGTTTGTTATGTAAATTTAAAAATTTTCATTTACTAAGTATAGTGTGGCAAAAAGTATGGTGTGAAGAAATAAAAACTGACAACATATGTAGTTATTCGTATAAACGACAGCATATTTAAAAATATGTGTCAATAATCTTGGCATAAGGTGAGTTAAAGAAGCTTAATTTCAGTTGAAAATTTAAGATTCTACATTAAAATGTGAAAACAAAAAAATCTTATGCATAAATATTGGTCAAAAATTCTGAAAACAACAAATAAATTTTCCCTTGTTAAAAAAAATTTATTTTATTCATAAGTTTAAATTCATATTTAAAGTTTTATAATTTTTCGGTATCGACAGAAATATTTTAGAAAAATAATTGTGGGATTCACAAGGTGTCTTTTTGGGATAAAACACTTGAACTAATAGATAGCTTAAAAACATTGTTGAACATTTTCAGACAAGAATGTTTTAAAGTAGTAAAACTTTTTTCCTAGATTTATTATATTCTCATAAAAAAACAGAAATGATAAACTTGTGCATATTATTTTCGTTTTTTTGTTTCATTAAATTTTAAAATTTTTAATTAATTTTTATTTTAATTTGTTATTATTTTTTGGTTAGCAGCTGACTTTAATTTAAAGCAGCACACTGAGTTGTAGAAGCTGTGTGCAGCAGTCATACTTTTATATGCTTAAAAAAAAAAGGCAATAAGACTTTGCAACTCCTTGTAAATCCCCTGAATATTTTAATGCCGGTGAAAGAGAATTCATACAATTATTAATATATTTTCACTAATAATTATTAATTATTGTTCATAATATAACATTTTAGAAGGAGTAATCAAAAGAAAACTGACTGACAACTGACACATTTAAATAATCCATATTAAAAACCCGACTTCAAGACAAGTAGACGGTTATCAAATCTAAGATAAAAACTTATAAAAATGTCAAAGCCAAGGCGCATCAAACAGGTGACTGCATCCGACCATGTGTTCATCATATGTTTTAGCTTTTACGTGTATTTTGTTTTTGTAAAAACTAATTCGAGCTGTCAAAAACGTCTAGTAATGTGTGTATGTATTTGTGAAAAATAAGAAAGCCACTAAAAATATATTGAAATACATACACACACATACACACGTTTTTGACAGCTCGAATTAGTTTTTACAAAAACAAAACACACGTAAAAGGTAATGCATCCACCTGGTATTATTGCGCCATTGTCAAAACTTTACCCACAGCAGTTTAATAAAAAGTAAAAAACTAAAATAGAGCACGCCTTAAATTTAAATTTATATTTGAGTTTTTGTTATTTTTGTGAAATTTTCAGGTATCTGTCTATTACACAGAATAAAATTTTAAAAAATGTATTTGCTTTCATATTAAAATTTAATTTAATTTGTTGCATTCCTGAAAACATATGATTTACGTTTTTTTTCGACAAATTTTTTGAAATTAATTTTCAAATTGTTTATAAGTTAATTTTTCGGCTTAAGGTCTGTTGTTTAATAAATTAAGAAAAAAATTTTAAAAAATTAAAAAAGCTGTTTTAATTTTCAAATTATAACAAATGAATTCAATTAATTTCCGCTTAAGTTCATTTTGTAATTTTAAGAGTTTATAAAAAAGAAAAATTATTTACAAATGTTTGCGGATGTTTGCCAAAGAAAACAGGAAAAATTGGACACCATCAGAATGATACGCAGCATTTTATGGATCGTAATATCTGTCATAAGCGTTCCTCTCAACTATTTAGCTCAGATTATGCACTCGTAAACATCACATATTTAAACAACTAATTCTGTAAATAAGAATACGAGGAGTATTTATAATCAATCAATATTAATTTGCTAAGACGAAGTCCAAACACAACCCAACGTATTTTTTTGTTACTTTCTCTGTAAATTGTTATCTACCTTTATCTATCTTTATGTTTTCTGCCAACGATCGGCATGGCAACGTATGAAATTTTTATTGTCTCATAACTTACATGGACATCCCTTGACTTGTAATTTAAAATCCTAATACTTGTTATAAAGGTCGCCTGTGATATTAAATAATTTTATTTTTAGTGGTTAATTATAAATTTCTAAACGTTTATAATTGCCTTTTATATGTTTTGTTACTTTTTATGCATAACTTGTACTTTGAGCATTTTTATTTTTAATTTTATTACAAAAACATTCTTGAAATTTTTTGATTAAATGGCTTAATAACACGTAATTAAAATTCATATAGCTTAAAAATAAAAAAAGTTCGAGTAACAAAACCAAAAGATACACCGTTGAAATGTACCTACAGTTACAAAAGAAAACGAAAATTGTTTTTAAAAATATTAAAATATAAAAGCTACCTTTATAAAGAATTTGCATAAATTTAAGCAAAACTTTGCAAGTCAGGATTCATTTTATTAACGAGAATGGATTGTTAAAAATAATGCAAGTTTCGTGGATAGTGTAGCAAAACAACACGTAGAATATTAAATTGTCAAGTGCGGTTTTATTTCTGGTCACCTGTTGAAATTTTATTTGCATACAAGCAAACAAGCTATGGCTATTGACTAACTTTTGACTGGGTGAAAGAAAAATAAGTGAGACTGTTCGAACGACACTAGTAGTGGATAAACAACAAAATGTCGGTTCAGCAGAAAAAATTGTTGTAACATACTCAGGGAATGTGGAACATTATTTTATTAAAAAGTTCAATAAAAGAATGTGATGTTTTACTGTGGCTATAATAAATGTTTATTTGTTATGTATACCTCTGTTACCCTTGTAATAGATATATATTTTACAATTTTAGGATTAGTGAGAAATTATTTAGAATGTAACGCAGTTATTAAGGGGATAAACTGACTAAATTAAAACAAAATGTCCTCTACACATCACATAAAATAGTGCATGTTTTCAAAATATGACCTTCAATAAATTCTAATCCTTTCATTCATAGGAAATTTCATCCATTAGAAAATACTACGAAGTTTCAAAAGTCATCCTTAACCTTTGCGAAGCTAAATCGCTTGCATTATTTATTTTACGCTCTTTTTCATACAAATAAATCTATTGGGAATATGAAATACAGCAATTAAACCAAAATTGAAGCTGAATATAGCAAACTAGTGTACTAAAAATTCCAAAAGATTTTTAAATAAATATTCTTATTTCATTAAATTTAAAAGTTAACTAAAAAAATGTTTTTTTTCAGGGAACTTATTTAGCTAAATTAAGCTGGACTTTTGCTTTGGAGCAAAAGTTTTGTGATTAATTAAAAAAAATATTTTCAATTGTAGCTAAATTATTTATTTCAAATTTGATTGTGGTTCAATAAGCTTTTGATTTGATAAAAATAAATTTTTTTTGTAATTAAAGTCTGATGATTGTAATATTTTAGTATTTTTACTGTTGCTACCTGGAAATTTAGTTCTCATTAAAAATCTAAACTGCTCGGTTTTTGTATTCTATAATCAAAATGAAAATCGATAGGCTAAAATGAACACCGTTCTATCTTGCATTTCTTTCAAAATCTCTGAAAGAATTTAAAAGTTTAATTATTTTTTGTTTTTTAAAAAAATTTAAATTTCTAGAGAAGTGAGAAAACGCATTAATGGTGTTTTAATGAAAAAGAAAACAAAATTTATATTTTTGTCTTTTCCGTGCAATTGTTTTAAAAAATTTTCAACATGACAACACATCCCGTATTCTGTTAACGTGTATCATTTATTAAATAAAAATTATATTTCTTGGATAATGTCGGTATAGCAAAATTTTTATATAACACCACCTCCATTAGACTTGTGTTAGTATTTGATTAAAGCCCAAAAATTAAAAAATATTAGTTCTATAAGAAACAAACAAGCATATTGACTTTTACAAGACTTCGGAATAATTTTTAGTTTAATTTTGAATTATTCTGTAGCTTTGGCTGTTCAAAATTGACACATGGTTCTTATTACAATATTATTTTCTAAGTTAAAGAGTTTAGCATGACAATAACCCTGAAAAATATTTTTAAAAGAAATTTATTTAATTTTTTTTAATTTGTAAAAAAATATTTAGGAAAAAAAGAAAGAAGGAAAGTTTTAGATAGTTTTAAAATTATATTAAATCTAATAATTTAATAGGAACTATGCACTGTGAAAAATTTCATCCATTTGTTTTCGACCTTGAATTAGAACCTAGGGATTTATGGAATAAACTAATGTATGAACAGACATAAAGCTAATTTACATGATTATACTTTTTTAATTCTCTTCTAAGTTTAGATTAGATTATAATATTATAAGATTTTATCATAATATAATCGCATTATATTATTGTATGTTTACACTTTAAGCATAATTATGGTTATATTGTTGAAAAGATATAAATATGTTAGATAACTCTTAAGTTAATGTCATTTTAAATTTAGCACTTAAATTCACATCCTATTTTTTAATTCTTGCACAAGAATTTAATCACACAATCTCTGCCAAGTCACTGACAGGATAAGTCTGACACTAGCGACCGCACTATTACTTCACAATAAAAACATCATAAAAAGCAATCAAAATTCATGTAATAAATGCAAGCCAAAGAATAAATAATAGTTAATGCCATCCCTCTGACTTAATGCTCTTATGATATAACAAACAATACAGCGATTTAAATGTTAAAACGTTTTTTTTTATATTTATTTACAAATTCAAGATAAAGGAATTTGTCAAAGCTCTGTCTTTTTAATTAAAATTTGTGTTTAATTTACACAAAACTTAATTTATATAATTGTGTGGTTAAGGTATTTAATTCATATTTATAGTAATTAATCCGTATGACCTTTTGTGGTGGAAATTGTGTGTGTGTGTTGGTGTGTTAAACATATTGGCAGATTTTAATTGAATGCATATTTTATTCGAAAGTCTGAAAAAATCTCAAAAGGCTGTTTTTATTTACAATTATAAAAATTTATAAAATTAAATATTGTGAATACGAATGGCAAATTGCTTTCAATTGTTTAGATGAGTTTAAAGTGTCAATTAAAATGCGCCTCTTCGCCAGCCGAAAATATAAACTTAAAATTGTAAGATTTAATCAATCAAAACACCTATCGTTGGAAGTAGATTGAACAACAGTCTCTAAGTATTAAAATGCATATTTCCTTGTGTACACTTGGATAAGATAAGATTTATTTTGAAGTTAACATTTATTTTCATTCATTCACATTCATTAACATATATCTTTTAGAGTTCAAGGTGGTCAAATAACTTAAATAAAGAACAGATAAGAGTGCTATATTCGGCTATCGAATTTAATATATCCTTCACTATTTACATAGATACGTAAATCTTGTTTAGTGAAGTATATCCAATCAATAATAAAAATAGAAAAAAGAATTTTGGGTGACAGAGAATTAAAAAATAAGACAAATTAGAATTAAAAAATAAAACAAAATAAGAAACAAGGTACATTTATTTTACTAGGTAGTGTCGTCCGCCCAGCTGGTTTGTAGTTGGACATGTCAAAAGTTGTTTATATTTTCCCACTTTTGTTTACGAATTTCAAAAAACACTAACAACAAGCATATGTAGAACAAAGAGAGCGTTTGTTTTTAGACCAATTCTTTTTTATTTTCTTTTTCTATTTTTGACATTTCCACTCACAAAGCAACTATAAAATGCCATGTTGTTTTTACAAATGTTGTATTTGTTGTAGAGCCGCTATTACCTAGTAAAATAAATGTACCTGGATAAGAACTATATATAATTTTAGATGCTATCGGCTCTTAATAGTTTAAGCATTTTTTTAAAAGCTTAGTAGTTCTTGAAAGATCTCCTCAAAAGCTTCTAAATAATACTAAAATTGATATCTTAAAAAACATGGTGCACAATCATACTTTCCTATGAAAATATCAAAGCCTTATAATTCGGAAAATATAGGCGAGAGCCAAGTTTTCACTACATCTATTTTGAATTAAATCGCCTTACATATTTGTTTTTTGATTGGAGTTACTTCACTTAACTAGATTTGCTCCAAATGATATGAAAAAATTACAGGCAGGTGTGGCGATTTGACCGTTGCCTCGAAGGAAATAAACCAATCTTTAAGATTTTTGATATAAAAATTAACTATGTCTCATGGATTGGGGAACTTAAATTTTCTTTAGCTTATCTATTGCCTTGGAAAAGTTGATTTCAACCAGAACATGGACGGACACGCGAACATCGCTCAATTGGTTTCGCTTTGCGTAAGAACTCAGAAAATAAATACTCACTGCTGGTTTCTCTACATGCGAACGAAAATTTCTTTCGTATACTTATATTAAAAACAAAAACAAAATATAAAAAATTTATTATTGATTTCAATATTAATATACGAAAGCAATGTTTGTTCGCATGTAAAGAAACCGACAGTTAATTGGATCGGAAATTAAGAATTGAATAAAAACTTAAGATATCGTCGGTTACAGGTTAAAAACTCTTAATATGCTTTTGTACTTTTCAGAAGACAAAAAAAAATGTTATTACTCCCTTAGGAGACATTTATTGTGGGATAATTTAAAGAAACCAAAGCTATTAAAATTATTTTTCATTAAAAAAAACATAAATAGTAACCCGATTTGATTTTTTTTGTGAGTTAAGAGTTGTCAACCTGTGACCCAAATATTTTCTTAAATATCTAAAAATTTATTTGTTCCTTTAATTTTAAATTTGTGTTATTAAAACTTTTTCTCCAACTCCAACATTTAAATTAATGCACTTATTTGCTTTTTATAAGTCATTAAGAAACCACATACATTTACATTTTAAAGTAATGTTAGCTGTTGCTGTGATGATTATTTCATTATGTTTTTAATGTACTACGGAGAAGAATTTAAGTTTCCAATTTATGTACCCCTCACCGCAGGTCAAAAAGAGTAACTTTCCGTTTGTAATTTCTACAATTCATACATTCTGAGTTCTGAAGCATAGAGAAGCCAATAAAGCAATGCCCGTCTGTCCATCCGTATTCGTGTTGAAATAAACTTTGCCAAGGCACTAGATGAGCTAGAGAAAATTTAAGTACGACAATCGATTAGACATAGTTTTGAAATTCTGCTGTTGAAAATCAGCAAGATTGTTTCATGTGCTTTAAGGCACGGGGCAAAACACTTTGCCTGTCTAATTTTTCCATATCGTTTTATCAACTTTCCATTGTATTGCTGCAGGTGGCAGGTGGTTGTCTTTCCTTACAACCCAAAGCAAACTTACAATTTTCGACGTTTCTTCTAACCACCCAGAAAAACTTAATCATAGGAAAGAGTTTCTATTTCCTATTTATGTGTACTTGTTTATATATATATATATATGATGAAGGCATAGCCGAGTGTAGCATTTTTGCTTGTTTTTTTACTTTTAATCAAACAAAGGAAAATGTGCTACAGTGCGTTTGGCAAAATTTACGAATTTTTTTGCTGATTTATTTTTTTTTTTTTATTCAATTTAAATTGAAAAACAAGTTTGAAGAAATTTTAACCTCAGAAATTTCCATTTTGTTAACATGCCTGCAGGTTTAGATTTATGTATTTAGAGACATTAAAATTATACATGAACTAAGGCTTAAAACGAATCGCAAATTTTTCGTTATTTTAAGGAAAATTGATATTTTTCATTATTTTGGAAGTTTTATCTGTCATTATTATTTTTTTTATTTATTAGTTAAATCAAAGCTTACAAGTAAGACTTTCCCATAAAGATACTTATAAAGCCTACAATAACATTGACATTCGAGCATATGAGATCAGGTTAGTTCAGGCATCTAAGAGGAGGGCAACCGAGCAGTATACTTTTGAACCATACATTTGTTACTTGATAAATAAAACCGAAAATTATATAATTAGCTGCAAATGGCCTTAACATGCATTGAAAACTGTAAAAATTACCTTATTTCACCTGTTTTCAATAATAAGAAGAGAAGTTGTTTTGCTAATTTTGAGAAACATTTATTGATTTAAGTGTTTTACATTTTTGTATTACACTTTTTATGTATGTCAGTGTTATGATGTATTTTTTTACGTACTCCTTTTTTTAATGGTATCTTATTAACACTTTATTTCCATATTGCCTTAACGAGCTATTTTACTTAAAAAAAAAAACTTTGTGTAATGGTAAGATTATAAATTCGTACAGTGTACAGGAAGAGGGAGGAAGTACAAATCTTGATAATAATTCTGGCTGGCTTTTATTACTAATTGTTATTGCTAAAATTCAAACAAGTAATAAAATCATAAATTTTTCCTACAAGAAATTGTAACAAAAACAAGAAACATGTTTTTTCTATTAGTTTCTTATTTCTATATAATTATGAAAAGTTTCTTATTTAAATTCTTTTCAGCAGTAATCAGGGGATGACCATAACTCACGCAATGTACTTTACAGGAAATATAAAAATAGGTCGTGATAATGAGTATGAATAAAATAATGTTTTCAAATTTTCGATTTAGGCTTTTTGACATTGGCTATAAAATATTATTTTAAAAAGTTTATATATTTAGTTCAAAGGAAAATTTTTTCTGTTAGAAGTAAAATAATATTTTGATATTCACAAAAACAACAAAAACAAAAAATTTAATATAAAACTTAAACATGAAAATATAAATGTTCTTCCTATAGTAATTTTAATGTTTAATGCTTTAACTTTTCAATCGCAGTTGGCAGACATTTAGAAATTAAAGGAAATTTCTCCCAATAGAAACGCAATTTTCGCGTGTATGGGTTCATTGTTTAAGCCGTTGTAGGCAAGTTTTTAGTGAATTTTGTTTATCAGTGCTTGTTTAAGGCGCTTTCACACTATAAGACTGAGTATTAAGACTTGTCAAAAATTCGAAATAATATGAAAAATCTTATAGTGTGAAAGCGATCTTAAGTAAAATCTCATAGATTGAGAAGTAAAATTTGACACACCGATGGCTCTCTCTATTTTTTGAAATTTTTCTAAAAGCTAAGACATTTCATATTAGCAGGGTTGTTTTTTTGCAACAAAAAATGAAGCCAATTAAACAAACAGCTGCTTTTCAGAGACCGAAGCTAATTGTTGCATAATCATAGGTTATCCGCGGTTGATTTTTGTCTTGCGCCGACTTAAAAATACCAACCGGATTTTTAGAGGTAATTAAGAATTGTAAATGTTTTTCTTATTTTCAAACTAATTTTAACGATGTGCTAATACGAAACATTCAGTGCAGATATGTATGTTAAACAAAAACAATTTCAAGCATATCCATCGATTAATTACAAATTTTTTATAAGTAACCTAACAATTTCGCTTAATTTAGGAAAACAAATGAGTTTTTTGCTAAGTGAAAGCTTTAAATATGTAGTGTTTAAATCTTTCTACGGTCTCTGCAATTTACTTTCAACTGTCGGTATTGCAAAAAACACACTAAAAATTGTACTTGTGTACTTAATAAAATTAATTAATCAGCATGTGTATTGTTATTGAACTTTTTGTTAGTTTATAATACAAATTTGCCTTAAAGCTTTCAACAGCAAAAAAATCAATATTTGCAAAAACGGCTGAAAGAAATAGTATTTTTGATTATTTTCTATACAAATTGTCATATACATACATCATAATTTTGTGCAAAAAAATTTCATAAAAATCGCTGAGTTACAGCTTTTCTACACTTGTTCCCAATCGGCTAGTATCCGCCGGCAGCTAATAGTTTTTCATACAGGCATCGTACTTCTCTAATACATATGTTTTTCTTTAGAACAGCTGTTTGCTTACTACAGAGAAATTATAAACTGTTTTAAGTGTGATAGTGTGAAAGCTTTTTGTAATGATACGTTAGATTTTTCGAAATCTAAATCATTCTCATACGAAAAATTTAAATGAAAATCATACGACTCAGTATTATAGTGTGAAAGCTACTGCTACCCGCTTGGTTGTGAGCATTTTTCTGATGAAAATCAATCCATTTTTTTCGTTTTTTACGATACTTTATCGCTAATCGTTTTTGTATTTTATTTTTTTGCATAAAACTTCATACTATATTTTAAAGTTATTTTTATACCTGATATATAAATACCCTCTTAATATGTATTTAATCCTATCAGCTTACGTCTGTGGAATATGTAGATTTTAGCTTTTATTTGCTCTACCTTTCCTTATGCTAAATATGTCTAAACATGTCCAAAATAATTCTATAAAAGCCCTCAGTATTTTTATTTAAAACGCCAGCCTGCACACATCAAAAAAAAATTGAATAAAATAAATAAGAAGATTAAATATCAGAGAAAATATTGTTGAGATTTGATAAGCTAAAATATTTTACCTTGCCAATCAAATAATACACTAGGAGAACTTTAAAAATTTTTGACGACAAAATTAACTACAATCAAACGATATGAGAAACAAAGTTCTGCTTTAAAAAGAATCTTGTTTTAAGAATTTGTTTAAAAACATTATTTGAAAGCTCCAAGATTGCCCGATACTTCATTAAGCTTAGAATGCAATATAAATGTATGTAAATACGTCAAGAAAATTAATTTTTTAAGTATTCAAAGCTGAAACAAAATAGGTATGGAAGAAAACTGCCTGACCCGATATTAATTATTCCTATTAGCTAGCATTTAAATAAAACTCCAATTTTTAATTCTTCTAGTTCTTTTTAAGGCACCCTAAATTTTTTCGACTTAAACAATATTTTAATTAATGTTAAAAAGTTCTTATTCACTTTTTATTTTTTATTCGTTTCTTCAACTTTAAAATTTGTGTCATTAAAACTTTTTCTCTAAATTTTTCTTAAATTACTTTTTTCCATCGATTTTTCTAGGCCACTAAAGAAAACATGCTTTACAATTATAACGGAACGATATACCAGCGCTATTGAAAAATTTAATAAGGGTTGCTTACTTATTATATTTTTAATGAACAGCGGAATTTTTAGAGTTTCAAATAATTTTTTAAGTAAAAAAGAAAACTTTCTCTAAAGATTAACTTTATTTAGCAGGCAAAAGATTTAAAACTTACGTTAATTTATTTTATTTTATATTACAATCAATAACTAATTTTTAAATAAAAGTTAAGGACCACAAATAAAACACTTTAAATTAAATAATTTTTGTAATTCATTGAGATGTGCAAAGGAAGGTAAGAAAAAAAGCCTAGTTAATGGTTATCTCTTGAAAGAAATTAATTTGAATTGTAACAAATAAGTAGTCAGTGAAATCAAGCTATGATGATTGTAGTCGAGAATTAGTAACTTTAAAGTTGTGCGTTTTTTAATTTGTTCAAAAACTTGTCCTCAAAAACCTATTTAAAATAAAATCGGTTGCGATTAACAGGCGATGTCTCATCAGGAATATGGTAGCCATAATTGAACCATTTTCCGTGAATGTAAGGACTGCGAGGTGCAAATACCTTACCTAAAACTTTTCTTCACTTTTTTTATCGTAATTATCAATAAGTAAAATTGAACTGCAATTTTAATTCAACTTCTACCTTTTTGAAAATTTCCGCTTCTTCACTTTTAACTTACAATGAAACTACTGAAGTTACTGAAGACACATAAAAATATATCCTGATAATTTATAAGTTAATTTAATATGAGCTGTCTACTTAGAAACACTTTAAACACAAATGCCACAATATGGCTATGATTAAGAGACTATTACAGCTTGTTACCCAGCTGTGATCGATTAACTTCTCTGATATTTTCTGTAGCTTATAGAGCAACAAAATAAATTTCGAAGCAACAGATTATAATGGATGGTTGCTTTATATTCTCGAGAAATTGTTGGTAGTACCAACAGAAAGGTAAAGACATGGGTAAAATATCTAGACACTTGAAAGCTTCTCCAAAGACTTGAAATATTTAATTGAACACCACATTGACTTACGTAGATTGCTACTGATTCTATACTGTCAACAATAGTTTCAACTGAAGCATCCATTTCCTAACTCATAGATTTTTATATTCATCTAAACTTTTGATTCACAAATAATATATTGTTTGGAAACTATTTGAACCAATTTTTATCTTTTTTGTCTTATTGTCAATAACTCTTCTCTTACTGCCTTGATGTCAAAGATTGTATCGAATAACTTTTTGTTATAACAAATTTACTGTAAAAGACCCTTTTAAATATATCAGCAATTGTAAGTTGGTGTCCCCAATAAATTTAATCATAAATCCGTAAACAATTTCTTTTTATTTAATATTCTTGGTTTAAAATCTTAATCAAAAGTACTTTAGTTACCATAAATATTTATTATTTTCTGCTTTTTGTTTTATTTTAATTTCATACTAAAATTTAGTTTATTTTTTTTTTATCAACATTTCTTATTATTAAATTAAAACAAAAAAGGGACCTAAAACAAATGATTTTAAGTCCATGAGAGTTAATATGTGAATCGTTAGGCATTAAGGATTATGTCTTTTTTCTTTGTACTTAAAATTAAAGTCCTCTTTTATGTTTACACTAAACAAAAATGTTTGGTAAAATTAAGATTGTTGAAAACAGTTTTGATATAAAAAATATTACCCTGAGTATTACTAACTCTTTGTTACAGCAAGCATAAATAATTTTGGATCAATCTATTTTGGTCTTGAGTAATTATTTTCGTATTCTGTCTTATTTTACCTGTTATTATAAAAACGTATATTTTACAAAATTATTGTTATAAAAATGTCTTTTAAAAGTAGTGTTATGTTACACTTTATGGTACTTTTTTAGAGTACAAAGACAAAGAATAACATTTAGTTAATCGTTCCACCAGTTAATATGTAAGAACATCATCTTCAAGCCGCATTTGACAGCAATTCAAGAAATGGCGACGTTTATTAATAATTAATCAATAATAATGAAAATTTTTAAACTAATTGTCAATGAAACCTTTTTACTAAAAAGCATTGCCATTAGCAAAAGTTGGTAATGCAAAAAAATTATTGGCATTATTTATCATTTAACACTAATGAAATTGTCAAACAAACAGTTCATTTAGAAATTACTTTCATGTATAATATGATTCCATAAATTTTAATTCTGTTAATTGTAAGTTAAATATTACAATATAAAGATTTATTCCTCGCGAATGTTATGCAAAATTGTTTTTTTATTTTGTTAGTTTCCAATTCTTTATTTTTATGAAATGCTTTTTTTACATAAGTGTTAACTTTTAGGGTTAAGCAAGTAAGAGTAAAAGTTAATACGATCGATTATTCGACAGTTTTTATTTATCGAGTTGCATATTTTTACAAAAAATTCACTGTTTTGGCTATATCATTAAAGATAAATCCCATTCACAGAATTTATACAAAAAATATATTAAAATTGATAATTTTTTACAAAATGCTTTTAGTACTGCTTTGGCGGTGCTTTGTTTTTTTTTTTTTTTTTTTTTTTTTTTTTTTTTTGGTTAATACTACTGTTCCGCTAAATCTTTTCCTCAATCGTCTTTATAGTTAAGAACATCAATTCAGGAACTTTTTTCCTTACTAAAAAAGCAATTGTAAAATTTAACTAAAATTTCTTGATTACGAAGAAACTAAAAATCATACAAATGTAAAAGAAAAATTTCCAACTAATAATAATCCCGTGGCAGATACGTAGAGTGCTGCTGGGATCTAAGTTTTAAGTTTTATTGTTCTCTTTACAATTTTTAAACATCAATAACGAACTTAAGCCAAAATTGAAAAAAAAATAACAATTAATTAATAAATTGTTCAAGCAAAATACGAGTACAATCTATTAATTTAAATTAAATATACACAAATTTGATATTTTTTTTGGCAGGTTTTGCTTTACAAAAAAAAAAAAAAAAAAAAAAAACGGATTAAAAAATCAACCTTCAGATAGAAAAATCCAGTTTAAGAACTGGTTAAAAATCTGAGCCGAACACCCATGTTAAAACTTAACAGACGAACAGAAAAGATTGCTCTGTCAGTGTGTAGCAGTCTTCTGTGTCTGATACAATTAATAAAACAAAGTTAAAATTTAAAGGGTGTCCCCATAGATATTTTGTTTACGCGTACATATATAGCCTTATTCTTTAGACAGACATTTGAAATATTCTCAGAATATTAAGTTAAAGCAAAAAAACTTATATATTAAAAGCAAGAATAATCTATAAATAAATATAATAAAACAGTAACGGGGTCAATTTTGTGCATGAAATATATTTTGAAATTTTTTTTGAACGTTTTGTCTGTCTGCTGCATGGATTTGAATAAAATAGAATACTTTATATATTCATAAAAATTGTCATTTCCTAGAAAAAATAGAGATATATAATTTTTCAATTCAATTTTTATTGTCTTCATAATATTTACAAATTTGTTTATAATTTCAATATATTAATTTGGAAAGTGTTTAAGGATATTTCCTTCTTTAGCTTAAATAAAAAAGTTTGTTTAGTAATATAATTTATTTTTAATTTAGTGTAATATAAAAAGTGGAGGCAAAAATGTTTAAGAAAAACTTTTGTGATTTTTTTAAGGATAAAGTTTAACTAAAGTTACTTACTAATTTTTAAGGAGGGGCTAGCCGAACATTGTGCCTGTATTCTGAATTTGAACATTTGACACTAAATTTTTAAATAATCTTTTTATATTGACTAAAACGAAATCAACAACCGCGATTTGATAGATTCTGGTCGTGGAATAATACCTAGGAATATTGTATATTAGCTTTAATATTTTATTTTGGAGATTATGTAGTCTTTTTAAATGACAATTTGCTCTTTTTGCCTAGAGTAATATGAAAATACGTAGTTTTGATTGTATAATAGTAGTAGAACAAATTTCGGTATATTCTATTTTTGTAGGTGGAAAGTTTTCAACACTGTTACAGAACTCTACAACAATTGTTTAAAAACATACTTTTCTAAATTTTAATTTTGAGAAAATTAGAAATTAGACTTCGTGGAAACTGATATTAAATAAGAATGTGGTTTCCACAACATTTACCAAAATCAGATAACAGAGTTAACTATCAAGAGAATACTCATACTGTGCTCAGTTACTAATATTTATTATCGTTGATAGATTGACCCTAGCAAAACGTAAAGATGAGCTCATTTTTGGCTTAAATGGTTTGCTGATAAGCTAAATTGTCATTTTTAATTGCGATTTACTTCACAAAGAGGTCATATTTAAACTAAGCTGTGAAAAATTTGTAGTCAATTAAAATATCTGTAAAAGTTCCACTTCCTAGTTGTAATGCAATATGTTAAGTAATAAAAATCTTCCAGTTTGCAATTTAATGATATCAAGTACTCTAAGAATATTGACTGAGAAACTCGATGTGTATTTGTAGCTGGTTCACAAAATTAGTTAAAATTTGAGTGTATTTAGGCAGGCACATGTGTGCTGTAAACAACTTTCCATCCATTTTGTTTTCTGTTAGGCAATCCATAAAAAGCAACTGCCCATTGAATAGAATTGCTTCACATATGTCTGTTTTCTTTAGTTTTAGTTTATTGGGGTCATTTTTAAGTTTTTGACACATATGCTTGATGTATTGTTGTTTATGGTTTGTTATAAAAAAAAACATGTTTGGGATAAACATTCAAAAACATTAATAAGAAAAGGACGATGGGTATTAGGTGAATGACCGAAAATGACACAAGTTTATTTTATTGCTTTAAATAAATAAATATTAAATTTAGGATTGTGATTATGATGCTATTTCAAAACAAATAAAAAAAGAAAGGAATTGTTTAGTCTTTGATTTGCAACAAAGAAAAAAAAAAATATTACTGAAATAATTATATTATAAAAAAGAGCATTTCACAGAAATTTTTTATTGAAACTTATGGATTTATTTAATTCTCTAATATTTTTTCTTACCCCTATTTATTGTTCAGGAATTATACATAAGCTTCCGCACACGACACTAGATTCAAACTTATTAAACTATAAATTCAAACGAATGAAAATTTAGTAAAGGTCGCGAGTCAATAAAGAATAGTTTTAAAGAATAGTTTTCTTAGCCTCATCTGTTAGAAAGATTGACTGGCTTATGTTTTTCTGACAATGACCGCTAAAATAACAAGTTAAGTATTTAAAATTATAAATTAAAACGTTCATTTAATTTTGTGTATACGTTCATATTTTTTTTAATACTTTTTGCCAGATGGTTAAAACCAACAAAGAAACTGTATTGTTAAGTCCGCTATGACAACAAGTATAAGATTTAGTTGGTGATCCTTTTATGTGCCTTCCAACAGTAGAGCCGCTGCAACAATAATATAGAAATAGACATTTGTGGTTTTGTGAAAAAGGAAGTTTTTTTATACACATATTCATTTTTTTGTCTCTCCATCACCACATATATTTTTTACTCTGTCCATTTCTGAGGAAGGGAACAAAGTTATTATGTAGGAATTATTGCCTCTGTATTCTTTTAAAAAAATACGTAATTTATATAGTAGAACGAAAATTAAAAGACGGAGATGAAGCACATCGTCGGTCACAGGTTGACAACTCTTTACTCGCAAAAACACCATATTTATTTAAATTTTATTATGAAAAACTGATTTCAATCATCTTACAATAAATATCTCCTATTTTTTTTTTATTATTTTCTTAAGCGGTTTAGCAATGGTGTAGTAACGTTTTTTATTTTGTCTTCATAAAAGTACAAAAATACGTTAAGAGTTGTCAACCTGTGACCAACGATATGTGGTCTATAAAATTTAATGTAATGGCTGTAGAAGTAACGTATGCAATGAGAAAACTGATTTTATAAACAGTTTAAAAACATATAGAACAAACAGTAAATCCCACTGTAATTGTCTGAACTACAAACAAAATTTTGACGGTATTAAAATTTACAAAAAGTAAATAACTACACTAAGATATATATCCGTTCCGACAGGGAGAGAGAGATAAACAAGACACGGAAGACTGTGCACAAGTAAATAGCCAATAACTAGGATTATTAAAATTTGTATTAGGTTCTTAATTACCCAGCAAAAACTTCAAAAAAAAAGTTATCGAGTGTGGAATTAAGCACTTTTAGCGGAAGGACTTCCCAACTAGATTACAAACCCAATGATTTTAACAAGGCATGAGACTGTTATAATCAATTACAGAGAATTAATTACATTGACTATTGTAGGAAATAATAATATTCATTAGTATGTATTTTAATGTAATTACTGCTTCCTTTATTTGCGAACTAAATTAATGTGTTTTGTAAACGAGTTATAAAATTTGGCAGTCGCATAAGTAACTCATTATTAGGCAAGTACTTTTTAAGGAAATGTCTAATTTTTTGCTGGGTAGGTGCTCAATAAGTCTTTTATGATTATTTTCTTGTCAGATGTAATTAAAAATTCTTATTCAATATGTTCTTTTAATTGCTAAGTATTTATTTAAACATTTAATTGTGTTTTATTACAATAAAAAGTAATAAAGAAAGCAAGATTTTCAAACATTTTTGTTTATCAGCTGACGGGATTCCAACGTTTTTGTTAAAAACAACAATCATATCAAATTAATATCAGCTCGAATTCTTTCTATATATGATGGTCTCATTAGAACTAAGCTAACCCTTAATATTTTCGCTAGAGCAGAGAATTTCTAAATTATTCAAATTTCTCATTAAAAACTTGTGAAACACGTTGTGGTTGGTTAGAAAAATCAAAAACTAATTCAATTGGCAGCTAGTGAAAATCATATATTAAACGTCGCTAGAATAAAGAGCTACATTTCCGCTACACTACAAATTAATTTCATTCAAACTATTTAAAGCAATCATATTTTTTTCATAATTATAAACAAATTAATTGCGATTAAGGCTAAAATACGTATGCCCAAAGATATATTACCAAATTAGACTTAAAAAAAACATAATCTATACAAATATAAAATTTACAATATTTAATAAATTAATGGGAATTATAACCTCAAAAATCATTGTATCAGAATTAAAAAAAAATATTAAGAAGTGGCTGTACCCACGACTTCATCCGCGTGTAATTTATAATTTTCTTAAAATTCAAATTTAGAAAAATGTGTTTTTAAATATTAAACATAGAGATCTATAAACAGTGTTAAGAATTTTCTATTTATAAAAATTGAATGTGCTAACAACAGTTTTAGTACCATTACGAGTATACAAAAAAAAATTAGATGTCTTCACATTTGTAACCCTATATTTTCTACGAAATAACTTATCTTTTCGAAACAAACAGTATTTTATATATGAAGAAAGGTTCTTATGGACCTTTAAACAAAATTTTATTCAATTCAAAAAAAATTTGCAAAAATTACTGTTTTCTATTCCAAAAAAAAAAAAATTATGTGCAGAAATGACCCCGTTACTGTTTTATTATATATATAGATGAACAAAAAAAAAAAAGAGTTTTAGAAAATTTTGTAAAGATAGAACAATCAGCTAGTAACAAGAGAACAAAACAGACATTTTTAAAATAATTCTCCCAAAGGTAAAACATTAAGGAAACGCTTTACTAGCAAAAATTAGCAAATAAAATTGTTGCGACTTTTGCTAATCACATAATAACCTAAAATTGTATAGAAATATTCTATAGAAAATTCAAAATTCTTGCTCTCAACTAAATTGATTAAGTGAGGATTGTATTCACCCAACAAAGGAAAAGGACAAAAATAAATAATTTAAGAAACCTTAATCAATGTATGTATTCTTAATTTTAGTTTAAATAACAAATATTTCATGAGAATATTATGAAATTTTTTCTTTAGTTTTTTCCATCTTCATGAGGAACTTGTTTTATCGAGTTAGATTAAATGACAAATTAGAAAGATTGAACTTTTATCAGCTCTGAAAAAATTTAATAAAATAACTGTTTAGATATCGTTGGCTTATTGATCCTTAAATTGAATTTATCTTGCATTCTTTGCTACCAGACATTAATATGTCGAGTTGGGGGGAAAACATAACAAAGCATAAGTTTTTATAAATTACACTGTAATCTGTAAGAGTAATTTTTCTTTTATGCCTCAAAACTCAAAAACAGACGAAAAAACGAATACATTCGGCATGCTGCTCGTATGGCAGCTAAACTATTTTTAGTGTTACTTCGTAATTTAAAGTTCATGAATAAAAGTTCAGCCCTGAGCAGTCTTTTAAACGCAGTAATTTAATAGAAAAATTAAAGAATTTACAAATATTATTGCCAAACATAATTAATATGACAAATACGATATCAAAATTACAATTATCAACAGCAATTTTATATGCGTATTTGATCTTAAGCCGTTTTTCTTAAGTTAGACTAAGAAAAAATGTGGTTTCAATACTGTGAAATTAATTTGCATGTATATAAAAAGAAAAACAATTAATTGTAAATGAACCATAAAAATTATGCACAAATAAAATTAAAAAATTTTAACGTCATATTCCAAAATTGTTTACTCACTATTTGCGTTTTGGCTGTATGTTATCATGTATTTCAGACATAATGTATTTCAATAATTGCATTCTTTTTGTCAGCTCGAAAACAAGAAGATTGATTATTTTCAATTAATGTGTTTTTAAAACTGACATCAATCAGAGCGCAATTCGCGGACGTCGCAATAAAGAACAGCAACACAAGTTATTAAGGGAAACATAAATTATTAAGGGAAACACAAATATAAAGGTAAAAAAAAATATATTCATACTTGTTATATTTAAGTTTTCTTTATTTGCTTTCGAATATTTATTTTTAATTTACTTTTAACTAAGAAAGTGCGTCTTACCAAGTAAATTCGACTATAAACACTTCTAATGTTTAACGTAATAATATATTATTATTTTCATTGGAAAATATAGTATTATTTGAATTTTTAAGTAAAAAATGTAATTATTAAAAAAAAAAATCACTGAAAATAATTAATTATTATGCTTCTTAAATAATAAGGACTCCTTTAATCATATTTAAGATAAGCTAGAGCTGCTAACATTTTATTTTATTTAATTTTTGTTTTTAAACGAGTTCGAGCAATAAAATGATGTTAGATTTAAGTGTGACTTTACTTATAAATTAATATTTTTATTATTTTTCTTTACAAAATTACTGAAGGCAACGCTAATCATCACATACTAAAAAAAGAAATACTGTTATTACAAGAGAGAAACCTTTGGTATAGAATCAATTAAGTCCTCACATCTTTTGTTAGGAGTTTTCTTCCACACCTCTTTAACTACAGACTAAGGTTGTTCACTTTTAGCAGGTTCTGATTAACAGATTTTTTTTCTTTACGTCGGTTCAAGGAATCTTCAGCAGCCTCAGGTCAGGCGACTGTGCAGACTATTGCATGGTCATTATTTCTACTGATCGCGTGTTGTGAATCGTTGTCGTGTTGGAAAACTCAAATCAAAAAAATTTTTTTTTATATATAAAGAAGCATCACATTTTCGAATATGTCAACGTAAAATAACTCATTTTCCAACGCCTTTTACACTTTACAATGAATGTTTACAAAGAGTGCAAACGGATTGTTTTCAGTAAAGATATTAAAAAGTTTGATGTAAAACACATTATGCCTGGAGAGAAGTTTATGATAAAGAGAACAATAAGGAAATTGTTGAAACATAATATATTAAAGCCTTCTGCACCAGTTGCAACCAGGTCAGAATATTTCACTTTACAATTTAAAATGTTGAAGAAATGAGAACAAAGGAATCAACTTAAATAATTGTGTAGTGCGACGTTAACGAACTTTAATACTTGTTTCGAAGTTGCTGTTGTCATCTACAAAGTTGTCATGGATAAATACATGTTTTAAGTAAGTTTTTTTCAGTATTGCCTCTTGTAAACAACTCACGACTCGCCCACAACTACAAAAAATAAGAAAACTATATTTGACTATGCCGAATCTTTACCACCCTTCACCATATAAGTAAATCTAGTTTTTTCAAGTGACCCAATCACAAAAACAAATACTGGCCACAAGCAATAACAGCTTAACTCGTTTTTTGGAAGTTTTTTACAGCATTTTAATATTGTTGCGTTAAATCAGGGAATATCGGCTTTAGCTGCTTAGATTTTAAGATAAAAAATACTCAGTGTTTAAGGTACAAAGATGATATTTGACTTGCATTACAGATTCGAGTGTTAGAAATATAATATTAGCAGTAACTCAACTTGTTATTAACCCGACTTTAGCTGTTATTGCTTGTGAACACAGATATATTGGCGAGCGTAAATTTTTTCTCTTAGTATTTTTTTTATTTTTGAACTCGCTATGGCCCCAAAATTTTTTTTATTGTTGTTTTTTTCTTTTTTTTGAATGGAGTTATTTAATTGAACTTGATTTGTTTCAAGTTTCAAATGATATGGTAAAATTAGACGCGGGCGTAGTGTTTTGCCCACTACCTCAAAGCTTTTTGATAGCAAAATTTTTAAAGTTATGTCTAATCATTTAGCGTATTTAAATTTTATCTAACTTATCTTTTACCTTGGGAAAGTTGATTTCAACTCGAACACAGATGGACATTGCTGAATCGACTTCGCTATGTGCTAGAACTCAGAATATATACTTTTTGGGATCGGAAATGAATATTGTAAAAATTACAAACGGAGTGCCAAACCTACATAAACAATTTTTCCACCTGTGATCCTATGCATCTAACAACGAGTAAAAGCCACTTCTTAGAGTCAGTAAACTTTATGCGCTTTGTGTCAACTACAAATGTCATGATCATTTCAGTTGATTCTCATTTATCTGTTTCCTTTCGTTTTTTTCTCTTTATGTCTGTTTTTTATTTTGTTCAAAAAATTATGGAACTTAATAATGGCAACAACGTTTAAATGAGCAGAGAAATTTGTTAATTAAAAATCAAAAAATTCTCTAACTCTTGCAACAAAAGATTCATAATGTAAATGTTTTACGACTTACTTAAGGTCAATGGATATTTTTTAGTTTTTAGTATTACTTATGAAAGTATCATAATGTCCACACTTAAGGAAACAACGGCTTCGCTTACCAAAGATATCTACATAGCCGGCCTTCGGAAGGGCGCAAAGATTTTCTCTTCTCGTAGAATTCATACCGGGTTCGTTTACAAAAGATTTTCTGCCAGCAAGGTTAAAAAACGTTGGAGCATTTTTACATAGGATACCATAAAATATATCTATAATATCCAAGGAAGTTATGACTCTACGTTTACTCTATTGCTACTACCTGTCAAATATAAAATTTTGGGTTGCAGTGATATATTTTTAAACAGATATTAAGGTTGGATTTCAATGAATCAAATTCAGAGCGTAGATTTTAAATTGAAACTAAGCAACCAGACGTTAAAAAACGTTTTACACTCTGCTTCGTTTTTAAAACGGCAAACAATTATTTAAAGGTGCCGCCGAAGTTGCAAAAATATACATGTTTTTTATTTGTGGGCCTTTTGAAAGTATCATTCTTGAAAGTTTTAAGCTTATTAATGTTATTAATTATTATTAACCCAATATAGGCCAGCGTCTTATTTATAGGACATTACAAGAAATGAACATTTGTGGCCTTTACATAGACTTTGTTCTTAAAGTCGCAGTGTCCTTTTTATAGGACAGGCTATATTTTCATAATATATGTAATAATTAAATAAATTTATTAATTCTTGTATTATCTTATCCCTGTTAAACTTTTAAAAGTTGGGCGCCAGTTCAATAAATTTTATAACTTTTCAAATCTTACATTACTTTTTTAATTAATATGAATTTAAGGCTAGTCTTTGAACTTTTTAATAAGAAACTGTATTCTATTAAAAAATATTCTTATAAATTTTGGGATATTTTATATTGATTCGAAAGTTGCGTTTAGAAACACATGACTTTCATTAGTGGCTGATGTTTTTAGTTTCATCCTAAGTTATCAAAAATGCCTTAGCATATTTTGTCTGAATTGCCTGATTCCCAAAAACTGATTTCACATTATCAGAAGTATAAAAAATTAAATGCTGTATCAATCAATCGATCAATGCAATAAAATTCGCAAACAAGGTATCTTAAAGTGGGCAAAATGCCCATTTAAGCGAGAAATAAAATTAAATGTTCCAAAGACAATTACGATTCTTAATTTGCCAAACAGTTAGCAAATTTTGGTTTATTATTTTGTTTAGAGATAAAACCTTGCCTTTTTGCTGAATGTGAAAACAAATGTTATCTCCTTAATGTAAATATTATGTATTTTAAAACAAATGACAAGTGCAAAATAAATGAAATAAATCCTATTTTGTTGTTAAGTTTTCTAATATAAAGACACAAGCAAAAAAATTTTATGTATTTATTATTTTTTTTAACCGTGGGTGTTTTTCTTTTTTGTTGCTAATTTATGTCAAATGGTTTCATTTATTACAAAGGTTCGGTTTAAAAAAAATACTTAAGAGCTTTTTTTTTTGCTTTCTTGCCATAAAAATAACACTTTTAGATTTTCTTTGCACTCTAAACTAAATTTTATTTCCACGTTTTTTTTATTTTTTTGTTTCTTGCGCTTCTTAAAATTTATCAGTTCTTTGAAATAATGAATTTTAATTTGTTGTAGACATTTTTATATATGTGTGAATAGAATAAAATTTCCTCACAAAAACTCCGCAAGACTTGAATTGAATTGTAGTCGCAGCATTGCCTTAAGAATGGATTAAATTCGAGTATACAGCATTACAGGCTTTGCTGTCAGAAACACACAGTATTGAATTTCCTTCTTTAATGCTCAGGTAGTTCTGGCTTGTTGACATGTCTTTACTTTTCTTCTCTATAATTATTATTTTACCGTATAGAAAATAAGGCTTTCCTTAATGTAACTAATTTGGCCGTAACTGTATTTTTATAAAACAAGCATAATCATAAAAATACCATTGTTAAAAATATATTTTTTTTTATATTTTAAGTCATTGAGAAAATTTCTATTCAAACGCGGCCAATCTGAAATAAAAGTTTAACATTTTCAAATCGTTTTCTGTTTTTTTTTTTGCAGTATAATTGGTTTTAATTACACATTTTATTTGGGGTTTTCTATTTCATTGAAGTCATAGCTATAATTCTCGATTTTTCTAAACGATATTGGGAAAAAAATTTCAAATAAATTGGAATAAATCTTACATTTATTTCGTTTTATACACTTTCGCATTCTTTTTTGCAGTATTTAATTAAGAAAGTCAGCTTATGCGAGCTCAAGTAACCACTGACCTTTCTTAAACAATTATTTTCGTTGGCTTTATAAGGCCAACTATTCAGGTTTAAATTCTGTATGCTCGTGTCTAAACTAAAAATTTATATATAGATTTTTGCATGATCCTGTTTGAGCTCTTCTATTTAGGGTGACACAAAGTCGTTTTAAAAAGGCAAAGTAATGCACTAGATTGTACTAGAAAAATTGATTTGTTTTACAGGACTTATATAAGGTATGTTGTTCTCTTTTGTCTAGTTCTCCGTTTTTTTAAATCTAAAGCTAACGCCTGCCAATATGATTTAAGGGTGCCAACATTTTACTGCAAATTCGCTTCTTTCCTAAATTTATGCGTTAAGAAGATTTAAGAAAAGCTTTTAGTCTCCAATTTCTTATTAAAATAAAGTTTACGAGTAGTAAGAAAATAAATTTGAAAAACTTTAGAATAAGATTTAATTTTTGTTGTTTAATAACCTTAATTATATAACAGTTTCTGTAAAACCCAAACTACTTGAATATTACTTGTTCTTATTTTTATCAATCAGATAATTTTTAATCTACTTTGATGTTTTTATAAGCATTATCCAATAGTTTTGTTGAATCATTCATTTTTATAATAAGCTGTCTTTCAATTCGAAATGTAGAAAATAGTGACGAAGTGAGCTATTATATGCTCTCCATTCACGATAAACGTCTCAGGTTTTTGCTATTTTAATGATTTTTAGAAGATTTTGTTTTTCAAATTCTTCTAAAATGGGGAAAATAATTTTAGTTCTTGTTTGCAAATTAATCAAAACTGAAGTATAACGTACAACTGGTATCCTGTCAAAAATTTAGCTTCTACATCCTCGCGATCGGTTAAAGGCTCCTACCTAAGTTTCGTCTCTGCTACAGGGTTGGTTTAATTAAGTTGAGCGAACTATGGATACCTGAAGAACTCCTGGGAATTCTGAGAATTCAAGTTTTTGTTAGCTTTGGTTAACTGAAGGCATGTTTACTAGTCAATGAAGGAACCCAGAACCAATTCACAAAAGTACCCTAAAAAAGTTGAATGGTTTACTCTAGAAAGGGACGCCTGAATAATAAAACAATTAGATGGCTTGGGGTTCGCACATTTTGATAATACCAAGATTTACGATAATAACTCAGTTATTAGAAAGAATGTTAATAGTGATAATCTTAAATTTCTATAGTCGCGAGTTAACGCTATTTACAGCCCGTTAGTTGCCAATCAGATTATTTAGGAACAAATAAAGTCAATAAGAGACCTATTAAGTAATTAATCTACTCCCGTATACTGATCGTTTGCTATTACATATTTTTTTAAAACTTAGAATTTGATTCTTAGCAGTTTTTGAAAAACTTAAGACTTAAATCACAAAAATAGAAATATATTTTGCTAATAACTTTCAATTAAAATATTCAAGTAATAATTGTTCTTTTTAGCTTAGAATATTAATAAACATAAACTGCAATTATCAATTGGATTAAAAATAATCCCTAAATAATAAAGGTTTCATAAAAGATATTCTTGGGGAGATGATTTAAAGAGAATTTTAATTTTGCGAATTTAAATAAGTAAAATAAAGTGTTGAACTGAATTTAACTCGCTCAATATTATAATTCTTATATCAGACCATTTTGGCTTTTTATCACAATATTGGAATTGAAAGCCAGTATTCTCAGTCTATTCTTTCAAAATATGTACTTTTTTCCATTCTCTATTTAATGCTATTTTCATGAAAAATTGCCGTATATATGTTAAATTTTGTTGGGAATTGTTGGTTAATAATCTTAGTGTTTTTCATATATCTATTATATTATTATATGTTAGTTTGAATTAATTTTTTTTATAAAATGATGTCGTAAATTTCCGGAAATCAATTTAAACAAAATTATTACGAATTCGAAAAATTAGGCTCTTATAGTTTTTTTTTTTTTTTTTTTTTTAATTTTTGATTTTCTTTAACATATTTCTTAGGACTAAAAAAGTCCTCTAAACTTAATTCTTTTAACATTCTGTTTGCTAATAAATATAAATGATACCAACTTTTGTTTGATTTCAAATTTGGGATAAGTACGTGTGAATAAATTGTGCGCGTGTGTTTATGTAGACGAATGTACATTTCTCATTTAAAATCTTTTGTTGTCAAGATTTCTCTATGTTGTATGCCAACATGTTGTCAATGTGAATTAAATAACGAAAATTGATTTATAAGTGATATTAAATTTATTGTTTTTTGTTTATTACAACAACAGTCACAACAATAATCACAGCATCAATAAAAAAGAATTTAAAATAATTTTAAGCTTTAGTGGCAGTGTTGTTTTATAAATGTTTCTTTTTATTATAGCTCAGAGGCAATTTGTGCACAAATTGCTTTTAAAAACTTAAACTGAATCAAATAAAATATACGATTACGAATGAGTGCTATTTTGAAAAGTATTAGATTTAATAAAAAATATAACCATTTCTAATGCCGAAGTTAAAGTGAAAGTATCATAACTTACTTTTTAATTCAAAAATTTAAAAATATTTAGGCTAAGTCTCGATAAGATATACTTGCGCCTCTCTTCTCAAGATTTATATTTTTTCCCCAATGAAACCTTTAGTCAACATCAACAAAAATCGTAGAAGCTCTCAAAACTTATTAATATTTTTTTTTTTTTTTTTGAAGCCACTTTTTAAATAAGCGACCCAATTATCTTTGGTTTAAAAACTAATCAACATTTTAATTGATATTTTAGTCGTTAAACTGAATCTGTTTACTTTCCTTCTCTGCAAGTATTCTATTGTATAAGAAATAACGCTTTCCTTGATATCGTTATTTTGGTTGTAACTGTATTTTTTATAAAACAAGCATTAACATAAAAATACCATTGTTAAAAATATACATTTTTTTCTTTATGCAAAAGTCATTGAGAAAATTTATATTTAAACGCGGCCAATCTGTAATAAAACTTTAACATTTTCAAATCGCTTTTTGTTTTGTTTGCAGTACAATTGGATTTAATTACGCATTTTATTTGTGGTTTTCTTTTTGACTGAAGTCATATAATTCTGGATTTTTCTAAACAATATAAAAAACGATTTAAACATTTATCAAATAAATTGGAACACATTTTTTATTATTTAATTAAGAAAATCAATTAATATATGGTCAAGTAACCAACAGACTTTTATTTTACATTTTTTTTTTTTTTTTTTTTTTTTTTTTTTTTTTGGTTATTTTAAACTTTGTAAGGTCAATAGGCTTAAATTCTGTATTCTCATGAAAGAAATATGTCTAAATTAAATAATGTATTTTATAGTGAAGTTTTCATTGCAATAAGTTTGTTTATGCTTTCTTTAATTAGTAAAAAATTCCCTTAATGATCTGAACCTCTGCCAGAAGATTTTTGTTCTTTAAAATAACGGGCTCGGTCTCTGCATTTTACCAAAACTATGAATCGAGAACATATTAACGTTAATATGTATTTCTTCTTGGCCTTAGAAGGTTTTTGTAACCTTTTTCTTTATATTTAAACTTTTTATTTGAAAGAAATAATAAAATTGTGATATATTAACAATGTCTTTTCTCCTTTGTGTCTTCAATAGCTGCTTTTTCACCTGAATTTTTTCCCTCTCCGCATTTAGTAAAAAAGAGGAAAAAACGTAAATTTTACAAAAGCAAAGCCTTTCTGGAAAATGCAAGTGAGTATAATTATTTTTTATGGTTTTTTCTTAAAACAAATATTTTAAAACATTTAAAAAAAAAAGTTTGCTGTTGGTTTGTGTTTTGAAAACGAGTATTTATAGATCAATACAAAAAACTATCGCTGAAAAATCCCTCTCTGGAGTATCACACCATGGGCTGTGCTAACTAAAACAAAAACATACCTGAACGATAACTAGTTTTTTATTAAGTACTTCGAAACCTTAATATTCGTTCTATTCTTCTTTTAAGGAAGCCAAAATATTTTTTTGCAAAACAGGATTTAAAAAATATATATTGTTCATCCATAAGATTTCTACGATAAGCAAAATAAATAAAAAACTTTATTATTATTATTTTTTATGTCAGTGAAAATAGATATCCAAATGTTTAAGACTTATTTTTTTTGCATTCCCTTTTTGCCTTATAGTAGAAATTGTAATGTTGTATATTTGCTTAACTATTCAACCGTTCGGCGGCTTAAAATTGATTACACCACAAACAAACTAAAATACGATAAGTAAATATGGATAAATGAAATTAAGATAAATATTGATTTTACTGCTGAATAACAAAAAATTGTTTTGTGTGCGTTTTTAATATATACATACATAGAATATTTACACATACTTACATAATATGTACTTATTTACTTTTCCATTTTTAAAACCCTATAAACAGCAGAATAGCTTAAGTAAATAATAATAGTGTTTATTTAATTATTGTATATTAATAAATATTCTGTAACAAATTGAACGATTTTTTATACACTAGCACAAGCGTGAATATTTTGTAAAAGAATTTCTGTGGGTATATATGCAAGGGTTAGCTAATATTTTTATTTATTTGTTTATTTGTTTATTTATTTACTTTTTTTTTTTTTGGAAAACATATACATATTTTAATGAAAAGTGGGATGTTGAAATTTCTGAAAAAAGTCGATTAAAAAGAAAAGACAACTTTGTTTTTAATACGAGTGGTCATTTTAATATACTTGTAAAATGGCGTAGATTTAGTTCAAATATTACTCATGTAGCTAAGAAACATTTTAGCTTTAACTTTTTAAATAAAATTTTAACGCGTTGTTTCTAAAATGCGGTTGAAATGAATGGGAAACCACCTCACAAAAACACTGATCATCAGAAACTAATAGCAGAGATGTATCTAAACTTAAGTTTTAAAGCTGAGTATCATCTACCTTTAAATGATGGCTCTATGTGGTCCCACAGTTGGGTAGCACGCACCTACAAAATCTCCTGCTTGGCATTTCTACAATTTTCGTCTGATTTTAAAATTTATACAAGATATTTTAGGCACATATTAACCGTGCTTTAATCCGCATGTTTATGCTTTTAAATGATAGATTTAAAAGCGTTTTAAGATTAAAATTTTTGTTCTTTTATTCCCGGGAATATCCCAAACCTTGAGAAAATCAAGAAGTAATTGACGAACGTCAGGAAAAATATTAAACTCATTAGTTTTCTTGACATTTAAATATTAGCTTACTCAAGGAATAAAAGAGCAAAATGGTATTGGGCAAATAACCCCACAAACAAAAATAAATAAATCAAATTTTTGATTGTTTTGGTACCCTTGTCCAGTTTTTTTTCGATACAGTTATTAACAATTTTCTAGACTTTTTAAATTTAAAATAATTTGTCTCAGATTTGAAGATATAAAATCTTTCTGACAAAAATATACTATTTTTCAAAAAAAAAAAAAAAAAAAAAAAATCATTTTCGTAAGGAATTCGTGAAGTTTTTAGTTTCTGTTTCAGCTTACTGTATATGTATTCACTTAAACTAAATTTCGTATCAAACGAATCTTTCTAGTAGAAGATGGAGGTCCTTCAATTTGACCTATTTTAAATTAAATTTTTAATTTTAGTCTATAAATTCTAAAAAATCCTAACGCTGGGATCGTAAAAAGAAGACTACTATAAAAAAGATATATATAACCTAAATGGTTGCTGAAAGTTTTTTATGAGCCCTAGTCCATATGTGGACTAAAAATTCCAATTCTTTTACCTTAATGTTGCAGATTTTTACTTGTTGATTTTAGTTGACCATCGACATTCGCACAGAATGTTATATGATTTCATTAATTTATAAAAATTTTATTGCATATTTAATAATATTTCGAAGTTTTCGGAGCTCAACAACAAGTTTTAAAACTTTTTTTATTAGCGAGGGTACTGGCGGGGCCTTTGGGACCATTTATAATATTTGAAAATTAGACAAAAATTAAAGAAACAACAAGCGTTAGAAAAATGTTTACTTACTTTAAGCAATACGACAATCAATATATTAGTCGACATTTAAAAAAGAGTAGTGAAACGCACTACAGGTGTGAGGTAGCCAACTTTGATACCACATAGCTCCATCCCTGGAAAGTGGAGGGTATCCAGCTTTTAAACTAAAGCCCAAGTACTCTGTTATGCTTATGCCAAAGTTTGGATCAATCAGCCTAGAGCTTTATAAATGATGCAATTATTTCTAGAATATTTTAATTCTGTATATTGTTGGATAATCTCGTTGTTCGTGTAGATACAGTTCTTGTTTTTCTGCCTGTCATTTTGTATGTCTGTGTTCGAAATATATAAAAACTGCTGGAAGCATTTAAATAAGAACCTCAGTTAAAAAACAGAAAATTAAAAATAATTAAATAATAAAAATAAATCAAATAATAATAAAAAAGTAAAAAAAAAATAAATAAACAAATAAATAAAATATAATTTAAAAAAGGTCTTTTCGTAGAGATGTTACAGATAGAAATATGAAAACATCCAATTTTACCGTATAATGGCACCAGAACAGTTGTAGGCATATTTTATACGTATTTGTAGATGGAAAACTCAACAATAAATATCTTAAAACACATTTCTCTAAATTTGATTTTAAGAACTAAAATTAAAAATTAAGCGAATTAAACTCAATTTTATTTCTATTTTAATCCAAGTTTTGTTTTCGTATGGTAAGTTTCTACTGAGACAAAGTCTGGACACAATTGTCATTAAAGTTTAAACCTAATTAACGAGATAAAGTTTTTCTATTTATTTATGTTCTACGATCGATGCCTGAAATCAATTCTTCGTAATTCGGTTAAGGTTTATTCTAACTTTATTATCTTAAAAAAAACACTACTCTTTTGATGTTTGGAAAATAAGACTTTTTATTTTTATTTTTTAAATAGTTCTTTATAATTTTTAAAATTTTAATAATATACTAAAATTAGAATGTCTTCAATAATGCCTTGATGTGTGTGTGTGTTTGAACAAAGATTTGTAATTTTACAAGTTTTTTTTTAAATATTTTTTTTTACATGTAAATAAATAGCTTAAATATTGCAACGACTTAGCATTTAATATTTAACAAAATTTTACAGAAAAAGAATTTTACATTACGTGAATATCATGTAATGTATTTGACAATCAATTTATATGCAAATTCTCCAACAATCAGTCACATGTACGACTATTTGCTACCTTAGGACACTCCTACATTTGTACGACAATGTCAATAATACTGATTTTTTTTTAATAATTATAACTAATAAAATATTAAATTTATTTCTCTTCATTTGTTGCTAATTTATTTTGGTGTTGTTGGGTTTTCTTTTGAATGAGTGAGAATTTGTTAAACTTTGTTGATTTTATGAAATATTTGATTAATAATTAATATTTTTGATTTCAATGTTTTGAGTTTCTATTTAAATAAATAAATTGATTTGTAATTGATTCTATTCATATTTCATTCGTAGAAACCATGTTTGCTTTAATTGTACATATTTATTTTATAAACTTTATTGATCGTATGTATGTAGTTTTCTTAAGCAAGTTTATTTATGTTCTTCAGCTATGAAATATTTAATTTATTTTTATTTTATAAATAAATATTTTTTTGACAAATTATTTTTTAAATAATTATAAGAACTAGGTTTAAAATTAATTTCTTAAGTTTTCAGTTCTAATAAAAGAATCATTGTTTTTATAGTTTGGTCCAACAATAATAACTTCTCATTGTTCATCAAATACTGTCAAGAATTTTCCTCCCTTAAATAAAAGTAATAAATAATTGTCCTTTAATTGATTTTGCATTTAAAACTTAATGAAAAATGCTGTCGTAATTAACAAACAATAGAATTTCTAATGACTGCAACCCCATTACTTTCTAATTTTTGTAAACGTCAAAGTTGAAGGCCGAAATATAAATACCAAAGTCGAGTGTGAAAAATAAATGGAACACTACCATCTACTAAAACAACGAGTTTCAAATAATATTAGTATAACATAACATACACTGTAACAATCTAATGCGTGTTTTTATCTTTTTATGCAGAAAGCTGCAAATAAAAAAAAATTATTGAAATAATTTCACATTTGTAAGTTATTAGACTTCAAACATTTTTCACACTCGATGTTGCCAATTTTGACGCCTTGTGGAAGTACCCTGTACTGAAATTAATGGTCAAAAAGCGTGTGTACTCCTCTGTAACTGACAATTTCTTTCATGCAATTTTGGTAAACAGCTTAGAAGTCAAAAAATATCTTTCCATTTATTTTTATTTTATTCCTCTATTTAACGGCGTTCTTCAGTTTAATTCTATTGGAGTGAGAAGCCTACAAAATGTGCGACTTTTAATAAATAAATAAAGAATGCAATACAAGAGTGCGATTTTGAAATAAATTAAAATGAACATTAGAGAAACAGTTTGTTTTGCTTAATAATTTTAATATTAATATTAAGCTTGATGTAAATTTTTTTCATAACACATAATGTCTCGTGTAGAAAAACCCGAATTCGAGTCTTTATGAAATTGAGTTTTTTTCGTGATAATTATACACAATAAAGAGATACCCTTCGTCTCAAAATTTGAACACATTTCAAATATTACAATATGATAAATAAAGTTGCTACTATGTTTTTAACTTTCACTGTGAGATCAAAATTAAACACGAGACCAGCGAGATATATGTTCCAGCGCCATATTCGGTGTTCTCCTTTTTTTATATTTAAATTTTAGCTAAAGTGTTTTATTGTTCTCTGATTCTTCCATTTAGACCTACTTCTAATATGGATTAATATTTTAAGATTAATTTTATTAATATTAGCTGCTGCCAAGTATTCAAAGCGCTATTCTTATTTTTGCAACACCCTCATGATTTGAAATTGTGTTTTTCAACTTTTCACCACAAAAAGTGGAAACAGGGTATAACTGATTTTGTCACTCCATTTGTACTTTCTACTATATCTATTTCCGACACCATAAAGTGTATATAATCTGAGTCCTTATGCATAGCAAAGTCGATTGCACAATCAAGTTTGCCGAGGCAATAGATCAGCTAGAAAAAATTTAACTACGCTATCGAAAGAGGTGCTATTGGAAATCAGCAAGATCGGCCGATGTCCTTCGACGCAGCGACCAAACACCACGCCTACCTATAATTTTTCTATATCATTTGGAACAATGAGGTAACTCCAACAAAAAAAAAAAAAACAAATATATGTCGCGATAGAGATTTAAAAAATAAGAAAAAATACAACCAGTAAAATAATTGGCGTCGGTTATATTTTCCAAAATGCGTACCTTCGAAATTTAACAATTTTTTGAACTATCAATGTGGATATAATTTTAAAGCTTTTGAAGAGATCTTTAAGGAAATATTAAATTTTTTAAAAATGCTCAACCCATTAAGAGACAATGACATTTTTATGTAAAATTATATACAAATGCACATGTAGCACTTAAATTTTTATACTTATTTTCTAAGCCTCTGTTACCCCAAAACTTGTTGAAGGGTCTATAAGATTCAGCAAAGCGGAATATAGCATTCTTTATTGTTTTTTAATCTTTCCGTTCTTTATTTCTTTCCTGTATTTTGTAATTTTGTATTTTTTTGTAATTTATATATATATACATATATATATATATATATATATATATATATATACATATATATATATATATATATATATATATATATATATATATATATATATATATATATATATATATATATATATATATATATATATATATATATATATATATATATATATATATATATATATATATAAGTAAGATAGTATATTTAAAATTTTTGGTTTATATTAGGTGAAAGTAAACAGGTGGCTGTGCGTTCTGAGGTATTACCCACTGCAATCTTATCTCCCAATAATTCTAACCTTCTTATGATGATTTTTTTCTGTACGACTGGATAACTGGATTTTGCGAGCATGTAATTCCTTCAAGTAATGAATGTATACCAAATTTTTCCTCCATTGCTTGCTAAAAAATTTAAGACTAAAAATTCGGGGCAGCTTGAAGCTTGATCGCTGGATCTAAAATAGTGCGTGTAAATGCGAGAAGCGAAACACGAATATAGAAATGCCGTTTAGACTAAAAAGTTTTTTAAGAGTTATTCAACCGAACTGATACTTTATTGAGCAACGGCACTACTTCAAAACTAAACGAAACGATGAAGACGTTCGAGGGCACTGACATAAAAAAAAAAGAAATTAACATATTAAAATCACGAAAGGAGAAGACGCGAAAATAAAGTTATAATTCTAATATGGATTTCAGTGGATGTAAAAAAAGCGTTTTTATAATTGTATCATGGTGACATTTTGTGTAAATGTATTTTTCAAATCATGTACCCAGCAAGAATTGTGTGAGAGAAACTTATATAAACACAATTGTCTACTAATTCATTTTCAAAATTTTTATACTGAAACAGCGTTGCCTTACTAATTAAATAATTACAAATTACATGTTATTAATTATCTTAATATTTAAAGATCAATGACAATTAATTTAAATAAGTTCTTGGTTTTGGTAAAAATTCTAAGTTTAAATTTGTGGTTACACAAAAGCTTTATAATTAAATTCGTTCCAAAGATCAGAAAAATTTGCAATATATTTTTTGCAAAAAAGTTACTGGCAACGATGTTTGTTGCAGACATCAAACGTATACAAATGTATACATCATTTTTGCATTTTCCCATTAAAAATGTTTTAGGAACTTTGTTCAACGCAGTGATGAATATTTCCATCATCAGAGATTGTCTTTTGATAGATCAAATGATAGTCACTGTTCTTGTAGGGTAGTTATTAATAATTTTTTTTTGTTTGCTAAGAAAGTGTTTGATATCATTGATCCTTTCGTCAAATATAAGGTTATTTTACATCTTTATGTTCCGAAAATAATACGTCTACGCGACTTCAAGAAAAGAAATCTGTGAATTAAAATCTATAATTTAACAGTTATAGCAATGCTTTAGCAAAATCCATTTCGAAAATGTCAACTTCTAACTTTAGCTATTGGCAAGTTATAAAAATGGTCCTTGAAGTGTAAAATTGCAGTAAGTAACGCTTGAATCCTGCTTTTTATTCTATGTGGAGCTAAAAATGTTAGTTCGAAGGAAAATCTGCTTTCTAAAAGTAATATTTTGCATTGTTTTTACAAAGTCTTAATAGTTGGCGTTATTAGAAGGCCATTTTTAAAGTGTTGGGAAAATTATTTGTTATCATATCAAATATCATTCTAAATGCGAGTTATGTACAAAAATGTGCATAAGAAAAAAATACGCCTCCCGTCTCCATATTAAATTTTAAAGCATATTTTTTTTCATATTCCTATATTGTATTTGCAGCTTCTTTGGATGCTAATGAGCATAATATATGGGCATAATTATGATATAAAAGCATATATTTAGTACTTTTGGAACTACATTAATAATCTTTATTTAAAAAAAAAAATAATTCACTAAGGATAATAATACATAATTGATTAACAGTTTTTTTTTTTAAGATTAACTTAAGAGAAGTTTATTATTTTATAACCTAAAGTTAAATGTAAAATTTTTTTAACAATAAAGTACCGTATTATAATGGATTCGATGTTCATAATACTGCCTCTTAACTCTTTTCTGTTTTTGTCAATCCAACAAAACAAATATATAAAATATATAAAGTGATGTAAAATTTTTAAAATTCATGCAGGTATTTAAAATTATTAAATAAGTAATGGAAGATACTTTTGATGTGTATTTAGTAATAATATATTTTAAATTTATTTATTTTTTTATAATTTTCTTTAAGTAACATTTTATTAAAATAAATGATCAGGTATTTAGAATTTCCTTAAACTTGTAAATATATATCTATAGAGTATATATGTATTTATATGTAAGTGGTTCTGAGCTTAACTTTATGTAAATGTAATTGAGATTTTTAATAAATATTAAGTAGATTCTAAAGTTTTATGCTTAAGTCTAATTTATACTTAGTAATTGATGTGTAATGTTAACATTAATTTCATTTTGTAAAGTTTTATTACTTTTCATTAAGACTTAAAAGTAACTTTTATTTTACTAATTGGTGCATTTTTTTAGTTTAAATTAATTATTATTTAAATATTATTTTATTAAATAATTTTGATCTTTCTTATTTTCTTTATGATAAATTCAAGTAACTGGTTTAATTTAAAACTATTTTAAAAGTAATACATTTTCTTCTTCTTAATGACTTTAAAAATCAATTTAAAATGAGTTAACTGTTTTAAGAATTTTCAATAATATTATTACATTTACTTTCAAAGATAATTTGGTCGTGATACACAACACAGTAAACTCATATTTTTACAGATATAATTATGACGTCCTTTATTTGCCCATGATCCATTGTTATCCAATGCTGTGTGACGTTCTGCAAAAATAGAAGTAATAATTACACTTTTTTAATTAAGTTGAAATAACTTTCTGCATCGCTATGTCGCAATGTTCTATAAAATAGTTTGTTAAGAATTTTCGGAATTAAAAAATACGTTAATCTTAGCTGAGTTAAAATTATGCATTTTATTATTGTTATATAATTTATGCAAAAAACCAACTTCTAACAAGCCACATTTCTTTAGGACAGTAGTTGTACATTAATTATTTTTTATTATATTCGAGAAAGAATGCGTCAGGATTTTTTCATATGTCGTAAACAGAAAAGGAATGCAGATAAAACAAGTAACATGATCATCCTTTATTTTTCACACTTTTTATTGCTGATACAGTAAAAAAAAATTATTTAAATTTTAAGCGTAAGTCTATAACTATTCAAAAGATTGGTCATATACATAAAATTAAAACCACTAGGGCACTCTTTAATTTCTATTTTTAAATATGTATACTTGTTATAAAACCTGATTTAGTAATGGATATTCTGCCTTATTTAAGAGATTTTATCTGCATTGGTTTCAAAAATAGGGCCATATGGGTAAAATTACATCAGTTAAAGGGATACCTTTTAATTTCTAGCTTCAAATTTGCTTCTTGTTACAGAGGACTTAGCTATTAATATTCTGTGCATATTTCAACCAACTGTCTACAACTGTTCAACAGTTTGGTCATATGCATCAAATAACAGCAACTATTGTAACACCCTATAATTGATATCTTTAAATATTTATTCTTCTTAATATACCAGACAAAGTAATAGTTATGTGTTTAATTGTCAAGTGCTTGTAAATAACGGTTAAAACCATAGGACCATATAGAACAAATAACTTCACATGTGGAACACTCTTTAATTTCTAAATTCCAATTTTATACTTGTTGTTATGACGCATTTAGCAATACAGATTCTTTGTAAATTTCAGCTGTCCGTATTGGGACAATCTTTTATCTCCAATAAAAAGTCTTATACCTGTTATTATAGCGGACTTAGCAATAAAGATTCTTGGTAAATTTTCAATATCTGGCTACAACAGTTCAAAAGTTTGGCCACATACATCAAATCACATTAACTATTGGGAAACCCTTTAACATATTATTTTAATCATTTATACTTGTTATTATAACGGTCATAGTTATCTGTATCCTTTCGAATTTTAAAGCGTTTGTCTCTAACGGTTTAAAAGATGGACACATATTTACGTCAATTATAGGGACACTCTTGAATTTTTGTGAATTTTTTTTTATTATTTTTTGCTATTGGGAGCAAATACACCTTTTTTTTAAATTTTAAAGAAATGAGCCTTACGGTTCATAATACACCAAAAAAAAAAAAAATAAATAAAAATATGTATGTTGTATAGGAACACCCTCTAATTTCAAAGACCCATCTGTTAACCTATTCTGTCAAATTACAAAAAAAAAATTATAAGTCGTTTCAAAAATGACTGAGTTTTGTAGCCACAAGCATAAAAAATCAACATTCAATTGAATTGATAAAATCATTCTTTTTTTTAATTCGATTAAAAATAGTTCGAATAAAAAGTAATTATAAAGTTAAAAATTTTATATATAATATTTTCACAGTTTGATTTTTTTTTTTTTTTTTTTTTTGCAAAAGTATGTGTACTTCATTCGTAATCAAATTGAAACACATTTAACTTTTTTTCGTCCCTACGAAATACACTTTAATAATTGCACAATTTCTAAATTTCCTCTCGTAATTGTTAGAGACTTGAAATATCTACAGAATTTATATATCGATTGTTTTTACAGGAAAGTGTATAGTTAATGAATATATGGCTCTAAAGTTGACATTGAAAATTGTGTCGCTATTTGAAAGTTTTACCTAGTGCAGTAATGCGTGATTATTTACTATGTACTTTTTTTCTCTTATATATAACAGTTAAAATGCGTTTTAAAAAAGTGGTGTGCGTTTTTCCTGGCTGAGAGGTAGAAATATAATTAAGAGTTAAAATCAAAATTAATTTCTTTTAATCTACATTAAATGCTGTGCAATTTTATAAGCCCGTACAAATTAGAGACACACTATGGTAATCTTACAGTAATGAAATCTGTTAGTCCTATTTATTTCAATTTCCTTTCAAAAGCAGCGTGCTTTAATTTTGTTTCTATTTTCAGTCTTATCTTTCAATTGTTGATTTTTTTTTTCTTTTTAATGGCAACAGACATTAAACCAGCCAATTTGAAAATACAAATTGAAATTCTAATCAAATGTTTTGTGGCAAATGATATTAAACTTACCCAGGTATGTTTCATGCTGTGGCATAAATTCTTGCATTTCCGAAAGCAACACTGCAATATCCTGAGAATCTTTTGTAATGCTACATAATTCCTCTTGATTAAAGTCTGGTGTTATTTGTTTGCACAATAGTATTTGGCTTATTACGTTTCCCAAATTGGAGGGGCCAGCTCGATTTTCTATGATAAAAATAAAGTTTTATATTTTTATTTTTAAGTACATTTTATGACCATCAAAACAAAACTAAAAAGTTTTATTAGCTAAAAGTGTGCTACGTGGAAAAGATCTTATTTTGTGAACGTCATAAGATATTCGTATTCATAAGAATAGGTTGAGATGATTTTAGTAGTATTTTAAAATGACAACTAGAATTTTCTAGGTGTTTTTTGAGCCCGTTAAAACTTTAAATTATAAAAAATTGAATAACAGAAAAAATTTAATTTTCATTTTTTATTTATTTTGTATCTCAAAAATCAATAAATGGCATTAACATTCGAAAATGATTTTGGGAATTAGGTCACTACAGCTGTTATTTGCTAAGTGAAAAGTGTTTGCCTCCAAAGCGTTAATTTTTGCTGGCTTACCAGCATAATATAGTAAACACGTGGCCCAACGTGAAATAATTGAGAGGTGTCAATTCGCATGACCTTAGAGGTCAATTGACCGGTTAATTTCTCGAACTTACTACCAAATTTTTGATTTATGGTTGTCAAGTATTACGTAGCGCGTCATCCTATTTGAATTACATCTCCCCCAGATAAGTGCCATCACTATTTTCAAACAAGAAATAAATGATCTCGATATTATATATAAACAGTAATGCAAGCTCCAGCTTCATTTCTAAAAAATAGGGCTTAACGCAGTCATTAGCGTGTGAGTTGGAGCAATAGGTAAGTTTTTTTTAGAAGTTAAGGTGTTGCTGGGACAATTCATTTTTTCTCCTTTTCATTAGCTAGTTAGCTAACTCTTTTATTTCCGTTACCTATCCCTTTAAAATTTTTTTTGTTATTATTTCTCTGACCATCTTTTTTGAAAATTTCTTTATATAGTGAAATTCATGCATTTACCACTACAAGATGTCTTAGATAAGCGTACAGCTTGTCTTGAAACTTCTTCAACAATTTTGCTTTGTTTAATAAATATCTATCATTCTAAAATAAAACCTTATTTAGTATTTTTTTTTATTTTACCAGAATAAATGTTTGTCCTTGATAAAATTTTATATTTAGTGTATAGAAATATACAATAAAGAAAGGAATACTAAATTACACTTTAATATAGTAAAATGGCAAAAAATGCATTTAAAAACTTTTATAATTTCCTCAGACAAATATATAAATGTCATCCATAACACTTGTGTTCTGGTAACGTTCAATAAAATGAACTAAAAAAGAACAATATGTACGATTGCAAATGCAAATTAATGGTGAGCGAAAAAAGTTTTCGAATGATCAAACAATCAACAACTTGAGAACTATTTTATAGTTCAGAGATTTTACAGTGAATTCTATTGCACAATATTACTTTTGCTTTTAACTGTGAAGCAGTAATAGAATTTTAATATTTAAGCTTTATTTTGACCAAGAAGAGTTCAGAATTACAATTATTACAAGAATAATTGCAGAGTGTGGTGTGGATGTTTATTCTCCTTTTTTGTAGAGCAACTTTTCTAGATATTTTATCTTTTTAAAATATACTTTTATTATTTGCATATACTTATGCATAAATTTTTGCTTTTTTATTTCTGCTGCAGCATTTTGTTAAATTGCTTCAAAGAAATCTCATCAGAATAATTACATAGACTACATATGTTTGAATGCTTAAATATTAACTTTGAAAAGGAAATTAGCTTGTTAATTGTCATACTTTCTTTTTAGTTTAATTTTCCTTGTAATCAAACAAATTTTATTTTTTTTATTTTTTAAATTAAATTCTTGCATGCATCTCCACATGTTTTTTAAAATTGAGAATAAAATCCCCAATTATTAATCAATTTTCATGATTTGTACCTTCCCATATTCTTAAGTTATTTAGCTCTCAAAAAAATTTGCAAAATAAAAAATATTTACTTTTGCTTTTTATTTTATTTTTAAACTGAAAAAATAAAGGAATCTTGTTAGAAAAAACGTTCTGCGCTCTTTAATATTTGAATAAGTCCAAAAAGATAAAGTAATAAAAAAAAAAATTTGAAATATTTAAAATATAATTTCGTTACGCATCTTTTGGTAAATAATCGTATCAATAATTTATTTAGTAACAAGTAAAGCTTTAATAAATTCAAAAACTATGCAATGTTTTTAGAACAAAAATACCAATTAACGTTTTGTTTTAAGCAAAGCCCACGACTTCGTACGCGTATCATTTCTAATTTTATTTAAAATTCAAATTTAGAAAAATACGCTTTTAAGCATTTATTGTTGAGTTCTGTAAACAGTGTTTAAAATTATCTATCTACAAAAATAAATTATGCTGATAGCTATTCAAGTACCATTATATCGGTAAAATTGGTTGCTTTTACGTTACGAAATGATTAATTAAAAAAAAGGTTTCTTTGTTTGACCGAGGTTCTAAGGGTCCATCTCACAAAATTATTCAAATCCATCCAGCAGTTTTGAAATGATATAAAAAGCTTCTTTTTTTAATTTTGGGTAAACTAAATAAAACCACAATTTTGGATTAAATTTTTATATATATAATTATTAATTATTTTTATAGAAAATTATAATTAATTATTCTTGACATCAAATTTTTGAGGATTGTTACCATTTTTGCTAAAAAATGAAGTTAAGCGCACTCGAGGCATCCCATTTTGGGCAATATTTTCCTATACCCCTAACCGGTAACTAAAGTAAAAAATTTAGTAAATGGACTTAACTTAAACATGAAATTTTTCTTTTCTCTGTTTTATTGCAAAGTTCATGGTTAATTCTCGTTTACCAAAAATCGAGAAAAACGCTAAGTGCTATACCCACTGTGCCACTCCTGTCAATTTTGAAGTCAACTATTTAGTAGCAGTGCCCACGACTTCGTGTTTGTGTCATTTCATTTTTCTTTAAATTCGCCTTTAGAAAAATGTGCTTTTAAATGTGTTTAACATTTGCATTTGGTTTTAACATTTTCATATTTCTCTTTTATGTCAATAATTTTTTTTTATTACAACTCATGAGAAAAGTTGCTCCACAATCTAAATGTTTAAATCGTATTGTCAACTTCATTTTGTTGCGAGAGATAATAATTGAAGCAGTATGCGAGTTCTGCTTACTTTAGCTAACGGTACGTGATTTGATCGAAAACACTGAAATAATGTGTCAATAATCAATGTGTGCTAAAAATAAAATGCTTAAACTGAATTAAGAAAATAAAAAAATGAAGAAACTAATAATGTTTAGAAAACAGCACATAAAAATTTCAACATCATATATATTTTTTTATTTAAAATGATTACAGCCTTATCTTTAAAAAATGTGCTTGTATTTCTTAAAGACTTGTTATAAATAATTCTTTTAAAGTTCTGCATTATTTTATATTAAATAGAAACATAAGTTCAAGTCAAATAAAAAGAAATTACGTCTTAAAAATAACAAAGGGTAAAATATGAAAATAAAAGCACAAAAAAACTTACCATAATACCCTGACATGTCCATTGGCACCACTTGTATTAGACGATAGCTCTTCACTAATTCGCGTAAAAACAATTGTGCCATGTAGAATAACAAAACAAGATGTGGATTGTCAGAAAGAACGCCATCAGCAGTAGCACTTTGTTAATGGTGAGACAGACATCAGCATAAAAAGGCCACCAAAAGTGGGTAACAGTAGTTGCAATAAAATTAGCAACGACAGCACATTGGAAATGAATCGTAGTGACAGCAATGAAAGTGGTTTTAGCACACACATACACGTTCACAGCATTCAATAACATTGAGAATTATAAAATAGAAAATAAGAAAAGAATAAAAGAATAAAACAGTAGGAAAAAATTGTTAAAATGATTGTAAGATTTGCCTTAAAAAGGAAAGAAACTTAAAGCATTAAAATAAAATTTATTATTGCATTAAGAAGTATTAAACGCTTTTTATGTTTATTTACTTTTTTCAATTTAATATCGGGTGAGGGTGTTAAATAAAATACAATTGAAAGGCTGAAAAACAATGTGATACCTGTAATATTTTCTATACGAAAAAACCACTTAATTAAATTAAAATAGAAAACAAAAGCTTTAATTTTAGACTTGTATGTAAATATTTCAAAAAAAAAAATACAGTCTTTGCACTTCACTTTTAGAGATGTATGAATATTTAGTTTCGAAATTTCGAAAAAAGGCAAATCAGCTCTACACCAAAAACTTTGAAAATGCTACGATAAATTTGAATCGCCTGAAAGATTAAGTTGATTAAAGAATTGGGATAATACTATAACAAGACTTCAAAAAGAACAAGATTAAGTTCCATTAAATTTGAAAACAGCTCTCATGTATGAGTAGGTATCTAAAAGTCTTTTTTGGAGTTACTCGGCCAAGTGCAGGAGAGAGCTAAGCAGCTCATCGGTGACAGTAGAATGTACAGCTCTATTGATTCACTGGAGCATCGACGCTAAGAGGGGTGTGTTTCACTGTTTTATCGTTACTACAAAGGAATGTGCCCTTATGAATTCAAGTAACTTGTTCCTGAAATCCATAATTTCGTAAGTGCAACACGTGCTTCAAGAGCGCATTCTTTTGTGGTCGATTGATGAATCGCAATATGCATTACAGAGAAAATTCGTTTCTTATCCAAACAGTTCGTATCTGAAATAAGCTCCCTGCAGGGGTCTTTCCTGTCACTTCAATGTGCAAAGATTCAAATTAAACGTCGTCAGCAACAGCTTCCTCTAGCGCAGTTCCTACAACCAAATTTTCTAGTTCTGGAGCAATGCGTTTCATAAGAAGGGGTCATCCCCTAAGTGCGGGTCCTAATACAAAAAAAAATATATATGCTTGACAAAACGGTAGAAGGAAACTCGTTTAACACAAATTGCCTTGTATCTTTGTATCTTGGATTTTGCACTGAACACTTTGGGATCTGGCGAATGGCGTTTTAAATATTTAAATCATGTAAATTTTATACGTTTTAAAACAAAAGCCACTCGGAATCATTAGACAGTCATCAGGCCATTATGTTTAAAAATTTAGTTTCTTTATACTTATACTATCAAACTAAAGTAAAGAAAAGCGAGTTTGTTTTACAACTTTTAAATTTTATATCTGTTTATTTAAATATTATTTGATTTATATATGTAAACGTTTGATATTTGTTGTAAAGTTGTTTGTATTTTGCATTGAAATCTCATAAAATATAAATCATTCTATCATCCTTTTTTTATTTTAACCAAAAGTTTTGTTTTTACAACAAAAGTTTTCTATTTGTATTTCTATTACATTTATTTGTCCATTAGTTCCATATGTTTACAAATTGTATTTATCTTTTGAAATTTTATTTACTTTTGAAAATAATAAATCAAAGTTTTAACGCTGGATAAACTTGAAAAAGTTAATTTATTATAGCAATTTGTCATATTCGACAGCACCTGACAACAGGATTGAAATTTATTCACGTTTAATTAGTGGTTGGCTGGATTTTAAATACGACAAAAAAATTGTTTTTTTTTTTTTTTTTTTGTTTAATTTATGAATAATGATTTATAAATTTCGCTTTTTAAGTAACGCATAAGTAAAAAAGATAATTATTTTGAAACACATTTTTTATCAAATCCTTGTAAGCCCTTAATACTGAGCTTAGAAGGCCATATCATTTTAAATTCTCTGTCGAAAGTAAAAATTTTACCACCATCGGAAGGAGAATTTTCTTAGGATTAAAAATATGTGATTAATAAAAAACTAAGTTTTTTTTAACACTATTCTTGAATCACTTTTTTTAGAAAATGATTAAATAATTAATATTTATTTTTTCATATAATAACAACAACTTTTTTTTAATTTTCGCATTAGAATTTTATACTTAGCTATAAAAAAATTTTACTTTATAACAAGCATTACTAGAAATGGGACTGTAAAATATATTATAGCCTTGTTCATTATATTTTATAATAAAAAAAATATTTTGAAGACAACATATTAAAAATGTCACAAAAGGCATCACTTATCAAATGTAATCTATCAATTCTGTGACGAAACGTACGCAATATAGAATTTTATTTGATTTGTACGTTCAAAAATAGTATCACGATTTTTAAAATTTGATAATGAAATTTTTAGCTGATTTTTCAATTATACTTTTCTTCTGTCATTAAATATATTTTTTTTTTCTTCATCAAAAGTGTTTCACCTTTACATTTCTACAGGAACATTATTCTTTAACTCTGCCTGGTTAAACTTCATTAAAATGATTGACTTTGAAATTATAAGATATTACAATACGAACTCATTGTTATCATTTAAAATGTTAGCGGGTACAGAGACGTCATCAGTTTAGATATAAAAAATAATTGTCAATTTATTCATATAAATTTAAAGCAGATACATATTTTAACTTAATCAGAATTAAATGCTTACTGTAAATTGTCCTGGTTTATTGTTTCAAAATATATTTTAAAAATACTAGCCATGTTATAATTTCATTAAAATCTATTCACTCAAATAAACAAACTTACAAGAGATTTATAACATACTAGCTGAAGCGGCAAACTTTGTACCGCTCCCTCCGAGTATATAAAAAAAAAAACGTATCCTATATGTGTTTTAAGGTACGCAGATCTTTTTTAATTTAAAATTTTATCAGTCGTGACGTTTCTTAGGTGTGGTATAAATTTTTCTTTGGGTGAGCCATCCTTAATATTTAGGAGTATGAAAAATAAATGTTGACCGATTTTCTAACGTTTATTTCAACACTGGCTGGACAATTGAAAAAAATATTAAGAAAATATTGATGCAAGTACAAAGTCAAAAAAGGGGGCATTAAAATAGGCTTGTAAAAAAACGTATGCTATTAATCCCACCGAAATCTTAATTATATTATGTGAAAATTTAAAAAAAATCAGTCTAGCAGTTTTGCCTACCTGAGGGGGCGTAAAAGAACGCGTGGGTTTTAAATGTATGAAAAATAGATTTTTACCGATTCTTAGACTTATGCGACACTCTCAAAAAATTTGATGAAAATCGGTCGAATTATTTTGGAGCAGCTTAATCACAAACAACGCGACACAAGAATTTTATATATTAGACAACGGCAAGACGCAAAATCGATTTATTCGCAAAATAATTATTAAAAGATGCTGAAAAAATTATAAAGGAAAGTTTCCAACCGCTTTAGCTTTTAAACGAGAAATTTTTTTTGAAAATTGCTTTAAAGTCTGCTTTTCACACACCAAAAAACCGATATAAAGTTGGTATAAGGGGAAGAATGAAACCACTGATAGCTTTGCATAATTAAAAATAAAAAAAAAATTAAGTCGAGTAAAGATACTAGCCCAACTGGGGGTGGGGTAAAAACGGTTGATTTCAATACCTCGTGTCCTTACCGTAGACACATGTTTAAAGCTGAGTGAACCTAATATGAGAGAACCATATACACGGACTTGATAGCTTCTGAAAAATTAAACCAGATTCCTGCAGTTCATCAAGCCTAAAAGGAATTGTTACAAACTTCGGTACGGCAGCAGTTAAATTGATAAAGCTCGAGTTCGAAGGTTCAACTTTGGCTTACATTGTTTAGGCTCACACACATGTAAGTAAATAGTTTTAAAAAGATGTCAAAGAAAAATTAAGAAAAACAATACGGTTCAATACTTTTTATCTAAGCTTTTAATATATCTCGACTTAAAATGCTTAAATTTGTGCCAGAATTGGATAAAGTCGTATCTCAAGCCTTAGTGAGATTTTCCAAAGGATCAAATGTTGTTTACAACATCGTATCGATTTACTACATAAGCTCGATGGGAAATTTTCGAACATATTTTAATATTTAAACCCTTTCTTAATCTAACAAGAGTTAAATCCATGATAAATATTTGTGTTTAAGTTTCCTTTCTGCTTGAAATAAAACATTTTTTTAACATTTCTGAAAAAAATGTGCTTTTAAAGTTTCCTCTTACTAAATTATTTAAAAAGCAAAAGCTTAACACCTGTTGAGCTCAATAGTAGATTAAATAAAAGAATTGAAAATAACTGTTTAACAAACAAGTTTTCTTTAAAACTTTAACAAAGTATCTCAAGAAAGAAAAACAAAAATTTTTCAGCACGTAGAATATGAAAAAGAAAAGCAGAATTAAATAAAATAACAAAAATAGAGAAAGCAAAAATATAAAAGAGAAAATTTACTTACTTTTTCACTTGTGGCATTAAAATTTGTTCGGTCCTCTTAAAGGCTTCTACACAGGTACGACGCAGTTTACGTATTTTTTCACGTAATTCTGGACAGTCTTTAGATTGGCCAACGTGTATTAACAGATCACGAAATAACGCCACGTGACTATTAATTTCCATTATGAGCTGAAAAAAAGATTTCCATAAAGTTTAACTCTCAACAAAATAAAAACTTCTTCAAAATGACATGATTGTCACATTCATTATTCTTTTTGTTTTGTGTTTATTTGCAAATTGTTCAAGGCTTTTAATTGCTATTTGTATATGACAACACATTGTTATTCAAAGCTTAAATACGAAGAAGTTTTTTATATTAACTTTACTATCACAAGGAAAGATTTATAATTAATAACTAAATTAATTCTGGTAGTAAGATATTGAAAAAAAATATATATATTGAAAAAAGAACTTTGTTTATTTTTTTCTGCCGGTGCTTATTGCATTGTGGATTAATTTAAAATTGCAGATTTTCAGGGTTTTGTTTTATTGAAGGTCTCGCTTCCTTATCATGCCTTATTATAAGCAAAGCTTATAATAAGGCGTTACTGTGTTACTCCGGCGGGACACAAACTTCCCAGTGCCTTGTTTGAGTAAACCTTACAAATCCAAACCACTTATGCTGTATCTAAGCCAGTCGACTTCTTTTATCCCATAGCCACGTCCCGTGGGGATACTATAAGTCTGGTCGAGCTAACATAGGTTCAGATATAGGTGCTCTCGGGGTATAGGCAATGCAATTTCTTTACTTGTCGAAAGACTGAGTTAAAAAAGACTAGAGCCTCGAAAACCGGTAGCCCATAAAAAGAATCGCCCATCTCTATACCCGGTTATACGTAAGCTTACTTTGAGGTACACGCGGTGGTTTTTGGTAAAGGTCGGTTATCAAATGTGCTGTTGTACTCAACATCCGGGATTGCATAATCTCCAACCCTCAACAAGGAAAAGAATATGGTCCTGGCAAGCTATGTTCTTGAAATTTCAGCTCTGTTGGCTACGCCAGCAGAGGGCGATAGCCGACGCTTTGAATATTAGTGGTAAGACCACCATCAGGCTAAGGCCAACACAGCCAGGTACTGACGTTAATCATGATCGCATATCCTATAGCCATAAAGTTTATATGCCATGTGATATTTTTATGCTGTTACTTCCTTCCCTACTCTATCGAATATAAATTTTTCCTCTTTATTATAAAGGGCGCCTTGGCAAATGTGCTATTTGTTATTACATTATATTACATTGTCTTAAACGCTCGTATTAACATTTAGGAAAAGTGTAGTGTATCCTTATAAAAATAAAATAGAAAGTTAAACAGCATTTACACTATGAAATTTTTCATGAAACTAGCATGAAATTTTTGCTTGTTGATAAAGCAAGAGAGGTAGCAATATGGTATTACTTGAATTTTGGGGGGATGTTACTGTTGCTTATGTTTATTTTAAAATAACGCATATGCATATACAATGCCCCAAAAGTTGCTAGTGTAAATCTGAACTTATACGAGAATATAATTTTTTTCAAAAAACTTACTGGGTAAATCCAATGGTTTTATTAATGCATTCATTACAGACATTAATTTAAATTATAAATTTTGGCATCACATATGTATATAAGGTCCTTTTCGAAAGTTTGTCATGCTAAAAAAAAATTTGTGTATTTTCTTTATAAAGAAATATGAAGAAAAAAAATAGTTACTGGATGTTTGCTGTTTTTTTGTATTAAAACCTGTTGAGTTTTTATTGTCTTATTGCTTTGATGATTCAATGTAGTGCTCATTTAATCAACTCGGCAATAGATATAAGACTTTCTAGTTTTGAATACAATAATTGATTAAAATCCACTGATGAGCTATATGAGCAGTAGCGAAAAAGCCATTCGGATATGCTTTCCCCGCAGTAATACATTTCATTTTGTAGTTTTAAATAATACATATTTCATGAGAATATCATGAAGTAATTATGTTTCAAGAACTCAAGCGTAATTTAAGTAAATTTTTTTAAAGAAATTTTTATTTGCCCTTGCAATATGTTTCTTGTTTTTTTAGGCAACCTTCCGTAAAAAAACTCTTTCTAAATATTTAAATTAGTTACTAATATTTAAAATAAGTAAAGTAACAAAAAGTTATACAACCGTAAATCTAACATAAATAACAAAGAAAATATTTCCAAAGCCAATCCAAAGTGTACGCTGCTTTTTTATTGCATGTTAATTTTGGACTAAAGAAATTAAAAGACCAGGTCTCTAAGGCTTTTAAGATAAGACATCAAGTCTATTTGCCTTTTTCTTTTCAGTCAACATGATAAGAAAACGCGGAGCATATTTTACCAAAGATTACCCAAATAATATTCCATAAGCCTCGATAGATACTGAGTTCTGTCTCTATCAACGTGTTTATTATATTCGCAGCCTGATTCTTCTTTAATGCCTGAAAAAGTATTAGATGCTAATGAAGTAGTGGCACAATTAATTGTTTATTATAACATAGGTCCAGATAACGAAGAAATCTGACACACAATGTACTATTTGAATGCAACGAACACATATTTTTATTTTCATATCAATTATGTGTGACTCTAAATTTTGTACTTCGCCGAAGACACTCACGGATGTGTTATTTTTTAATGTTATAATGCGAACACATACACAAGATGTACATGTGTACCTATACTTTTCGTTCGTGTACGGCAAAAAAGCACATGAGCAATAATTAACGCATGATTTTAAAATTAGTTTGTCATTGGGGAGAATGGGTTCACATTAACAAAACGGCTTGATTACGGTACGTGTTTTTTTTTATTAATTTTTGTTTTTTATAGCTTCTTATAATAATAAGTATTTTAAGCATGAATAGTATTCAATTATATTTATTTTCTGTAACAAAATAGAACTATATTTTTAAACTTTTATTGCGAAGGTGAAAACATCTTATTTTATACCATTTAGTATTAAACAGAGTTTCTATGAGTCAAAACGTTATACCTTAACTCCAATAAACGAACATATTAAAAATGCATTATAGATAATAAGTATAAGAGAAGCACTGATTTTTGAACTACTTCATTCTTATACCCTTCATCACAAAAATTGTATAATGTGTATAAAGGATATATCTAAGTTTGTCAACCCGTTTGTAATTTTTACAATATCCATAGCCGACCTTATAGATGATATATATTCTGAGTTCTTATGCATAACGAATTCCGTCTGTCCGTCCGTGTTAGAGTTGCAAAGAACTTTGCCAAGGTACTAGATGAGCTAGTGAAAATTTAAGTATGCTTAGCAGGGTGCTAAACAGCACACCTGCGTTTTATTTTTTCATATCATTTGGAACAATAAAATAACTCTTATTTAACAAAAAAAAAAAAAAAAAAAAAAAAAAAAAAGCAAAAAAAAAATATATATATAGAGCGATAGAGAATAAGAAAAATAAGAAAAAATCGTTAACTGAAAAAGTTGCGCTCGCCCATATTTTTCGAGTTATGGGCCTTTAAAATTTTCATAAATAATTTCGATTGTCAATATGGGTTCATGTAAAGGCCTTTGAAGAAATCTTTCTTGAAATACTAAAACTGCTTAATCCATTTAGAGCCGATGACATTTTTATGTAAAATTTACTTATTTTATTTTCGAATTCTCTAATTCTTTACTAAACTAAATTTACATACATGGTGAAGGGTATTTAAGATTCGGCATAGCCAAACACAGCACTCTTGCTTGTTTTTTTTGCTGTGAAGTATTAAACATATGATGTGTGTAATGCAAATTCATCCTAATCCATCCCTACAAGACAAAATTCTAATCTTTCGGCAGATGTTTGTATATTAATTTCGAACTTTGTTGTTTTATCCATCTAGAAATATATTTAGCTTTACTTTATTTATTTCGCTAAACTTTTTCTGTATTGTGAAATTAAAAAAGTTTTTTTCTTTGCTAATAAAAGTTTTATTTACAGTTTCGTGTGAGACATTCATAGATGAAATTGTATGAAGATCTTTTAGTTATTATTTTTTATTTATTCTTTATATTTTCTTCATTTTTCTTTTATTTTTGCGTTTATTTTCAAGGCACATAATTTTTTGAAAATTAACACATATTTAAGTCTATTGATCAAAGTGCTTTTATGAACATAAGTAATTCTTTTATAAATTAGTTTTGTTATGTAGAAGATGCTAAAATAATTAAGAAAGAACGTTTTTAAGTTAAACAGGGTATATTTAAAGAAACTGACTTAAAATAAAATATTATTTGCTACAAGCACCAAGAGCAAGAATTAAAATTAGAACTGATAGCTACTGTAGATATGCGCTTAATGCATTTCAATTTTTTATTTTTATATTTAGAAAAGAGAAGCTTCGAAGCAGCTTTAAGCAAATAAAAAACAATTTTGTTTATTTTTTGCACTCAATTTATTATTTGTTAAGAAGTTAGTAAAAGCAGATAAGAAACTACGGTTTTTCTTTTATCTTTAATTTTATTTAAAAGATTTTTGCTTGTTTAATTGCTTAATTTAATTTTTCGCATGTAATTAAATTTCTATAACCATTATCCTTTCAGATCGTAATACATCGATTGTGCAGGTAACATTCGATCGATTTTCACTTTTATTGAACCAATTGCCGATTGCGCTGATTTTTCTTCATGTTTTTTCTTACATTATTTTGCTGCTCTTGAATTATATTGCAGAATTCTGCGTCACATTTTAGCTTCGTCAAAAAACAGAACTGCAGAAGTCAATTACGTTTTGTTTAAAACGAAATAGTAAAACAAAGTGAGCTTTGTTATTATTATTCTTTAGATGACTAAGTAAATAACATCCAAAATGACCACAATAGTTTTTAAATAAGAGAGGGCTAAAAAATCTACTAATGGATGTATAAGAAACTATAGGTGGGCGAGAGCCACATAACTAAAAGTATAGGTGAAAAAAGTTGATTTATTAAACGTGTATTTTAGAGAGGAGTCTTCTGCCGCAATATCACGAATAACTTTTAAAATAAACTTAAAAAAAAAAAACATTCATGTTTTTTTAAGGATGTGAAATAATTTAATTTCCATTAATTTTTTTTTAAAGACCCATTATTCAATAAATATAAAAATAAAAAAATTTACACTTAATTTAAAATAATTATCTACTTTACAATATTGGATTGGTTAAATAATAAGTTGATAGTCCTCAAAATGGGTTCTTATTAGATTTTTTTCATTAATCAGATTCCATAAAATAAAACAATTTGGAAGGATTGGTATCTTTCCATGGCATAACAGATGATTTCAAGGTTTAAGCTTAATTTGTAAAATGATAGTTTTAGAAGAAATTTTTAATAAAAAAATAAATATGTCAAAAGGGAATCTAAAAAGCGTAAAAACGTTGCTATCAGAAAACTTTAATGCTAACGAAAATTAACACTTTATTTCAAAAATAATTTTTGAATTGCTGCCGAAAATGAAGTAATCATTACAGAGAGTTTTATATTTGAGAAGTTTTTGTGAGAAGGTTTAATAAAAAAAGAAATGTATATTTCAGTTCTGTTTTAAATGCGGAATTAATTATCTTTTCTAAAAAACAATGGAAGAATGTAAACAGTGTATACTTGTTTAGGCAAAGAATGTTTTCCCAATGCATGAGCACTATTGATATCAGTAACTATTGCTTATAAATTAGGAATTGCGTAACTGTTGTTGTTTCAGTGCAGTACGGTTAATTATAATAACTGCTTAACACCAGAAAAATGCTTCGAAATAGTTAAAAACTACTTTAAAAATAATAAATCTATTTAAAGGGAAGTTTTATCAAAGGCTTATGTTGAAAGATAGAATTGATTTGTGCTTAGGTAGTTACGTTCATAAGCAAAATTGCCGTATGTGGCCGTTAACAAATCAACAGTTTACACGATTTCGAAGTAGTAGCTGCTATTGCGGTAAATGGCTACCAATCCCTGCTGACTTAATCTTTCTTCTCAAATATTATTCAACTAAACGCCAACGATATTTGACTCCAACAAGCAGATAGTACGCTTAATAATTGGTTTATCGCAAGTTTAATTTAATGATACTTTTAAACACCTTGGTATAAACAAAAGTGTTTATAAGAACTTGTCTTCTAGATGAAAAAAAAAATATGTCCAACAACATTTTAATTGTTCCCATGTCGCTAAGGCAACACTCAAAATTAAACGAAGTAAAAGTTTTAACATACTAATTTTTTCGTTAATCTAGAATTTATATCTCTATACAATTTGAAAAAGACTGTTCCTCTCTGCTGCTAATTAAATCACTTGTTTTTTAGTTAAATAATATAATAATTTAAGTAGAATATTGCTAAGTGTTATATCTGACTATTCTTTACAAAAGTACGATTTATTCTCATGAAAATCTGTTAGAATCGCTAAAAAATGTGTTTAGGTGCTACACTGTCACAAATAAAATGCAACTCAAAAGCCAACTCTGATCGTACAAAAGTTTTTATTCACGAAATTTTCAAGAGACAAACTTGTCCACAAGTCACACATCTTTTTTTAATTCATTTTGTGATATCGCTGTTTTTCTTCTTGCGATAAAATTTCATAAGATAGCCGTTTTGAAATAAATGCAAATTCTTTAATATTTTTAGTGTCATGATAATTAAAATAATAAATAAAAATAAATGAACTATAAAAGAAAGATGTTATATATATTTCTTTCTACTGTGAACATATAAAAAAATGTTTCAACCATTTAGAAAAAATATTAATCTTTTTTAACTGTGATGATCTCTCGAATATAAAACATGCATGTTTAAATATTTCTATTTTAATGAGCCAGTTTTCTTTATTGTATTGTGTCATTAAATATCAGTCTTTAGCAGTTTTTGTTGCTATTAGCAGTAGATATTAAAGATGGAATTGTTAGCCAAAACGAAAAATAATATTAGGAAGATAAAAGGGCGCATTACATTTTTTTGTGTTATTAGTTATTCTTTATTATAGAAATTAAATTATTTTAAGATGTGTCCGCTTGTTATCTTTTTTGTTTTTGTTTTTTTTTTTGTTACTTTTGCCAGCATAAATACAGGCTTCAAAAATTGTACATATTTAAAGAAAATTCTGAAAGTTGTATGACTTTGAGTCATACCATACCAAGTTCCTTAGTCTTGGCCAAAAAAATGTAATTAATTAAATTATATAGAAGAATTTGCTATTGCAATAAAAGAAAATAAAATGTCGAAAAAAGTTTTTAAAATGTGAGAGTGAATTCTAATCTAGTAAATGTAAAAAAAAATTGTAATTAGTTAGAATAAATGAATATAAAATATTTTTAAAAATGTTGAGAATGAAATAAGAAGCGAACATTTTTTGTGACTTATATGATTACAACTACTTTGCAGTTTGAATTTTAAGTTAAACTTTTAGCAAATGGAAAATATTACATCCTTAAAAACATTAGATAAAATGGGCAAGACGAGTATTTAAAATATAGCTCATAATTAAGAGATACTAACCAATATGAAAAGAATTAAAAATTAAGGATTCCAACTGCCTTAAATCAAGCAGAAATAAAATATGCATTAAACTTTTTACTTTAAGCGCCAAAAATCAACTATTAATAATGGGCTAAAAAATCTAAAGGAAAATCTGAATATCATAAGCGAAAAAACTCGAGAAACATTTGTAAGAAAGCAAGCAAAATGAGACTTTCAGGTAAGCGATCATACCAATTATTCGCGTACTGTAGTTTCAAATGACCCAAAGAAATTTAATTATCAGATGCAAGAGAAGAAGATCTATTTGTAAATCAACAACAACATAGAAATAGTGAATTTATGGTCACAATGAATTTAGAAATTTAAAGTAAGGATTTTACTGGGGAAACTTAAAAAACTCTACTAGAATTTGCTTTCCGTTATATAATTTCTGGTTGCGGAAAGAATTTATTGAATCTACGGAAAGAAGATTCTACCACACGTAAGATCAGAGTTGTAAAAAATTTATTTCAAACCAAAATGTTTGTTTTCTTAATTCTCCCGACTAAATCATAATTGAAAATAATTGAGGTTGGCATTCCTCCAAGTTTTCTGAAGGGGAAAGATTATTTACAAATTAGGAATCCTTGACTTAGGACATTAAGAATCCGTAGCAGGATTTTGTTTTTTTTTTATTTTAATTTATTTTATCGTCCAATAAATAACTGTATACTTGAAGCTACCTTAAGCACTTCTACCAGTTAGTAACCGCTAATGAAATTTTTAATGTATCATCAATAGTGTTATCAACATTTAATAAGGTAAGTGTTAATTGGCAACAAATTATTTATATACAACATTCTCACTACCACATTTCGTTTTTTAAGTTTTATTATTCTGTGTGCAATAAAAATATTTTTCTAAATTTTTTTACATCAAATTTAATTTTTATTATTGATAAGCAGTGCTTACGATTTCGTCCGCATGTCATTTATAATTCTCTTAAAAATCAAATTTAAAAAAATGTGTTTTTAAATATTTATTGAAGAGATTTGTAAACAATGCTACAAATTTGCCCTGTAAAAATAAGATGTGCTGGAAACTACTTTAAAACTATTATATCGGTTAAATTTGGTGCTTTTAAACTTGTATCTCTATTTGCTATACCAAGCTTGTTATTTTAACGAAACAAAAAGTATTTTTTTTTTGGAATCAAGGTTCTTAGAGACCTCCACACAATATGTTATTTAAATCCATCCAGCAGTTTGTTCGTGATATTATTGTTATTAATATGTTTTTTTTTTCTCTAAAATGTGTTTCAGCGGATTTTTTAGATTAAATTTTATGTAAGCTAATTAAAAAAAAATAATTAAATGTTAATACTAAAAATAATAATACTAATGAGATATATAATAAAATAAATTTCTCAAAAAAATAATTTGAGAAAATTTAAATTTCTCAAACATTTTCTTCTAAGAAATTGTATGGATAGATTACAATTATTACCAAATTCAAATTAATTGAAAAATATTAATTCATCAGAAAAAGGTTTAATTTTATTTCTTTAAGTCATTTTATGACATTCAACAGTAAGGTTTCATAATAACGTGCAAGCTTAGGATATAGATTATTAGACTCTATTCTGAACGAGCCTTATCATAAATCAGCACTAAAGCTTGCAACATGTTAATTTAGTTTTAAGAAAATTTTAAATGGTGCAGATATATGAATTTCCAATTTAATTTACAATGTAAAAGTATGTTAATTTGTTATACAGGAGCATTAGCAATTAAAATTGTTCCTTTTTTATTTCGCAAGAATTAGCAACAAAAACAAATAAAAAGTCTTACATGCCACAATATTGCATTTTATTGCACGCAGAGCAATTTTTTTCATTTTAAAGAGTTGTTAGAATACAGAGCATTTTATCGTTTGAAAAAAATATTAAATATAATTTATTTCTTTATTTATAAATGTAAAAAAAATTTTTAATTCATAAGAAATGTTTTTAAATAGAAAAGTGACTTTTTCTTAAAACTAAATAAATACTCATTGTACAGTCTTCTGTTGCAGTTGTAATGTACGTATGATTAATATTAAATGCACCATCAAAAAGTAACATCAATCATACGTAAATGTTAACAAACACAAAATGACTAAACGGTAATCGCTAAACGACAGGTTGTATTTAAGTTTACATATGGTTAATTCTGCTGACAATTATATCAATTCAATGCGAAGAATTACAATTAAAATTACTGCTAGGGAAAATAAAGAGAAAAACTGCCTTTATTACACAAAAAAACTATTTGCTTTTGAAATTTTTGTCTTTAAAAATAATTTGTTCAATTCACAACCTGTTGTTATGTGCTAAGAAATCGGATTCAACAATAGTTGTACAAATATTCTTCTTTTTTTAAATACTTTTGTGACATTTTTATATCTTTACCAAAATTCGTAATATAGTTTTGTTGCGTAAAAAAAATATTGGCATATTTTTGGTAAGTTTACTTGATTTTTTTATTTTAATTTTTTACATGTTGACATTTTATAAATTAAAGAAATAGAAACTTCAACAGAATGTTCACAACTACTTTTGTTGTATTCGAAAAAGTATAAAACTTTATATAAACATGTACAAAGCGCACTACTTAAATACAGCTTTCTGTAGCTTAAAAAAATCTAGTTTCCAAAAAAAAAAAAAACTAATTATTAAATACACCCACATTATTAACTAACGATAATAACTTTACTACATAATTACTTTTTGAAAAAAAGGAGATTTTTTTAAATAACGCACAGTGTATTCATAAAAAAATCAAATACAAAATATCACCTAAATAACATTATTATTTTTTTAAGCTTTAGTATAAATTTTTATTTTGCATAAATTATTTGCATTTATGCACAATTTTTTCAAGCTTCATCTGATAATATGATTTTTTAGAAAAAGCAGCGTTATATTACTAAAGCCATTAAAAATTGGAATTAGTAAAAAATGTCTGGTCCTATAGAGCAAAAATAAAAATAAGTGTTAAACTACAACCAGTTTTTAATGAGATACCTCGTCTATAATTTTCTAGCTAAAATTATTTGTAATGTTTGTCATTTGGAAAAAAGTTTGATTTTAAATTATTCGCAGTTAAATATTGAAAATTACAGTTTTTATTCTAATAAAAATTGCATTGTCCTGTGCTTGGAAAAGCTGCCTTCAAATAATTTTCTTGGTTAAGATCCACACGGTCAAATGTAAAAGACAAAGCCTTCTCTGCATGTATAAAAAATATTTTATTAGTACATTATATTTTATTAGAGCATTTGTCTTGTGAGCTGACAAACATAAGATTTTCTATTGAAATAAGTACCATGTTTTGAAGTGCGAGCCTCTAACTTTCTAAGCTAACTGAAGGAGAATATACCAATTATCCATTATCCACTACTTATCTAATTTTAATACTTCTGTACTTGACAAAATGCTAATCTTGCGTGACCACATAAATAAATTTAACAAAGAACATTTAGCTCTGGTAAGTTGTGCTTCAGTTTGAAAAAAGCTATAAATAAGCGGAAAGTACTTAAAATTATTGTATGAAAAAGAACCGTTTTTTTACTAAACATTTATTTTCTTATTTTCTAACTGAATTCTATTCTTTCAACAATCTTTAGATTATTTACTTAAAGTGAAACTTTTCCTTAACAAAACTGTATTGTATTGTTGACATGTTAACAATGTTTAACAATATAAGCATTGTGATGAAATAAATGCACAACTAACTTCATTCGTTACATACTTCAAACGATACCGAACAATTATTATATTTTTACATAAGTATAAGTACTTTACAACAACAATAATACAATAAATGCGTTGCTTTGTATTAAAATACAATAGCATACTTGTTCACTAACAGTCACACAGTTACTCTCACTGGCTCTAAAACATTCTTATAGAAATCCTTGAAAGACAATTAATTCTTTATAAAATCTTTGACACAAAATAAATTTTTATAACATTAATACATATTCAACTGAAAATCAGTTTAAATGTTTGAGTCAAGGCCAAATTCGAAAAGAAGATAACATAGGAAAAAACTCTAATTCACATTAGAGCTAATAAATATTTATATGTATTCGACTTGTTTTGTTAGAGTTTCTATACACAAATTAAAAAAAAAATTTTACAATATCTTAAGATCGATTTGTCACTTCTTTTTAAAATAGGCAGATGGTACTATTTAAAATGCCTTCATCTAGACGGCTTTAAAAACCAATGTCACAAAATGTAAAGATATTATAAAGTGTTAATTTTTATCAACGCTGACTTTAATATTGATTTTATGTATAAACTTTGTAGCCTTCTTATTACCACGTCCAACATTATCTTCAAGACAATTTAGTTTTAAGGCACAAAAATAACCTTAGCTCACATAAATATTCTTCAAAAATACTTGTAAAAAAATTGAATTGTAAATATATTATTTTTATTTAATTGGAATTCTTTTATTTTTTAATTTTTTCTTTTTTAAATAAATACTTGGACATCTTTTCAAATGGCAGATACTTATAAACAATAATATAATTCCAAATTAATAATTGCGCCGCCTTAACTGAGTTGCAGCTAGGGTTTGGGAAACGGAAAAAACTATCCCCAATTTCTCATGAAAATTCTGGCTAAATTCCCGAGAAACAGGAAGCTTAAAATCATTAGCACTTTAAGAAAAATACAGTGATTGTTTTTAAAATATTTTGGTTGTGACATATAAAAATTTTCAAATATCTCGTTTTATTTCGTTTTTAATTTTGATGTTGGTGTAGATATCAGTCTATATGGAATACAAAACACATATTTTTTGAATTTTTGTCTGTCGGTTCACCCGTTTATATGTCTATGTTCCCATCACGTAAAAACTACTGAATGGATTTGAATAAATCTTTGTGACGGGGACCCTTAGAAACTCTGATCAAATATGGAATACATTTTATTTCATAAAAATATGTGATTTTGTAGAGAAGCTAGGGAAACCAATGTAAAGTCACCCGTATAATTGATTTAAATTTAAAAGAAATTTGAGTTACTTGAAGCCATTATCATTTGAAATACAAATTTGGATAACCCTTTTAATGCATTTTTGAAAACCTACCTCAGTAGAAAGTCAAAAGATTTTTTCTATTGTTAAAAATTTTGCAACGAAAAAAAGCCACAGTATGTTTAATGAATTGTTAAATGCAGTTCTAAAATCCTATATTGCAAAATATAATTAATAAAATATATTTTCTGTATTTTTTTTTTTTTTAATTTTTATAAGCGGTTTAAACTATTATTAAACAATTATTTGTAATGTGTATTCATTTGGTCACTTACTTTGTTGTTGGTTTTTTTTAGTTTCTTAACTTCTTGCTGTTAGACCTGAATTTTTTTGTTATAAATAAAAATACCTTTTATTTACAATTTTTCCCGACGTTTCGTAGATCTTTTGTCTGCTTTTTCAAGGGATCGTCTATTTAAATAATAAAACAATTATTACAATAAATTTTTTACAAAAAGAACAACAAATTACTTACAAAATTGTGGGATTTTACATTTAAACAAAAATTTAAAACATTTGGACTTTTAAAAATTATTTAAAAACAAAACAAAAAACAAAAATAACAAACACATCTTAAAATTTAATATCACAGTTTATTTAAAAATTATTGCTTAAAACCACTCTGTAGCTTGCGTTTATGTTGTCTGTATCTTCTTTCAGGTTCATTGTTTTGTGTATTTTCTGTTGTATACGTAAGCTCTCGATTGTGAATCGCTTTTTTTCAATGTTTTCTATGTCCAGTATTTTAACATTATCAATGTCAGCTGTGTGTCCAGTTTGTAGTATGTGTTGTGCGAGTGCTGTTGTTTCTTTTTTCTTTGCTATGTCGATCTTATGTTCTCCCATTCTTGTTTCTAAACTTCTTTTTGTTGTACCAATGTATACAAGTTTGCAGTTATCATTATTTCCACCCTTGCATTGGATTTCGTAGACAACATTGCTTTTTTGTTTTTTATCAATTGGTGTTTTTGTTTTTGAAAAAATTGTGTTGATTGTTTGGTTTGGCTTGTAGGCGAAGCATGCGTTTGTTGATTTGATTATTTTTGTTATTGCCTTATTATCGATGAGTTCAGGTCTAACAGCAAGAAGTTAAGAAACTAAAAAAACCAACAATTATTTGTAATGTTTGTTTGTGTTTTAATAAAACTATGAATTTTTTTATAATTTTTCGTTAATAAACTTGTCTTGTTAAAGAATTGATTTTTTCCGGGAATATCAAGAAATTCCGGGAATACAATAATTTTTTCCTGTTTCCCGGTAAATAAAAAAATCCAAGAAACCCCAAACCCTTTTTTTTATAATGATTTTTACTTATTTTTTTTTCGGAAATGTATTATTTTTTTGCGTGTAATATTTTTGCCTTTGCTGCAGAGTATACTCATCTGCTTTTAATTGTTATTGTTATTAATAATATTTGTAATAACATACAAGCCCTAAATAAACAATATTACACTGTAATGTTTACATGACTTACTCCATTGGGCTCTGAAAAACTCCCCTGTAGTTCACTAATTTTAATAAAATCTAAATAAGATCAAAGTTGATGTTATACAAAGATATCGACAAAGATATTGGCTCTGCAGCCAAATTTACTTAACATTTAAGTACATAAAATGAACATTGTATAAGCAAGAGATAGTTTTAATAAGTAATTAATTACAAGCAATAAAAAGGGGGCAAATATAACAATGACTGTTTTCAAAAACTGCAAGATAAAATAAAAACTAATATATAAAAACTAATATATATATATATATATATATATATATATATATATATATATATATATATATATACTATCATATGCTTTGTTTTTTCTTTAATTAACTAATTAAGAATACACTGTATAATTTATAAAAATATAAGAAGAGCTTTTTAATACCACATAAATTCAAGTTTGCTGCAATAATAAAAAAAGTTTCAAAATGTATACTATAATAGTTTCGCAGTGTTTGGTTATTTTTGTGTAAATAATACAAAACAACTAAGTAACTTGATGTGCGCATCTTTAAGAACGCAAATATCCGTAAACGTTTACACAAAACAATCTAAGATTAATGATACACGTACCCACAATATATTCAACTCAATGAAACTTGAAAGTAACTTTATCATCATTAAGTATTAAGTGCTATCCTTAAAGAGTTTTAAATGTAATTATTACGTAGCTGCTTCTGCTTTTTGTTTTTTAATTTAGTTTTATTGTTGGATTGTGGCATTAAATGTTACTACGCAATTAACTGAAAATAGAATTCTTTTTTTTCAATTAAGCAAAATTTTAAATTTACTAATGCAATCGACGCGCGAATTATTTTTCCAACTAAGTATCTATTAATATTAAAGTTAAAAATCTAATTAAAAAATTTCGATAGAATGATCTTTTATAGATAAATAAAAAATTGTGACTCTTATTTTTGACCGACACAGAGTCTGAGGTATTGAGTTATATTTAATTCCTTTTTTATTTAACTTAATGCAAATTTATTTAATGAATTTTATATAAATGATAATAAAAATTCTAAAACTGGGTACAGCCATCTATGCATACCGTATTGTTTTATAGTTGAAATCATCAGTACTACCAGAAGCATACCTTTACAATATGCTAATATCGCTCGTTCGCATACTAGTATTACCAGCATAATGCCTGTCTTAAGATCGCGGCACATACTGCTGTGGTGAGAGTAACATTTACTACATATCCACCACCATTACCACTACGCGTACACAGTGCTAATGCCTACCAGTGTTTCCAACCTGCGACTACCAACACAAGGCTTGCAGTTTATATAAAATCACCAACTCAAATATAATGCAATACCTCAAACTCTGTTTCGATCAAAAATTTCACAAAAGTGAAAACGACCCTATTTTGAAAGTTGTTTAAAAAATTAGGGAATTATTTAATATATTTGGCAATGCTGCAAAATTGAAGAAGGTATTCCACATCGTTAAAATATCCAAGTAAGAGTGCTATATTCGACTATGCCAAATTTATACCATTTACCATAAACATATGTTAATCTAGTTTGGTGAAGTGACTCCAATAAAAAAAGTAAATAAAGAGGTGACAGAGAATTAAAAAATTGCAAAAAATTACCTAAATATGCCATCGGCTCTTAATGGGTTAACCATTTTTGAAAACTTTAGCACTTCCTTAAAGATGTCTTAAAAAGCTTAAAAAAGATACCCATACTGATGTTTTAAAAATTTAGAAAAAAATTTAATTCTCTATCGCCCCATATATTTGTTATTTTGATTGGAGCTACTTCGTTGTTCTAAATGATACAGAAAAATTTGATCTTGGCGTGGTGTTTTGCCGCTGCGTCGAAAGACATGGAACGATCTTGCTGATTTCTAATATTGTAGAGATTACAAACGGAATGAAAAAATTAGTTTTACCCTTTTTCCACTTTTTTTGGTGAAAGCTATAAAAATAAGGGAGAAAGGGCTCTTAATGGGCTAAGCAATTTTTAAAAATTTTACCATTTCCTGGAATATCTCTTTAAAATCTTTTAAATGGTACCCATATTGACAATCGATATTTTTTAAAAAGTTTCAGAAGCCCATAATTTGAAACATACGTGAGAGCGCCAATTTTTTCACTTGATGTTTTTTCTATTTTTTTTCTCTGTCACTCCATATAATTATTTACTTCTATTGGAGTTCCTTACTAAACTAGATTTGTTCCGAATAATATGAAGAAATTAGAGGCAGGCGTGGTGTTTTGCCCGCTCCCTCGAAGGATATGAACCGATCTTGCTGATTTTAAATAGCAAAATTTCAAAATTTCTTTGCAAAGTTGATTTCAACACTGAAGGGCAGACGGCAAACTTCGCTGTGCATCAGAGCTCAAAATGTAAATACTTTATTGGGGTGAAATTGATTTTTAACACATTAAAACCGGAGCGACAAACTTCGATTTATCCTTTTTCTAGCTGTTATCACTGAGAAAAACTAATAACAGCGGTAAATTACTTAAACTACAGAACTGTTTCATAGCGTAACAATTTTTTATCGCAAAAAGTGATTTATAAATGATATTCTAACTTGAACATTTGTTTTATATTTTGGTTATTAAATATTTAATATTAAAAAGCACAGAAGTTAGTCTTTGCTGTAAAGTACAGCATACAGGCCTTAAAAAATTTAGATGAAAGGAGAAAAACATATCTCTTTATCATTGTTAACAACTCGATACTCTTGTAGGTCTAAATTTCTAGGACTTTGAGAAAATGATTGGTGGAGAAAATTCTCTCTTACAAAAGTTTAAACAGAACAACATCTGCAAAATCAAACCAAATGTGAACTGGAAAGGTCTTATTCTTATTAAAAAAAATGGGTAAACATATCATACGATCACAGAATTAATCTAAAATTCAACTTACTAGCAGCAGTGGAAAATGATTAGTAAGTCATATTAAAAATAAGATATTATGTTTACGTAGACCCATATTTTTATATATCGCTTCGTGCCTGCCCTCAAATTACTGTGGAAAGAGCGTTTTTCTCCTTAAAATCAATATTGATTGATTAACAGTTAAAATTATATCGAGAGTCCGTATATCAGCTCTTCTCTATTAATTTAAAACTTTGAAAATAACCAAGGCAAGGCACAGCGCATGTACATTCATACTTAACTCAACAACAGTCAATATGATACTGAAGCAGCATCTTTAATGCTGTTAGGAAACAAGTATGATTGATTAAAAAACAAACATTGCATTTTGTGGCCATATCACAGGTTGGTACGAAGTAAAAACAAACGTATAAGTTGAGTTGCAGAAAGGGAACAACGAAGAAATGCTTTGAGTTGGGTGTGTACTTCGTCTAACCGAATTAATTCTAATTAGTTGGTTACGTAGATGCTGCTTATAATCAACAAAATCTAAGTGGACAGATGCGAAGAGTGCTGATAAAGGAAGTATAATTTTTCTTGTTTTCTTTGAAAATCGTACACAAACATTTGTTAATAATTTTTCTTTCTAAAAAATCGTAGAAATTAAAAGAATGTGAACCCAAAATAAAAAATAAATTTTAGTTTATTCATTCACGGTCCAAATCTTGATTTGAGAAAAAATTATAATAAATTATTTATTATTAAAAATTTCTTTCAAAAACATTAATCACAGTTTGAATGATTGAAAAAGAATAAATCACCCCGAAGTTATTTATAACTATTGACTTTCGACACCTACAAAAGTTCAAATAACAAACTGTTGAAAAAAAAAATTTGAGTATCTCCTAAAAACAAACGTATCCATGCAAGCGGCAATATAAACGTACCCTCTTATTTTAACAATATTATTTAACACTTAGGTACCATCTCATTATATTTTTTATAAAAATTTCTTGTTTAAGTATTTATCATCATAAATTTTCTTAACGTTCAAAATAGGAATCTTAGAATGAAATATTATTTGATTTATTTTTTACAACAAAAGATTCAAATATCTATTGAAGTAGGATGTTTGTAGCATTATAAAAATTTAAAGAACTTATCTACTACTTCATCCCAACTTTAAAATTACCATGGGCATACAACACGTTTCGGAAATAAAAAAGAATTTCATGACATTTTATGAGGCCTCATTAAAAAAAACAATGCTAAATAAAGCATGAAAAAATAGAAACTGCTAAAAAATGTCTTTTTGTAAATGATTTCATTAAAGCAATTTTCAAATGATGCATTAAATACTTTAATATAATACAAAAAAAAAAAGATTAAAAAACATTAACTTTAAAAGTTATCAAATAAATCAAATCAAGGCAAAATTAAGTTTAAAATTTTTTAGCTTGATATAAAATATTTTAAAAAACAAATTGTTTCCGTTAAAATTTAAAGGAAATAACATAATGCGGTGCTACTTTTGTATCGCTTGTCTTCTTAGGCAGAAATCGAAACATAAATAAAAATTATATTAAATACCAAACAGAAAAAAGTTGTGAACTTACAAACATTTTTAATAGCTTTTCTGGTTGATTAATTTTTACAATTATATAATAACAATTAATTAAATAAATAATTGAATCAATTAAAAGCTAATTTAACTAAAATTTAAAACGAATAAAACGGTATTTTGACATAATTATAATAATTTTGTCTACACAATATTTTAACATTAAATTTCTTCTATTTATTAAAAATTTTTAAAAGCTAAAATTTAAAAGACAAAATTTAATTTTGTCAAGCGAAACATTCAATTCATAGAATTATAAATAGATTATTTACAAAATTTCTTATTTATATATATTTAAAATTTCCTGTTCTTCAAAAAATACATATTCAAGTAGCAGGTGTAAATGGTTAAAAGTTATTATACTCTTCTATAAGTTTTTTTTTTGGCAACTACTAATCCTAAGTGACACTAAAATATTTGGTAGTCGATTTCTTACTTGAATTCGTAAGTCAGTGTGTTTAAAGAAGAAATTGAAATTATATAAGATTAAAGCCGTATGAAAAATAGTCACATTACAAGAGTGATTTCAAGGGATGAAAAAAAAAAAACAGATTACACTTTGAAAATTTATTTTAAACAAAGATATAAAAATAGAAGATAAAAAAATTGCGACTTATTTCAATGTATTGTCAATTGCAAATACTTAGATAAAATTAAAAAGAAATTCTGTCCAACTTCATATGGAAAGTTAAGCACGTATATTCCATCCCCTTTTATTGAACACCATTTTCCAGCATATGTAAGTTTTTAAGCACTGTATAAACAAGAATACAAAATGAAATATTTAACGTCCTAATGTTAGTTGAGCTTACAGATGTGAAGAAAAAGCATGACTTCATTACGTTTCTTGAATTTTATGCTAGTGTCACATACATAATTTGTTAAAAAAATTCATTAACACAATGTCTTGTTTTAATTATTTTTGTAAGTGAAAAAAGCAAGTAACGCAGAGAATGAATTATGTATTTTACACAAGGTTATTTCATATCTACAGCAAAGACAGTAAAACCATGAAAAAATTAACATCTGAAATCATTTTCAGGATAATTCGTTTTTATTTGGAATATCATTTGGAGTATGACTATCCTAAATTACAGTTTTAGATAATGTTTTCACCATTGATGGTAGGATGTAAATGCCTGTTGCATCTCTCACACTGAATCATCTGCTTTAAGCTGAAAGTAATCATTAAATATCTCTCGATTTCAATTTGTGCATAACTGGTTTTCTTGTCTTTTGAACATTTTCTTGATTTTAAGGCTTAAATAAATGGAACTATAAAAGATTCCTAGTGACATCATTCTTTCAATTTGTGACACTGTTTGAAAAATGAAGTTTGTATAGTAATATTTTAGTAGTTACTCTATTCCTTGTTAAGAAATTTTTATAATGTAAAAATGTCTATTTCTTTTTTTTTTTTTTTTTTTTTTTTTTTGACTAATTGCAATTTTTATTCTATTATTTTTATTTTTACTTGAATATTTAAAGTTTCTTGAAAAAATTTGGATAACAAACATTGACTAGCCATTAAAGAGAAGGCTAAATAACAATCTGCAAATGATTACTGCATTTATAAGAATTAAAAAAAACCGTCTATCGTTTGAAAAAAAGCATTTTAAAGAAATCAAGCACCATTACCATTTTGTCTTCAATTAACTTGAAATTTCAATCAGGTATGTGATAGAGGGTGCTGATATCATTACTTTTTTTCGCAATTTTAATATTTTCAATAAATCTTTCTATACCCTTCTCTTAAATTTCTACATTTACTTTGGGATAACTTCTTTATTATTGTTAAAAATATGTCCCAAAACGAATCGCTTTTACATCGACCGATTTCTATCACATACCTGAATGAATCATACTATCCCCTAGATGTTTTATTTATTAGCTTTTTATTTCCAGCTAACTATTTAATATAAGATAAATATCTTTCAAGAAAAAAGTAAAAATTTTTAATTTTGCAACTGTGTTTTTTCAAAAAGGGAAGTATTTGCCTCCTAATGCCACTATGCACAGTAATTTGAAAACGATTTTTTTAGACATAATTCGGTATCTCATAAACCACTAAAGATGTCCTTAAGATTTTTTTCCAAACTAAAAAGTTATCCTTCATATGTAAGCACACTTTTATATCTATTTAAGTGTCTAATTAAATTAAAAAGATCTTATAATTTGAGATAAAAACATACTTTTTATGACATTTTCCAAAAATTTTATGCCTGATATACTCAAACCTGGTGGCCTACTCAGAAGCCCCACTTCAGCTTAGGGAGGCGAACGTTCGCAGTTTCACTGAGAAGTACCTCTGTTTTACCTCTGAGAAATTTCAATAAATGTCTTTAGAATTTTATCCAAAATGAGTCGCTTTCAAACCTCTGTGCTATGTACTAGTGTGGTAAGAGAACAACAACAACTATGAACAATATATTGAGACACATTTAGGTGATAAGCTGTTGCTGTTGTTACTGCTGGCTTTCAATATAATTCATTAACTTTTGTTAAATATAATGTGCCAAGGAACAAATATTAGCCCAGCTTTCTTTGTTCTCGTCTTATAAAATTCGTTTTCTTCTTAAATTTAATATAATAAAGTTTCATCATTTATGGAAAAGCATCTTGACAAAGGCTATGAAATTTAACATTAATACCGAGCTTTGAACTCTATTAAAAGAGCATTCGTAATAACGTTAATCTGCAAAAGTTTTCAGTAGTAAGGTCTCCTAACATTTATATCATTAACTGTAATGATATCGTGTTTAAATATAAATATTAAATGGTTAAATTAAAAAATCATTATATGGTTGAAAACCTCATTTAATATAATTAAATTATAATAGGGACTCATGAACGCAAACATTTTTTAATATGAAAGATTTGTTTTTTTATTTTTTTAATGATTTGTTACAAGAATTAACTAAAAATTATATTTTAGCAAAAAAAAATCAATTACATATTATTTGTTTGATATTTTTAATATATTTCTTATATTGTTTGTAAATTTTTATTTCTTTTTTATTTTTACAACAGCAAATAACTATTTTAGACTAACGCGATTTTACGTAAACCGATAGCTAACTATCAGTCAAATCAATATTGATAGAAAAGCATTCTGTTATAATGTATGTAGAACAAAATATTTTTAAAAGCAAACTAATGAGCAAACTTTGAAATAAATCTTTATTACTATTAAATAATAAAACTGAAAAGAGTTTTATTCAAAATAATAATATTAATAATATTGACCTTGAGCCTGAAAACAGGAAGAGAAACTTACATTTTTAAAGGTCGAATAAAATAAACAAAGCATAATAACATATAAAACCTTAACAGAATCGCTCTTAACATGAAATATTGTTTTTTTGTTGAAAATATTGTAGTTGGCTTAGATAGCAATCGATTTGGAGTACAAAATACCTATGTTTGGAATTTTTGTCTGTCTGTCTGTGTTCGCATCACCTAAAAAGATCTGGATAGAAATAAATAAAGTTTCATGAGAACTTCTCTTAGAACATTAATTCAAGTATAGAATACTTTTTTCGTAAAAATATGTCATTTCGTAGAGAAACTAGAGATACAAATGTGAAAGCACCTAATTTTACAGGTATATTGGTACTAGAGCAGTTGCCAGCACGTTATATTTTTGCAGATAGAAAATTTTTAACGCTGTATGCAGAAGTTTACAATAAATGTATAAAAACCACATTTCTATAAACTTGAATTTTAACAAAGCCGTGGGCAATGCTAATGCTAGTAATTTATAAAAATTTCAATATGGTTCGAATTTTTTTAGTTAAAAAAACAATGTTTCATTTTTTATCAATTTAATGGTTAAAAGTTAAAAAAAAGGTTAATTTTGTCTCAAATATTATTGAAAACAAAAATAATTTGTTTGTTATTATTATTGTTGCCGTAACGCAGCCATGTTTTATCTCTACATGTACCAAGAGCCCCTGAGCACAAAATATCTGACCTTTTAAAATTTAAAACCTAAAATATAACAACCAATTTTTTCACTTGAAGTTTTTTTCTTATTTCTTAATTCTTTATCAATCCATATATTTGTTTTTTTTATTGAAGTTACTTCATATGGGAAAAATTAGAGGCAGGTTTGGTGTTTTTCCCGTTGCCTTGATGGACATGGTCTTGCTGATTTTCAATAGCAAAATTTTGAAACTATGGCTGATCGATTGGCCTAATTTAATTTTTTTCTAGCTTATCTAGTGCTCTGCACAAAGTTAGTTTCAACGCTAATACGGACGGACAGACGGACTTTGACCAATCGATTGCTATATTCATAAACACTTAGAATATATGGGGTAGGAAATGAATATTGCAGAAATATCAAACGAAATGACAAACCCAGGTATAGCCTTTTCCCACTTTTTGTTGAATAGAACTTTAAAAATACAAATTCAAATAATTACAAAATACAAAAGCAGTTTCAAAATATGAGAATATTATGAAATAAGTGAAAAGTTTTTTATTTATAAATATTTATTTATAACTTATTTATAATTTAATTTAAGTTAATGCTATTTAAATATTTATAAAATCATTCAATTAAGATTCCATGCATAATCTATGCATTAAATCTACGATGCACAACAAGGCGGTATGTAAACTGTAAACCTAAATATGCTTAGATGAATCTGTAATAACTGACAATGCGGAATCCGATTTTGGAACCCGTTAAGTAGTAAAGATGGATGCGGGCTTGCTTATTTATTTGAGGACTGCCTTTGTAATTACAAAAAAAAAAAAAAAAAATACAATTTAGTACGTACTATTATACTCTTAAATTAATTATGGTTTACTGTTTAATAGTTTTAAACACTTATAATCGTTTTTAAATCAAGTTAAAAAAAATACTGTTAAAACTTTTAAAAATAGATCCATGTCAAATTGTAATTTATCCTCAAAAATGCTGAACTGGTAATACTCTCATGAAGTTATTACATTCTGTAGTGAGAACTATTAACGCAAAATGATATAACCATAATTTTTTGCAAGCATTTTCATCGTGAAAATCAAAACCGTGGCTTGGTTACTAAGCCGAGAGCTATTTATTAATAAAGTATCGACACATATATGAATATACGAACTAATTGTACATTTATTACACGATATTTCTGGCAGTTATTTCAAAGATTTATTTAAAGATCTGCTTTCTCAATATTTTCGGAGGATAAGGAGATATGACGCCTCTGGAAAAAAAGTCGCATTCAAAGCAAAGACGTCAATTAAAGTATGGAATTATTGTATCACATAATAGAAGTCAATACTTTAGTACTTTGGTCAACAAATAGAAGTCAATACTTCAGTACTTTGGTCAACAAATACAACGTTCAATCTAAGCTTTATTAAACGTTATAACATGCGTTCATAAAATATCTGATAACTGAAGTAAAATCATGTCTTGAAATATTTTTTAGGAGTATGACAGTAAATTGTGTGAATTAATAAATAGTTCATAATAAGGTCATGTTGGTATACGGAATAACAGAATTAAATTCCTTTAAAAATGAGCTTGAATGCGAGAACCGAGCAATAAAAATATAAAGGTGAAAAACTTTTACTGAAAAAAAAAAAAAATACAAATTTAAAGTCAGAAAAAAATTTAACTAAAAAAGCAACCAAAAACTTCTAACAAGAATTAAGAAACGTGATACTATTTATGAATATGGAAATGCAATCAAATTATGTATTTGCATACCTTTGGTCACATCATTTTTAGATTAGATTAGGGGCACCGCCTGTTTTTAGTTTTTAAAAATGTTAGTAACGAAATTATTATCTGGAATACAAAATAAAGTAAACAAGACTTTAATATATTTTATAGTGCCTACAAAGACCCTAAAATTTGACCTAGGCAACGCCAATTACAATAAGCTAGTCTTATAATATTTTAAAACCATGTGATTGTGTAATTATAATTGCAGACGTAATCAAATGTGTCTTTTGTATAAACAGTGTCAATACATTTTCTTACAAAAAAAAAAAAAAAAAATTACTAGCGAACCCAATTATATTCAATCCTAAATTGAAACACTTTTATATTCGAATACAAAGAACCGAATAAACATAAAATTGGTTTTGAATGATAACCCTAACAGTAGTGCATACAAGCATCACTTATACAAAAGATGTTAATAAATAATTGCGCAAATGTGTGTTAGTATCTTTTGCCATGTGCCAGTAAACATTTAGTGATAAAGAATTTTCAGTGTTTCTATTGCTATCAGCATCCTTATCCTTATCCGCATTTTGTAAAAATGTCTTGTAACTTTATAACATGTAATTTTTGTAACAACAAATGTACGATAACAAAATATCCACATGTGAATGAACAAATGTTTTTGTATGCTAGAAGTAATAATTTCTGTTAAATTTTATCTCATTGTGTTTTATTAAATTATATTTCAGGCACATAAGACGTAAAAAAAATTATAAGTTTTTATAATTTATTCATCTTTAAACAATAATAATACTTATTCTTTTTAAAATAAAAAAAAAAAATGAAAAAAAACAAAAAAAAACAGGAAAATATTTAAAGGAATTTAACACTTAAATTAGTGAAAAGAAATGTTACCCGTAACAATGGGGAGATAAATCTAATGGAAAAATTTCAAAATGAAAGAATGAAAGCAAAACGTTTCCGTATATTTTAAAAGTAAAATTCAAATATTTTGATTATTGAAACCTTAATAAATTTCATGAATATTAAAACATTAAATACAAAATAAAACATTTTCTTTAAGCCCATGGGAATATAACAATAAAATACCGTTTGAATAAAAATGTCTAACATTGTATACATTTACAATAATGTTAACTTTTATTCATGCATACATAAACACATACACACATAGTTATGTTATAATAAAAAGCTTAAAGTAATAAATGGAAGAAAGATATTATGTTACAAATATTTAAATAACTAAATAAATTTTCTCATTCCCTTGTATTATATCTATTTAATGCTGGATTGTTAAAAGCTCATGCCTGAATACATATTTCAAGTTCTGTGTATTTTAAAGTTAAAAGAGTAGTCCATTTATTTATGCAATAAAGTGTTAAGTGATGGCTAGACATGCAGATGTTTGCTTCAAATATATTACTCATGTTAAGGTACGGTCAGATAAGTCAAATATTTGAATAAAAACGCGAAACAATTATTTTAAAAAATAATTTTTTAATCTTTTCTGTTACGTAACATTTCATATGATGTTTTTGAATACAGTAAATCTGATATCTTGCCTTTTAAATTTAATAGGAACTTGTATTTCTTAATAAGTATTTAAGAAGAACAAAAATTGTTTTCCATAATTTATTGTTTATTTTTTTGGTCAAATATTTAACTAATATATAATATATAATACATATATATATATATATATATATATATATATATATATATATATATATATATATATATATTTGTCATTCCGTTTGTGATTTGTACAATAAACATTTCCTACCCCATAAAGTATATATATATTTTGAGTTATTATCCATAGAGAAGTAGATTAAGCGATGTCCATCTCTCCATCTGTCCAAGGTACCTGATTCGAAAATTTCACCAATGAGAGTCAGCAAGGTTGGTCCATGTACTTCGAGGAACCGGGCAAAACACCACAGCTGCCCCTTATTTTTCCAAATCTTTTTTTCAATCCGTTTTCATTCCTGAAGGTTATTGTCCTCATTTTTTAGTACTTAATAAGGATTTTTAATTTTTATTCCGGTTGGTAGTTGTCTTTACTAAGTGTAAATTAATAGTAAAAACAGTCACCTGCAAGAATGTAAGCAAAAGTGTATAGTCTATCTCTTAACAGAAAAACTTATGCAGTCTTACTTGTTTTAAGTTTAGTTCTAAAAACACCACAGAGTTTTCTTTAAGTTTTTATCGTATATTTAAAAATTAATTGATGCTTTATTTTTCGTTAAATGAACTAGTCAGATTAATAAGAAAGTTCAGTAGAATTAATACTTAACCATTTTCTCAAGAAAATATTAATATAAAATCAAAAACTAAAATGAAATAAATAAAATTTCGTAACAACGGTGCATCAATTCTCAAGCAAATTGCTTAAAATGTTCAAAGAAAATCCAAATTATTCTTTAGACAATACGGCGCACATGAACACCATCAAACATTTAAGGATAAAATTTTAAGTCCAGCAAACCGTTAAAAAAGTATTAAAATAAAATTGAAAATCTGACAGCTGACGAAAATGAAGTAAAACACAAAAGTATTCTTGAGCAATTTTAGTTGAAAATGTTTCAGAGACATTAAGGCATGGTGAAGATAAAGAGATTATTGAATTATTTTTATAAACTCTGAAGAGATTTAAGAATTTGAGTAGACTGAGCGAACTGCTGATAATAAGCTCTCTAAGGTTTATATAAAACATTTGTTTATCAATGTCGCAGAAATTAGTTAAAGTGTAACGAAATTCAGAAAATTAAGAGAAGTTTGCTGTGAAATGTTCATTCTAGAGGTCTACACATTCAAGCAGTGCTGCCGCTTTAATATTTACCAGGTTGGGTTGAGCTACTGTTTGTTGTCAAGCCTTGAAATACAAGGTCCTTAAAATTATAGTTCTTATTATTTCCCTTAAAAGAAAAATGTACTGTTATATTTCCAAATTTTTTGTACTTAAGCGGTACAGATTAAAGAAAGTTTTCCTTTTTCGTTGTAAGTTAAGCAAAATAAAGGCTTCCTTCGATAATTTTTAACAACAGAAACAAACTTAAAACGCACAATGGAGCAATATTTTAGGTAAGATCCCATTTTAGTATAATTTTATTCCTTTTAATCGACTAGTATTTCAGGAGTAAACCCGTAAGCAAATTCTCCAGTGAATGAAAATTTGCTTGCCATTTTACACAAATATAGCAGGTACATTATTTTCTTAAAATAAAATAAAATAAAATAAAAGATAATATCATTTCGTATAGCCAATGAGAATTTTAAAACACTAAAAGGTACATTAGGTTAAATACAGTGTCGATGCATTCGAAATTTAAATTAACAAATGTAAATGAAAATTGGTACGAACGTAGGATCGAATCATAATGCCTCGTTTGATGCCATTGAATCAATTTGTCAACTATTTATGACCCATTGCATTGTAAAATAATATTAAATAAACAAAACCAAAAAAAAACAAAAAAAAAAAAAACAGAAGGATAAATTTCTAAATAAAATTGGCGTGATTTTTGAAACTTTTATTTTTCGGCATTTTGACCTTTTATGACTACTATGCCCTGTTGCTACTGTTAAGCTATTGCTATTGATTCCTGAATGATAGACTATATAAGACGAAAATAGCCTGTTAAATCGATTACTAAACATTAGGGGTTGAGGCTGATTTTTTAAAGGAAATCATCCTAAGCGATCATCTCTGTAATAATCACAGCAATAGGTGGTAGTGAAAAAAATAAACACTTAGTAAATATTACTGCTTTTTGAAATCCTATCAAGATGCTGGAGTTTTATCAACCTAAATTGTATAACGAAATTCATCATATTCCATACCTGAAAATAATTATTTTATAAATGTCTACCTGATTGGACACTCTCTCCTAATGTGATTAAATATTATCTGAATTGTTTTGTGTTTAAAGTTTTATGTCAGCAAAATTACACGCACCCGTGTATCGATGACAGAAGTTAAAAAAATGAACGTTAGATTTCCTAAGAGTCATTATTTCGTTATTGTCAATTGTCAAACGAAGTTTTCCGGAAGTTTAAAGTCCACACTATATCATCTCTATCTACATCAAATAAATATCTAAGTTTTGTACGTAATTTTAATTTTGCATGAATTTTGGTTAACGTTGTGTAGGATTCTTAAGCTCCTTACGTTAATGCCAAAGATTGTATTTAAAAAAAAACAAATAAAATTGTGTTCTTTTATTTGAACAACTTCAATCGAAACTACAAAATTTTTTCAAATTTTTAACAAGAAAAACAATTCAAAGTAGATCAAATAATATTTAAAATTTAATTTTTAATAAAGTATTTTATGTTAAGGTATACGCCACATTACCCCCCTTCTAGCCAAAGGTGGCACATTTAAAGATGTTGATGGTATAGTTTCCAAGGTGTTCTCAACATAGGCAGCTTTCAACCGATCTATAGTTACTGTTTCTTCACGATTTTTCACCAAAATTTTAAAATACTTGTTAGTTTTATCCAAAACTTTAAATGGTCCTTGATATTTTGGACGAAGTGGCTTTTGTGGCGCGTCTATTTTTAACCAAACATGTGTTGAAGCCAATAGATCTTTCGATACAAATGGTTTTTCGGAAGAGTGATGTAAAACTTGTTGAGGTTGCAATTTAAAAATTATTTCCCGAAGATTTTTTAAAAAAATTCAGTTGATTGTTGCTCTTTGGTATTACCCACAAAAAAATCGCCAGGAAGTTTTAATGGTTCACCGTATAACATTTCTGCTGTGGTTGCATGTAAGTCGTCTTTATAAGCAGCTCTTAAGCCAAGTAAAACTATAGGAAGGGATTTTGTCCACTGTTCCTCATTTTGGCATGTCAATGCAGTCTTGAGTGTACGATGAAATCGTTCCACCATTCCATTGCATTGTGGATGAAAAGCAGTTGTATGTTGACATTTTGCACCGAGAAAATTGCAAAGCTCTTTAAAAAGTTTTGAGGTAAATTGCCTTCCGCGGTCACATATAATTTTTCTCGGACATCCAAATCTTGAAACCCACTGTTCAAAAAAAACTCGGCTTATTGTTTCTGCAGTTATGTCACAAAAAGGCACAGCTTCTGGCCATCTTGAAAAACGATCTATCATAGTAAATATATACAGAAAACCTTCCGAAGGTGGATATGGTCCCAAGATGTCTACGTGTACTTCAGAAAAACGTTCTGATGTTATTGAAAACTTCCCAATTGTCGACTTAGTGTGCTTCGATATTTTTGATTTTTGACATGATTCGCACAGTCTTGTCCAATTGTTGATGTCTTTCATCATAGAAGGCCAAACAAAACGTTCGGAAATAATTCTCCTTGTTGCTCTTATTCCAGGGTGTGATAAACCATGCAGTAAATCAAATGCAGATTTCCGAAAGGTTTTAGGAAGAAAAGGTCTAATGTGTTCTTGGGACACATCACAATACAACTTCAATTTTGTTCCAGGGATTTCAATCTGCTAAAGTTTAAGTCCTGTATTATTATTTAAAATTTGCTTAAGTTCCTCGTCTGTTTTTTGAATATTACTAATTTTTAAAAAATCGATAGCATCAATTTCGTCGATACGTGATAAAGCATCAACCACTATATTGCTTTCACCAGTGATGTGAACGATTTTCGTTGTGAACTAACTTAAAAAATCTAAGTGACGAAACTGTCTTGGTGAGGCTTTATTAGGGTTTTGAGAAAATGCGTATGTTAACGGCTTGTGATCCGTATAAAGTGTAAAATCTCTACCCTCCAATAAGTGCTTAAAATGCTTAACTGCTGAATAAGCTGCGAGAAGTTCCCTATCATAAGCACTATACTTACATTCAGCGGAACTTAATTTTTTTGAATAAAACGCAAGAGGTTGAGCATGTCCATTGATAACTTGTTCAACCACTGCTCCAATTGCAAAATTTGATGCGTCTACTTTAAGATTTATTTCTGCATCCTCATGTGGGTGTGCGAGAAGACTTGCATTGACAATCAATTTTTTGCATGTTTCAAAGGCAGCTTCTGCTTCAGAAGTCCACTTAATACTTCGTTTGTCTTTTTTGGTATAACAGAAATGTCGGCGCCTGTGTCAATTAAAAAAGTTCTTTTAGAAGTTTTGTCTGTGATAAAAAGGCGGCCAGATGTTGAGTTAGCGATTTCGGCTGCCGCAATATCCGAAACGCATACCAGTTTTTTGAAAAACTGCAAGGCTGGATGCATTTCGTCGCTTTGTCACCAAAGCGATTGTGATACCAACAATATTGGAATTCTCGTCTGTTTGACTTAGATCTTCGACGAGATGAGTTGCGACCCGACGAGTGGTGACGTATTGAGTCTTTGTTTTTGTTCCTACATCTGCAGCAATGTAAGCTTTGCAGTTTGTTTTCGATAGCTTCAATTTGTGCTACGATTGTATTCTGAGTCTGCATTTCAACAGACGCTACATTAGAAGGTTGCATCATATCCATAATTTTATCTGCTTGGACAGCGAGCTTGTTAATATCTTGCTGTTCACTTATAGCGAGTATAGCACGTACATTATCCGGTAATTGCTCGAGAAAAAGTGAACGGATTACTTTGTCACCTACTTGACCTTGTCCAAGGTTTTGCATTGTTCGCAAAAATTGCGATGGTCGCTGATCGCCAAGTACCTGACCACTTAACAAGCGTTTTAACTTTCTCTCATCTGATTCTGAGAATAAGGAAATGATTCTTGATTTGAGGCTTTCATACCGACTTCCCGCTGGAGCATTCTCCAGAATATCGCATACTAAACCCAGTGTACTTGGATCTACATTCGCTACTAAGTGGCGAAACTTTGTTTCGTCTGAAGTTATGCGTGTGAGTTCGAAAATTGTTTCTACTTGAAAAAACCAGATTTTTGGATTCTTTTGCCAAAATGGAGGTAATTTGTGAACCGTGTTAACTTCGATTTGCGGTGTGTTGCTTCCGGTCGCGTTAAATGAAGGCTCCGTTGGGTTTAACTGACCATCTCCCCTATCCTGATGTAAATCTGAAGGTCTATCTGCGCGTGGGCTGTGTAGCAAAGCCATGTTCTTTATTTGGGGTCACCAATGTAGGATTCTTAAGCTCCTTACGTTAATGCCAAAGATTGTATTTAAAAAAAACAAATAAAATTGTGTTCTTTTATTTGAACAACTTCAATCGAAACTACAAAATTTTTTCAAATTTTTAACAAGAAAAACAATTCAAAGTAGATCAAATAATATTTAAAATTTAATTTTTAATAAAGTATTTTATGTTAAGGTATACGCCACAGTTGGATAAACAAAAGTAAATCAAACAGCAAAAATAAATTAAAGTTTTTAAATTCATACCCAGATAAAAATGGATTAAAAATTTCTACTAGAAAAAAAAAATATTTTACGAAAATATTAAAGCATATTCTTCATGTTGGATTGTACTTAATAATAAAGTAACCCAATGCGAAAAAGGAATTGTATTTCTTTAACTAATTTTCTTTAGTTACAAAGAAAAAATGTCAAAGTTAATTCTTATAGAAGATGAAAAATGTAAAAATAAATTGTATACCAGATATCAGTAGCATATTTAAATTTATCATGTCTGTTAAATTTTGATGCATCAATTAAATCATTTGTAAAAGTAAATTTCAAATAAGAATGTCTTAAAAAGTAATTTATAATTTTCCTAATAATTTAAGTCGTAAAAGTTAAAACATAATTGTTCCGTCATAATTATTATTATGCTTCTATCTTTTCGAAATTAGAAAATTTATGACAATAAATAAAAAAATATCATTATGTAAGCAAACAACATTAAGTTGTGACATCCATTATTAATAATGTTTTTCGTTTTTACAAAGAAACAATAAATAATACGTCAAGATATATATTTCATTTATATGACAATTAGAATAAACATGCCGATATGACATTCCTTATCAATAAGCTTTAATATGTCACAGTAAGATTTCTCAAACAAACAATTTTTAAATTATTTAAGGTTGAAATGCATGTTAATCAAAAACAATAAGCATCTGATTAGCTCTAGGGTAAATCAAAATTTTAGACTTAAACCTTTTTTGATGATTTGTTAAAGAAAAGGAAGTAAATTTGAAGAAAGGACTACTCAATTTTTTTATTTATCCTTAGCTTACAACAAAAAAATTACTATTACGTTGCTTTATAACGAAAGTGTTTTTTACTGTAATTAGGGTTTGCTGAACACGAAAAATTTTTTATTATTATTTCCAGCATAATGGAATTTTCGAATACATTAAAAGGAAAGTTAAAAGTTTAAAATAATTTATACATACATAAAAAATATCCAATTTTCAATAATAATTAAGTCATCCCCTTCATAAATCTATGTTTTTTTATGATAACCAGTTAAAGAATGTATGTTTGTTTGTATGTATGCAATCACAATTTGCCTCCAAATAATAAAATATTCAAATTCTTTTAGCAAATGATTGGTATTTTTGTTTGATAAACACATTATGAACTTTTTTTTTGCTTCAATAAAGATTAGTTTCACTATTTCTTTGAGTCGTAAGTCGACTATGAATTTTAATGCCTTTCGCTATAGATAGTTTTATATCAGAAATATTCACGTGTGTTATACCTAAGTACTTGCCGCCACCTTTAAAATGTTAAGAAATAGATGTGTTGCCATCTCTTTGCAACGCCATATAATCTACTTAATTAAGCAACCCATGTTCTCCGAGCACATGGTTTCTTTTTTTATTTCTTTTGAATAATCAAAAAACTATTTTTGTTTTTAACTACTTAAAAAAATTGAAACTACTAACCTATAAAATAGTTGTGAAAAAGTTGGTCATAGATAGAGAACACTTTTATCTAAATCTGCAAATCACTTAGAAGACACATTCGAAACATTTGCAATTCAATACATGAAAAATCTTTTATAACAACACCGCAACAACATAAAATTAATGATTATAATGTTACATTATCTGCAGAAATAAATAAATTAATTGCGAAAAAAGAAGATAAAAAGAGCTGGAACACTTAAAAAAAGTACATAACAAGCTTTTAAATAATTATTTAAAGAGTCGGATGCTCATTCTAATGATAACGCATAAAAGCACTGGATTTAAAGAAATATTCTTTTAAAAATATGAAAATGGACCGTGTAAATCAGATATAAGCCAAGCTTATGTTTTTAAATAATACTTAGAATCACCTATTATTTTATTTACTCTGAATAATCCTCTAATATTTCTAGTTAGATGAAGTAGAATAAGAATAACAATTCATAAATTGAATAACACTCAAACTGCTGAATACACCACAATATTAGCTTCATTATTGTAAAATTCTCACCAAAACGTGATATTATATTTCTCACAATAATTAAGAACTCACACTAACATTAATACTTAATGTTTTCCATTGCAATAGAAATATGCAATAATATTAATGAAAGAAAATTTCTAAAACGATTACTGCCTGTCTTATAAAAAAAAACAATAAACTGTGTCTGATTATCAGTTTGGATTCAGGCATAAACATTGCACACCAGAACAATGTCACCAAATGGAAAATTATATTAAACTAATTAATTTTAAAACAATATCGTGCTATTTTTTATCCCGATTAAATAAATAAATTATCGATATAGATTTTTAAGGGTGAAAGCACGTCTCGATGGCAAATAGTGGTGTCGTTTATAATCTGGAGCCATTATTAGAATATATTTTTTAAATTAAAATCGTAACAGCGTCTCAATCAATAAAATATATATATTTTTTAAATAAGCATGACATTGATTTGAGCCAAATAGTTTTTAATAAGATTACGCAATGTTCTATTCGGTGACGAAAACCGTCGGCTTTTTCAAATAAGTTAGACTCAAAAGTCATGAAATTTCATATTTTCGATTGTATTCTATGTGGCCACGTTAATTGACTGGTTTACGGCCAGTACTTTTAAAAAAGATTGGCCAAAATTAAACGTCCCAAGTGCGCTTCGTCAAGAATATCTACGTCGATGCCGTATATTGATCTTTCAAATAAAAGAATTTCTGATAAAATTTAATAATTTTAGTTTAGTTTTTACAATTTTATATTCTATCGCACCTGAAAAAAACCTTTTTGTATTCGAAAGGGCCACTAAGTCACCAATTTGGCATTTAAATCACAAAATAATTCAAAGTAGGCAAAGCAACACTACATATAAGCAAGTTTTAGTTTAATTTAAAAAACTTAATACAGGAAAATATAATCTTTTCCTCTAAACTTGTAAATGCGATGACGTTAGTAAAAAAAAAGCCACTCCCAAATGAAAGCATAATCTTTAAACAAAGCTAACCTCAAGAAGCCATAAAATAGGTTAAGGTAATAAAGACCAGCATTAATTTTAAAAGAGCTAAGAAATAATTTAATTTCATGGCTGCTAATAAACATAACCGTTCATAGAGAGTTGAACGTTCGAAATATGAATTCGGTACTTCTTCATAGCATATTCGCCGGTGAAGTAAAATAAGTAATAAAATCGCTATATCTATCTTTCTCTTTTCATTACCTGTCTTATCTCTCATCTATCCCTTTCCTAAAGAATGTAGCACGGTTAGAAAAATAAATAAAAAGGCATTATTGCCTGAAGTGCTACTTCTCTTAAAAAAAGGTTCGTATTCGAGAAAGTTACCTTTAAAAGTTAAGCAATTATTTCAACCTCTTTGTTATTATCTAAAATATGCTGATTGACCATTTGTTAAGCAAAAAACAAGACTTATATTATTGTTATTTGGTAAATATAAAAATAATTATTTTTCCTTTAACCTTAATGGAGCATAAAATTTAAATTAACTCTATTAATTGAAATATTAATTATTTAAAAATAGATTAAAAATAATACTATTAAAAAATTACTTTAAGTTAAAAAAAAACTATATATATCATTGATCCTTATTGCAGTTTTCTTTATGCAGGTAAATTTTTAATATATTTTCTTCCGGTAGATTATAAAGTCATACAATTTTTTAATAAACTTGAAAAACCTTTAACAGAGTATTCAGTAAAAAATTATAAAATAAAAAGTACTGATGCCTTTAGATTTCTGTTTAAAAAAAATTAAAAATGGCCTTCATAAGCTAAAATGTTTAGGAAAATGATAATGTGTGTGTTTATGTTTTGGTGAATGATTTTTTGGATACATTACCAAAATTACTGTTTAAATAATGTACGATAGACAACTTTTTCACAATGAAAAATTTATTCTTTTAGAAAATGAATAAAATTTTTTAGAGCTTTTTTCTTTCATAATATTCCAGCTTCTATGGTAAAAATGAATTGAATTTATATTTGTGTATTTCCAAAATTTTAGTTACTTTTAAATAAAGAGTCACAACCTATGATTTTTTTTTACTAATTTAACAGCATTGTATCTAATAATGTTGAAATTGGAAAAAGAATTTTAGATTCAAAGCTTAAAAATTAGGTGACAATTGTTTCCTTAAAAAAAATTTATACAAAAGTTTCGATCTTTGTGAGACCACTTAATTATTTTTATATAAAGAACTCATGTTTTTGAATAAAAAGCCAAGGTTATTTTCTGTGACAGGGGCTTATTACTGAAGAAAAATCTACATGTTCAACTCAGATTTTTTTTACATCTTGCAGCAAAGAATCTCTATCTACCAAGAATTTAACTTGCATCCAATTGAAATGCGTAATAAAAAATTGAAGATTCAGAACTTTAGAGCAAAATTAATGTTCGCTATATAATCTATCGAGGACATTTAAAAATGTCTTGTAATCAGGTTTATTCTAACAATTTTTAAACATTCTTATAAATTGGTATTGTCTTATCAGAATATACCATGAACACAATGGTAAATATTTGTTTTTTGCGAAAAGCAACGTCCGCTTAAAAAATAAAAAACAAATATCCTATTTTAACAACCGCATATCTGGTAACAAATTGTGATAATTGCAGAAAAATCAGTCTATAGGTGTAGGCAGCTATAGCTTTTCGACAAAGAAACAAACATAATTGGTGCTTTATATAAAGATAGATAGATAGACAGATAGATATAGATAAAGAAAGAAGATATATATGATATCTGTAATAAATATTGTATAAAAAATGATGTTCTATAATATATAATAATTCGTAAGCGTTCTCAAGTTTGCAGTTTTCAAATTACAATATCATTTTTCTATTTGTAGAACTTTTATTAAAGGAAATAGATACCGTATTTTTCTATATGTAAAATTTTAAAGCGTGATGCTTCTTCTGACATTGTTAATAAGAAAGGTAACATGTCAAAAGATTCTATTTAGTCATGTACAAACAAGATTGTTTTTTTTTTTCGTAAAAAACTTGTGTTATTATTATCCTTATATTTTTAGTTTAAGGCTCCCTAGTAAAATCAATTTATATGTTAATTCAATAGAAACACCTGAACTGTTTTTATAAAAAAATGTCTTAGAATAATAATTATATTACTGATCCATCACTGATAAAAGGAGTATGTTCGTTGTAAACATAAATATTTGAAGATATGTATTTATGTATGTATGTCGCTGTAGATGTATGTTTGTGCAGGAGTACGTTTATTGCGTTAACCACATGAAGATTTTCACATAAAACTATGCGACTTCCTTATTTTCTCTTTAACGCTAAAGTTTTAAGTGTAGTCTTCATGGTGGCAGCTGGCTTCTGACAAATTATTTTAAGCTATTAGTGTTAGTATTTGTTTTGTGATAAGTATATATATTTTATAAATGTTAAAATATTCCTTTGTTTTTGTGAAAATACATAAGACAGTCGAATAGCTTTGCTCACACTTATGTGAAACTCCTTAAACCAATTTCGCATAAATGTAACTACAATTTTAAATGCAGCGTTAAATTTCCTCCTTGTATCTACAAGTCATTGCGAGCCCGTTAGTTAAGATCTACCAATCCCAATAATACCATACAAAAATATACAATGCTGTTAAGTAACACAATCTAGCAGACCAGTTTTTATCACTTAGACGATATAGTGAACGACAAAAATAAAGTTACTTATAAAAACTAAATTATTTCAAGAATTTTATCACTTATCACACAGTCTTTTCTCAAGCATATATTGTATGCATCAGTATAATCAAATTTAGGCACAAATATCCAAACAGATATTATAGTATCGTTCATCACATTTTTTGAACCCTTATTTTCAAAGATCATATTTCACTTATGATATAAAGTTAAACATACCCACACAATATTATGGATGCATTTGTTTTTTGACTTCAAGAGTTAATTTAGTGTTTTAAAATTTTAAAATTTCTTTTTGCTTTTTTCGACTTATTTCTTTTAAGGGCGGTGCAAAGAAATTTTATAAAAATTGAGAATGTACTTTATTTAATTCCTTACGTTCATCTGAATGTACCAGTTATTAAAATAATTCACAGTTACAAAAATAATTCAGTTATCAAGAGCTCTTCAGTTGATATTATTTTAGCCAACAAAATAGCTCCTGATAGATTTAGAACCAAATCATTAGACGGAATTTTAATGGACCTTTTTTATGACCTTTTAAATCGGATTAAAAATGGAAACAACACCACATGCCCTAGGTGACTTATTTTGAGGTATTGTAAAAGCATCCCTCCTTGGATTATGACCAATTTCAGTTATATCAGACAACAAATTTAGAGTTTTTATATTAAGTTCAATTTTTTCCAATGCCTTCATATTAGAATACATGTAAAAAATTTTGTTTACATTTTTATTGCAAATTTACGTAGAATGTGGAATGGTCTATCACTTTTTCTTTATTATTTATGTGTTCGTACCACTATTGTTATATATTTTAATGGAAGATACTACAACATGGGCTGTGTTGTTATATAAATGTTAATTTAAATTAAAATATGTTTTTACTTACCGTATTTAAATTTGTAATTTTATCCAATTCTATAGCTGTACTGCCACGATGATGCAGATGTGTTAGATGATGTGTTGTAAGCATTTTTTATTTATCGTTTTAATTCTGTTTGAAAAACTAACAATTAAATCGTCAGTCTAAACTTTAACATTTAACAGAATGTACACTAAAATAGAAAAAAAAGGTAAGGTCATCATTAATACTATAAGCTTAATTATTTTGAAATTATTTTTTTTAATCAAACTGTTTATTAATTAAATTCGTTGTAAGTTTCTGCAATAAAGAAATATAATCTATTTCAAACGTTTATAACAAAAACAAATTTTAAATTTTCATAATTTTCTTTAAATAAACTTATAAAACATGTTTCAGAAATTTTTGGCAAAATGAGGGTATAAATAATAAAAAAAACTGTCCAGCCTGGGTTGTATATTTTTTATTTATACAAATTTAAAGCATCTTCATACTACATTCAAAAGATAAAATATTGCACATAAGAATAAGATTCTCTTCAGGAATACCTTTTCAACTTTCATTGTATTTTTTTAAATTACTATTTATTGAGGCACACCTTGTGATAAATTGCCCTTTAATATACAAGACCATAGAAGTAAAATTCTCATCCCTACTGTAACACCCGATAATTTTCATTTTTTGTATTTATTCTAATAGCACTTATAAAAAAACACACTATCTGCAATTTTTAAACTTCTGCTACATATAACTGCATTATATATAATATTATTATATATATTAGTCAAAATACGGTCTCTCTGAAAGCACGTTTAACATTTTACATTTTTGAATTTAAAGTTAAGCCAGATATTTGTTTTTATTTGACTCAATAAAAACAATTAAAAACAATAGTGTATATTATTAATTATTTTATAAAATACGAGATAAATCATTATTTTATTTTAGATCCAACAATCTTCATGACTTTGTTAATTAAATTATTCATTTAACTACTTATTTCTATTTCATCTGCTCTGCATACAAATGTATAAAAAAGTGAATATATTTATTATATAATTAAATCACTAATTCGCAAATAATGAATTTTTTTCGGCACTAAATACGTGTTATTTTTAGCGCCAAAATTATTTTTCTACAGAACCAAAATAATCGTTACATTATTTAGCATACTCGCCATTCTATACACTTTTCTGAACTGACGCTAAGCTATTGGGAATTTGTTTAACACTTTTTGAATATATGTATGTGATCTCTATACCGTACACAGATATTATCAATATTTAGGATTAGCCATTTATATATCATTCAATGATTTTCAGAAAACACACGGTAAAATATTTATGTAAAACGTATTTTGATAAACCGAATGTCTCTTGGTACGAAACGTAAACATTTTGATTTTTTTAATTAAAATTATCCCAATTTACTATTTTCTACTTTTGTAGTTGAAAACGCAATATACTTCTGCTGCTCATTTTGACAAAACTGAAGTGTAACGCGGAATTTAGCAAAATAAGTCAAGTAACCGTAAAGCAAATAGCGAAATAATATGATAAACAAACATAAGAATATAAATAATAAATAAATAATTTTTTTTACATATGACTTGTCAGATTATTAATAACAAAATACACATACCGAGTTCACACACGTCTGAATTTTGTTGAAGAGAGAGCAGTACAAAATCATAATATTTATCGTTTTCCTACCCACAAAATTTAAAATTGCTGCAAGAAAAAATGATTTGCATGAACTCAGTAATATTAATTGTGTAAACGATTTAAAACATTCCCTGTGTAAAAAACATATGACAATTTTTCATTAAGAGTGTGTTCTATTTTTATATGACAAATCATATGACTTTTAGTGGTGCAACTTTTTCATTTATTCCGTCTTAAAATGACCAAGTAATGCAAAAAACACTAAAATCAATGAAAGCAGAATGAGTTGACAACTTTATAATCATTAACAGAGCTGCTCACCAAACAACTGTTGTAAACAACGATTTACTTTCTAGATTATGTCAGACGTAAGCTTGACATCTGACATACATAATGAATTACATGCAGATTTTCAAACTGGCAAGTCATATGTAAAAAAAGTTTCGTCTTTTATATCAGCAAGAGATGCCTTTAATTTAAGTATATAACTGATCAAATGAGAAAAATGGAAAAAAATTAGTAACGCAAACATCAAATCTGAGGCACAATAGCCATTATTAGTTGTGCCTTTATTTTAATTACATTTCTTTATACTCTTCTAAAAGTAGTTGTAAGAAGTAATCAAAAAAAGAAACAAAAAGCAACATATTTTTAAAATATTACTATCAAAAAAAACTTCTAAAATATAAAAAGATAGCAAATTTTATATAGTTTCCTGAGCTTAACTTAATATATTCTATATTTGGAAACATACAATTTTCAAATTAAAAAAGTGACGTATATTACAACACTCGAATCGTTAAGTATTTGTGTGTAAGGTAAGGTTAAGTGGGTCCGTTATTTAACGTCTTTTTATCACAAGCACGAAAGCGAAAAAGATAGGAGTGGAGTAAGATTGAAGGACAAGACATTTGTTTACAATATGCAAATAGAAACAGAAGAAGAGTGAGAGTATAGAAAAAGGGTGAGTAATTTTAAGGAAGATGCGTTTATCCTACGGTACTCTGTAATGAAACTTTCCTCATCTCTTAGTAAACAACTTATGAAATTAAATCAATAGTTGACACACTAAAGGACATAAGTAGATCAGGTAAATGGCTATTTCCCTCTCCTCGTCGTTACTACTTTGTGACTGGTTCCAATATTTAGCTCAAAATATCCCGTCCCCAAGTTACCCCTTGCGAAATTAAATTCCGGAAAATAAATATCTGTAAGAAATCGTAGTTAGAAACTCTAATGCGCTTCTTGCAAGTCATAGAAGATGTTGATGCCACTGGAAGCCTATACACTGCCACGTTGCCGCGTTTAAGAATTGCTGTTGAACCCTTAAGTCTTTGAATAGGCGGTATAGCAAAAAACTGTAAAAAAATTGTTATTTTTGATAATATTTCATTAATAAATAATTTATCTTAAATTTAATCAGCATTTCCATTTTTTATTCTTTATAAAAAAACGGTAATATTGAGCATCAAAAAATATTTCAAAGTCTTTGATCAGCTGAAACAATTTACTATTGAGTATCTAAACGCGCAGTTAAATTCAAAATAAATTTTTTATTAAAAAAATACAACCGCTTCTGGACGAGGCATTAACATATCTCTCGAAAATAGCGGAGAGGAATATTTTTTTCAACTTTCATTATAAATTCAAACAATATCATTTGATTTAAATTTAATAACAAATTTCAACCCTTAAAATGTGCATATAAAAATTTATGTTGTTTAAATGACTACGATAATGCCCAACTCCACCTCAAGGTAAACTTTACAGTTTGACCTCTTAAAAGTCAACGAGTGCTGAATTCATATTAATGTTTCTCAGCCTAGAATTATTAAAATATGTTTTTTAAAGTAAAAAAAAATGTAGCATTAGAGTGCTATTTGCGAATATTCTATAAATGTTTTTTAGGAGCAGCCTTATTGCCTCAACTGTAAATTCTGTAAATACAAAAAAAAAATCTTAAAGAAGATTTATTTTTTCTATATTACAATTTATTAAACAGTCAAATGCTTACATGCCCTATTCAGACGCAATTAAAATTCAACACCTTAATTTCTGAATTTTAGTTGAAAGTTGTTCAAATAGAATTTACATATGCTGCTGTATCACAAGTTTTAATTATATTGCTTGAAACTCAAAATTAATTTATTTGGTTTACTACGAAAAAAGGTAAATAACTATATTGACCTCAAAAAATTTACATTTACAATCAAGCCGCAATTTTTTTCAAGTTATTTTTTTATTTTTTTATTATTTACTTATATATGTATATTTATTATATATGTATATATATATTCAAAAAGCTAGATTGTTGTTTGCCGCATATTTGCATAAATTGAGTTTATGGAACACAGGAAAAAATACTAAGTTCGAATGAGGGGTTGTTAAAGTATATGAAATTACAATTAAAATTATCACAGTATTTTTGTAAATATGTTGTTTGATTAAAATGACACCTTTATACAGAGAGTCAAAGCTTCCATTCTCTCCCTTCAAATAATCAAACTAAGGGACACTTTTATCTACGTGTGTTCTTCATACATTCGACAAATCTCTCGTATTACATTAAGCCATGTTGCATAGCCCACTGTGAAACCTATCGCTTAGCTAACTAAGCCTGTTGCCTTGCAGTGCCTACCTGAGAAACTTATTATGCTCAACAGTTTTAAACTCCTCATCATTATCGCATATTGCGCAAAGGTCTGATGTAACATTGACCATTATACTGCTTCTTGCCCTATCATTACCTATTGAACCAAGATAACATATGGCCTTCCTAGCCGTCCAGGATTAATTATTTCTTTGTACTAACATTGCAATGAACCGAAATCTAAAATCATCTGATACCATACTTATCCATCAACACCCCGGAAGGCTTTTTTTACTCTCTTATCAGTATTGATGTGACACTGTATCCTCTTCTTGTCAATATATGTACAGGGTTACCTTCTTTCATTCTAACATGTAATAAGACGACAATTCGTTGGCTTTCAGGATCGCCAGTAAGTCTGCCTGGAACAAGAGGGAGCCTATAAGATCTGCGTGTCTAGTACTTATAATACAAACTTATGAACCTTATGAACTCGTCTACATTCGCCATGCGCAACCTTTTTGTAGAACTACCCAAATTCCAACCAGCTTTCTCTGTTCGAATTATCAATTTTTGTTAGAATTAATTTATATCTGTGATATTGTGATATTTTTATATAAATATGATATTTAAGTGAAATATCAATCGTTTTGTAAAATGCTGTTGTTTTGGGTCCGTCATTTTTTTTTTTTTTTTTTTTTGGTTTTTTGATATTTCAGTTTTTAGTACAATTAAAATGCAACTAAAAAAAACTCAAACACAAAAACACACTGCAATAATCGTAAAAAATCTTAAAAAACGAGAGTAATGATGTGCTCGCTCGTTTTTCTGTATCATATTTCTACCATTTTTGGACCGATGAATCTTGAAAGTATGCCTCACAGATTGGTAGTGATTTCAAATCGTGTTAAATAGATAGAAATCGTGAAATCGACATCTATGAATGAAGTTCAACAATTTATAAACATTATTAGGTTAAAAAGGAATATTGTACAAATTTTAAACGAACTTTATTTTCTGGTAGAGAATATAGAAAAAAACTTTACCCAAAAACGATTAAAAAAAATGTGGGGCGCTTATTAAGAAAGCATTAATAAAACCGAAAATGCTAGAAATTTATTCGTTTATTTTAATAGTTACAATATGTCATCAAACTTTTAAGTTTATTTAAGTAAAAAAATATTTTTCCACATCACAATAAGGGATGAGCGATCCCGTGATTTTTAAGGAACATCGTTACCAGTGAACGTGATTTTTAAATCACCATTCTTTTTTATAGTTATCGTGATCACTGTTTTCAGTTCTTTTTATTTAAGCATACATGTTTATATTGTGTGTATATAGTACCTACAAATATTAATAATATATTATGCAAGTATCACCATAATGGAAAAGATAATTTGATTTCTACATGCAAAGCAAATTAATTACAATTTTGGTCAGTAATATAAATTTCGGTTACACTGGAGGTTCAAATAAAAAATACAAAAATTGTTTCTTTGTTACAATGGTATGCATGTGTGAAGTTTTGGAAAAAAGAATAGCTGTTGTTAATAAGAAGCAGAAAGAAAACAGTACATAGCAATGAAGCCGCTTTGACATGTGAAAGAATGAAAGGGTCAAAAGTACTAATATTTCTCCACACAAAGTAAAATAAAATTTAAGTTTGTGTTTGTGCAAATGTAGAAGAACGTTTTTTCGCGGAAATGTTACTTGATAAACTTGGTCACTGTAGTGACAAGTGATTTTTGAATTACAGTGATTTAATCACAGGTATTGAAATATATCTCATCTCTGATCACAATTATAATTTCAAGCTTAAGGGAAGGACAATACTGCACAGTAAAATATATCTTTTTTTTATTACTTCTCACTTTGTGTTTGAATAAATAAATAAATTTAAGAAAATAAACCACATTAAATAATTAGAACCCTATACTTGAATCTTGTAGTTGGAAATGCCAGAAATATCAATAATTACACAACTGAATGTGGAGTTTTCTATTGCTTATCTCTTTAAAATGATTTATTTTGAAATAATTTCCCGAAATATTTTTTAACCCATTATTGGCCGCTACTACAAAGAGCAGGAATTTTTTGAAACCCTGGCAGGGTGATGCTTTAGAGACTACAATTAAGGATAATTTTCACAAAATTTTTCTGTAAAACATTCAGTTGTTTAAAAACGGACTGGTCGAAAAATCGACCACTGGCCGAAAGCAGTCAAGAAAATTAAAAAAAAAATTTTTTTTGTAAAAAAGCATTGCCTTAGTTTTTATTTTAATTGATTTAACGACAAAAAAAAATATTTTATAAAAAATATTTTATAATTTTTTTTGCAGATCTTTATGGTACTCATTAAAGCATTTTGTATGTAAGTATATATTACACTTCTTGCGGGTAAAAATGGTGTGTTTTTTACAGAATTTGCAGCGGCGATATTTATCTGCAGTACTTCTTATAATCAGATGTTACTTTTCGTTATTCCTGGGATGATTTGGTAATGATTCGGTATCCTTGTTGTTGATCTCCGCATTATATTTTAGCAAATGTGTAGTAACTTCAGACCGAAATTCATTTTGTGCAACAGGTTTTGTCTTTTGGAGCTTTGCCATTACACAGTGTATCTTCCATGCATTGACCATTGCGTTACCTAAAGCATAAGTCCATATTGGCCATCACCATTTCTTTCCTTTAATGCAGATGCGATAATTAGCTACGGCATTGTCATGAAGGTCAACGCGTCCCATTCCATTGTTATACTCTTGAATCACTTTTGGCTGTGGAATAGTGATAATCTTCTTTTGTTTACGGTAAAACCGTTTAGCATTTTTCATTGGTTCAACTGTGGAGTTATTATTATTGTTCCGACGCACCAACCGTATTTCTTGTTGGTCATCGAGCAACTGATCAAATTATCCGCGCTTGAATTTTTTTAAACTTTTTAACGGAACTTTTAATATTCTGTTTTCTCGTATCGTACCAGTAGCATAAAATTTGCGCTCATTCATTAGACACATAAGGTGATAAGATGAAAAAAAAATTGTCGAAAAAAACTATATGGCAATCAGGGTCAGGAACGTTTGCCAATAAATCCAGAACAGTTTGAGCCCCAAGACCAATATCCTTATTGTTTGATATTGCTGAACCATCATATAAAATACTGTGAGATAAATATCCACTTTCAGAGCACATGCACCATGATTTAAATCCGAAACGGATTAGTTTCCCTTTAATAAACATTTTGCACGAGTGTCGCCCGAAATAGGGAATCATCTGCTCATCAATTGATTAAATATGACAGAAAATGCCGAATTGTTTCAAATTTTCATTGAGAGCTGCAACAAGTGGGCGAACTTTGGCAAAACGATCTGATGTGTCTAGGATTCCCCTATCCGGGATTCACCTGATTAAAATATACAGTGAACTAGTAAGTAAGAGTAAACTACCGGGTAACACATAAAAAAAAGTATTGCCAGATTTTAAATGAAAATAAAAACCGTAAAATTTAAAAGCTTCTCAACGCGACTGTAGGGCTTTCGGCCAGTGGTCGATTTTTCGACCAATAAAGTTTATGGGAATTTAAAAGCAAGAAACCTTATGATTCACAAATTGATTTCCTTCAATTCTTAATATATACTATTTAAGCTTAAAAAGAAAGTAAAAATAAAAAAATATATCTTTGAATTTATTAAACATTTTAGATTGAAAAATTGTGTAAAAAAAAGAGCTTTTTTTACCTTTATACCAAAAATATTTTTTTAGCCTTCAGAACATCAATTCAACACAAATATTTTAAACATTATTACCTATTTTATATTTGTGAAAACCGATATAAAAAATAGCAGTCATCTTTGGAGATAAACGATAATAAAGTAAGTGGTCGAAAAATCGACCAGTGGCAAAAAATGGGTTAATTAACTTAAAATCAAGACATCCGAATTAAAGAATTGCAAGCAAATAGCAGTAAGCATAATGCTATCTGGCTTTGTTTATCATTTATTAAAAGATTGCGGACATAAAATCACTTTTTTATATTTTATATTTCCTTCAACAGCGGGTTGTATTAGAACTTTATGATAAAAATTTATTGACGGTAGACGTGGTGCTAAAAATTTTGTGAAAAAAATGTTTTCAAGAAATAATTTTAGAAATTAAGATATTAATACTCCCAATTTATTTACCTTTTAATACAAAAAATATGGCTTTTGTTTTCATTTGAACTCATCATTTAAACTCATTTAAATTTCTTTAAAAAAAAAACACTTTAAATCTTTTTGATTGTTTTTACTTTTTATTATTTTTTCGGACGCTTCAAAAATTTACATATTTTTTATTTAGAGCACATTAAGCATCCATTTATTTTGAATGATATTTCAATTACTTTCATTTGTTTCTACATTTCTTTTATTTCCTTAAGATATAACTATATAAATATTTGCTAAAACTTGTTTGCTTGATTTAAACTTTGCTTTTGAACTCTTGTTTGCATCAGTATTGTGTTTTTAATAGCGTATCTTGTTTAATATTAGAAAAATACTGGAAATTCCTAAAATCTGTTGTAACTGACTGTTCGATAGTACGCGCTTAACTGATTTGAATATTCTATCAACATCCTAAATAAACTGTTATAAATGAAAATATACTCAAACATATTGCATGCCGACGCAGGCGCTTTAGAGTCTTTCATTTGTTTTGAATGGAATTGAACTACGATTGTTTATGTTTTGCAATAACTCTTATCTTTATAGGTAATAGCTTTCTTGTAAGATTTTGCTCAATTCTGCATCTTTACTACAAACGTTTTTTAAAATTTTTCTTTGTTGTGTTTTTTTCTTTACTTACACAGAGATGACTAGAATTTCTGTTTTTAGTAAGCCATATCTTTTAGACACTTTTTAAGATTACCAAAATGGCAACAACTTTAAAGCTTAACAGTATTTTAAAAAACATGATCTTCTTATCCGGTAATACGGTACGAACTCCTAGCGTTTTTAAATGTTAGACACTTTTAGTTATTAGAAATAGAAAATGATTACTTTCTTATAAAAATTAGTGAAAAACGGAAAAAGGGAACATTTTAAAAATAGCGGAAGGAGACAGAGCTGATGTTTAATAACCGCAAGCTAATTCTGAAGGTATATTAAAAGGAATTTTGTATAAAGTCAAAAAATTTCTTCTTTTACTTAAAAATAAACTAAAAGGAATTATAAGAGTTATAAAGGTTGATATGCAACCGCTTTTTCTTTAGCAGAAAAAATCAGATCCTAAATTGGTATTTATTCAAGCATTTCAAATGTTAAAGGAGTCATCGCAGGATTCAAAAATTTGCAGTTAAAACAAATGAACCAAAAAATGCCGCAAAGTAATGAATGCAATGAAAATTGTTCACAATTTACTAAGTGGAATATTCAATTAAATTGCCATTTTAATGAAAGGCGTATTTTGGTTTTTGATGATAAATATAAATTCATTTAGGTTTGTCCTAATGATTACAATTAGAGCAGCTAATTTTAGACAGTCATCTACGCAAAGAAAGTGCAATTACGGTCGATGGTGGTTTAGCATAAAATGGTACAACAGATTAAAAATTTCAGAATAAAAAATTTTTGAGAGATATATAAAAATAACCATAGATTTTCATATTCATTACGCAGAAGGCCAAATTTTTTTGGATGAATTCTTACAACAAGTTTTTATTTAACCCTCGGAAAATCTGGTGCTGTTTGCTTTTGTAGATGCGTATGACTCAAAAAAAAAAACACTTCACCTGTAAGTATGGAGATATAGATATTAAGAAATTTAAACCTATCAAGGCATGAAAACTCAAGCCGATGTTTAGTGGAGCAAGCATAACTTTTAGGTCGCAAAAAAAGTTTGCGCTGCAAGACAGATTTCACTCCAGTTTCTTTATATGTATGCCATCATTATCAGGTCAGAAATGGTACACAATTGTTACTCATGGGCCGGTGATTCAAAACCAATTTTGGAATTTTTCGACCACGTGCAGAAGAGAGCGAAGAATCTTATTGGTGACAGTAGAGTATTTACAGCTCTATTGTTTTTTATGCGTTTTATTGTTACTACAACGATATAATATCTAAGAAAATCAGGGAACATGTTGCTAAAAGCGAATATTTCGAACACGCACCACATTCTTTATTAGGAGCGCATTCCTTTGCAGAAAATGGTCTAGTGAAAGCCAATACAAATTAAAACTCAACAGAATACTTGTCCACTAATTTAGCCATATTGTTTTGTTTCTATTCAACGTTGTTGTCAAAATTTAAAAATAATTTCAAAAACAAAAAAACTTAATTTTCGGAATCTTTTTTAAATTAATTTGCTTTAATCGTGCTTGATTCTTCAAGTATAAATACTTCATGATATTCTCATGAAATATTTATTATTTAAAATTAAAAAATGAATGTATTATTGCATATCTATATGGCCATTTCGCTACTGCTCATATAGCTCATCAGTGGATTCCACCGAAATTTTGAGTTCAAAACTAGAAAGTCTTATGTCTATTGCCAAGTTGATTAAATGAGAACTAATTTGAATCAAAAAAGCAAAAAGACAATAAAAACTCAACAGGTTTTTTATACAAACACACAGCAAACATTCAATAACTATTTTTAATTTTTCTTTCAAATAATTTGAAAATGTAAAAAAATGTAAATTTTATAAATTTAAATTTTAAAGCCGAAAAATTAAATGTGAGGTATTACTGCACATGCAGGAAGGAGAAACAAACTGAGTAGAACTTCATTTAAAGTAATAAATGATGATAGAAGTATAAATTAAACTCGGCTTCCTTTTTTTAGTATATTTGACATCAACGCGGTGCTCTACAACGAAAACAAATTAATGAATTTGCGATTGCGACCTTAGTTTGTACATTAATTCGCCTTGGTATGTACATTAGTTTTATATTATATTCTAATGTTTCAATTTAAAACTCTTTTTTTATAAGTTTTAAAATAATTAATCCTCACTTATCACCTGAGTATAAGAGTGAGAATTTGTCTTGTCTAAAACTAATATAAAATACGCATATTTATTTTTAAAATTATTGAAACACCAATTTCTTGTTAATATTTTTTCATCATTTAATTTCATAATTATGTAATTTAAAACTGGTTTATTTACAAAAGCTCTACTAAGACTGCAAACTTTTACTCTATTGTGTGATTCCAAAAACTATGTGTTATGAAAATTAGTTATGAGTCACAGCCACTTGTATCAACTTTAAAGTTTCCATACTATTGATCAGTGGATGTTAGTGGATCGAAGTTACACTCAAATACTACAATAAAAATTTTACCCATTCCAAACATTTTATTCAGTTTCAAATTTTATTAAGGGCTTATTTGTTTGCAGTTTGATTTGATTTTTTTAAAGAATCACATATTACATATCTAATTAAATTTCAGTTTAAAACTGAATAAAACCATTAAAAATTTTTGCAAAAAATCGACCTCAAAACCGAAGAACTTAAATTCAAAGTTTTTATGGCTTTTTAAAATGACCGGTGGCCCACTGTAGGTAAGAAGTTATCTGTTTTATACCTTGGTTCTCCATTTTCACTGCCTTTATTACCTTCTGTGTCCTAGTTTTGGATAGAATTTAATTTATAATCTTAAATATTTACAATTTTTCACGGTGATAGTAATCTATATTTTGTAAAACTTTTAAGCGTTAAATCGCATCTCTTAAGAGTACACCCTTAAATTGTAAGATATATTTTTGTATTACTTTTTGCTATTGGAAGCTAGAGTGAGACACAGTTTTTTTATTTTTAAAGCAATGCCCTAAACGATTAATAATACAAAAAAAATATACATTATAAGAGAACACCCTATAATTAAATTAAATTATGGATTTTTTAAAGAATTACATTTCAAAAAACAACAAAAACTGATTCAGAAATTACTAAATTCTGTGAGTATAAACATAAAAAAACAACATTGAGACGAATTGATGACCTCCTACTTTTTTTAATTTGGATAAAAAGAGCAAAAAACCTTTCTCTAAGTAACATAGCGGACATTGTTTTTTTAGTCAAACACCCCAAAAAAGTATCGCTTTTATTGCAGGGACTACAATTAATGCTTTTTGACTCTCTAATCTATACTTAATAGTTAGATTTAAGATTTAAGAACTCATTGTTAGTTTGTGATGTATTTAAGCGAATACAATATAGCAATAGATTTCCCCTAAACTACAGATAACATACAGATCAACGTTTAATATTCATTCATCAGATTTAGTTTCGAAAACTTTGCTGTCCAAATGTGAACAAAACTCTTCTTTTCTGCTCTAGATTTGAAAAAAAAAGATGTTAAAAACTTGAGACTCATTTAGACATAAAAAATGCTTGTAAAAAAATTTTTAATTTATTTTCACTACGAGTATGATATGCGATAAAACACTTGTACTGAGAATCGTTATCCAGATCATATTATTTACACTACACGATATAATAATCTTAAATGTTTATTATTAATTTATGATTATTTGTTTTGATAGAATATTAAGTGTATACAAACTTACACGAATAATCTTATACTATTGCAATATTACAATTTAGTGAATCCTTTCTTTTCTTTTTTTCTTAGGTAGCTTAGTTTTAAGCGTTCCGGTAATTGAAGCTGCTTTTCAAATTATTTTACACAAAACTATTAACAATGTGCACGATTGTTGTAAAATTTACTGTATTTATCACACTCTTATTTCAAATAATTTAGATTGAAATATTATATGATAATTCAAACATGGTGAATGATTTTTTTCCTAATATCCTTCAAATGATTTTTCGTATTATATTATAAGCTTTGACAACTTTTAGTATTTAACTGTTTTATTATTATTATAAACACAGCCAATTTTCTTTAATTTTTGTTTATTTCTTTTTTTTATTAAAATATTTTTATTGCTGCCAACACAGCTAACTTACGGATTGAAACTACACGTGCAACTAAATAAAACTTGCCGTTATCATCTTAAAGTTGGTTTAGAACAAAAAAATGTTCAACATATTTTAGCACATTTTTTCATCTTTACAGTTCTGAGAATAACATTTAAAAATTAAGTATTATTCTGTTATTTGAGGAACATTTTCTGCAATGTTTTATTGTTTATCATTTCTACAATAAATTTTTCCGTACTCTCTTTTAAAGTTAGCCTTTCTGTAAAGTTACAGCATGTTAGTAAAGCAGATGCATGATTAAAAAAAAAATCACTGTAAAGTTTATAAATTACAATATTTAATAATTTTATGATTGTAGTTTACCAATATTGTAAAATGATAAAATAATATATATTTCATGAGAATATCATAAAATATTTATATCTGAAGGAATCAAGCACAATTAATGTGAATTAATAAAATCTATATATGTATATTTAATTTTAACTAATAAAGTTTTATTTTTTGAAATGTACTACATAAGTAATCGACCGATTGTAATGTGATGATTGTACACACAACAGAGCTGTAAGCGAATTATTCATTTTAAAATTAATTTGCGTATCATTGATGTACTTAGTTGGCAAGTTTTATATTAATTCTTTTCATACAAAAAAACTAATTAAATAAATTAAATTAAAATTGAATTAATTCAAAATGTGTGGCAAATCAGTTTTAATTTTAAGTTAAAATTAAATTCGCTTTTAATTCAAAAGAAATTGTGTAAATTAATTTATCAAAGCAATTCATTTTCAATTAATTTGAATTAATTTTATTTTGTATTAATTCATTAATTTCTTTAAGAAATGATGTGTTGTCTTTTCTCTTTATGACGTATTTAGAGGTTTTATGATATTTTGAAATAATATTCATTCTTATTAAAAGCTGATTAAATTTAAAAGCTTTATGTCAGTGTTGCTTTCTATTTTATTAACAATATTTTCTTTATTTTATTTTATTTAATATTCTTTATTTTTGTACAAGTTTTTGTACAAGTTTTTGAATGTATTTTTTATTAATTTTTTGCTTTATATAATATTTTATATAAATCTCATTATGTATTTTATTTTGTATTTTTACTTATTATTGTTATTATTATTGTTATGATTATTATTACGATTTTTATTTTTATTACTATTATAATAATTTTGTTTAACTCTATTTTATAAAGACGCTGTTTCCGTACAGGTTTAAAGAACACGTGCGACTAACTAGAAATGCCCTGGAGAATCTTAAAGGAACTCCAACAAACAAAATTAAACCTAAACTTATTACAACGCAGGCGCTTTAAATTTAAATCATTTACCTATGTTTACTTTATTTAACATTTACATTCGCATTCTCTTTTTTATGTTGCCTGTTATTTTGCTCAGTTAAAATATCTACTGCATTCGATAGTATATGTTACCTTAACAGAAATTCCTTAAATGTTTTTCTTTTATAACTTTTCTACAACCTTGTTATGCCAGTTGTTTAAAGACTTACATGCTTTAAACCGAGATTTATAAAAAAATTTTGTGAGGTAGTTTTATATTAAATTGTGGACTTATTGGAAAATATAGTTTAAATAATATAATTTTATTTAATCATGTACTAGTAAAATAACTAAGTTTTTGCTTTTGATAATAATATAGTTTTCTTCTCTTATATGAAAAAAATACATTTTAGATACCAAATGGAGGGGACTTAAAAAACTTATAAGTTGATAATCAAATATAGATAGATTTATCTTAAGAAGAGTTTGGTAAAAAAAACATAACTTTTAAGTAACCCGATATATTTACTGCAGACAGAAACAAACGTAAGAAAAATTATGCCGCAATCAGAACGTTGATATAATTACTGGATTAAATAAACCACCTTTTGGTTACGACGATTATTAAGTGTAACATATAGTGATCAAAAAATATAGACACGAAAATTTTTCACAAAAACATCTTTGACCTTTCAATAGTTCTATTCACAATTAACTGTTAGTTGTAGGCAGTGTAAAGTTTCCATTTTTCATTTTTAAAAAATTCAAACTTAAAACATAGAAAACCACAATTTAATGAAAAACAAAAATATATAACCAAATTAAACAACGGGAATTTTTTATTATATTAATCTTCAAAATAAAATCTTTTTTCGTATTATTTTCTATTATCCCGATTAATTGTTAAAATTACCTATATTGATTATTGAGGGTCAAAGCACGTCTCTATACAATTTCAACAAAAATTTTGCAGTATTTGTGCACTGCAACATTAACTCGCATAACAATTTCGTATCGAAATAACTCAAAATATTTATGCTTTTCATAAAAATTTTTTAGACAAGTTGATCGCTTGTAATACAGAAGTTGCGTGTTAGAATAATTTTGTAGCCTAATTGTCGTAATTTTACTTTTATCACATTTAGTACATAAATATAAAGAAAAATAAAATACATAAATTATTCAATTTGCAAAAACACGCTTACATAAAAAAATTTTTTATTTAATTTTATTTTACGAAAACTTTGTTCATAAATAAAATTTTAATTAAATTATGTATTTCATTTTTTTGCTTTTTTGTAAAATGTTGAGTGATTTTTGCAACAGCCACTAACGTTTCAATAACACACGTGCTGCATTTGTTTTTATTATTTACATATGTATGTTATGTATGTATGTTAGAAAGTAGGTACTGTTAATCAGCAGTCTGTATAACAGTGCAAATTATTAACAGAATGACATAACATCATAAGGTTAATTTCTTTAAGAGTTTTCTCTTAAAAAATCTGTATTAAACTCTTTCTGTGGAAACTTTCGTTTTTTGTTTTGCTAGATTTTATGTACAAAAGTAGTATTTAAAAATTTGACCAAAGGTTGGCTGTCTAAATTATCAGTTCTGTTAATCATTACATTCTGTGCAACCGTTCGTCTACGCAGTAACATAACAAAATAATATTAATCATACGTCTCTATCATTTTTTATTATTTTTTTCTTAGTAGCAATTATATGAAGCGTAATTTCCTAATTTGGATTACTTTTTGTAAGACCATATAAAAAGAAATTTAGTTTGCAGTCTACTGATTTTTTCTACAAAATGTCTAAAATGTTTTTTTAAAGCTAGAGTTCTCTTTTTTTTCCAGTTTTTTAATAGAATTTATTTAATTTTTATTTGAAGTGACACTTTGTTTTTGGTAATAACGTGCATTTGAAAAACTAATTAGAATCACTCGGTGTATAACATCAAAGTTGTACCGATATTTTAATAGTTCTGTTTGGTTGACTTTTCGTGCATACAGTTTACTTGCTAATGAACAATTTTTTGCAATTCAAATTTCTTTTATAATATAAAAAACTAATTAACTTAAAATGTTTACAAAAATTAAAAAAAAATTATTGTTCAAAATAAAACGTTCAAATTTAAATATGGGTATATAAATCTAAATTCGAAAATTTTATATTGAATATTAATCTAAACAAACCACAACAGAATAACACAAGATCCTCGTGTCCACGAAATTTTTATGCCTCCCTATGGTCCAATCAACATTCTATTATTTTAACATCTGGAATTTTTAATGGGCTCCTTGGGTAGTAAAACTTTACAAAAATAGTTACTTTCTGAGAAACACAAATACATCAAATAATTGTTGATTTATAAAAAGTTAATATTTAATAAGCGGTCATTTTCTGAAACAGTGCTAACCACAGCAGTTTAAGTTCTTTACGTCTGAAAACATCCGTTTTTAGTTTTCTGAAAAAATTTGAAGTTAAAAAAATAAGTGGCAAAAAGTATTCTAAATTTATTTATCCGTAATAAGATTAATCAACTCTTTATAGTTACAGTATTAATTTTTACATAAAAGGTAAGATTTATTTATAATCTGACCTTAACACAGCAATGCTTCTTTAAGAACATGGAATTTAGTTTAAGTTTCCTCCGCAAGAACAAGCATATTTGAGAAATATAACTTTTAAAAAACTTAACAATAAAAACTGTTCTTACCATACAGAAAAATAACATTAAATATTAATTTTTTTTTGGAAAGTCACTATATCAAGTGCTTAAAATATAACATAAAAAAAAAAAAAAAAAAAAAAAAAAAAAACATAACCACATAACAAGAAAAGTTTGAGATTACATTTCCTTCAGCTCGTTTGTTAATCGAGTGTTTGTGCAAATAAAAAGGAAACCAAATATATTGCGAACACTTATTTGCATGTTGTATGTTTAGTTTATTAGCTTTCAGTTACAAAAGTAAAAATAAAGACTTTGAAAAAAATCTACGACAAGATACAACACATACTGCTTTGCAGTTTTAATGTTTATAAGACAGTTAGATTTGTTTATTTATCAAGTGGTTGGAATAGGAAACAAAAATATGATACAAGATTTACTCGTCAAGATATAAGGTCACTAAAGTAGAGGTCATAAGTTTTTCTTTTCATACTTGAATTTATTTCACTTTGTTTCTCTGTTAATGTATTGCCTTTCAAATGCATACAGAAGTGCAAATTAGTGTTATTCAATCTTCATCTAGGTTAAATGAGCGTTTTTCTGTGTATGTATAAATGTTTCATTGCAACAGGTTTCTTTTTATCTCTGAGTTTAATCATAGTAAAATATACTTTCATGTGCGGGTATTTGCAGTGGAAACATATTAAGGTGGAAATTTTTAAAAACAATGTGATTGAAAAAATGTTAAAAACTTAAAGGAGATAAACTAAAAGCAGATAGATCAACGCAATTGATCCTAATTATCTGCTTCTGATTCTAGAAGGTGGGAGGATGTTAGGATGAAATCTAGGTAACTATGTCCCTCAAAGCCCTGATTAAAAAGTAAGTTCAAGACACATCGTAATCACATAGTTTTGCTTAGTTTCTGCAGCTTAAATGACCAAAAAATCACCATATTCGCGGAAAGGATGGAAAAATGGCAGGAAAGGTGCTTACTGTCTCACTACTCTTTTCGTCCTGACGTTGAAGAGTGCCTAGTCAGCATGCCTACAAGCGTGCATTTTTGTCGCCGAGGGTTAGCAGCAGCTTTGCAATTCTGTATCCACAGGCGTAGGCAGGTTTCTGCCACCTTGACCCCTTTAAATTAAAGTACGAGAGCCTAAACTTGCTACCATGAATAAAAAATAAAAATAAAAATAAATTTATTATAATTTTATTTATTTATCTTTTTTTAATTTATTAAATTAAAAGAATTTACAAATCAAACTATTAAATAATGAGCACATGCAAATACAATATGAAAATTTATTATTCGGAATCTTTTTTGTAATAATTCACATTAATCGTGCTTCATTTCTTCAGTTATAAATATTTTATGATATTCTCATGAAATATTTATAATTTTAAACTACAAAATAAAAAAGCAAATTATTAGTTACGAGTAATTTCTTTTTTAAAATAAAAATTAGTTTTTTTTTACTGAGAGGAAAGCAGATTCATATTGCTATTTTGCTACTGCTTGAGAAGTAAGAAAATTTTTTATTCTAATAGTCCCAAAAATATGTTTGCAAGAAGTGTAAAAAGGCGTTTGTTTAAAGTATTAAATAGATAACTTCTGCATAGTAACGAATTTCCATTCCATAAAAATTAAAAGTGTTAATTTTAACGTAATAGAAAAATTTACGCACAGAGCGCTTATCTTAAATTTTAATACTTGAAAAAGACTTGAAACAATTATATGTTTTCAAATTTATAATTAATTTTGTTTGTTTGCATAAGTATTCTTTCAGCTGCGTATAAGTTTACATTTTATTTTTTATCAATTTGTTATTTTAATTTTTTGTAGTATTTTTCATAAATCACACCAATTAAACTTAACCTATCACCGCACAAATCAGGCTAAAAATATAACATAAATCATTTACAGAGAGGGTCGAAGTTGTGATCTATAAAAGATTAATTTTGATACTAATGTAGTCTTTTTTTAATAAAGTTTCAAACAAGTGAACATCTCGTAGTAGGGGAAAAGTTACTAATAATTTACAAAGTAATTTGTTTGATTATAAAGGGTCTTGGTGTCCAGTCTACTTCAGGCAAGGATAAAACAGAGCGTCAATAAAAAAAAACGCATAAAAAATTTCTGCTGGCTAGAAAAAAATAGATATTAAATTTTTTAATTAATTTAAATGCAAAAATTTTACAAAATCCAATATTTATATGAAATACATAAGAAAGGCAAGTGGTGAAATAGTTTTTTATAGTGCTGGCAAAGTTCTTTCATGAGGCAACATTTTGTGGCATTGCAGTGTTTTAACTAAAATTAATTTTGTTAAGCGATACAAAATTAACATTAGTTCATACAAATTTATAATGATTTATAAACTAAGTGTCATTCAAAATGGACAATTGGTTTAGAATTTAGTTAAAGAAATCAACACAAATCTTTGGTTCATCAGCGAAACAAAAGACACCTTAAGACATTTAAATTTTTTAATGAAATAGCTCCACGGTGTCAAATTTGCTGGAAATAATGGGTGTTAAAAAACATTGCCAACAAAACGGATGTCGCATTTCGTTGCAATGGGCACTATTATTGAACAAGTTATTTCTTAAATTCTTAAATTTGTACTGACTTGCACAACTCTTAATATATTAAAATTTAGAATGATACGATAAAATCTTGAAATTCGATTAGTTATTACAATTGACTTATCTTCCATATTCTCAATAGAGACATTCTTCTATTGAAAATTTATAAATAGTAATTAACTAGGCCAAAATAATTTGAAATTTGATTTTAGAGGGGCTTTGAAAATTAGAAGTGTCCGAATAAAATGCAAAAATCAATAGGACGAAACAAAAGATTTACTTTTTGGTATTTTTTGCTTATGATTAAAATTTTAGGAGCCGAGAGGTTCAAAAATCTATGATTAAGCCGAAAATATGTTCTAAAATCAAAAAATGAAAAAATTTTGTAGCAATAGACAATATATATTTTTCTTGCCGATTTAACCAAAGTAACCCATACTGACAAACGAAATCCTACAAAATGTTTGTTATTTGGAATATTTGGTTTTGTAAATACCTTAAAAATTTCTTTGCAGTTATTAAATACAGCAAATGGCAACTACAAACAAACAGAAACATTTTCTTGATATTGCATGCTTTTATATGGCAATGTGTATGTGAAAGTATCCTTGATATTTGTATACTTTATGCATTTTATTCACAATTCAAAACAGATTTAAGTTTCCACATTTCAACTACACTTGGACATTAATTCAACTACTTGTTTTAGTTTCATACAAGTATTTCTTATTAAAGTGAATTCAATCATTTTGCCAGCTTCAAAAGACAGAGAACAATATGTAGGTAATCGTGTTCTTTTGTCATGCGTTACATAGACAGGATGTCTTTTATTTACGTATTTTTTTTCTTCCTTAAGTTATTTTTAAAACTTTGTATGTGTTCTTGTTTTAAATTGAATTTATAGAAAAAGGTGCAAATATTTATACTTGTGACTTTGAAGACTTTAGGTTTGCACATGACGTAAACACATATTAATATTTACTATGTGTTTGAATTAAAAAAAATAAATGAAAATTTGAATCTTAATAATGTCAACCTACATCAAATTACACAATTCCCCGGTGAAAGTAATTCACATAAAATTTATAAACAGTTCTATAAATTAAAATATAAAATACATTGTTTGTTGTTGTTGTTAAAAAGAATATCCCGCACGCTCTTAGTCGATCAGAAATCGAACCTATTTTTCTGATATCTACATAAGCAACTATTTAAGACTTATGTAAATCAGAGTTCTAATTAAATTTTGATTAAATTAAGAGCTAACAAAATTACACCTCCTTCATAATTTGATCGTGCTTTCGCGAATACATATATTTTTAATACATTGCGTTGTAAGTTCTTCTATTTAACCTTGTGACCTTGACAATTAAAAGGTGCCTATGTTCTGCAAACTGATTTTTGTTTTGACAAAAATTTTACAAAAATTTAAATTTCCTTTCACACCGTAAACTCTCAAGCCTTAATAACACTGTAAGTATATTTATATATTAAACAGCAGTTTAATCGAAAATTTGTTTTCTATCTACAAACACCATTTCATTATACAGGTTACAAGAAGCTACGTTCATTAACTATCCACTTCTGCTGCACAACAATCTGTTGTTTTATTTTTTTATTTTTAATATTCTCAAGACTCTTCGGTGGGATTAAGGCTCTTGATATGTTGCCTACAATGAATGTTCCTTAAAAGTCCATCCACCGCCACTGCTAAGCAAAAATTGTTATTATTTATACTTAATGCTCCGGTGAGGTTTTAACTCATGATCTTTCTGTTTACTATACCGGCGGCTTATTTAGCAGCCACCGCAGTAATTCAACGCATATTAGGCAGCGTATTCATCACGGCTGCTTAACATTAAATGTTTTTTTGCGTTACTTAAGACTTTAAGCTTTAAGTAAATATTGATACAGTAAGAAAAACATGTTGGCAAAATTTTAAAAGTAAAATTGATTAACATCTCGATTAAACCAGTTATAATAAAATTATTAAAAACAGCAAAAAATATTCCGTACTCATTTAACAGTAATAGCTTCGGATTATTGTCCAGCGAATAATCTTATTCAAATAACGAAGGAAAATAAAATAATATTAAGAGCAGCATATTAGTGGAACATTATTTCTTTTTCGGTTAATGGTATCAGCTGCGTGATATATTTTGTATTCATTAATTCATCGAAAGAAAATAAAAGTACTTAAGCCACAAAATAATCGATTTTTTATCATTTTTTGATTTATCATACTTACTACGAATTATTGTTTTGTAGATATTCATCTCATGTCCCGATTATTCATTTTTTCAATATAAATAATCATTAATAGTAATAAACAAATTATTTGCAAGTCTTTTTTCCAATAATCTTGTAATCGCAAGTAAATGGATCATAGAAATTTAATCGTAAGCTAAAAAGTAACCGCAATGTTCCTAAACCGCTAAAAATTACAATTGTTTTTTTTAAATTGCATTAACTCTTAAATTTTTTTGGAGCATTTTTTAATTTTTTCATCAGCAATTTTGTAATGTTATATGTAACAGCATAAAGTCTTTATTTTCTCTGGTTGTAAATGTTTAACAATGTACATATGTGGCTTTTAATTTCCATTTATAATTAAAAGCCACCTGAACCATAATGCTTCAAACAGAAAGACAACTATTCAATCAATCATGTTACGTTGATGCTTTTAAGTGAAATCAAATATTTGTAAAATTATCGTCATGAATTCAATTTTTTTCTCTTTGCGTTTTAGGGCTTGTAATCGTAGAAAATAAGGACACCAATAACAGTTGAAATTTTGTAAGATTGTAAACGGTAAACTTATATTGTTTTATTGCAAAACTGTTAAAGTCGCATTTCTTAGATCTTATAAGTTTTGTCTCGAAATTACATTTATAGTTTTTAAACTTTTTTTTTTTTAAGAAAAGTAACACTAAGTCATTAATTAATTGGGTGATAGATAGAAAGCTTTATGTTTTTTTTTAATACTGAAATTGCACGTGATGTTTAATTTTAAGAACAATGCTGCAACGCATCTGATGTCATAAGGCGCAATAAAGGTTTTCAAAGGTGGTAGAGTCATTTTATTTATCTTTTTTTGCGGACGATTTGCTGTACAGTAAGTAGTACCAGCATGTTAGTAAAATAAATTTTAATTTAAATTATAAAAGTTATTTTAATTGGCCGTATCCGGGTTACGAACCAAGGTCATCAAATCTATATCATCTTTCTAACTATCGTAGCAACTGACACAAGCCAAGATTATGTCTGTTTGGTTACGAATTGCCTAAAGACTATAAAGGTTTACCAACACAAAAATATTCAAATACTTGGCTCTGTTTAAATTGATTTTAAAATACATATATAAAAAAATAGGTTTTGTTTATTTACACAAAAATTAAATAAAAGAACGGTCACTACCTTCTTCTGGGGTTGACATTAACACGGATTTATTAGTAGAGCGTAGCACTATTGTTTAAAAATGTCACAACATTTTTAAAACGAAACGGACTTTTAATGAAACTGTAGCTATTTTTCTTATTTGTAAAAGAATATGCACTTGAAAATCACAACAATCAAAAGAATTTATAAGAATTTCATGAAAATTAAATTTGCTTCTCTTAAACATGTAACTTTTAAACAATAGTTCGATGTTTAAGAACCAGGTATAATTTATTTTAATCCAACTACATACATATGGAGTCATTAGCTTTGTATGACGCCCTAAGGAAGTAAATATTTATAGAAAAAAACACAAATATATTAATATGTGGAAAACAGCCAAAGGGACCAAGAAAATAATTCTTTCGCGATGAGCATCCGCTAAAAAATTGGGAAAAATTAATAAATTTACCACTTAAAAAAATTGTAAAACAGTTTAATATTTCTAGTTCTACTTAAAAATTTTTATGAAATTTATATAACTACAATTAGTTTATAGATGTTAAGATGTACGCAAACTCTGTTGAATTAATCGACGCTAGTGTTATGGTACAGCAGAGTTCAGCTATCTAGACATTAAATTCAAAAACGTTTAATTGCAAAAACATTTTGTTTTAAACACTTTTAGTTGGAAAATATTGTAATAAATAAAAACCTTATTTATATAAAATAATACTGTAGTTAACTCGTCTTATAGTTCGGTTTACTTCTTAAAATTAAAGTGAAGTAAGGATAGCTAGTAGAATTATGAATCAGATTTCAATTCCTCCCACTAATATTGATAATATCTGGGCTACCTTTATAATAAGCTTGATTCAAAAATTATAATTTTCTGCTTCTGCATTGTAATTAATATTAATAATAAACGATAACATGCAACATATTCAAACAAAATCCTTGTAATTAGATATTTTAAAATATGATAGCTCGTAACAGTAATTATTAATCTCTTACAAAATTGTCGTAGTCGAAATACACCTACGCCAAATACGGTATGGATGAATATCTAATATTTTTAAGTAATTTTTAGTAGGTACCGAAAATTTCTAACAGTTAATGGGAAAAACACAAAACTTTTAATTAAAGGTCCGCTTAATCATGTCAAATTTTTATAGATATTTGTTTATTTCTAAATACAAAATGGTGGTTAGTAATTAACACTTTCAACCTTAACTATTAACTAAAATTAATTATAAATTTCTTCTGGATCTTTTCTTGACCAGCTTTAGGGTAAAATTACATCTAACATGTTTTCTTAAGTTTTGAATTTTAAGATTGTTTATAATTATTTTATTTATATTGAACATTTTCAAACTTATAATTATTTATTATAACATGAATGAAAAAACTCACATTATGCGTCAAGAAACAAAATCTTTAGAACGTCGTGAATTCATTTTATTTGAACCAAGTTTTATAGAAATATTTTCTTTTAGATTTTAAGTCGATGTTTAAATAAGCAAAATTTAGAATTGCAGATGTACATTTTTATTCTAAATCAAAATTGCTATGTTAATGTAGTTTGGGTGTAATTAGAATTTTGTTTCCTAATCGCCATCATAAATAAGTAAAAAATTATGTGATTTAACAAAATTTTCGTTTCAAACATTCTAAAAACTATTTATAAAGTACTTTGCTACACATGTTTTTATTAGTTTATATTATAATACAACTATAATATTTTTGTATAAAAATAAATTATTTAGAATCTATTTTATGTTTGTCTATTGCAGTTGTGCTTGATTCTTTTATAAATAAATATCTTATGAGAATATTTTGATCAAAAAGACAAATAAAAAAGACAATAAAAACGAAAAAATCTTTTAAACAAACAAAAAAATGCTACTTAATGGTTTCTTTGTTCTTGGTATAAAAGATTTTCGAGTTTTTATTGTCTTTTTGCTTTGTTAGTTCAATATAGTTCTCATTCAATCATTTTGGCCTTTGGTATTAGACTCTTGAGTATTCTATGCTAAATTTGGGTAGAATCCTCTTCTAAGCTATAAAAGCTGTAGCGAAATGGCAGTAAACATTTCAATTTTAAGTTTTTTAAACAACAAACATTTCATAAGAATTTTATGAAATATTTATATCTGAAGGATTCAAGCAGATTAATTTAATATTTTAGTTTATCAAGCTGTTTATTCCAAAATTACTTAGTTTTAAGTGCTAATGCAACGATTTAAATGAGTCACGTAAAAAAAGTTCAAAATTTTACGCACTGTTTAATCATCATTTTTAGTTTACAATTAAAAATCAATTTCATTCAATTTTCAACGAAATCAACATAAACGCTGGTATATCTGAAACCACCGAATTGATTTTGTTCCAGATAGTACATTTTGTTCCTCTTTATCAATGTGTACGCACTGTTCAAGCATAATTTTTAGTTTATTTTCAGTCTATTGCAACAATCAAAGAAAAAAAATGTCTTTTCCTTAATAAACGTTACATAAGAACATAAGCACAATTACTTTCAGTACGAGAAATATTATGAACAGAAAGTTTCGCAGAAATGTACTGTTAAAATTGAAAATAACTTCACGTTTCAATAAACACTTTTTTCAAACAAATTCGATTTAATTTTGGTTTTCTTAAATTGATGTTTGCTAAGAGAGTGGAACATAAAATTTATACTTTGTTAACATTGCATTTAACAAAATAACATAAAAGTATTTGAACAAATTTATTAAAATTGATTTGGTATGAGTTCATTTTTAGTTTATTTTCTAAAAATTCTTTAAAAACAAAAATTATTTCCAAATGCATGTGGAAATTTTCAAAAAAACAACTGGAAAAATAAGGCACCAGTAAAGTATAATGCTGAATTTTTCGATAACTACATCTTCCATAAATTTTAATTCATTTTTATATTATCAGACAGTTCAAATAATAATTTAAAATTGGTTGTGAAATCCGTATATATTTTTGAAATGCAATAAAACCATTGTTAGAAAAACAACTGTAATAATAAAATATAATATAAAACTTAAAAACAAAGTTATTGTTATTGATTTTAATAATTTTTTTACACAACACTAAAGGAAATTTTTAACTTTTTTCTGACCAAAAGTAAATAAAATTTTCTTTGATTTTTTGCTTATTTTACTTTAGGAAAACAAAAAATACGAGGAAGTAAATTTTAATTCAATTGGAGATAAAGTTTTGATGATACATATTTAAAGAAACAACAAATTATAAATTACCTTTGCAAAAACAACCAACTATAAAACGAAATGACTGGAAGAGGGTAATGAAATAGAAAAAAAGCTGACATTCCAAGAGACAAATTTATTTACATCTTATTACATCATCAACAGGGGACATCCGATAATTTCTAATATTAAATATTAATATTTAATATTTAGGTGGGCATAAAAGAACACAATCTCTAAAATTTTAAGTGTTGCACTTTAACGTTACAACATATAGGGCCATATATATCAAATAACGTCACCTATGAAGACACCCTTCAATCTTACATTTTAATTCTTAATTCCCTTCTGCTATTAGGAGCTATAGTGGTACCAAATCAATAAATATTATATATATATATATATATATATATATATATATATATATATAACATGTAGTTTAGAATTATTTAACATATTTGTTTTTCTTACAGGTTGAGAAATTACTTAAATCTGCGGTCTCAAGCAAAAAAAATCAAATGACATTTTTTTTATTTTTTTGTTTTAAGTGATCACAAAAGATCAGTGGAGATTATGATTTGAAAATTTATTAAGACGCTATTAGAAATTATACTTTTTAGCTGAAAATAGTAAAAAAAAACTTGTTTTTGGGCGACTACAAAGGGGCAAGTTTATATTTTTTATATTGCGTGCTTAAAGGAGAAAAGGGCAATTGTGGTGTTTTAAAATTATTTTTTTGTTTTAATTTAGTTGACAATTGCAACTCGAACTTCAAAGTCTTATGTGCTGTTTCTGTATTATAGGCGATCAGCTCCTCTGAAAAATTGGTATGAAAAGCACTCAGTTTTTTGAGTTAATTTTATACAAATTTTCCAGGCGAGTTGATCGCCTGTAATATAAAAACCCTTTTCTTGTTGTGTAGGTAAGAAAAGTTATAATCGATTTATAAGCCATATTTTAAAATGAAATATTTTTTCTGATGACAGTGCATACGTCAGGGTGTGAGAACGTGTGTAAACAAGAAATTTTTTCATGGGAGTGCGTGATAGAAATTTTTGGGACCCTAAGAGATCGAAGCAAATAATAAAATAGTAACTCTTTCTGTCTGTCTGTGTTTAAAAAACTGCTGTGTGAATTTGAATAAAATTTTGAGAGGAGGTTTCTTAAAACCTTTTTTCAGTGAAAAAAGGATACTTTTTTCATTAAAATATACCATTTCGTAGAGAAACTAGAGAAACAAAGATGAAAGCACCTAATTTTACCAGTAGAATAGTACTTGAACAGTTGTCAGCACATTTTCTCTTGTTTTTTTAGTAGATGGAAAATTTTTAACATAACTTACAAAACTCTACAACAAACATTTAAAAAACACATTTTTCTAAATTTTAATTTAAAGAAAATTAGAAATGTTACACCGACGAAGTCCTGGACTTTTATGGTACAGAATATAATAATAATAATAACAATAATAGTAATAATAATAGTAATATTTACAATAAAATACGAAAACTAATCTGGTCGTTTGTGTGCAATTAATTTTCGCCAAAAAAGTGGTGAAATATATATAAATTAGCTACAAAGAGTATAATTATACTCATATAATATTTTTTATTATTATTAGGGGATGTAGAGCACCAAAAAGCTTAAAATGAAACAATTCTTAGTTCTTTATTATTAATATTGTTCTATTAGAAATAAGTTTTTTGGTGGATAAGTGCACAGAACAATCTCTTAATATCACTGAGCCCAAAGACTCATAACCACACACATACATACGTTTAATAATAAAAAATAAAACTAGCTTTCTAAAAACAATTAATAATAACGAGACCCCAAGGAAATATTTCCTTCTAGCACAATCATATAGATATTTATTTAAAAACCTTTCATTTCTACATTTACTACGGGCGATAACAGAAATTTTTCTATAAAATTACTTTAGAACTTAATAATGATTACTATAGAAACAAAGTTTAAATAAGAGAAAACATAAAAGCACTTTTGGGAATTAAATTAATATTAATAACAAAATAAAGACAATTAAAATTAAGTGTATTTTTAAATAAAATAAACACAAAGAAATGACCACAGGATGAATGCTTATTTCAACTCTTTACGCTTTTTAATCTTATAGAAAAAACACGACATTCAAAGTGAAATTATTTAGACAATAATAAATATAATACTGAGGGACATATTTTGTTGTAGAGAAAATTTATAATGTTCTTCTTTTTTTCTTTTAGTGAAAAGCACTAAATCAGAAAGTATTTTGGTCAGTTGAAAAATAGTGTTTCCAACCGACTTTTACATGCAGCTTCAGCATCAGGCTTTTTAATCTTAAGCCTGATAGTCAGTGTAGCGAAATGCTAATATGAGTAAACATCAGCATACGGTTTTTAAAAGCATTTAAACATGTCAATATTTAGATCAATGTTAATATTTTTATAAACTTCACTACAGGTGTACAGGATATGTATAAGTCATTCTATTTGTAATCTTTACAATTACCATTTCTGACCACATAATATATTTTTGATCCTTAAACAAATGGCACATATTCAAGAGATGTTAATCGGTGCGCAATTGTAATTAATTTATTTTTTGTAATGCCCCCAATAAACTGTAGAATTCTAGAGCTTACAAATCTGTCAGTAATAATAAAAAAAAATGCTTTCAAGGAATTTCCTGAAATTTTTTATTTCGCATTTTTTATCAAAATATAAATAAACAATAAAAATAATTGTTAAACAATAGTTTTAACAGTTTATAAAACTTAAAAACGATTCAGGTAACAAAACATACGTCTGTCTGTATATTTGTACTTCATAACAAGAGATAACAGAAATAAAAATATTTAAAAAATATTTTATTAATTATTTTTTGAAATATATGATGTTAGAACTGAATTCAACAACTCACTAGACATACTGTTGCTTGCTTTCGTGCCAACATTGCGTTCTAAAGATTAACCATGTTTATGCTTCAAATGTTACTGTCTACAAATTTGTAACCTTTTGTTCTGCTTTATATCTTACTAGCAGTGCCCACGCGTATCATTTCTAATTTCTTAAAATTAAGAATAACATGTTTTTAAATATTTGGTGTAGAGTTCTGTATATGGCGTTAAAAATTTTCCATCTAAGAAAATAAAATGTACTGGCAACTGTCCTAGCAGCATTATGCCGAAAAAATTTGGTGATCTTACAGTAATAGCTCTAGTTTGGCTAAGAAATAACATAACTTTATGAAATAAAAATTATTCTATAATAAAAGTATTCCATTTTAGGAGACCTCCTCTCAAAATTTTATTCAAATCCATCCAGCAGCTTTCATCTGATGCGAACACAGATAGACAGACAAAAATTCAGAAGTAGGAGTTTTGTATTCCATATCGATTACATTCTATACGAACATTAAAATTTTCGAAAAATATTTCATGTACATATTTGCAAATGTTTAAATTTCACAACCAAATATTTGAAAAAAATCTGTGTATTTTTTTTAAAGTGTTAATGACTTTAAGCTTCCCGTTTCCCGGAAAATTAAAAAAAAACTTCCCGATAAATTATGAATGGCTTTTCCCGGGAATTCCCGTTTCCCAAACCCTAGCTAAGAGACATCGATCTATAATTATAAATATGATAAAAAAGCAATCTTCTCTATTTTTCTTACCTTTTGTGTTTAGTATCTTATTTTTGTTTCTTGTTTTCTTTTGCAAGATACCAAAAAGAAAAAAAAAACTCTAAGCTACAAATTAATCGAAATTTCACAAAAATTAAAAAAAAAAAAATGATAATCAAATATTGTTCTTACAATAAATCACAAAGAAATAAATAAAACATAATATTTTAATTTTTAATCGAAATCTGCAATCGAAAATGCAAAACAGAAATATCTAGATACCCAAAAGATTGAAAACTGATTAAACAATTAAGAGCCTTCAAAAATTTACATGAGCAAATATATGTGACTATTTAAAAGGAAAACAATGAAAACAGTTTCGGGTTGCGTGTGGACTTCGACTAATTAATATTCGTCGTATTCTTAGTTACAACTAAGCTTGTAGTTAGATGCCACGAATGCTGATGACAGATGTTGCGACCTGGAAAATGCAGAATTATATACTGCTATTAACAAAAATTTTTAAATAATTTTTCCTTTTTCATTAAAACATAGACTATCTGTCTACAAGTGCATAGAAAGTTAAGAGAAACTTCAGCGGGGAATTATATCCCTCCAAAAGTTGTTTCTTAAAAAATACTAATAAGATAATTAATTTGGTGAAGGGAATATAAGATTAGTTACATCTTAATAAACATAGTTCTGTTAATGTTTCAAAAATACTTGGTTACATTTATAAAATTCAGCAAAATTAAATAAATAAAAATGAAAAATACCATCTCGTAGAATAAACTTCTTTGTTTAGCTTGACTTAGACGACCTCTTTTATCTTATCTTTAAATACAATTAAATTTTTTTTATTTAAAAAACACAAGAATATAATATTTTATGTCTTATGTTTAGTTTTTTTATTATTTAATTATGTGTATTGCGTCTGTATCAAAAGCACGTTTTTGTTTGTTCAACAATTTTTCAAATTATGTACATATATGCATACATATGTATATAATAAAATTTTTATATATTTTATCTTCTGTTAATTTAGTTGATACTTAAATAATTAATACAATAATAAGCTGCGGAAAATTAACTCCAATTTTTCTTTTTCTTCAAACTAGTAGTTCATTTAACAACATTCTTGAACATAGCATAACGAACAAAAAATTTAATTATCATTTATGTAGTGTGTCTATTAAGCTGATTGGCTCGATTTTTGAACTGAATAGGAACAAATATATATTGCGACTTATAAAAAGAACAACAAAAGATGCCTTGGGGTTTAATTTTATATTCATATTGATCGACTAGTAATACAATTATCAGTGTATCTTATTTTTATAGAAGGAAAATTTTAGCACTCTTTACAGAACTCTACGATAAATATTTAAAAACACATTTTTCTAGATTTTAATTTTAACAAAATTACAAGTGAGATACGACCACTGCTAGTGTTAAATAAAGTTGTCTTTATAAACTTTTGAACATAGGCTTCAATTAGAGCATCTAAGCCAAGAAAATGGACAAAATTTTAAAACAACAACCATTTCAATTTAGAATATTATTCCATACTTTTGCAACGTTCTTTTGTTTAACCACATAAATACAGCCCAAAGAAAGTTCCCAAATATGTTGTCTTTGTTTCTACAATTTTTTGTTTTCTTTCATTAAAGGAATGGCAAACATTTTTATTTTAAAAAACAATCAAAAAATGAATGTTTTTTATTGCACTACAACCTTTTATCATAATATTTCCTATTTGAATAGTGAATATTTTTTCTCATGCATGCTCTAGTTTAGTTTCTATGTTGGAATCACTGTGATACAAGCCATTTGTTTGATTAGTCAAGTAGCTGTTGTAAAAGAATTATAACAACAAATAAATATTGGTATTTTAAAAAAAGATCTCTACTTTTAATTTCTTTTTTTATTAAAATATATTCTTTATTTGAAATGCATCACAGCAAAACATAAATAAAAGAAGCGAGAATAACAAAACCAGCACTTAAACTGTTTGCAATCACTCATAAGGATTAAATATTTAAAACTAAAACTTTCTGTAACCCTCTTTGTATTTTACATTTTCCTTATGTTTTGCTGTTTTTGCTATTTATGGTTAGAAATTTATCTGTTCATAATGTTTATTGTGGTTAGCTGCTGCAAGTAACGGCTCACATTTTATTATAATAGAAAACACACTATTTAAGCATTTAATAAAAATATTTGTTTCAATTTAAGTCTTAGGCTGTTTTTGGATGTTTTTCATGTCCAGCTTAGTGTTTAGAATAACATTAAAAAATTGAAAGGAAAAAAAAACAGTCTTAAAAATATATGAATTTTATCTCTGTATCAGGTCATTCTTTAACAAATACAAAATTGTATCATGAGATTCATGCAAATTTGAAAATGTTAATAAGAATTCAAACAAAAAGGATATGAAATAAATATTTGTTAGTGTTACGTACACAACGACAAATATATTAACTGCATGTACTGGATGTGTAAAATTTACAGTTGCTAAAGTTTTTTAATATTTCATAAACTGCAAACTGTTTGTACCGCAAACTAACAAACAATTTTTTATTTTGTTTCTCTTTACACAATATTACATAGAGGGTATACTTGCTTATTTGTAACCTTGTGACTTTTTCACCAAAATTAAAAATTTACTTTTAGTTAGTACATGAATCATTTTTAAAATTAAACAAAAGCGTAGTATTTTTGACTAAAAGCAAATATTTTTTTTTTGTAAATTTATCGGCTCGAGCTAGTACCAGTACTGCTGGTTCAATTTAAAAAGTGCACATCAGCAATTCGACAACTTAGAAGCTGGATGCAGGCTATTTTTGGAAATGTAAAGTGTGTGTGGAATTTCAAATACAAGAAAAGTACCAAAAATTTACCCATTTAAATGTTTGGGGTAATACCTCAAAATCATTTTTCGACTTTAAAAATTATTTCTTTACAATTTAAACTGAATTTAGATATTTTTATTAGTATTTCAATATAGGAGTGAAGTGCAATAATTTATAAAGAAACAACAAAATTTTAATTCTTCAGACGAAGCTGAAGGTTTGAAAATCAATGTCTGTTTTGTCCTCCTCAAATGGTATTTTTAAGAATTCATATTCAAAAGGGTTAAAAAGGTAAAAAACTTATATGACCGGTTACTTACAATCTCTGGCACCAATGCAGCCATAATCAATCGACACTGTAGCAATTGGTACTTATTTATAGGCCAAAACAGTTAAAAACATATTTTTAATAACAAACGAAACAAAAATATCACAAACTGTCTACTTCTGCCCTCTAAAATATGTAAACCGATTAAGAAAACTTTAAATAAATGGATTTTAGAAAAATTAAAAAATTGAATAAAAACCTTTGGTTCTTAAAAGGCAGCAAGGAAATACCACATACATTTGGCAACAAGCCTGCCAGATATCGTCAAACGTGGCGATAAAAAATCCTTTTTGGCGACAAATATTTTAAAATTGTGAGAGGCGAGACACTTGGCGGTATTTGAAATACTTGGTGAAATTTTTGGCTTTTTTTTGTTTGTTTTTTGATTTTCATTTTTTGTCTGCTTGTATATATAAATATTAACTTATTTATTTAGTGCCAAATGGTAAGGCGCTAAAGAAAAAGGCATGTATATATTTGAAGTTTATTGTCAGATTCAATTTTGAGATGCTGCAGTTCTGCATTCCCAACTAAATTTACTGCAGTTCAAGAAGTTTTTAAAATTTTGGAGACCCTAATTATGCACTTGGTTATTTTAATAAAACACTGTGGGAAGAACTTCTATTCAAAAATTATGGTTGTCGATGGCCGTTTTTAATAAATTGAATAAAAAATTAATTGAGAAATAAAATGCAATATGAACTTTTCAATTTATAACTGCTAGTAAGATAATACATAAATGTAAATAACATAAATATGCTGCGATATATTCATAACGATGGAAAATATGTTAAGTAGATTTAGTACAAGTGAAATGTACCCCAGTAAGGATAAAAAAGACAATAATTAGATTGAGCAAAATGTACATAAAAGTTTTGATTCCATAATTGAACGTGGTTGTAAATAATTTTTTTTAATTTAACATTTTAAACATTTTTTATTATACCACTGTGATATCGAGGTTTTAGCTTAAATTATAAAAACAACTTCACCTACGCATTGATTGGCCTTCATTTTATTTATTTTTATGTTTATTAGGTTTTTTTACTTGATTTATTTAAACATTATATAATACCAATGTACCATTTAAGAATGTAGTCCTTTTTTAGAAAATACATTTTATAATAAATGAAAAAAATTAACTTTAATAAAAACAAGTTATATGCGTTAATATGGTCAATATGGGTATCATTTAAAAGCTTTTGAAGAAATCTTTCAGGAAACGCAAATTCTTTTATGTGTAACCCATTAAGAGCTGATGACATTTTATGTAAAAATATATATCGTACTTATTTTATTTTTTAATTTCTTAATTCTCTGTTCACTAGACTAAACTAAATTTTCACATTGGTGAAGGGTATTTAAGACTCGGCATAGCCAAATATACAACTTTTACTTCTTTAAATTGATTTCAGCCGAATTGGTTAAAAAGAAAATATTTCAATCCTGATAAGTAAGGAAAACGTACATTTTATAAAAATAGTGCCTTCTCATTATATTATTAAAAATAACCAATAAAGTCTGATTCAGAATATCAGCGGAACAACCTAGAAATATTTAACAAAAAAGTTTCAATAAAGGGGAGTGTGCTGTGATAAAATCAGGAAACTTGTTCCCAAAAACCATAGTTTCGTATGCGTAAAATTTTTTCATAAAGAGCTCAACCTTTTGTGGTGAACTGGAGAGTGAAGCGCATAATGCATTACAGGGATAATTCTTTTTAAGCCGAATAGTTCGTGTGCAGTCTATTGTTTGCAATTCGCAAAGTTTTAAACCGAATGTCCAAAAGTTGACTCCTTCTTCCGTCAGAATGCGCGAATGAGTAGAGTTCATACCTCGAGAGGTGGCCCTGTTACAAAAAAGAAGGAATTATTTGCCTTTCTTAAGTTTGAAAAATCGTGTTTCAATTTTGGTACTATTCTTTCTTTGTAACTAAAAATTCTAGAACTATAAAACAGGACTAAACTTTAAAAAACAAACTTTTCTGTTTTTTTTTTTTAATAGTTACTACTGAAACCGTGATACATATATTATTTAGAAGAAAGATAGAGGAAAATAAAAAAAACAACAGGTGGTGAAAGTATAGCCATTTTATTAGTTTTTATATTTATTATATTATTTTATTATAATTATATTATTATATTTTATATTATGGTATTATATTTTATTATTATTACTCCGCCAGCGAATCTTCTTTGTAAAATCACTAACAAAGGAGTCTGCGTGTTGTATTATTAAATACTGAATATGCATGCATACTATTAAGCAGAAAAAAAACATAATTTTCGTTTTTGGTTGCAGCAAGGGTTAAGCCCTGGTCAACTCAATTTATAGTCAACGTGCTTAGTACCATGACTACAGCATCCTTAATTAAATAAGCGAAGTATGAACCATAAAATATATTTCATTAATTATGCGCGCAGTGGCAATTTTAAAAATATAATTTTTTTATTTCTTTTTTTTTACATATTAGCGTTCCAACTCTCAGAACAAATTTAGCCGACTCAAATTTTTTTCATAGGTATAGGATTTTGAATATTTTAAACATAGCATAGTTTTTTTATCTTAGCATATCTAAAACCTGCTTTGCTTAAAATAATATATTTTTTTTGGTGTTGCAAGATCAAAAAATATAAAAGACTATGCACCATTTATGCCACAACTAAATAGTTTTCTTTTTCTTGAAACACAAACACATGAACTTGAATTTTGGTTTGCGTTCAAAATTGCACTTTTTCTTGACGAGCAGTTTTTAGTTCACAAAAAAATAGACGAAATATTGTCTCCACAAATTTCATTTAAATCTCCTCAAATTTTAGTTGTTATATGAACTTGTCCTTGCTAAAACCTTTTTGAGAATAGGTTACATACATAAATATTGGCTAGAAAATAAATATTTCATTTGCCTTTCTTCATCTTGAAATGGTGCAGTTTTTGTATTAGATAAAAGTACTTGAGTTTATTTGACAACATTTTTTTATATTTATTTTCAAATGAAGTTTAAGTTGTCTGTTGAAAAAGCAAAAAAACATTTGAGACAACAACTTAGACAATATCTATAGGTTTTGTGTGTCTTTTAAAGCATTTTAAGTATAAAGTTAAAATATTAATTGAGCTGAACACATTTTTAGCATGGCACAAAACACAACAACACTAATTTTGGCGCAGTCACATTTTTTGTAATGAATACTTCATTTGCAGTCAAGGTCAGCCGTAAAAAAACACATTAAAGTAATTTTTTGCTACAACTTTTATTTCGCAATAAAATTTGTATTACAAATTTAAAAAATGTAACCTTTAACCTTTATGATTTTGAAATGAGCATGACACACAAAGCGATTACTATTTACAAGAATGAGATAAAACTTAGGTATTACTGTCTAAGACAAATGAGTTTTATGTGTCTCAATAATAAATTTCAAAATCTGTACACATTTTTTTACATTAAAAGATAACAGTTAAAAAATAAACTTAAGACTGGCAAAATTTGTTAATTAAATAAAAATTTCATATCTTGAATTTGTTTAACTTATTATCTCATACACAATGTTTGTTTTAGCCTCAAGATGTACCACATAATTATCTTATTTAGTTTAAGTTAATTTTTAGTAATTTTTTTTTTCCTTGATTACACAGGTTTATTGTCATTTTCTTAAAGAAAATATTCAATGTTTTTTTCCCCAGCCTGATTTATAACTTTTTCACATTCTTTGTATGTTTATAAGAATTAAGACATAAATATTTTGTTTTTTTTTATAGGTTTTTATAAACGTTTAAGCATATAATGAGCAACAAAGCACAAAGAAACATTTTACAGAAAAATTCTACACTTTTTTCGCAATCGAATGAACAAAAAGAATAACAACTTAAAAACTAAACAACGAAGAAGCTAAGAAAAGAGAATAAACAGCAAGAAAAGTCAGCATAGCTTGTTTATTTTATATCCTACAACGAACATACGCTAAATGTTTCATTTATCAAAAGCTTATTTTAAAGTTTTACAAAAATTTCCTGAAGAACTAAATAAAATAATTCTTGCAAGAAAAAAAACCTACTTCAAGACAGACAAACCTAAAATCATATTTCTTTAGGATGGTAATTATACATTAATCATGTTATTTTATATTCGAGAAAGATTGCATCGGGATTTTTTTATATGTCGTAGAACAAAGTAGGAATGCAGATTAAACAAGAAAATTCAAAAGTTATGTGGTCACCCTTTATATTTTACGCATTTAATTGCTTACACAGTAATATAAATTTGTTTTAATTCTAAGCGTTAGTCTATGTATAACTGGCCATATACATTGAATAACAACCATTGGGGTACCCTTAAATTTCTTATTTTAAATATTTATACTTGTTATTACACTTGATATAATAATAGACATTTTGTCTATTTTTCACGAGTTTGTCTGTAAACGGTTGCAAAGATAAGGCCATATTAGTGAAATAACATCAATTATAGGGACACGCTTTATCTTAGAAATAAAGGTTCTTGGTAAATTTAAACTATCTGGCTACACCAGTTCAAAAGTTTGGCTATAAACATCAAATTGCATAGACAGGAGCATATAAGTCAATTTATGTCACCTATGGGGACACCCTTTAATTTTTAGATTTATTTTTGTATTACTCTTTACTATTGAGGGCATATATGTTGTATATGGACATCCTTTAATTTTCAAAACTCTGAACTGTTTTTAAAACGGGACCAATCTGTAAGAATAATGTATTAAATTACGAAAAATTTTTAAATTCGGTTCAGAAAACACAGAGTTTTTCAGGCGCCAACATTAAAAAAAAGCAACATTCAGTCGAAGTGATAACCTCCTTCTTTTTTGAAGTTGGCTTCCTTTGTTTTCGTTTTCTAACTGTTAACCAGCTTTCACATGTGGCTACTCTCCCATTGTAGTATTTTCTTAAATTAGTTTGAGTGAAGAAAATTACATCAGACCAATGATTGCATATAATGCAAATTAATTAAGGCAACTGTTATTTCTTTGGGAAATTCTATTTAGTGATAAGGCTCATTTTAAGCTCAGATGTCAACATGTTCAGTTATCGCTAAGTCTACAAAAATATTATCCGGAGGAGAATAAAAATTTGTTTCCCAAGTGCTAACACATGCTTTACTTCGCATTTACTTTCTGAAGAGTGTTAATAAGCAACCAAATGGCAAGACTTAACAGTTTTCGGTTATCTTCTCTTGGGTAACCTGAATTATTTATACTATACTGGCAATTATTAACAAACGACAAGAGAACATTATGCTGACCATTACTTAGATACGGCAGCAAATCCTTGAAAGCTTTTTCCAAAATAAGCTTTTTTTCAGCCTTCTGCAATGCACGCAGAACTGAAATTCAAATTTAAAAAAAGATTTTCAATTACAAAGAAAATCGGTGCATCAAATTAAGAATGCAGTGGATAAATGAATCACAAATGATTTATTGATAGAGTAGGGTATACTGCAGTAGAAAATAAAACAATTTATACTGAGGAAACTGCGCAAGCCACGCTAAACTGTGGACTAGTTTTTTAACACCAACATTTAAAACCAAAAATAGAAAACACAGAAAAGCCAGTAGAATTTTTTCAAGTTCAAAATAAGTTTTAAATTTTAGACATTTCTGTTTGATTTATAAGTTCCTTTACTTTTAAAGGAAAAAACTTAAACACCAAACTGAAAAAAGACAAAACTTTCTTTTGATTTTATCTTACGGAAATGGCTGTAAAATCAGTCACGAAAGTGGAATGAAAGAAAATTAAATTAAATGTCTGATCTAAAAAAAAGTTAAATGAATAAAAAAATAATAAAAAAAATTCCATAATCTTTAATTTATTTTTGTTGAAGAGTAGTTAAAAAAATTTGTGCATTCAAAAGATTTTAAATGTCAATTTAATTTATTATTAGATTTTGCTGCCAACGTCTGCATTATTTTAGTAACACTAAAAAAGAAATTGATAAGTTAACCTAAAAATGTGCTTTAAGATAAAAGTTTGCAATAAACACGTTTATTGACATACAAGAAATAAAGTGCCTATTAAAGTCTGTACCTACATAGTTCTCGCAGACCTGATTAATTGAAGTGTAATAATTTGTTCACTTTCACTGAATATTACATTTTTTTTATTTTACGTCTTATTAAGTTTATTGTCCCTGTATCATATCCCTGCAAGGTTAGAGGGCCCTTAAAAATAGTAAATTTTGTTTGGTGATGTATCATGCTTTAGAAATTGGTTAGTAGATCAAAAACAACAATGAAAACGATTTATATGACAGTGAGTTTTAAACTTGCATAGACAACTGTATTTCCAGGGCCCCTTTTACTAAAAATTCTTACAAAAAAATAATTATAATTTTTTTAGTTTATAATACTCGTAACAATACACTTTCCGCTGATGATAGATATCTAAGAAAAGAAAAAATTTAGTCAAACTTCAGTTGCGTTGCCTGTTGCTGAAATTATATTAAAGATAGCGACTGGCAACTAACAGTTAGCACTTTAAGTTACCAAATAGTAATGATATTTGCAGTCTTATACTATTGGTTGCCTTAAAAAACCTATAAAAACTTGTAGCTAAATAAAAAAGAAAGAAAGTTTATTTTTTAGGAAAGTTTGTCTGAAGATTGCAAAATGGAAAAAATTACCACTAGAAGGTAGACAAATTATGTTTATTATAAGTTGTTTTATAAGTTTATATGTATATAAACAGACTTCTTGGTTTTTTTAGAAAATAACTAAGCAGCATAACATTTAAAAAATGTGCCTTTTTGCCTTTTTTAACCTTCACTACTAAAGTAGAAAAAAGTTATAACTAAGTTTGTCATTGTCATATATATTCTAAGTCCTTCTGCATAGCGAAGTCGATTAAACGATGTCCGTCTTCTTCCGTGTTAGTGATGGAATTAACTTTGCCAAGGCACTAGATTACCAACAGAAAATTTAAATACACCAATCGTTTAGATGTAGTTTCGAAAGAGTTGCTTTTGAAAATTATAAAAAACGAACCCATGTCTCTCGAGGCAGTGAACTAAACTTCACGCCTGTCCCTAATTTTTCCATATCAATTGGAATAATGAATTAACTCCAATCAAAAAACAAAAATATGGATAAAGAATAAAGAATAAAAAAATAAGAAAAAAACATCAATTGAAAAAATTGTCACTCGCCTATATATTCCGAGTTACGGGTCTCTGAAATTTTCAAATTTTTAAAATATTAATATGGGTATCATTTTAAGTGTTCAGTTTGATTGTTTTTATTCATTTTCAGTTGTTGATCTTTAAAAAAAGTTTTCGATAACTTCTCGGCAACTAAAGAAATTTTGGTGATTAATTGCATTATGGGTAGGCAAAGAAGATATAGTTGAGTTACGGTTAAAAATAAAAAAATAATTTTTTTCCTAAGCTACATAAAACTTTTAAAAAACGTTCTAGATTTAACGAGTGTATTAAATTTTGTCTATTTTTGTGAGATTTATTGTTTACGTTCGTTCAGAAAACAGAGGTGTAAACAAAAAAGTTATACGGAATATTGTAGTCGAGGTGTCCAAAAGCGCCAAAAGCATTTAATTTTTGCACAATTCTTAGCAAAAAAAAAAAAAGCTGCAAAAATTTAAGCATATTAAGAAATCCCTGAAGAACACTTTTTAAACTTTTCAAAACACACGCTTTTAAAATACTACTTTTTCACATATAATTTTAGTTATATCGCCACCTACCCAAAACTTCTTACACATCTAAATGTAAATTTTTTTATTCCCCTTTAAATTAAAACATATGGCAGCCGCAAGTTTTTGCATCACATTTTGCTTAATATCATGTCTTTTTAAGATTCCTTTTAAATGTCGAACTTTCATTAAAACTTACAGGAATTAATGGCATTTTTTCATGCAGATTCTTGCTCTTGATAACAGCTTAAGACCTGATTTTAAACTGCTATTTCCGATGTTAGTAAAATTTTAGCTGACGACTTTTCTTGGGATTTTTGTAGTTGATTGTTTTCAAGAACTTAAGACAAAAGTTTGCTTTTCGCCATATTCAATTTTTAAGTTAAATTTTTTCCAATTCTAAATATATAAAACAAAGAAAGTTATGTTCAACTCCCTCTTTATTATTGAGTTGAATGCTTTTTTTCACCAGCGACTGCTTTCTTAGATACGAACTTACGCTTCAATTGAACAACGAGTCTTTGTGGATTTCATCAAACTTAGTAAATAGATGATAAATGGTTTCAGTAGTGTAATCAATCTTATATATGTATGTATTTTAGCATAAGCATTTTAAAACTGTGAATGTTTAAAATTTAATTTCATTTGTCCATTGTGCCAAAGTTCCTTTCATTGCAGTTAAGTAACGGTATTGTAGACTTAAAACCACGATCATCAAATGTTTTGTGGCTTAGTTTAATTACAACGAAAAACGCGGTCGATAAGCAATCCAAAAAAAAAAGAGAGAAGCAGCTGACGAAGGGAACACTTTAAACTTTTTTTGTTAAGTATCTTTGCTGTTTTTATAAGACAAAAGTAATTACATTCAGATATGAAAAATTAATAATATTTTAAGGATTGTCGAAGGATTGTAATTTCTAAATTTATTAAGAAATAAAAAGTACTCCTTTTACTTTTATTTGCAAAGATGGTTGGTTTAATAAATGATCCTTACAACTTTCTGAATCTATGGAAGTTCGATGGGCAGAAAAATGATGACAGATGAAGTGCTCTAGCAAATACTGCACTACATTCTGCTGGTGTCTAATTCTTCTAGTTTTCTTTGAAACTTTACACAAAACTTTGTACATAATTATTCTTCCTTAATATTTAAAAAAAAAATCTTTCATTAAAATTATATTATGAAAGATTTTTTTTAAAGCTTTTAAATAATTATTTTTTTGAAAAACTCTATTCATGTACAATTAGTTCCTATTATATTTCGTTGTATCCTGATTCTGTTTAGTTTCAGTGCATGACTGACATTTCAATACATGAATGCAATTTATCATCTTCACCAGCAATGCAGTATTTAAGAATAAAAAACTCATGCTCATTTGTAAACATTTTCTCAAGTCTTATTTTTTATGGCTTTTGTTAGAAGAAAAAAAAAACTATAAATACACAATGTTGTTTTTGGCAACTAATATTAAATTAAATTAAAATTAATGTTTTTTGAAATAAAGTTTCACACACAAAATTTGTGTAAAATGTTCTTGAACTATTTTGAAATTAAAAACAGGTCCAAGGAAATAATTTTTTTTTAATTTGTTTTTATCTTGCTTGTGTTATTATATATTTTATATTTATGTTGCTAAATTTTTTTATCAATCTACATCTCTATTTTGCAGTCCCATACCTTTAACTGAATCGTTTATCTGAGTAACTTAAAAGCTGAACATTTAAAGCCAGTTGAACGTTTGGTTAAAAGCTTAGGATTTTTTTTATTTATACATATAACAAAATAGTAACCCAGCCATTTCTGTACATGGAATATTTTTTTAAATTTTATGTTGGTGTAGATAATATCCGATATGGAATGTTTGCCTGTCTGTCTGTTTGTGTTTATATCACATAAAAACTGCTGGATGGATTCGAATCAAATTTTGTAAAGATGTCCCTTAAAACCTTGGCTTAGATAAAGAATACTTCTTTAATAAAAAAATATGTCATTTCGTGGTGAAACTGGAGATACCAGTATGAAAGCACTCACATTTACCGGTATTGTGTTTCCAGAACAGTTGTCAGCACATTTTATTTTTGTTAACGGCAAATTTTTAACACTGTTTACAAAGCTCTGCAATTAATGCTTAAAAATAAATTTTTCCTAATTTTAATTTCTTAATTTTATTTTTTTTAATTAGAGATGACACGCGGACTTAACTTCACTTGTACAATTTTTAATTAAAATTTTTTGTTAAAAAAATTTAAACTTAAATGGTATATTCACCACCTAAAAAACGGAAATGTTTTATATAAAAATAATTTCTTGGTAGTTTTTGGTTAAAAAAGTGAGTTTTTGATAAAACATGAATTTATTTTATTGAACTTTACAAATATTTATAAGTTTTCGATTTTGTGTTGATTTCCGATTCTTTATAAAATTTAAGTTTTTGGTAAAATGGAACTTTTGTGAAATTTCGATCGTTTGGTAAAATTTTTGAATGAATTATGAACATCCTCTTTTTAATAGTTTAAATAGATGATGCTTATTATGTTCAAAATGTAAGGTCGTTACAAGCGAAGAGTGCTGAGATGGATGTAGCGATTCAGAAAATGCAGCATTACATTCCAATGGTGTCTTATTTTTCTCGTTTTCATAGTCATTTACATTTACAATTGTAAATTATTTTTTTTTTTTTTTGAAAAATTTTAGAAATTAAAAAATTAAACTTAAGCTGGAACAAATTTTAATAACAAAAAGTTCAACTAATAATTAAAAAAAATGATAAAAATGTGATGAAATATTAAATCAAAGTTTTTTAGGACATTTTATTCATATTTGCTTTTGAGGGAAAAATTTTTGTTTTACAAGTACAATTTGCGGTGAATACGTGAAATTTGAATAAAATTTTTTATCGCCGATTAAAGTTATTACGTAAGGTAGCGTAAAATATATATTGTTTGTAACATTTTTGGTTTTTAATAAAGTTTCGATTTGTTTCGATTACAAGTATAATTTTTTTTTTGGTAACATATGTTTCTTTGTAATACTTTTTGTAAAAATGTGATATTATGGAGAAATATTGATCGTTAGTGAAATTTCGATTTATTTGCTATAAAAATAAACACAACAACATCTAAAATAATAGAGGCGCTGTCTAAGTTTTAATAGCATCTCTTACAAAACTATTCACAAAAGATTGTTGTACTAACATATTATGCTACTTTTCTGGGGCCTTCGCTAAACGAATTACGGATAGAATCAAGATAAGATATTAAAATATATACACTTATTGGGGAGTAAACTACGGATATTGTAGATATTGCAAATCAAATTACAAATCTATTTAAAATATTTACATTTTTATATAAATTAGTTATATAAATTTAAAAAGTATATGTAGTAAAATTATAATTTCTAACCATTTTCATGAGTTTTTTCACTTTAGAAGAAAAAAACTAAATTGGTCCTTAACGCTCACTATAAACGCCCTGGTATAAAATGAAATTAAGCCTCCATAAAGAGGTTCGATGGAAGAGAATGCTTCTGATTACTGCCCCCATAAGAAATAATTGTTAGCATTCTACATATTTTCCTACCAGATGCTTACCTACTTTAAGCTTTTAACAGCTTTAACACATAAATTAAGTTCATAATAGCCATACCTGAGCAAAAACGGAAAGCGGAACGTTTTCTTTCGGTTAGCTTTTTTGCAAGCCATATACGTTGCGACCTGTTGCACAACTTTGCTAGTTGAGTGTTTTGTCTACAAATTATACAAATCGCGAACAATAGCGCAGCACAACTTTACTTTATATAAAAGCCATTACAGTAAAGATGTTATTGCGTATATTGTAATCGACGAAGTGTTTGACCAAAAAGAAAAAGAAAAAGAAAGACACATACACACAACCTTATATTACGCTGAAATACCATACCAAAACAAAAGCGCCAAAGCTAAGTAAAACGATACAGAGTTTTAAAATATAAATATAACTTCCCTAACAATTTAAACAACAACAAAGTGAACGGATATGAGAGCTGTTAACAAAAAAAAAAAAAAAAAAAAAAAAAAAAAACGCTTCCAGCTCTTGGCGTAATTTTCTTTAAAAAAAACAAACATCTCTTACAGAGGAAAGTAAAACAAATACCAATACAAGCGAAATTTGACAAAGAATTTACATTCAAAGACGTGCACAACTATGAACTTTGATTTAATGAAATTTTTTCTCCAATATGCTTTTTTCCCGCAAATTTTTTTTCTCGCCACTTTGTGTGAGTATTTGTTGCAATTCCCCTTATAAATCCAATCCAATAACTGGTTAACCAAATGTCGATTAATAAAGCAAGGCAAAATTGTTTTCATGTTTCCCAATTTAAATATTCAGAATACGAGTGTTGATTCATCAATTTTAAAATTGGAAACGTATGTTTACATGTATTTATGTACATATGTATGTATGAATGTATTTTACGTATTCAAAACAAGCATTAAGCTTTGTATCAATACGTTTTGTAAGTTTCATAAAACTAAATGAAATTGCTGGGATAGAGAGACGTGTACAAAATTAAACAATTGTAGATGAATTGCAGATAATAGTAAATGGATTTTATTTTCAATTGTCACAATAGCAATTAAAAAAAAAATTATTGTGATTTTTTTTATTTTGGTTTTTAAAAGAAATTTTTTTAATAATATTAATGGAAAAAGTATATGATGTTTTCCCTGTTGTACACGTATCTACTATCAAGAATAAAAATTTGTATTTATATACGAGTATAACAGAAAGTAATATATCAATATAAAAATTTATTATTCGAAATTTCCTTAATTTTAGTTTACTTAAAACGTGCCTGATTCCTTCAAATATAAATATTTCATGATATTTTTTTTAAATACTTATTATTTTAAAAAATATGGAAGAAAAAACTAAAATAATTACTTAATGTTTGCTGTGTTTTTGCAACAACATTTTTGAGTTTTTATTGTCTTTTTTTTTTTTTTTTTTTGCTTTGTTGATTCAATGTATCAATCAATTTGGCTTTTGATTAAGACTATTTGGGTAGAATCCGATGATTAGCAAATGGCCATATGGATAGGCTTTCCTCGCAGTAATATATTTCAGTTTGTTTTTTTTTTTTTGATAATAAATATTTAATGAGAATATTATGAAATTTTTATAGTTTGTTTTATTTTTTTTTTATTTATTTATTAATTCAACAGATTACAAGCCAGCAGGCCTAATTAATCCAGAAATTTTATGGCTTAAACAACATTTGAAGGAAGCAGGCACGATTAAACTATAAAGTAACATATTTTGGAATTAAGTTACGAAAAACCCAAAAATGTTGTAGAAAATTTGTGATCGCTTAAGCCATAGTCTAAAATTGTACTTTTGATATTAATAGAATATATCTTGCCGAATTGCAGTTGTTCTCGTTTAAGCAGATTTTGTTCAAAAAGGTATCAATCGTAAGCGGCAAAACACATACCTGTAGTCTGATTCACAACTCTTTTTATCGGTTGGTTAAATTGATTTCCTATGTGATCAATTAATTTTCATCTTGTGAATATATGGCATATTTATCGTCGGTAGAAGGTGCTCTATGGATGATTTATTGGCATTGGTTTAGGAAAAATGATGTCAATCATTTCTACCGAAACAAATTTAGTGGCTCTAGATATTAGGGTGTTTGTTTAAGTGTAGTGTGGTATACTTACCATTTTTTAGCTTTGGTGTGCGTTGTATTTTCTCTTGATTTATTTTAAAAATTCTCAGGGATTTTTCTGTTCTAAATTATATAAATGAGATCTTATCAAATGAGTTCAAGATAAACTCAGGGATAATGCAAGATTCCGTCCTTTCTCCTTAACTATTTTTATGAGATTTTTGGTAGAACAAGCATATTTTTCAGATCGCCAAAGAAGCCTTTAACTTCATTTATTTTTTTAAACGGAGATACTTCACAACATCAAATCTCCTAATTTAGAGAAAAACATAATTGATATGTAAAAAATATATGTACATTTTAAAACCCTTGTTTTTATTAAGTAAAATGATTACTAAGATATTCTTGTTTTTATCTCTGTTATAGATGTATATTAAATTACAGCCACTATCAACACCAGTGCATAATAATTGAAAAGAAAAACATTTGAATAATGATACTTCCACTCAATTGTGCACGTTAACCAGGCGTTGCGTATTATTTTTATATGACGAAACATTTACAAGTGGTGACAATTTTAGTATTCAAATGTTGAAAGGTCGTACATATGTGTGAAATATTTAACAAAAATCTATATAGTTATAAAGCAGCAATGAAGTTTGTTATGAATATGGCCCTAAATAAAAATTTAATAAATAAGACATGAAAAGAAGTAGTAAAAAAGAAAAATGTATTTTTTTCGTTGGTTTATCAGTGTTGTTTTTTATTTATTATTACATTTTGCCGGCCTCAATGTAATGACAATATTCAATCTTAAAAGATTTAAAATAACCTCTTTAGTATTTTTAAATTTTTACCAACCGACTGAAAAAAAGAAGCAGGTTATCAATTCGTCTAAATATTGTATTTTCTATGTTGGTCGCCTTTTTTTAGGTTAAGCCAACAAATTGATCTCGTTTTAAAAACAGTTCGTATTTTTAAAAATTAAAGAGTGTTCCTAGCATGTAGTTTTTTACGTGTATTTCGACCGTAAAAAACACCTCTTTAAAATTATAAAACTTTGTATCACAATAATATACAATACAATAATATAAAATACAATTAATACAATGTAATATAAAAGTAAATCTTAAAATTAAAGATCGCCCCCATAGGTGAAGTAGGTTCACATATATGGACATATCTTTTGAACCGTTATAGAGAAACGCTTGAAAATTTTACTATGATTGGTATAACGTATGTAAATATTCAAAATTGTAAATTAAAGGGTGCCTAATTATTTCATTTAATCTAATGTATTTGGGCATACTTTTGTAAAATTATAGACAAACGGTTGAAATTTATAAAGATTTATGATGAATGTGGAAACACGTTTTTATACCCTTCACTCCAAAAGTGGAAAAAGGGTATAACTAATTTTGGCATTTCGTTTGTAATTTCTACAGTATCCATTTTCGACCCCATAAAGTATATATATTCTGACTTCTTATGCATAGCAAAGTCGAGTGAGGAATCTCCGTCTGCCTGTACGTGTTAGTGTTCAAGTCAAGTTTGCCGAGGCACTAGATCAGCTATTTTTTTCTATATCCCTAAATCCTTTGGAATAATTAAGTACATTCAATAAAAACAAACAAATAAATATATGGGACGGTAGAGAATGAAAAAAAAATCATCTAGTGAAAAATTGGCGCTTGCCCATATTTCCCGAGTTACGGCCGTCTGCACTTTTATAATTTTTTAATATACCAATACGGGTAGTATTTTAGAGCTTTTGAAGAGAGCTCTAAGGAAATACTAACATTTTTTTTAAAATACTTAACCCGTTAAGAGCGGATGGCATCTTTATGTAAAATTATATATAGTATTAATTTTTTATATTTTTATAAGTCTCTGTCACCCCAACATTTATGTTTTTAATTTACACATTTTTAACAATTTTAAAAAAATAAATTCCGTGTAAACTTGTTTCTATCAGCCATGTCACAGAAAAAAATTCCGTTCGGAAGTGGAATTGATTCCGTGTTTTGCTTCTATAGAAAACGTAAAACGAAAAAAAATTTCGGAATGAAACCACTTTCAGTTTGCTATGTGGAATTGTTATTTTGAGCATTTTGTTAACAGAAAAACCATTCGAAACATTATTTTATAGGTAAGGCTATTCTTTACCTTACTTATTGATCCAAAATAAATTTATTTTAATATGATGTTAATAAAAAAATTTAACTTTTTCTTAATCCTTTATGAAAAACAAAAAATAAACGAAATTTGTTTAAAAGATTTGCCGTACTTTTATTCTTTTTCAAAAAATTTCTTAGTAACAGCACTCAAAAAATATTGCTTCTATTTTCTTCTGCTGTTGCAATTAGAGATATTCCGGGCATGTTTGATATTTTTATTTTAACTTTTTTAGCAATTCGCACTCAAACACAAATATTTCTTGAATTTATATTGTTTTTTTAATTCCGCTCTTTTTTGTTTTGCTACATTCGTTGTTATGTTGCCATATTTTGCACAAACATAAGTGATTTTGAACTTTCTTCGATTTACTAAAACCGAACGGAATTTATAGAAGCTAAAACCATTTCGATCGGAATAGTAAATTCGGAATCATTCCAATTCCGAACGGAATTTGTGACATGCCTGTATATTTCAAGTTCTATACATGTGATTTCATTTAATTTTTTCCATGTAGTAATAAAGGAAATTGAATCGAATCAAAGTCCTAACAAAAAATATTTTTAATAAATAAAAGCAAAAAGAAATGCATGTGATGATTCAAAAAGAAAGAAGAAAAAAACCTTAAAGGTTAAAGGTTAGCTTATAGCAGATATTCTCACAAAATAAATAGCAACAAATCTAAAATTTTCAAGAATTTTTTCAATAGCGTGTAAGATATTAAGCTTGAATTCCTATAGAGATGTTAACTCATGTGCAGTCAAATTAAACATATTGTTAAAATGCTTATAAAACAGCATTAAGAAATTGTTATTTGTAGGTTTCTAGAAATTGAAAATACTTCCTGGGAATAGGATTAATGGACAAAAAATTTACTTAAATAACTTTTTAAATCGGATTACCACAAATTAGGAAATGTCCTTACTTATGCAATTATAGTGTACGGAAACAAAAAAAGTACGGGGGTTAAATACTTAAAATAGTATCTAGGATGATCGATGTTAATTTATCTTAAATAAAAATAACAAATAAATTACTTATTTCACGTATGACAGTTGTCAGCTTAATAGATTGCGCATTCACTAGCAAATCGACGGCAAAGAAATTTGTTCATAGTATAAATCGAATACAAGTTCTCTAATGTTACAGTAAGAAAATTAACTAAAGCACAATGAATGAAAAAAGGCAAATCCCAATAGGACCGTTGGATGCCTTGAAAATTTGAATTTAAACAACAGAAAACTTAATTGAAAACTGTAACGTATTCTGTTTGTAGGCGTTGATATAGTTCTTTACTTCTTTTGATGTGGCAAGTGAATATTTGTATCTTCGCATATGGCAATCTAAAAATCAAATTATATTCATTAACGTATGCTTCTTAATATAAACTTTGAACTTTCTGTCATGTTAATATTAAGCAAATAGAAACAGATCGTGACTGAAAATTGTTACTGTCGATTTCCCTTCTCATTTCATATTTCAGCACTTTATTCTGACAACAACTGGAACAATGATCTTAACATATAAAAGTAATTAAAAATGAGATATTGATATAAATAAATTTGATCTGCTTAATATAGAGCTCATGTTGTCCTTAAATGGTTGTGCTTAAATTGTAAAAAAATGCTTTTGTTTCTTTATTTTCTTTTAATGTTTATTTGTTCCATTTTCTGTAGTGTAATCTAATCCACTCTCTTTTTGAATTTCTTGTCTGCAGTTTATCCATGTTGTCACTTTGTTTGATTATGGTTTTGTTTCGTTCTATTTTGTTGATTCATTTTTCGGTCTAGTTGCTTGTGTTGTTTTTGGTTAAATAAGCGTTTCTTTTTTTCACTATTATTTTAATGAGTTTTTTGTTTTAAGAATTTTTAGTTTAGTGATTTATTTTAAATTTACATTAACAAAAATTAAATAGGTATTTTTATGCCAATTTTGTTCAAAGAGTTCGTTTTAATAAAAATTTAAAACAAAACTTATTTTTATTAATACGTTGAGCAATTGTAAATGTCGCAGACTCAATTAAATTACTCTTCAATAATAAACCTAATTGTTATGTAATTCACTGCAGGATTATAAACAACCTTAAAATATTTAAAATTATTTTTTCCGATAATCAAAAGGAATTAAGTTTTATTTTATTAGGTTTTGAATACAACTGTATTTGAACCCTTTTAATTTTATTTATATTTAAATACTTCGTGGTTTAAAATTGCTCATAATTCCAACAAACTTTATTCATTTATTTATTTATTTGATTACTTTTGGTTATTTTATATTATTTGAAAGTATTTTTAAATAATTTACATTAATCATGCTTGATTCCTTCAAATATAAATATTTCATGATATTCCCATAAAATATTTATTATTTAATTCTATAAAATGGAACGTATTACTTTGGGGAAAGCATATCCATATGGCCATTTTGCTACTGCTAATATTGCTCATCAGTGGATTTTTTCCAAATTTTATATTCAAAATATGAAATATTAATATTTTAGGGAATCAAGGACAATTAAAGTAAATTATTATAAAAAAGAATCCGAATAATAAATTTTCCTAAATAATTTCACTTATTTTATATTATGAATATTGTAGTTATCAATAAGTAAATATGCAAAATATTTAAGAGCTTTTTTTGTTTGAATTATTCTGGTCTATACATTTAATAAAACGATGTACGGGGTCATTTCTATAGATGAAGTATTTTTTGAAAGTTTTGATGTTGGCTTAGATAATAACCCTCCGTGTTCGCACCACGTAAAAGCCGCTGGATGGATTTGAATAAAATTTGTGAAGTGTTCCCTTAGAATACTTTTTTTTCGTAAAAATAAATCATTTCGTAGAGAATATGGATATAAATATGAAAGCACCCAATTTTACCGGTATAATGGTATTGAACTAGTCGTCAGCACATTTTTTTTTTGTGGATGAAAAATTTCTAGCACTATCTACTGATTACTACAATAAATATTTAAAAACGCATTTGTCTAAATTCTAAATTTAGGCAAATATAATACTTTATGTTTTTTGACCTTTATCATTAATTTTATTTTCTAATTGTTCAAACACTAGGACAGTTTTTTTTTTTAATGTTAAATGTTGTTTATTTTTTTATTTTTTTCTTTTCAATATTTCGCCACACCGTTGGGTGGCATCTTCAGGAACCAGGAAACAATGTTATTAAAATTTAAATTTCCTTAAAAACAAAAATTAATTCAAATGAAAAAATTGAGTTTAACAAAAATAATTTTTTTCTTTCATTTTTTATTGAAATCAAATATAATGAAAAAATTTAATAAATATCACAAAACAAAAATAATTTGGCAAAAGTCCTTAGTTTATATAAAAATTTCCTGAAGAGCTTAGTAAGCGGTAATATAAGTTTAATATTATTAGGCTGAAGCGATAAAATCCAGTGTTGGCAAATCAATTTATTAAAATTTTATTTATAAATTAATTTTTCAAGCTTTCGGGGGTTAATCAATACCTTTTTCATGGTGATGCCTAGCAAAAAATCAAATGTAATGAAAAAAATAAAATAAATATCATAAACATGGAAAAACAATCAACTATATAAATTATAATTATTTTTACTTTATTGTTACAATTTCACATATAAATCATTATTAAGCCACAAAGTACTTAAATAAATAAGAGCTTTAAGTAAAATAAATGTTGGATTTAATTGTAATGACTTAAACAAATTACAAGCATTAAATGGTCTTAAGTATTTAGCCATTTAAGTGTTTGGCCATTTATATCATCTTCATATAAAAAAGAATAAAAAGAAGTTTGATCAAATTTAATGAGTAAGTGGAAACATATTTGCTAGAAACAAAAGGATGAAACATTATTTTTAATCAACTAAATGCACACTGGCGCTGGCTAAGGTAAATAGAGTTTTATTACAAGAGACTCTAAAAAACTAACACAAAAATATTGTGCTTATTCTGCAACATTAATTTCTGTTTAATTATTATAGAAATTACATTGCAAAAGAAAACTTAAAGTAAATGAATATCTACAATGTTTAAAAATAAATATTAGCAATTAAAGCTACAGAGTATTTTTGTAAGCTCGATAGAACTTTAAATTGTAAAAAATAACTCCAAAAATTAAATTGTAATGAAGAATTTCTTATATGCGAGAGATCAGAACATGGCGTGAGCGTTGGCTGTCCTGGCTTCTCATCACGAAGCGCTCTCTGGACGTTTAATTTCGGGTCACTTTTTTTAATACTTCTGGTCGTATGTCACGAAAAACACGAAAAATGTTGGCGTCCAAAGCGTTAATTGTTGCTGGCTTATCATCGTAAAGAGTGACTTTAAGTGGCCCCACAAGAAATAATTGGGAGGTGTAAAATTACACGATCTTCAAGGCCAATTGACAGATCTATTTCTTATTGCAAAAATTTGATTTCAAAAACTTATTGGTTGGGGTTGCCGTATGGCATGAAGCGCTATCTTGTTGAAACCACATTTCCTTCGGAACAATGTCATCCAATTATTAATTCACCATAACGTGAGATTCGACCTCATTTTTGAAGAAATAAGGTGCTTTCACCGGTGCATAAACCACACCAAACGGTTTAATTTTCTGGATGCTGTGGAGTCGGTAGGGTATGTTGTGTATTAGTCTAACTGCATATGCGACAATTTTGCTTATTAATAAACCCGTTAAGTAAAAAATGAGCCTCATGGCTAAACACAATTTGGCGATAAACAACGGGTCAGTTACTTTTCTTTTGCCGATTGGGGTACTGCTCTAGACCGTATATTATGGTCTCGTGGCTTTTATTCCTGCACTAACTGGATCTTATACGGGTGTAGGCCAGGATCTTTGCGAAAAAATTTTCACATAGTGGCCGGACTGAGCCCCAATTTCTGCGACTGATGATGAAGTGATAAATTTAGATCTTCTTCCACACTTTTGTTTACAGCAGCGATATTCTCTTCAGTACCTACATTACTTCGACGTGTTGGTATTATTGCATTCTCTTGACAGTACATGGTATGAAATTCATCCACAGTTCGACGGATGGCTTGCTCAGACGGACGATTACCTGCACCATAAAAATAACGAAGTCGTCTATAAGTTGCTCAAATTGATGACTGATTTTCAAAGTAAACTTGGATGATTTGATAGCGTTGTTAGAGCATGAGTGAGTTCACTGAAAATAATAAAAACAATGTTTCATCAAAATTTAATTTTTAGTGTTACTTTTTATAACTTAATTAATAAATTTAATTTAATCCTATCGGACTTAAAAAACACTATCTACCACAACGATGGATTTTTTTCCGTTAGAGGCACACGAGATATGAAGTCTCGAAAAATTGATGTTTACTTCGATGCTTTGTATTAAATTAGTTCTTGATTTCGTTATTTTCATGGTATTGATTTTACGAAATCCTTTGACTTTTTCTTACAAATTTTCAATTTCTTTGTAAAGTGACAAAGTAATAATGTAATGGCAATAATTAAGTAAGCACAACAACAGAAAAAATATAAGAAATTGTGTGCCATTTTTGCCAAAAAGACTGCCATCTATGGGATGAAAAGATAAGTTGTCTGGTTGTCTAGTACACGCAACGAGCCCAGAATTACAAGCTGAACTTCGGTACTTGTCTATGTTCATGTTTAATAAAATACTATTGTAAGAAAAATACTGCATGAAAATCTGGTTCAGTTAGATAGAAGTTAGAACTCATTAAAATAAGTAATTTATTAGTCTCCAAAATTTTCTATATTCAGGAACCATTTCTGCGAATTCTAGAAATCACCAGGACGGTGTTTTTGTAACAGCTGATAATTGTAATACAAAGCGTACATTCTGATTGTAAAAATGCAATAATAAAAAAAAATTATAGCAATTTAAAATTATCATTAGAATAGGCTGTGTTCAATCTTCTGCATAATATCTTGTTAAATATTCGTTTTAGCGAAAAGTTGTTAAAACCTTCTAACAAAACAACTTTTTAGACAAAAGTTATTTTGTAAAACTAATTCTTATTAAGTAGGAGACAAAAGACCGAAAATAAATAATTTGTAAAACATGTAAAAGACGAGAATCAGAGAGAAAATTTTGTAGAAATGCCTTGGGTAATATATAAACTTTATCTAACCAAATTATTATTGATTAGTTGGTTCAATATATGATGTTTACAATATATACAACCTAAGGTAGTTAGATGCAAAGAATGCTGATGAGGGCTATAGCAAACCAGAACATATGGCATTATATTCTGTTTGTGTTTTTATTTTTTTTATTTCCTTTGGAAAACGTCCGCATGCATTTGCAAATTATTTTCATTACAAACATTTTTAGAAATGAAACAAAAAAATGAATTTTAGCCAAAAAAAATTAATTTTAATTCCTTTATCGTTTGTAAAACTTTATTGGACATACGACATACCAAAATTTTTACCGATTTGTCTGAACTTTGTCATAGTCGTTTTTTGCAAATTCTCCTTGGGACTTGTAAATATACAAATTTTAATTTAAAGGCTTCTTAGCTTTATTGTAACAAAGCTCTTAAGTCGTATCAATATAAAAGTCAAAAGCTTCTTAAGAAAATTATTATAATTAATACATACATATTTCCATTTCATTTTTCTTCTTCAAAGTGAAACTCATTATAATATTTCGAATCGCCATAAGCTAACAATCTGAAAAATTGTGAAAAAAATCTCTTATTTTTGTTTTATCAAATATAAATATGTATTTATATCATTTAATTTATGTACATAATTAAAACTATTAATAATATAGCAATAAGTAGCACAAAGTGGTTGCTAACACTTTCATTCCCATCCTTTATTTAAGGTCTTTAATTAAATGCCATTTAATAAAATATCAATTAGATTTTACTGCACGTTTAAATAATATTTTTGCTTTAATTATTACTTAAAGTCAACATTTATTTCTTCCATAAGGTAAGTTTTTAAGTGTTTATTTTATTTCTAAACACTTAAGTGAAACTAAAGTCTAAATAGCGAAATAAATTTAAATGAAATTTCTAAAAAAATTTAAAACAAATTTTTAAAAAGAAAGTGCAAAAAAAGTTTTTTATACTTTAGTTATGCAAGATTCGTAATTTATTATACAAATTCTTTTTCAAGAAACGATGTAAAAAACATATTGCGCATTTATTAAATATTAAGAAATAAATAAACAAATAACTATATATTACTATTAAACCTTTTTTATAGTTAAAAAGGATAATTCTAAGTTTTTCATTCCGTTTGTAATTTCTACAATATCTATTTCCGAACCAATAAAATATATACATTCTGAATTCTTAAGCATAGCAAAGTCGATTGAGTGATGCCCGTTTGTCTATATGTCAGTCCACGTTCGTGTTGAAATCAACAAGGCACTGACTGATGGCTAGAGAAAATAAAATACGCCAATTGATTAGACATAATTTCAAAAATTTTGATATTGAAAATCAGAAAGATCGGTAAAGCTATTTTTAAATCTTTTATATATTTTGAAAAAAATCTAGTTTACAAAAATATATGGAGCGGAAGAGAATCAAAAAATAAGAAAATTAACATCAATTGAAGAAATTGGCGCTCGCCAATATTTTTAGAGTTATGGGCCTCTGCACTTTTCACAAAAAAATCGATTGTTGAAGACATCTTTCAGGAAAGGCAAACATTTTTTAAAAGTGATTAAAACTATGCATAGTAATTAATATATATTTTGTTTTTTATTATTTTTTTTTTTTTCTTTGATTGGTGCTACTTTTCTAAACTGAATTTACATGTATGGTCAAGTATATATTAGATTCAGCATAACCGAATTAACAATTTTCTTATTTAGATTTCGTAACTAATTCGTCACTGATCCAATAAACCTCCAAAAAGAAGTCTTTTGTTATTAATTAAACGATTATGGGATTCTGTACTTTTCTTAAGTTTAATTAAACTTGAAAAAAGTGTTTCTAGAAACCATATCTTCGGAAGTCTTGCAACAATCCAGAATTGTAAAATTATTTTGTTTCTAACAACTTCCTTTTATATTTTATGCCAAAAAACAAATCCATAAGAAAAGTTGCAGCTTTTCATTTCGAATTCTGATTCAGATGTATTAGTTTTGCTTACAATAGGTATGTTCAGTAACTAAAAATTGTTGCTAATTATTACTAGAACGTGTTCACGTACTCAAAAAACTTGCAAGGAGAAAGTAAAAGAAGAGCGTACAAATTATAAAAAGATTGCTTATTAAATCTTAACGCAAAACTATTATATGTTTTATGTGCTTCAATATCATAACCGCTTTTGAAAATGGCCAATTAATTAAAAGAAAATGTTAAAACTTTTTTGTACATATGTTTGCTATTTAGTAACTTAGAGCGTTAAATGAATTGCTGGTTTGAAAAATATTTTAGGTTCAGAATTCTTTCATGTCTGTTCACTGGTTTGTTTGTATATCGTCGGTTCGTACAAACATGCTATATATGATTCCACATAGCCAATTATAGCACTTTTACTTAATTTTGATCTTACATTAAAATATTATCTAAAATTTGTTTTCTCAGTCCTACTGAAAATCACTTGTTTTATTATTCCAAAATAATTCTTAGTTTTTTTGTTATGTATAAAATTGCTTAAGGAAAACGAACACTTACGTAAAATATGTTATAGCTTCTTTCACCTCTATGACTCTTGTCAATGCCTTTACTATTTGTTAAGAAAACTCAGACCTGGCTTTCAAGAAATAAATGCATGATAAAAAGTAACCATATTGTGCTAATTTGCGATCCGGCGGTACTATATCAACAAGACAACTAGATAGGCAGTAACTACAACCTTTGATTGATGTCGTAATATTTTAACGTAATCCTAAGCTTAAGGACGCTTTCTTGGACGATTTGTGGTCGAGAACAAAAACTTTTTTATATACATCATATTATTTCTTTACATGTCAAGAAGAGATAAATAAAGAATATTTTTTCCATTTTATTTTAATGCTGCCTTAGTCATTGAGAACCCTTTGAAAAAAAATTATTTTATGCGTGTATTCTGCAACTTTTGTATTAAAAAAAATTTATTTTCAAAACAATTTAAAGATTTTAATTAGCTAACAGCAAAAAATTTCTAGATAGAAAAATTACAAATTACAAAAATGTTTGTTCAAAAAAAAATTATTTATTAGTTAATCATCATAGTACAAATAATATTAGAGTGAAGGAGGGGATTTTATTTAATAGTGTGAAAACAGCATGCTCATTATTAGAAAACTAAAACAGCATTGACAATATGTTTTTATAAGTGAAATATTTGCAATGTATTTTTTTTGACAAGAAATCTATGCAAGCAAATAAGAGCCAAAAAAAAAAATAGGCTTTAGGATTTTATTCTATACTAGCAGTTCTCACGACTTCGTCCGCCTGTCATTTATAATTTTCTAAAAATTGATATTTAGAAATATTTGTTTTAAAATGTTTATTTAGAGATCTGTAAACGGTGCTAGAATTTTTCTATCTATTAAAATAAAATATATTGATAACTGTTTTAGTGACTTCAAATTTGTATCTCAACTTTCTCTACGAAACAACAGCAATTTTGATTACTGTCTACACCAACAATAAAATTTCCAAAAAACATTTCATGGACAGAAATGACCCCGTTACTGTTTTGTAATATTTAGAGATTTTCTTTAATCTGTCAGAAACCAGGAGAATTTAAACTTCTTTGCATTTTATATATGAAAACTTTGTTAAAGTGTCTTTAAAGACATAAACAAAACACAAGTCTATTAGCGTATGAACTTGATAAAATGTAATGTAATGTTTTTTTAAACATAAAAGTCCATAAAAAGACATGAATTACATAAAGGCAAACACATGATAACATTTGACACCAAAATTTTAGACATGAGAAACTTAAAAAGTTTAACACCTTCATAGACAACAAGAACTTAATGATGATACAAATAAATAAATAAAAGTGTTATCGAAAATGCTAGTAAAAAAATATTTTTAAACAAAATAAACTGTCTCAAAATTTAAATGTTGTCATTATGTTTATTTAATTCTAGAAACTTTCGAAAACCACATGTTCTCGTATTAAGAAGATTAAATTTTGTTAACAAAAAGAAAACGATGTAAAAGGCAATTTATATTTTGATGTATGTACATACTTACACACAGTAACAAAGTAGAGTTACTATACTTGACACAATTGTTTGTTTGCGATTATCTGTCATTTTTAAGTGCGATGTTGCTTGTAAAAGACCTTCCACAAATAAAAGTTTTTTATTAATTAAAGCAAAACTTGCATTTCACGCCTTTGGACAGTTAATCTTCGAGAAACTAAAAAAAAAAAAATGCGAGACTGAAAATTTTACTTCAGTACAAAAAAGCATTAAAATACAGATCACTTTAAAAGAACTTAAATATAATTTAAGTGATCTGCTTTTTATGATTTAAATGATTTTTATAAATTACTGTTCAACTGTAAAATTTTTTATTGTAATTGTCAGTCGATATAGTTTTAATATAATATTTTTGTACGTTTATTTTTAACAATTCGTGTTAACCAAAAATTTTTTAAAATAATTATTTTTAAAAAAATTATTTTTAGAAAATTTTTTTATTGTAATTCTCAGTCGATATAGTTTTAATATAATTGTTTATGTTTTAACAATTCGTGTTAACCAAAAATTTTTCAAATAATTATTTTTAGAAAAATTAATCAATCTTTCTAAATACATTATAAAAAAATTAAATTAAAATTTTTAATATTCTTAAATTTGAAATTTCTTTTCTCTTTACATAAATCACGTTCTTAAGCTCAACTGAAAACTAAAAATTTACTTGTAAAAATTGTTCGAATTCAATTCAACATACTTTTTTTATAAATAACACCAAAATGATTTAATAACAATTATCTTTTTACAAGTATTTAATGTAAAAACATTTTATAAGATTTGCTTTCAACATTGTAGAACAAACGCTTTACCCAAGATTAGATTTAGTTTACTAAAAACATTCTTCCGAATAAAGTGATATGAAGCACTTAAACGGTAAAATATTGCCATCACTTTGCTGAGAATTTTTACATAAGTCACTTCTTCGTTACTTCTTTAGAAGTAAAAGTAATTTTAGAAAAACAAAATACATAATTGTCGAATGAAGATCTTTTTAATTGGACACAGAAAGTTATATTAATACATCTACATATATACACATTAGATTTTAAGACTAACTTTTTTTTAACTAGCAGATGTTTATTAGTTAATAGTTCGAAAATTTACAATTGCAAATTATTTAAGTATTGAGGTCACAACTCTGACTCTACTATAACGAATTTAGGCAGTTACACATAAAGAAAAGCATTAACTTCTTCCTGTTTGAATGGCGCGGTTGACGGTTAATTTTATACAGGAGTGACTTATAAAAAGTGATAAGAAAATTACAATATAACAAATTGAGAATAATAAAATAGAATTTTAAGTATATGTCTTTGTAAGTAAATTTTTTTTAACAAGTAAGTTATATATATATATATTGAAACATGAGATAATATTGTAGATCTGAATATTCTTGAGTTCTATTGATTAGATTTTTAAAATTCGTTACTTCCAGAAGTTATATGTTCTACACTAAAAACGACACCTTTTATACACTTCTTAGAAACATGTATAAGACACTACCAAAATACTCTATTTAAATACTTCTTAGTGACAATCATTAGTTCCAATTAACTGTTTTACTGCAAATGAATTTTTCTTCCCGACTGGGGATACTAATTAAATAAGAGTTTGATATCGAAAAGTTACGAATTGTGTAGGTATTGCATTCGGTTGTTTATTTCCTGCTACGAAGCTTTCATCAAAATCAGCGTTCTTTCTCTTAAAGGAAGCAATTATTTGTGGAATAATATCACTATCACCCTAAATGAAAACATTTTATGGAGCCCAAGACTTCGTCCGCCTATCATTTTAACTTTCTTAAAATTCAAGTTTTGAAAATGCATTTTAAAACATTTATTTGAGAGTTCTGTAAACAGTGTTAAAAACTTTCTATCTACAAAAATAAAATTGAAAACTGTGCTACTCGTATTACCATTATACCGCTAAAATTAGGTGCTTTCACATTTGTGTCTTTAGTTTCTATACGAAATGACACATTTTTATAAAAAAAAATTATTCTATATTTGAACAAAGGTTTTGAAAAACCTCTTAAACCCATAAATCAGTTTTTACATGATGCGACATACAGGAGGACTACTATGTACGCCACATCAAAATTTTGTAAATATACATATTTCATGTACAGAAATGACCCCGTTGCTCTTTTATTATATGTATAGATTTTTTGCACTTGAAGACTTAGACATGCAGAATATTTATTCCTATACCCCAAAGGTACTAACACGTACGAACTTCTTGGATACTGATAATTTAATCATTGGAAAATTTTCAATAAAACTTTATTAGATTAATATTCCAAACGTAATTTAAATAATTTTTTTGACCACCGAACTTTTAAGTATAAGAGTACGTGGACCTCTCTTATAATAAGTGATTTTTCCAGCCCAAAACTATCAGCTCTGAAATAATTTTTATAGGCCCTGAGTACTTTTCAAAATGTTGCCTATTTCAGTCTTGGCTAAATTATGTGAAACTTTTTTTAAACAAAATATTTAAGAGCTTTTCTTAATTTAAAAAATCTATAACAATGCAAAACAAAAAAATAATAAACAATGCAATGCGTTATTACCTATTGATCATTTATGTTATATACGAAAATTCGCCAGATTAAATAACTACAATGGCAACGCTTCAACATTAAGACACAGTGTGTGTCACTTAGTACGAATTTCACTTTTTTTCACCATAATTTTTGACGTCTCTTTTAATAATTTGTATCCTACATCAAGTTATTGTTGCCTATAAAGGTGTTTAATATTATATTGTATCTGCTTACAATTCTTTTATTTTTATAGACTTTTATGTTCAAGAGAACATTATTATTTTACTAAGCACACGTGCGTCTTCTTAAACAATATCTTTAAGGATATTTTAGCAAAGTGCTTTAATTAAGATAAGAGTTTTTCATTCAAAATACCTGTTAATACCTGTTTTGAATGAAACTGGAGCTAGGATTGTTAAAATTAAAACCTCTACATAAGCATCACATTTTTTTAAGAAATATTTATTATTATTTTTTTTATAACAATAATTTTAAAAATAGATAAGAAGTAATAGAAAGTTAAATCGTATAAATCAAAGCGGTTTTTACTTGAAGATTTTAAACTTAAGAATCAATACTTTAGTAGCCAAAGTGATGAAAAATAGTTTAATAAAGTCTAGTGCAACAGAGGCGCCAGCTGTTTGCATATAAAAAAAGTCATCTACCACTTCATAAAAATTCAAAGAAGATACAAATTAGAACTCAATCAGAATCAAATGATTATTGTAAATCTAATTTTATATATATTAAAAATTTCTTCATTAGTTTATTTAGGTTTATTGTTAGCTTATTTATGAATTTGTTTGTTGGTGCGTCATTTACGGCTAAATATCTGATCCGCTTTTAATGAAAGCTTGTATATATTTGTATACATGGTTAAATAGGGAATTTACATTTCCGAGCAGTAGACCGGGAGGAAAATAAGAGGAAAGCCGCCTTTTTTATACGTCTTAATTAGTTTTAACAAAGTATCGAATAATAGATTTTAATGGAAATCAAAATATATTAGTTTGCTTGTCATCTTAAAGGTCAAGTACTTATTTGTTTTTAGGGCTTTTACGTAGAGGAGAAAAGAAGAGGAAAATTCGCCATTTAAGGCTAGAGTGATTTTAACAAACTTGAAGACAATTCTATTCTATATATATTTTGAGAAAAAAAAGTAGGGAGAGGACTAAATTGCAGTTCTTATAGCCAAAGCCCTTATTACCTACAGGCAGCAAATCCAACGTTTTTTGAAAGCTTTATTAAATCTAGTGACCTGACTTCATTCAAAATCTGATACCTGACTTACCACAAGGCGAATTCACATAAGGTGGCAGCGCGGCTACAACAATACAACAATAGAAAGAAAAACAGGCAAACACAAATAATAACTACACTTTTTTCTTACCCTTTTCAATACTAAGATTCGTTTTTTAAATTGATTTAAAACTCTTCTTACAATTCTTTTTTAAAGAATAATAAAAAATAAAAAAATTTGTGATATAAAGTGATTCACTTTTGACAGCTACTTTACACATTACAAAATTAAACAAAAAATTGTCAGCTGCCGCAACGATGCCACCTGGGAAAATTAATTCGCCTTGACTTACCAAATCAATTACAATAAACTCATGTTGGCAAGCAGAGTGACAGAAAAAAATTCCTTTTAAATTTAGTTAAATTAAAGAACCAATCAATATTAATGATAATATTTTTGATGAAAAAAAATGCCCTCTAATTCTAGAAAAGTGGAAATATTATTGAGCATTGAAATCCAATCTTATTTTTTTACGTACCTTAAGTTACAGACTTAAACGATTGGACCTAATAATTGAAGCCTCTGCCGAGATTTACAACATATTGATATGTTATTCATTTAATTATATATTTTTTATTTATTTATTAATTCATCAGACTAAAAGCCAGCAGGCCTAATTAATTTAGAAATCTTTTGGCTTAAACAATTTCAAAATATAATTCTTAAAATGTAAATATGTACACTAAAAGCCCCAAAACTGTCCTTTTGTTAGTCTTTTGATTAAAAAATTGTGTCTCTGTCTCCGAAGTGAAGACCCATATTAAACATTGCCTAGAAAAGCCCAAAAATTAAAGTCGGAAAATGCCTGGTACAATGGGGTAGTATGCGGACATCTAAGAATAACAAAAAATCTGTTTTCCAAATTTATTTTATATAAATTTCTGCTCTATTTTCTATTTTAAGCATCTGTATTTAATCAGATTTCGTAAATATACATTTTAAGTCCACGCTGTTTAGAAGCTGGTTTTCTTATATAAGTTTTAATTAAATGACCTCGTAGTTTAAAATCAAGACTTCAACATGCTTTTAGACTATTGAAAGGTAATGGCAATTGTTATGCATTCTTTCGAGTTTTTTTTTTATTCCTTGTTTTTTATTTTCTTAACGAATTTTATTTAAAACGATAATGTATCAGTAATGATTCTTATACAACGTTGAAAAATTTAGTTAATATCGTTATTTTGTGTAGTTATTTGTCCTCATGATGTCTACAACACACCAATATCCAGTGATATTTGATTTTTTTATTTATTTAATTTTTTTCTTAACAATGAATTTTTTTCTCCCATAACCTTTTGTTTCACTTTGCACACAGTTTATGAATAACTTACAAAAATATTCAAGATTATTGAATGCCTGATACAACACTATTTATACATATGTGTTCTGAAGCCTTTTCATACTTTTTGTACCGACTTCATAAAAAGAGGTTATCAATTCGTTTGAATGTTGCTTTTTTATGATTCTACACGCATAAATCAGTTATTTATAGATCGTTTTCAAACGAGTGCATAATAAAAATTAAAGGGTGTCACCACACAACATATATGGTTTTTACATGTATTATAAACCGTAAAGTGCAGACCCTTTAAGTTTAACGTATCACTATATTTTCTAAAAGTATAAATTAGTAAAAAATAAATCTGAAATTTAAAGGGTGCCTCATAGGTAACGTACATTATCCAATACAGTCCTATATTTTCAACTGCTATAAAAAAACGTTTGAAACTCAGAGTGTCAATTACTGTGACCGTTTTAATAAGTAAAAATATTTTAAGGGTGCCCTGGTAGGTCCTTTAAATTGATGTATTTTATACTTATGAACAGTGAAGATAGGCGGTTAAAACTTACACAGAACCTGTATTGCTAAGTCTGCTATAAGAAAAAGTATAAAATTGATATTTATATTGTCATATCTTTTAAGCTGTTACATGCAAATACTTAAAGATTATATTATTATTATTATTATATTATATTATTAGCTGTCTCCTGCTTTATTTGCTGTAATAGGAGGTGTAAGTATTTAAAATTATTTACTAAAGGGTTTTTAACATGATAATTATGTATGCCTATTTTAAGGTCAGTTTTTTGAAGAAATATCTACTTACTTTTTTCTCTATTAGAGTTAAACGAAGAACTCTGCAATGAATAAATTATTTCTTGGTACTTTTTTTCACTGCTTTAACTAAAACAAAAAAATTTTACACGAAAATAGATAAAATATTTTATAAAGAGTAATAAAAAAATTCATGATTAATTATAACTCACCCTGTGTAAAATAAAAAGATTATAATATTTTCGTTTTAAAAATTTTTTGCTTGAATTACATAAACAAAATACTGTGTACAATATTTTCGTTGAACAATTTTGAAACGCAAAAAGTTATTTGATTTTGTTCTTTACTGAATTATCGTTATATAACTCAATTTGATGCTTACTTGTTCATTTATGAGTAAAAAATTTATTAGACATCATTTCTGAAACACAAAAAATATTCCCTACAATTTAATACATTAGGATTTAAAAACACAAGTAGCAACAAAAAGAAAATAATGAAAAAAAAAAAACAAGGAAATATTTCATCATTTGTAAGTTTATTAAACAAACACAGTTATAATAAAACAAATACTAACACTAATACATAAAAAGAAAATGTCAAAATCCAGCTGCCAAAATTACGGCTACACTTAAGCTTTAGCGTTTAACAGAAAATAAGGAAGTCACTTCGTTTAATGTGAAAATCTTTATGTGCTTAACGCAAAAAACGTACTCTTGCACCAATATACATCAAGAGCGGCATACATAAATAAATACAAACCTACAAATATTTATGTTTTCACCAAATGATGGCTTAGTAATAGAGTTATTATTCGCTATTATGCGCTAATGATCCAAATGAAGCCAAAAATTAGCCTCATCGCTAGACAATTGATTGATGATTAAATTGATGACTAATATTTAAAACAAATCTAAATAATTTTTACCGGTATACAAGCGCCAATCTATTCATGTTGATTTGCCTGAGAACAACGCATCTAATACACTTAACACCTATAAATGTAAAACGCTACTTAGATATATGAAATATTAAACATGCTCAAAAAACATTTGTTGAATTCAGGTATTACCATGTAAATATTAGAAAAATTTTTACATTCATTTAAATAGACGAAATCATAACAAGAAACAAATACTTAGTTTTAAAGGTCAAGTGGTTATATAGAACAAAAAACAGAGAAGTATTAAAAAGAGATTTAGAGAAAAGATTTAAGGAACTTTTTTCATTTTAGTTAATATCTGAGAAAGCACAAACACTTGTGTAGCATGTACATAATTAGCTATTCATACAAAGATGTTAAAAATATGCGAAATTCTTAACAAGTACCTTACAAAATATATCATGTATTGCATTGAAAATCTTTATATGGTAAAAAAGTTGAATTGCCTCTCACATTTATTTATTTTTAAAGCGATAGACAAAGTTCTTTAAAAATAAAAAAAAAGGAATAAAACGTTAAAAAAATCTCACCAGTATTTGCGACCTATGGAATTAACGTTTCATTTTTTTCATTTTACTTTTATTTGTTTCTTGGTGCTCTATATTCTTGTAGATACCACAAAAGGTGCGTTCTCCAAGTGCTTTTATCTTCATTTAGGTTAGGTAATGATCTCTTTTGGTACATTTGAATCTCTTCATCTTATTACAATTAATTAAATGAATAATTTATTAAATATCTCGTATCATATGTGACTCAAAACCGAAGTGATTTTGAGGGCAACTAACAGTACGCGAAATTCTACAAACTTCCTAGTTTATTTCTTCTTTAATTTTTTATATTCTTAGAATTTTTTCCTTTAAAATCTGTCATACTAAAATTAAAATAGTCTCTTTTATACCCCTACTTATACTGTTTTTCTTGCTCTCCATAATTTTAAAACAACTATTATATAAGCACTTTCGCAAGTTTACTTTATTTTTTAGGTGTTTTTGACATAATCGCCAATCTGAAATTAAAGAAATTTCTTAACCGAATTCAAAAATAGAAGCAGGTTATCAATTAATCTGAATATTGCTTTTTTTTGTCTTGTGCCTGGAAAACTCATTCATTTCTGTACCGATTTTGAAAATTTATAATTTAAATAATTAAAAGGTGTACCAATATGACATACATGTTTTATACATGTATATGAACCCTTAAGGTCATCCCTTAAAAATTAAAAAAAAAGTATCACTATAGTCATAAATAGCAAAAAGTAATATAGAACTATTAATAAAAAATAGAGGGTGTCCCCATAGGAGGCATAAATTGACCAACAATGGCATATCCTTTGAACCACTACAAAAATTTGGACACAATATCGATTGTTATAACTATAACAAGTATAAATATTTAAATTTACATATGAATACACATATGGTCATACTTTTGAGCAGTTGTAGCCCAACCGCTACAATTTGCAAAGAACCTGTATTTCTAAGTCCGCTAAAATAACAAGTAAATAACGTGAATTTACAAATTAAAGGTGGTTTTCATAATTGATGAAATTTGGCTATCTCTCTTGAACCGTAATATAAAAACGTATAAAAATTAAACCAAATGTACACTACTTTGTCTGGCATAAAAAGAAGTCTAAATATTTGCAATTATAACTAAAAGGTGCAATAGGAACTAAAATTAAAGTATGTGGTACACCGTTTGAACTGTTATAGACAGACAACAAAAATGTGTATCTGTATAATGAGATATTTTAGATATCGTGAGAAATACATATCTCCAAACATCTTAAATTTTCCTTCAACTCTTTCAAGGCCAATGAAATATCTCTGGCAGTAAAATTCTCGAGTTTGGAGATGTAAAAGACATAGTTTTTTTGAATGGACAGATTTTTATCACAAGAGAATACAATTGCATGCTGAATTTTGACATTTAAGATTTTGAATCATGATCCTATTGTACAGTCTCGATGATGCAATGTTATATATTTGCTGATTTTAATTAGTCTAATAAAAATAGTACAAATATAACGTATCAACAGCTAAAAGTGTTCTGAGATGTAAGATCAAATCAATATTTCCTTGAAAAAACAAAAACAGATTACTAGGAATTAAAAGAAACGTGGATCTCTCAAAAAACGTCGAAGTTTCTCAGGTGGCTAAACAAACATTCAAAGATAATCGACATATTGCGGTCCTTAAAAAATAAAAATAGAAATAAAAGAAATTTTCTTTAGTTATCAAGTACAAGTAGTTGTAAGAAAAAATATTTAAAGGCCTAAATCATTCTGAAATTCGATTAAAGAGTTAAGCGTACATAAAAGATTACCATCATCCAGCTTGTTAAGGCAGCTAGTCCAGAAAACAGCAATAAAATTAACAAAAGCTTTAACATCAAAGTCCTTGTAAATTACCTTATTTTTACTTCACCGCTAATTTTCTCAGGTGTTTAATGCTACGAAGGCTCTTTTAAAAACAAAGGCGATGCAATGGAATTTGCTTTTGGAGTTTAAGGAAAAAAAACTGTAAAGTCTTGTAATTGAGTAAGAAATTTTGAATATTTCTTTGTTTGTTTTTTAATTTTTTCAAGACTATTAGTCCAGATTTACAATATGGAATTATTCTCGGTTCTCTAGTGCAGCGATATGCGTTATTTAAAAAAAGCAACAGTAACATCTCCTCAAAATTCAAGCAATTTCAAATTGCTTAATTCTATTAATTCACCAACGAACAAATATTTCTTGCTAGTTTCATAAAAAACTGCATAGTGTAAATGTCGTATTAGTTAGATAGATAAAATTTAATTTAGCTTGAGTTCATTTTCATTTGTAAATTCTTATTTAAAAAAATTTATTAAGAAATTTTAAATACCAGCAGAATGTAATGAAGCAATAAAAGTACTTACCAGTATCTATGAACTTTAGGTTGTGTACATTATAATCATCATCTATTAAACCAAGAAGAATGTTCGTAATCAATCAATCTATATTTGATTAGAGTTAGTCTAACCACAAGCCAACGCTTTTTTATTTATTTTATAAATTGTCACATATTTTTATTTTTGCTGTAAGAAAGTCCTCGATTTAATCACGAATGTCATGGCAAAAGAATGTACACAGAGAAAAGAAATTCTTCATTAAAACCGGGTTTTTTGCCAATTGTATTTTATCGATTGCGCTCATTATTTGGATTCTTTTTGTACCCGCAACTTAAAAAAAAAAGATTCAAGATCCACTATAAAATATTATTATGATTTAAACACAAAAAACGATATTTCTGTTAAATAAATTCCTGTAATAAAATTATTAATTAATTATTCCTGTAATAAAAAAATAATAAAAATACATAATTCTAACTCTAGTCCAGACTTAGCACTACATCCTGGCGGTGTTTGGCTTTCTTTCCTTTCTTCCTTTTTTCTAACTTCAAGTAATACCACATATTATGTCAATGCAAAAATTATGAGAGTTTTAAAATTATTTTTATTTTTAACTATTCCATGTGTTGAATTATTTAAAACTTAGCTTTAAAAAGTTTTTTGAAATTAAAATATTTTTTTCTTTGCTTTTTTTTAACAAAATATTCTTTAATTTTTTATTTATGCGTGGTCAATAAGTATCGCTAATATCCCTATTAACAGAATAGATTTTAGTAAAGACACAAATCAGTCAAATCGCTAACGAATATCGTTTTATACTTTTAAGTATATAAATTTGTCAAGGTTATATTTTATTTGAACCAACAGTGCCCACGAATTCGCCCACGTGTCATCTATGAAAAAAAAAAATTAAATTTAGAAAAATTCAAATTTAGAAAAATGTTGTTTTAAATATTTACTGTAGAAATCTGTAAACAGTTTCAGAAATATTCCATCTATAAAAATAAAACTGCTGAAAATTGTGTTAGTAACAATATACCGGAAAATAACGAAATAACTTTTTTACAAAACAAAAATAATTAATTATGTTTGAACCAAGGTCCTGAGGGACCCCCACATAATTTTGTCTAAATCCATCCATCAGATTACAGACAGGCAGACGAACACTCATAAATTCCAAAAATATTTCTTTTTTATTCCATATCGATCATCATCCATATCTAACGTCAAAGTTTTCAAAAAATATTTCATGTACAGAAATGACCCTTTACTGTTTTATTATATAAGTTGATATTTCTCTATAAAATTTTTAATATTTCAACCGTTTTTCCATATCCATATTTACAATTTAAATTAAAAAATTTTATATTTTTTTTTTCACACAAATATTTTAAATATTAAAAATACCTTTTCTAAATGCTTTGGGAGTTTCTTTAAACTTATTTAATCCAGCAAATCACAACTGCAGACTTGTGAAATCCTTCAATGACATTGTGTCCGTTTAAATGTCAGTATGTGTTAGCAAGTGCCCTTGATATTTGAAAAACAAACTTTATTCTATTTTACCCACATTTTTAAAACTTACTTGTCTTTACAATACTCAACTACTTTTGTAGTTGTAGGTATCTTCAACTATTTGCATAATTAAGTTACATTCAGTCATTTTATTCATTTTGCCAGTTTCTAATGTAGAGCACACAAGATACAGGTAACTGTGTCTATTTTAGTATGCGTGATACAGAGAGCACGTTTTATATTATTCAAGCTTTGTGTACTCCCTTCTTTGTTTAATTTAATAATATGTAATATAATATTTGTGGTTTTTATGAAAAGGACATTTATATTTGACATACGAAACTTCAATATTCGGAATGTTTTTTAAAGAATGTTAAAAGAAAATTGTTTTTCTAATATGTCAAACTTTTTCAATCATGACCTTAATGAAATCGATAGTCAACAATGTCAATTTATAAAAACTTTTATTGACTTGTAGTAAGATTTTAAAAATCCAGTTTGTTTTATTAAATTTTTGAATTTGCATGGAGTTAAAAATCTAAATATTCATATGATATTGACATTATGTAGACATAAAATCTTCCAACCGCTTGTGTTGACATTTAACACAATTTAATTATCCTTATATTATTAAATCATCTTTTTTTGAAATAAGTGATACCTTAAACCTATACCGTTATATTCTTGGATTAAAAGCAACTTTTTGGTTCGTGTAAAATAAAATAGTAAGAATGTGAAATCATTCAGTCAGATACTTGACAATAAAATCCTACAATAAGATTACGAGCAAGTTATGATTGACTGAATATTTGAGTAATTATTTTCGTAGCGCTGAAAAAAATTCCGTTTTGGTCGTATAGAATCCTTATTGTTTAAGCTTAGGATTATTATAACAAATAATTAAGTTGAAATACTTGAATTATAATGAAGTGCAGAAAGAGAAAATTTAAACTTAAATTTCCTCCTAACTTACATCGGAACCTTTTGCCACTCTAAAGAAAACAATCGTAACAGAAATTTGTATTTGGAAAAATAAAAATACAAAACTTTACACAAACTAATTCATAAAACAATACTTTATACTTATTTTTCAAATTATTTGCATACGCCCCCCTCCTCCCTCCCCCTCAACATTTCTTGGTCCTTCGAGGCGAATAAGAACCCGTAATAAATTGTTAAAAGTAGAAAGGATCCATAGACAAACTTAATTTTAGGATTTAGTCAAACAATAATTATTACATAATATTTAAAAAAATTATTTTAGAAATTAAAATGTCAAATTATTTCTCAAGACTTGGTTAGGTAGCCGAGATCTGAAATTAAATTAAAACCAAAAAAACTGTTTTAGTATAATAATTAAAATAAAAAATAAATAACAATAAAGAATTTTTCTTACTTTAAAAATTTATATTATAACATAATATATGTGAACTTAAGCCGAATTAAAAGTTTGTGAGTTAGTTATAATACGAAAGTAGTTGGTCAAACATTTTTAAAAATTACATAAAAAAAAAAATTATTAAAAGTAAGTACCTAAAGACAAATAAATTCCCTGCTTTATAAAAATTTTAATTTTAATAAATGTGTTGTTATTTTGTCATACAAATGTATTTCCCATCATTTTCTAAACCCGACCAGATAATATACTATTTTTCATATGCTCAACTATTGTCTATTATTTTAACTTGTTATGCATGGCTTTTAATTAGACCTTTCACTTTACAAAAGGACTTAAAATAACAATAAAAGTAGATGGATTAAAAACAACCTGAATAATGGTGCTTAAAGCAGACAGAAAATTATCTCTCAATCATATTCATGCTTTCACTATGAGTTATAAAAAAATGTTGTAACACTCTCATCATGCAATTTTTCAATCATTTTTCATTCTCTTTCATATCTTTACAATTTCTAATCTGCGAACGTAAGATAACCAACTGTTGTTGTTGATATGTTAAAAGGTGTTTTAGTGATAACTGGTGTATTTTTATGGCAACACTTTTTAGGTAGTTAACGTCATTGCCATTTGTCCTTTGAAAATTTGTCAGGTGTAAATTTCAACAGTAAAACACTTAACAATAGAAAAACAACAATAAAGCGTCTATTACAGATGAAGCACATGGTTTGAATGACAAATTCCATATAAATAAGCAAAATAACCAAAAAATATTTAATTTTAATTAAGAATATTAAATTTATTAAAATAATATGTAAATTTAAAAAACTAAAACTAAAACAAATAATCCTTATTACATAATTTCACACACCAGTATTTTAAGTTCTTTTAAATAAAATTGAATAAATAAATATAAAATATTAGTTATGAATAGACATCTGCATTTTTTAAGCTTTTATTTTTTGCTTTCGATAAAACAATAATTGTTTCTAAAATTTTTCTAAACTTTTTTCTTTGTATGAAAAATTTTTGAATGAAATATAATTCTTATTTTACATATGTACTATTCCCAAGGTTGGTACGAAGCAAAACAAATTTACAAGACGAGTTACAGAGAGAACACAAACGTATGTTCATTTTTTTAATTGACTAAATATTTTTGTAAAATGCTAAAATTTTAATTGTTATTAAAAATTAAATTTTATCTGAATTTTCGGTTTTTAATAAAATTTGCAAAAGCAAGTTTTCACCAAAGTTAGATGGTAAATTTTGTTAAAAAATTTAATATTTGGTGAAATTCGGATGGTTAAGTGATATTCTAATTACTTGATAATTTATAGTTTACTTTTCCGAAATTTCGCTTTTCAAAACAACAAAGCCATAAACAGCAATAATTAATTAAAAAGAAGCCGTTAAACCAGAAAAATAGAGGCGCTATCCTGTTTATGAAGATATATCAGCCAGTTATGGATCAATGTTGCTTAGTTTTTATCGGATGCTTTATATTTAAAATTGTTATCTTTTTTGTATCCTTTACAAAACAGCATAAAGACATATAAATGAAATTATGTGCATAAGTATATTTGTACTAACAAATAAAAAAATCAAATATAAACAAACTGACGATGCTTACAGCGATCCAGAAGATGCTGCGTTACATAAATGCTGGTGTCTAATTTTTTTGTTTTATTTGGAACTTGTCCGCAAACATGTGTAAATAACTTTTCTTTTCTAATAAAAAATTTTAGAAATAAAAATAAAAATTAACTTTTGCCGAATTAACTACTTCATAGTGTTAAATATCTAGAAAAGAAAAGAATGGACTAGGTCTCAAAAATTTCAGAATCTTTGATTTTTAAATCAGTATAATTTTCTAGTCCTTTGAACCAGAAATAACTAATAAAAAATGTACAAGACTTACAAGATTTCCATGTTCAAGATGCCTTAAAGTTTACTACCTTCCTTCAACTAGCATGCGATATATAGATCTCTATCCTACATTTATGTAATTTCAAATAAAAGAATCTATAAGCATTGGTTAATTTCTCGGAAAAAGAAAACAGTTTGAGTGCTAAAAATGATTAATTTAATTTCCAAAATTATTAAAAATTCTTTCTGCTTAAAAATTTTTGTGTTTATTTTGCTAAGAAGCTGTGTTCATCACACAAACCTGGGAGATAATAATTAGATGAAATAATTAATTGCTAATTTCTTTAGCATTAAATAATAAATAATCCTAAGGAATTTTTTTAATAATCCTTATGAATTTTAGGCATTACCATTAGTGAAAATAATGAAATGTTTTGAATGATAACTGTAAAAAAAAATAACAAATTCATTACCATTCATTAAAATTAAAGGGGTCAATATATGTATTACCATTAATAAATTTCACTCCTTGTCGTTGTACACTAAATAACACTGTTAAGTATTATACATCCTTTTGACATTTTTATCACAATACAATTTTATCACAAAAATTTGGTGAAAAATGAGACACTCTAGAGAAATATTGTTGTTTTATCATAAACATAAGATTTGCGATCTAAAGTTTCATTAAACGATTTTATTTTAATTTCCTATTGAACGATAACTGGGATATCAATAGCAATGAAAAAATGCCAAGTATGACATTATTTAAGTTTCAAATGCATTTAGTTGGAATAATTACATGCAGAGACCCAATGTATTAGCTACTTTAAATTAGTTTTTTAACAAATATATTTAAATAAATAAAAGACATAAGTTATACTTATAAGGAGTTCAGTATGGTAAGCAACAGCCAGATGCTTATTAAAATTGATTGATTTTATAAAGTTTATCATGGAAGTATTAATTGTTTCACAAATTTTTTTTAAAAGGACTCATCTAAAAATTAGTTTTACTTTACGGCAAAATTTTAATCATTTGTAATTTTTCTTTTCTTCACTGGTCTTGAATTATGTTTATTTATGTAAAATTTAATTTTGCGCAGGAGATTCCAATTACCTCGTACAAAATGCGTAAGCAATATTCAAAATATTGATGTCTCAATAAGCTTTTGACAATTTAATATTTGCTAAAACATATATTTTTTTTTTTGCCATTTCTCTAAACAAATAACGGCATTGAGAATACTTTGACAATTAAATTTAATTGTGTTTAATGCCTAAAGTAAACAAAATAAAATACTTTGTTTGTAAAAACTTTCTTCTGCAATAATCTAGTAAATTTTCTTTTGGCACTGAACGTTTTCCTTTCATTTTCTATTGTTTAGCAAAAAGAAATGCCCTGACGACTACAAGTTAAACTAAAAGCCAGTAATTTACAATGTCCATCATTGAAATACCTCGAGTAAAAACAAATATATATGCAAATACATACCTATACATACATATACATATATAATGATTTGAAAAAAAAAATTTGTTGAATTCTCCATGCGCTAAACTAGAAGTTTTTAACAAATGTGTATTTTTAAATGGGTCTGCGAGTATGACAAATACCTCGGACATGTGTCTTTTTTGCTAATGTATTAAATTAAAGCAAATAAAAAACATTTTTATTTGTAAATGAATATTGAAGAAAATATAAAACCACTTCAAATGGAAATTGAGTATTTTGCTGACAGCTATAATTTGACTGATGGCATAGTAAAAACTTCGACCATTTAATTAATAGTTTTATTTGTTTTCCGAATAGAATTTTTATTTAAAAGCTAGTTAAAATTTACTTTTTTGGATAGAGCTCATTTTTTAGTTTACTTTCTAAAAATTTTTAAAAAGAAAATTATTTTCAAATGTATAAGGATGTTTTCCAAAGAAAACAAGAAAATTTAGACGCTAGCAGAATGTAATGCTGCATTTTCGGACCGCTACATTCTTCATCAGCATTCTTTGCATCTATCTACCTTAGGTTGTGTATATTATAAACATCATTCGTTTAACCAACTAACCAATATTAATTTGTTTGGACGAAATTCTCAAACAACTCAAAGCATTTCTATGTTGTTTTTCTACAAAACGTACATATGTTTTTGTTTTTGTATCTAATTATCGGTATGTCCACAAAATGTAATCTTTGTTTTAAATCATTCTTACTTGTTTCCTCAAACCATTATAGATGCTGTTCCAGTATCATATTAAGTGTTGATGAATTAGGTATGAATGAATTTGCGCTGAGCTTTGTGTATTCTTTAAATTTAAAATTTTTTCCCAATCAGGGATTGAACCGTGGAATATTATAAATGAATCAAAATTTACTTTTTCTTGCTTAATTTCTAAAAATTGTTAAAAAGAAAAATTATTTACAAATGTATGCGGACGTTTTGCAAAGAAAAAATAGGAAAAATTAGACGCTATTTATTGATATTAATTACAGAATTTAATATTAAAAAATTAATTCAACATCATCGTCAGCTAATTAGTGGATTTTACGCAAATTTTGTTTCAAAACTAAAAGTCTTAGATCAAAAAAAAAAAAAAAAAATCTATTGATGAGCTATATGAGCAGTAGAGAAATTTCCATATGGGTATGCTTTCCCCGCAGTAATACATTTAATTCTATAGTTTTAAATAATATATAAGTTATGAGAATATCATGATATATTTATATTTGAAGGAATCAAGCACGATTAAAATAAATTAATACATTATAATACATTAACTATTTTAACACACTTTAATTTATAATTTGAATTTTTATAATTTTTATTATACCTGACAAAGAAGTTGACATTCTGTTTGATTTTAAACTTTTATAACATTTCAAAAGATAGGTCCATACAGTTAAAATTATCTTAATTTTAGGAACACCCCTTAAATCCTAAATTAAAATTGTATACCCTTTTCTAACTGTGGTGAGGGGTATAATAAAACCTTCTAACAGGCAATTTGTGTTGTGTAGATTAAAATTTTATATAAAAAACAAAACTAAATTATTTGAACTTTATTTATTTTAAATTATTATTAAGCGCCTTGTCAAAATTTGATTTTCCAATTGCAAAATCACCGCAAAATTTCGGTATGATACATACATAATGTCGTACTGCATGCATACATGCATGCGAGCATTAGAACTTTTGACAGCATTAAAACGCTTTCCGCTCTTGTTTAGTTATGGCTGTAAAGGTGCAAGAACTTTTTTTCTGCAATTGTGATGTTGAAAGGCACAGCAAACGGATACTAGAACATTAAATTAGTTTCAGTTAAGGAGAACAACGAGGACTTTTTACGACAATCTTTTTTCTATTAGCATTTTACCTAAAATGTACAAAATATTTTTCGAATTAAATATATAGTATGTTTTTCATGTGTGCTTTTATTAAAAAGTATTTGTATGTAAATCTAATGAAATTTGCCTCATATATTATAGTTATTTCAATTTGCTATCAGTCCATATTTGGAAAATGTTTTTTTTTCAATTCCCTTTTAAAGTTTTTCATGACATTAGAATTTGTATATTTTGTATTTTTATTGTAGTTGTTGGCATTTTTTTAGTGCCGTGGTTTATAATTGCTCATGCTCTAATTTCAACCAGATTTGTCTCCATGTCATCGTTATGAAAACAAATTTGTTTGTTTGGTAAAGTTGTAGTAAAAAGTCAATGTTACTCAAGTAAGACTGTTAAAAATTTACAAACTAGGAACCCTTTACTATTTATTTTTTTATGATAAAAATTAAACCTTGTTAACATTTCATAAAAAAAATATATTAATAATAACAAAAACACATTGCATGTAAACCAGCATTCAAACTGTTTTCAACAACTTATATGGTTTAAATATTTAAATTAGAAAATTTTTTCATTTTTCAGTCATAAATTTTTATGTTGTTTTTCTGTTTTTGCAGTTTTTGGTCAGAATTTTCTGTTCTTCATAATGCTTATTGTGGTTGGCTATTGCAAGTAATGTTCTAGTCCTTGAATATGATTGCAAACACTCATGTTATTTCCATGTAAAATTTTACTTTATTTGGTTGTAAAATATTTAATTAAAATTAAGTTTTTGATGTTTTTCGTATGTTCCCTAAGGGGAGCACTAATATTAAACTTAATTTTTACTATAATAAAAAAAAATACTTCTTCGTCTACAAAAAATTTCAACTTTATGTCAACTTTATTTGCAATATTGTTTAAATAAGATATGAATTTTAGAGAAGCCTTCTGAAGTGATCATATTAATAAAGCCCCTAAAATTGGTCCTTCTTTCTATTGCTAACAATTAAAAATTTGGCAGGAATAACAATAACAGAAATTAAAGATTTTTGCAACAATACTTAAGTCCCTTTTCCAAAGAAAGACAAAAAGGAATTGAAATTTTTGCCATTCATTTAATGGGAACCAATGTTTTAACACGTCTTGTAAGTACTCGCATTTGAATATCATTACTTCTTAATTAACATAAGTCTAAAATCGCAAATAAGTTACTTTACATACAACGAAAAGAGCCAAAGTCTATGTTAACATTAGCAGGGCTGTTGCTATCTGGACATTCCGCCGTAAATTGAACATTACAAAAATTTTTCTTGTACAAATAACACAGAAAAGAAAAAAAGTACAAAAAAAGGAAACCAATTGCTTTAGTTTCAACTGAAAACAGCGACATTCTAGGAATTCTTTATAACTCTTTTCTTTCAACAAAAATGACCAAGTCTCCAGCTGGCATCCTAGTATGGATCTTAATAGTGAAATGTTACGTTAAAAGCTAAAAAGCACCTCAAAAAATGTCTACAAACAAACGACTACGATATGCTGGAGAGCATGTGACATTGAATATTTCAAAATGGGGCAATGTTACTGTTTGTGGTACTGTAGAGTTAAGTGACACATACAAAAGAAGAAATATTTTTAAATGCTTGTCACATCAGAGAGGATGGAATTGTACTATAGGCGATATACCCCGTGTATGAAAACAACCTTATGTGCTGTTTCTGTATTACAAGCGAGCGCCTCATCTAGAAAATTTTTTTTAAAATATTTCAATCAAATAATGTCCAATTTTGTTCTTAGAATCCCTAGTAATTTTACCGATTTTTTTTATGGTTTTAAGTCACTAAAAATTACAAAAGATAACATTCTGGTTTGCTCATTTTCGTACATAGATTGTTGCGGCACAATTTATTTAGAATTTCAAAGTACAAAAATGACTGGTGAAATTTTCATTTAGAAAAAAAAGGTATTTGTTGAACGGATTCCAGGAATTTTACAACACGATAATGCTCTTTGACTTAAAGCCAGACAAGAAATTTTTATATATATGGCCTAATAAAATTAAAAATTTAAGTGCTTTAAGTCGAATATGAATCAACGAGCTTAATGAAATAGGCAGTTTTGAGGATAAAAAGCCCTTTGTTGAACTCTCTTACTTAATTTTATTTGTTACTTCTTTGTTTTCTTTTCTAGAAGAACGTAAGAGATATAAATTGATTTTTTTTAATTTTCATCGGAGAAAAAATCTACTTAACAGCATCATATAACTAACTTCATATTGAACAAGAGAGTGTGCTATATTATTCGACTATGCCGAATCTGGTATATCCTTCACCATATATGTAAATCTAGATAAGTAAAGTAACTCCAATCAAAAAACTAAATAAAAAATTTGGGTTAAGCGTTTATAAAAAGTTTTAGTATTCCTTAAAAAATCAATTGAAAACCGTTTAGATATTACTCACATTAATACCATACCCCACATTAATACCATAAACAATATAATGTACCATCGAACTATTCCCCGAAAAGTTCAGAGGCCCATAACTCGCAAACAATTTTTTCACCTGATTTGTTTTTTAATTTTTTTTAATTCTCTTTTGTCCCATATGTTTGTTTTTTTGGATTGGAATTCACTAAACTTGATTTGTTCTACATGAAATGGATAAATTAGAGGCAGGCGTGGTGTTTTGCCTGCTGCATCGAAGGACATGGACCGATCCTGTTAAAAAAAATTTCGAAACCATATCTGATAGATTGGCGTATTAAAATTTTTTCTACTTGATTATTATAACGTGTTATGAATCGTAATTTATTAAATTGTTTAACAACAATTACAGCAGTTTATTGAGTTTAAACTTAACGCAAATATAACCTTCTTATAGATGATTAGCCATTTTTCCTAACATCCGTAACAATCTGAAATCAGTCTTGCTTACTAAATAATTATTGATATATTTCTTATTTTTTTGTTATTAGACAATTTTGTCTTTATGATACCGCGCTTATTCTTCATTTTATGAATAAACATCATCAAAAATAAAAGTATTTCTGTATTAGTTAACGGAATATTTCCAAGGTTAAGAGTAATGCGCAGATCTTAAATCAAAAATTACAAATACAAATATTTTTATAGATCAAAATTTTCAAAAAATATTTCATATACAGAAACGACCATGTTCTGTCTTATTATTTGTATAGATATCAATTGAAGTCCCAGTTTTAGGGCGGGAAAAGCCAATTTATTTGAATTAGTATTTTAGATAACAAAATGAAAGGTAAGTAAAAACCAAAAAATATGGTATTATAAATATTGTAGCGATAATGAATTAGACTGCCGTTATTATTCTCAGCTAATGTTTGCCTGGTTTTATTCAAATACCTTATTCATTGCAAAGTTTCGCATAATCGAAAGCATTTTCTTTTGTCAAATTTCTACATAGGATCGACATTCAATATTTGTCTGTCACTGAAACTCTAACAAGAGACCAACTTTTTTAAAATTTTACATGACTCTACAAGAACAGTGAACATCATTTGATCCATCAAACGACAACCACTTATGATGGAAATATTCATCATTGCGTAGAAAAAGATTCCCATCACAGTCTTAAAAGGCAAATGAAAAAATGATGCAAACATTTGTATACGTGTGATGTATGTAGCAAATAGTATTGCCAGTGAATTTTTTTACATAAAAATATAAGTAAAAATTTGTCTGATCGTTGGAACAGATTTAGTTACAAAACTTTTTATAAGCTGCTTTTTAAACTTTGCTAATTAAGTTTGTATAAATACAAGTTAAATCTTAATAAACAAACAAAAATCATTCAAATTTAACACGAAAAGCTGTACGACGGCACCGTTTTAGCATAGAATTATTAAAAATTTGTCAGTAGATAATTGTGTATGTATAAATTTCCCTTACTCACTTCTTGCTGGGGATTGATTTAATACGTGCTGAGCAGCATACCTGCCTACGTCAAGTCATCTTTTGTTTTTTTTTTTAGATAAAGCTCATATACAATACTAAATGCTGGTGTGTTTTAGAATATACTGCATTTTCTCTTAGAAAGAACTTTATTTTAAAACCTGTTAATAATTTTTTTGTAATATATTCAGAAATAAAGTACATGAACAGGTTTTAACTGTTTAACACCTTAAATACAGAAAAGTTTTGGACAAAATGTGTAACAAAGTACATTTTAGTAGATTTATTATCGCTGATTAACTGGTAGCGTTTTTTTAGATAAAAAAAATAAATCCGCGAAATGTAAATTAGACTCACACGCAACTGATTCCGTACCAAGTATAGATCATCCTTTCCTTAATTTTTATTTTTTAAGATAAGATTGGTAAATGAAAAATAAGTACTTGTGAAAATAACGTTACTATAGGGGGCTGTAACAGTTTTTTGCTTTTATTTTTACATTCTACTTATTTAGAAGCAATAAACTCTAAAAAAACTAAGCAATAAAGTAAACAAACCATTCTTCACGGGATAACTTAATACAAAGCTACAAAAGTTTTTGGTTAGGAGCATATTCATGAAGTCATGAGTTTATATTTTCGAAAATAGCTATCGCTTAATTAACTGCAAAGATTTAAAGTTTGTATTTAAACAGAACAATTAAGTTTTCTATGTACTTTGAAGAATTTTATGATTAAAATTAAAACAAAAAATTGGCTAAACACGTTCTTCATACGACATAAGAATGTCTACAACATTTTTACTGCAGATATTTTTCTATAATTTAAAACGCATATTGAAACGAAAACTACATTTTGCAAAGGCAGCTGTAAAGGAAACTTTAAAATAAATTTTTGCTATGATTTCTTATTTTTATTACTTTTATTTTATATTTCATATTTGAAAAGTGCAAACTTGAACCTTTAAATGTTTTTGAAAGCAACAGCATTATATTAACGTAAAAATAAAAAACGATTTGCTATTATTTGAATTCATTAAAAGTGATTTCTTTTCTCTCAAAAAAAATCTTAGAAACTTTAGCTTTGAATTCAAGAAACTATAAACGCTTTTCTATTTTTGGCCTGTAATAAACTTCAAATATAAATTCTTATTTTTACGCCATAATATAAAAGTTTTTCATATAATGAACAAAAAAAGAGCAAAAAAACAAAATTTTAAAAACCTTTTTTTTTTGCTTCTATTTGAATGGAGCAGAAAAAATGAAACTTCCAAAAGCAAACAGTGCGAAAGCACCAAGAAAACAACTTACTTTAGCCTTATTTGATTTTTTGATAATCTCAAAAAAAATATTTAAAGCTTATTGTAAAGAACTGTTTACAAGAACTTGTTAACTCTTTAAATAAAGTTTGTTAATTATTATGTTAGACACTCAAAAGTAAAGTAAATAACCTACTCAGCCGTAATCTTACTTTAAAATGTAATTTTCGTTTAGTCGCAAGAGCTTTTAAAACATGTAGAAACAAGATTGTGCTTTTAAATCAATTCAAAAATTTATTAAGAGAAGTATAAAAGTTTTTATTTTATTAAAGGTAAATTTTAGAATTTACGAAATGACGAGTTTTTGTACTCGCTTACAGTCTTGCGGGAGCAATAACTCTGAACGTGTTTATCTTAAGGCAAGTAAAAATGCAAGTGCTACAAAAAGGTATACATTTTGGTCAGCGGGACGAGGATATAGCACACAATTGAATAAAAATTGTCTTGAAAATAAACAAATTATTATTCTACCCGGAGTGTGAAAAAATGTTTCAAAGTTTATAAACATTTTAGAAAGCGAAAGCTATAAGAAATAGCTTTGACATTATAAGCTTAACCTTATGTATTTGTTTTATATTTGAAATTTAAAAAGAATCGAAGAAATTGTAAAATTCTAATCTGAAATTTCATAAAAATCAAAAAAATATTAAAAAATTTAGGTTAAAAATATTTTCGATTTTTAAAAAAGTCTTTAGAATCCATAAAATATTTAACATCTTCTTAAAATTTGGGACCCGGATAATCCAGCGAATGTATTTTTATGGGATTTGTATAATAAGATTTTCCTCCTAAAATTGGCATTGTTCCAATATGGCAAATTTCTTCACGTTGCTACGTTTTATGGCTATTGGTTATTATGATCAAACAACACTGTGGCTCGGCTCTATTTGAGGACCAAATACTGCTTATTATAGACTGGTTTTCCATTTATTCTCGTTATAGAAAAAGTTAAGAAAAAATATATCATTTAATTCAACAATTACTTGAGATGAGTACAAGAGTAGTAAAGAAAACTATTCATATTTAGGAAATAATACAAATCGTACTGCAGTAATGAAAAACAAAAGAGAAAAGACAAAAAGTTATACAAAAGCCAAACATAACTTTTTACCAGTCAAATAATATTTTCCATAAGAGACTGCACGTATAAGTTTTTGCACACTTTTGTTTGATTTACAATTTTAGGGAAATCGTTAATAAAAGAAAAATTAAAAACTTGTAAAGATTTGAAAAAAAAAACTAAAAGTTCACTGATGCGATAAAAAGTTTTTTATTATTTCTTTTTTTTCGTAGTTATTTGTTTAGCTCAGAATAAAGCTGATGGAATCACTGATGGGATGTGGGGTAAATCAAAGCGGTTCACTGAGTCAATGAAGCAGCATTTATTTTGTTGTTGTTTATCAAATAGGAAGGATACGAAATTAAACAAGAGTTATTAGGGTTACGGTACAAAAAGCTAAAACAAAAGTACAAGGCGAGTTTAGAGAAAACAACGAAGAAATGCTTTGAATTGTATGGATTTTGTTCAACTAAAATGATATTAATGTAAATACTCCTCGTACTCTTATTTACAAAATTAGTTAGTTAAATGATGATGTTTACAATATACACAAGTTAAGGTAGATAGAATGATGATGAAGGATGTAGCGGTCCGCAAAATGCGGCAACACATTCTGCTAGCGTCTAAGTTTTCTTTTTTCTTTGGAAAACGTTTAAATACATTTGTAAAAAATTTTTCTTTTTAAAAATTTTTAGAAATTAATTTAAAAAATGAACCTTACCCAAAAAATGTAAATTTTAATTCACTTATAACATTCCACGGTTCAAATCCTAGTTGAAAAAAATTAATAAAAACAATAAAAATTTTGTTGTATTGTAGCGGCTGCTGTGTAAATAAAGCCAAAAACTAAAACTTTTGGTGTGCTACCAGATTGCTGGCCGCGCTGGTATGCTGGCGTTAAGCACCGGCTAGGGCTCGCCGTCTTGGGGTGGTTCTTGCCAACACATCCGGTCAATTCAGCAGCTACAAATAATCATACCAGCTGACGGTAAAAAAATAAAAAGAAAAGGTTTGTAAATATTTAAAAATTTTGGAGCCCGAAGCAAGTCTAGCCAGTTCCCTGTATACACACACACACAAAACTCCTCTGGCTGATGTTCTGCCAGGAAACCTAAGCCCTCCCACTTGAGGCTGTAAAACCTCACCATGGCATCGTAGTTAATTTAGTTTCTGGATGCCCCAAATACATTCTTTACCTTCTCTTTCTACTCCTCCTTTCCCCTACTTACCGCTTGTGTTTAAATTTAAGCCAACATTTTTAATAAAAAGCTAACAAAATTCATTTAAAATATGAATGTATAAACATCTATGTTTATTAAACTAAACAATTTAAAAGCTATTAAAAATGAAATACATGGCCAAAATGATTTAAAAGAAAAAATGCAAAAATTCAAAAACAAATATCGACCAGTATAAAAAGAAAATTAATTTGAAGATTTAAATTACATCATATTAAAAAGAAATTTATCAAAAACAAATTTTATGAGTCAAAAGAAAGAAATTTAAAAAAATTTATAATTTTAACAGGTTTTATGTTGGTTGTTTTCCTTCTTTATTTTTCAGAATTTCCCTGACTTCCAGGCTGACGAAATGCTCACACTATGGTGCAGGAACTGCCGTCAGTACGTGACGTGTCCTACGTCCTACGTTCAGGTACGTAAGGTATTTAACAAATAAAATATATATATTTCACTTCGCCTTAAAATTTTTTTTTTATTTTTTATGTTAAGGAAAACACTTTGGGTTAAAATTCCCTAGACACGAGACGAACTATAGGCTTGAGCTCAACCCCTAACCGCCCACTCTTGAAACAAACCTACCAAGAGGACTGGTGTTACTTTCGGTGAGTATTTTCCCTAATTATATTAAATAGGGCTAAAGCTAAATATATAAAATTTTTATTTACAGTACGTGCGTCGTACGTGGTACAGTCTGGTGGTCAAATGGCTGTTACCTGACACCCCAGGAATGGTGGTGTCTTCCTCTGCGGTGGACGAATCCCTCGGTGGAAGCGACAGCGCTGAAGGTGGTGCCTTGCAGGTTTAAAATAATTTATTCACGATTGTTTAAAATATTTTTTTTTTGTTGAACAATAGTTTTAATGTTTTTTTCTTTGCTTTTAGTTGTAAGTACTTTATATATAGTTTTTTTTTTATTGTTTATTTATATAACTTGTTTCTTTTTTTTGTGTTTGTTAAGCTTTAATTTATTTAGTTCTTTTGTTTTTGAACTATTATAACAATTTTGTAGCTTATGTTTAGCTGTTGAAGTTTATTTTATAAATCACTAGTATTTATTTATAATCAAAAATTTCACTTTTCAACCAAAATAAAATTTTTTAAACACTTTCTGATCTTTTTTTTTTTATTGGATTTAAGTTTTAAGGGTAAGTTTACCTTTCCGGTAATAACTTATTCAAATTTTTTTTTTTTCAAACTATTTTTTTTCCGGCACACCTTGTCGCTTCGATCTCCGTTTTTTCAAAAAGAAAAAATTATTGGTGAGTTCCACCGAAGTAACCTCTTAGACGCCACAACATGTCGTCCAAGCCCCGTTTTAACTAATTTTTTTGTCTTTTCAGCTATTGAGAGCCTTATTTTCTTTTTGCCCTCCTCCCATCTTCCTCTTCTTTTCAGCATTATTCATTCCTCATTGATAGCGCTGTTTCTTTAACGGCCTTATCCTGTCACGCTGCCTTACCCTTTTCACTGGGTGCACACGACAGTATCACGAAAAGAAAAGTTCGGAAATTATGAATAAAAAATAATATCTGTCAAATATTCGCCATGATCACGCTAATATATATGGCGATTTTTTCAACAATGTTTTTAATTACTTGAGAATCGTTTGCTTCTAAATAATCGCTCTTGGACTTTCACTCTTAACATACCATGAGAAGTGAAAATGGGTTTCGTCTGAAAAAATTTTCCGAAAAACCATAGTTAAATTAAATTATTTAAATGCGAATTTCGAGCGAAACGAATATATTCTAACAATTACCAATGCATCTACTAGAGACACATAAAAAAACTAAATGTCAAAACTAGAATGTTGTTGGTGATGCTACAATTGTTTAAAAACTCTTAACTAAAGTGGGCCCCCATAGTGCCCCCTTAGTTGGCTGATTTATTATAAAACATTGTTTTAATTTTTCATCACCCATAAAATTGGACCCACCCTAATATGTACTGTGTTGCTATTGTTTTTTATTTTTGTTGCAAATTTTGTTCTATTTTGATTTTGAGTAAAACATTTACTTTGAGTGCAATGACTGACATTTTAATACACGTATGCAATTTATCATATTCAACATTAGTATAGTATATAAAAAGTCATGATCATTCAATTACATTTCCTCTATTTGATGTTCTTTTTTTGTTAGGTTTTGTTAAACAATATTGAAATTGATTATAGGAACAGTAAGTAAGAGTAGAAAGTACAAATGTTTATTGCCCTTGACACATAAAAAAAAAGTACATACATTATATAGCTTTGGAGTGCCATGTTTTTCATGAAAGCCAAATAGGTGATCAGGTATAATATTTTGTTTTCCTAAAATTGGCAGTAATCTAGAAGCAAAAAATTTCCAAATATATTTGAAAAAGTTGAAAGTAGACTTACGCGTCTATAAGACGTAACGCGATTTTCTGGTTTATTGGGTTTCTGAATCATTTTTATTTTGGCACATTTCCACTCAAATGGAAAGTAAGAAAGCCGTAGAGTAGAGTTAATATTAATGTCAAGAATACAATGCTTTTGATGGATAATTTAACAAACATAGAATCAATTTTGTAATGCCCTGGAGACTTCTTGTTATTGAGCTTACAAATTTCACTCTGTACTTCTCGTGGCGAAAAAAAACTTAATTGGCAGATCCATTTTGTATGGAGATTCTAAAGCACTTATATAAGATATTTAGAAAGGTTGAAAAGTATGTTTTAAATGTTCGAAAAATGCATCTGCCTTTCTTCTTTTATTTCTGCATCAGATGCCATCTTGGGTGACGATCGGATGTTTTAAATATCTAGTGCTAAGTCATCGTTTTTAACTTCTGCCATACGTCTTTTGAGATTATTTGAAGCTCGATTAAATTCGTTTGATCTATAGGATTTCTGCTTATCTGCCTTATTCTCCGTAACCTTTTACTTTCTTTTAATAGCTGTTTTATTTCGGTAGATAAAAAGACTGTTTAGCCTTTTTTGGTTGAGTGTGGGGAGCATAATATATTAGATTAGTAAACATTTCTACGACTGCATCCATTTCTTCGGCAGGTTTAAAAGATGTATTTAGATTAAGATTTTTATCCATACAGACCTAGAAAAGATTTACATCAGTTTTAGATGAAATTATTTTGATATTTTTTTAAACCGTCAGAGATATTGTATTAAAACATAGAACTACAGGTGTAAAATCCGAATCAAGGTCATCAGAGTCATTAGATTCAGTAAATTGCTGGAGATACCAAGGTAAACGAAGAAATCTAATAAATCGGGCATCTTGTTTGGATCTAATGGCCAATATGTGGGCCTACCTGTGAACAAAGTTTTATAGCCGTATTTAACTACTCATTTGTAAAGGCCCTTCCCTTTTGGATTGGCAAGTCTAGAACCCCACCAAGGATGTTTTGCGTTGAAATCTCCGCCTACTAGAAATCTAGAGCCGAGGTTTTGAAAGAAAATTTCGTAGTTCTGAAGAGATAAACTATGTCTAGGGGCAATATATGGCATAAATAGGAATTTGAACGTTATCACACTTAATTTTGATGCCACAGGCTTGAATTGAGAGTTTAATAATATGTTGTAAAGATTTATATTTTAGATTTAGTCTCTTATATAAAAGTATGTTTTCGATGTAAAATGTGTCTTAGATATTAGTAAAACATCAAGATAATTTTTTTAAGAAATACTTCTATATCTCTGGTATAATTGGATGAAAAGTGGCCTACGATACATTATTGAAGCCTTTGCTGTTTGCTACTTTATTTATTTATTTATTTTATAATTTTATGTTAATAAATTCTTCCATATTCTGTGTATAAACACACAAGATATTTTTGTTTACTTATAAACAAGGGACCGATGTTCCTGAAATTTACACAAATTGTTAAAAGTTATGCGGTTGGTAAAATTGGTTGCATATTTATTAATCACTTGTGCGTATCACTTCCCATAACAAGCAAATATTTATTATCCTTTTACTTTTTTACTGTAATAATTATTACCTGGAAAAAATATTTGAAATATTTAGCGGGGAATTAATCACGCTTAAATATAACTATCCTTCTCCGTATTCGGATTCCTCGAAAACTTACTTTGTATAGTAAGAAATCAATAATGAAACACATAAATAGCTGGAACCTCTTCTGTTTAACGTAAAGAAATGTGTGTCATTTCGTTTTTCCAGTAATAACTCAAATATAATCAGTAGTGTTTGATGCCAATTTGTTTTGGTATTAATTGCAAATCCTTAATTAAAAATCTTCATATGAATATGACCAATAAGCGATTCACTAGAGTAGTGAATGATTATTGGTTCGTTAAATTAACTTATCAACAAAATTGTCGATTTTGGCATTTAGTAACACTTTTAAGGATACAGCTGTTGCTTAAAACCAGCCGATATGGTTAGCAAACTGCTCATCCTTAAATAGACGACTATTATTTGTAAGTTGCACATTTAAAACTAATTTTAAAAAGAAATTTTTAGTTAGAACAAAAATTGCACATAAACATAAGTCTTAAACGTATTTGAAAACTCCACAATCAAAACAATTATTCTTCTCTTATTGCATATTAGAAAATACGTACGTATATATCTGTGTACGTTGACATCGAAGAATTCACATGTTTTTGCACTTCTTTTTCGTATATATCGTTTTTTTTAGGCAAAGATGCCACTCAATTTCCATTTGTGTAAAAAGAACAATGAAGATGTCTATTTTTAACAGGTTTTTTACACTGACTAACAGCTCGGCGAAACATTTACCATCTAACATTAACTCATCTGTCAAAAACATATAATAAAACGACGCATAATTTTTAGTAGTAAAATAAGATTTAAAAATTGATTTCGAGGACACATTAGTAATTGGACTAATTGTGACTTAGAAAGAACAAACTCAGTTATTAATGCAATGGATTTAAATTATGGAAGACCATCCTGGATGAAGAAAATGAAGAAGAATTTTTAGTGGACATAAGTGTGTTTGTAGGTCACAATTGACTAGATTATGAATATTTATTTCAATAAACACTTATGGAATATTTTAGGAAAAAGATATCCCAAATAAATAAAAAAAATATATATAAAATATAAAATGAAAATATTTTTTCTTATATTAATAAAAATTCTGTTTTTTTTTAAGCTCAAGGTCACCAAATAAAAAATATATTTTTCAATGCTTTTGTTTTTTCAATACTTTGTTACATCTTTGAGAAGATTCTTAAGAAATAGAAAAATGTGTTGTTTTTATTAAAATTTTTTCAAAATTAGTATTCATTAATTTCAGAATTATTTTATTATAAACAATATCCTTTTTCTGTTTTTTTAATGATTCTACCCAAAGATGTACCAAGATATCAAAAAAACAATTTTCCGAGGCGGCGGATTAATTTTTTAATATTCAAATTTAAAAACAAAAAACTTAAACATCCACGTTACAAGCGCGAGCTTACTAATTTGGAAAAATTAAAAAAAAATCGAGATTCGCATTTGTGTATTACGAGTAAGCGTTTGTGTGTAAAATTAAATAAAATGACTTACTGAAAAGAAAAATATAAAAATTCAACAGCCGAATTTGAATTGCGCTTTTTACATTCATTTGCCAAAATTAAAGTTATAAATTAAGCAGAATATTGATTGTTTCTTTTGATTCATTGCGAACATATATTAAGACAACAATAATGAAAGATATTGACATTGATTATTAAATACTTGATTCTTCTTTCTTCCTATTGTATTTCATTTTGCGTTAACACATTTTGTATTATTCAGACTTGTATTAAAGGCAAAAATATATTAAAAAATTTTTTTTTTGTTTTCAGTATAAATGTATGAAAAATATCTTTCGCATTTCACGAAGCAGGCAATTTATTTTATTTACTTTTTACATGTGTGGGTTTATATGTTTAATTTAATATGACTTTTAGTGCCAGTGCAAAGGGAAAAATGTTACACAAACATCACTTACATGGCAATATTTGCACATTGCTCGATTAACTCATATGTGTCTAAACCACGATGAGGGAAAATGTTTATAAATATTTTACATATATAGGAAGATTTAGAGTTTAAAATATGGCATATTTCCGTAACAACTGCCACAACTCCTTTAGTTAAATGGCAAAATACATAAATAAGTAAATGAATTATTTTATTTTATTTTATTTTAAGTATAATTTCGTTACCATTTGTAACTTATTGCACAGAGAACAGTAAAATTTGGTTATAAACCAAAAAATTTTAAATCACATAATAATTCCCGAAAGCACAATATGAACAATTGCAAGTATCTTGAGTAGTTAGTCAACATTTTTATACCTTTCACCAATGGTGAAAAAAGAATATATCTAAGTTTATTGTTCCGTTTGTCTTTTCTAAAATATCCAGTTCTGATCCCATTAAATATATATATTCTGAATCCTTAAGCATAGCGAATTATATTGAGCGATGCCCATCTGTCCCTCAGTGCTAGTGTTGAAATCAACTTTCTGAAGGCACTAGATCAGCTAGAAAAAATTGTAACATACTAATTGATCAGACATAGTGTCGAGAGAAGTGCTATTGAAAATCAGCAAGACCGACCCATTTCTTTTGAGGCAGCAGGCCAAACACCACGCCTGCCTCTAATTTTTCCATATCATTTGGAAAAATGAAGTCACTCCAATAAAAAAATGATATATATAGGGCGATAGAGAGTTAAAGAGTAAGAAAAAAGAACTTCAAATAAAGAAATTGACACTCTCCCATATGTTGTGAATTACGTTCCTCTGCGCTCTTTATAGAAAAGAACGATTTTGCACAATAGTTTAAGGACATCAATATGGGTATCATTCAAAAGCTTTGAAAGAGATATTGCTTTAGATGTTTAAATACCACCTTACGCGGTGCCTTTAGCTTTTTGCTCTTGCTAAGTGCTGCGGTTAGTTACACGGCTTTGGCTGCCTATTTTCTACAGTGATCACAGCTTTAAGTTTTCCGCGGCGACTGTTGCTAACTATTATTTTAATTTAAGTTAGCATTTTAGAAATACATGTTAATACTGCAATATTAGATATAAAACTCCAGCAGGAACGACATCTGCTGCTACTCCGACTGAGCTTAGTACATAGTTAAACAGAATGTATATTTATCAAGGATATCTGACCAATGGCCTCTATTAAACTAAATATTCCCGACCTATTGTTAGCATCTTACCAAACCAAAACTATTAAGTTTTTTATTATCCAAGCGGCTGTAAGCCTCCTTATAGATTTTTTTTTTAATAACAATACACTAGCATCACGACATAAAAAACTTTTGTAAAAAATATATACATTTAAATAAAAAAACTTAAATCCTTCTTAAATATTAAAGAAGTAAGAGTATTATATTTAGTTTTATTAGTATTTTATACTTTTCATAACAGTAATGTTGGATATTGCATTACGCTATCATGCTACCCAATTTCGGATCAGCATATCCTTGGACATCCCCCTTATGGTTTTAAACTGGTTTGTTCGATAATAATGTTTAAAATGTCACAAAAAAAATATTTTTGCTAAAAACCTAAAAAAATAACAAAATTAATCATTCTGTCAAAAAAAAAATTAAATCTTCTGTGGTAGTTTAGAGTAAGGCAAATATTTTTTTATGGTTTTAAATTTATTTAATTATAAATATTGAAAATATAGATATGACTAAATAAATAATTAATTGTTTGTTAAAAAATTAAACTAAAAGCAAAACTATAAAATTTTTTACCCAATCAACACTAAAAATATATGCAATGTATCCAAGAATTGAACCTGAGCCAAAAAGTTTTTTGTTTAAATAGAGATATTTTTGCTATATTTTTTTATTTTATGTAAGAATGTATGTATTCTTTTTTGCGATTTTTTTGCTTAAGTGCTTTTTATTTAAATTCCAATTTTTTATAAAATTAATTTTCTGTGGCCAAATCTAGGAAAAAATATGATGTTTGGTATAAATTAAACTGTTCTGACCGATTTTTTCAGACTACCAACTGAGAGTCTACCCTCAAACTATTCCGTAATAACCGAATTTTTTTATTTTTTTTTAGATTTTACCAAATGCATTTCTTCGCTTTTGAAAAAAATAATAAATTCTTAAAGTCTTTAGCTCTAAATCACTATATTTTAATACTTTAGACTATTCAAGTTAAATCAAGGGAGAAACCTTTTTACTTTTTCTTAATTTAAGCAACTACTACTTATGTATGACTTTGTTGTAAAAAATGAGAAAATATCTTAGAGGTCTGAAGAAGTTAAACAGCTAAAATCACCAATATTAAAAACGAACGAAATACAAAACAAATAACATTTTTGAAGACTTGTAAGTTTTTATAATTTAATATGTTTAAATAAAAAGAACAAAATGTCTACATCGTAATAGTGTTACATATTCTAAAATAACAATTCCAGAGAAGTGTTAGGAAAAGTCTTATTTGGCTACGAATTAATCATTACAGATGAATCAATAAATAATAATAAAAAATAATATCTTTTTTTTTTACAAAAGAAATTACTTAATTGAAGTTTTTTTTTTGTTATTTCGCAACTTTTCATTATAAAACAATAAAAACTTTGAATGTTATAAAACAAAACACAATTCAATTTATATTTGCTGCAATCAATTGTGCAATTTTTTACTTGGTTAAATATCTCGTAACAAAATATTTCGCTTTGATACCAAATTAATCCTAAAAACGATACAATTCTATTTAATCATATTTAAATTTTAAGCAGATATCTCAAGGTATTTTATGGTATAACGTGATAATATTTGAATTTATATTATTATTTAACTTGTGCTAATAAAGTAAAATTCTGATTAAATCATTTATGTTTATGATAAAATTATATTCAACTGCGAGCATCATTAACGCAGCTGCAAATTATGAAATATTAAAATGATTACATTTCTTTTAAGCTTTATAAACATAAAGCAGGCGTTAGAATAATAATTTTATGTAATGAAGCAGTGTAGTAACTAAACTGTATACTTATATAAATGAAAGTAAAGATGCTTTTGCTAGTACATAGTTTAATGTTTGCATGGATTTGTGAGTCATAAAAGCTGAAATTGTAGTTGTTGTAAAACTATCGTTATGTTAAGTTCTGTTTTTTATGAGGGTGTTGAAGAAAAATAAAAAGAAAAGAAGAACTATAATGATGGAATAGGAGGATTAATAATTGTTCTTTCGATGTCTTTACACTCCATTTAATCAAAATGAAGAAAAAGCAATTATTTTGTTTTTATCATTTTGTACGTTAAAAGCATTTTTTTCTCTTGTTTTTTTTTTTTGTTTGTTTGATATTTCAAATAAATATCAAATAAAGTTTTTAGTTTGAAGCAGACATTTTGCCATTTTTTTCTTGTTTTTTTATTGTCAACAAAATCAGTATCGACAGCAAGAAGCAGCTTTATGAAACTGGAAGCCAGAATGAAGATTTTATCTTAATTTCGAAGATTTTATTATCAAAATAAGATTTGAAGATCTTTTTTCCGAAAAGAAGATTTTTTTTAATTTAGTTGCTTGACATTTATATTGCAACTTCTTGTTAAAATTAAGTAACATATTTACTAACGTGAAACTATTTTATTGTAAATTAGTGTGTAAACACATAACAAAACAATTTAACTAGGATGACGCAAACTTAAAAAAAGCTTTCTTATATTGACCCTCAAAACGTTATTAAAAGTTTAAAAAAGTTTTTTCGCCAGTAAGTCTTATAAAACGTTTTCCAAATTCAATTGAAGACAATGAGATACAAAATTTAGGTGACGAATTTAGTAAACTTCGCCACATTAATTAAATAAATATTTTAAGAATTTAGAAAATGTTACAGTGGAAGAGTTTTGGTACACAATGTCAAATATTTCTAAGGCGGAAAGTGAGTTGTTGTTTCCAACTTTGTCGGAGTTTGCAATAAATTTGTTATGTCTCCCTTGTTCATGTGAAAACGTAGAACAGATATTTTCAAAAAGATTTTTTTTGTAAATTAAAATCTTATTTTCTTCGATAAATGAAAATTTTTTAATAAGAATTTCTGTAACCACTGCATAAAGAAGATCGCAAAATATTTTTTTATCAAAGTCGAAAGATATCCTTTTTTATTTCTGGGGAATGAAATTGCTGTGTAAGCGGCCCTAATACTAGAATGGAATACTCTGATTTAATCAGTCATTCATTTTAAAGTAACCTAATTAACGGACCATACTTAACTCGAAGTTAAAACACGAAGCGACACTATTAATTTTTCATATTTATTTAAAAGATTTATGCTTAAACATTATTTCCTGAGTCAAAACTAAAATTTTACATTCTTTACAATTATCCACACTTTTTTCATTTATTTTAAAGATTGCAAACAGCAGTGCACAGTGAGGCAAAACTAAAATACTTTAGAAATAACTAAGCCATTTGTAAAAGGCTAGCCCGTTTGATCCAAAATTTGACACGAGCATAGTAAAGGAGTGGCTCTCCGAACCTGCAAATGTTTCTAATAATTTGGAAGATGTACATAGTATCAAAGGACTGGTTAATAGCTACAAAATGCTTTAATCTGCAAATAATGTTTTAATGTGATATCCTGGTCTAATTTTTTTATAAAAAAAAAATTCTTGAGGAATACATAAAAATTTTCAAATAAATATTTCGTGTACAATTTTTGATATTTGTAAAAGATGAAGGTTTTTTAACTTAACCTACTTTACATCGAAATTTTTACCTTAGCGTATATGTTTTAAGATCCCAAAGCTGGGATCAGAAAAAGAAAATTGCTGTAATAAAGCAAAACATAATCCGAATTGTTGCTGAAAGTATTTCATAAACTCTATTCTATGTGTGGACTATACGGGCTCCTGTCAAAAGATCTAATTATTCCTAATAACATTTTTTTACTAATCGTTCAGTGATCCTCTTTGATAACAATAAACTATTACTTGTTTTGGTTTTTTACTGAACTTTAAGTATCCATGGTATTATAGTCTTACCTATATCTATCAGGCATGTCACAGAACGCAATTCCGATCGGAAGTGGTTTCAATTCCGTAAATTGCTTCTTTAGAAAACTAAAAACGAAAAAATTTTTTTGGAATAAAACCACTTTCGAATTTCAGAGTGGAATTAAGTTTCTTTGAAATTTTGTTGTTTGTGTTTCTTAAATTCATTATTATGATATGTCCTATTTAGATTAGCCTTGTTGTTTACTTTGGTGTGCAAAATATTGCCACATTTAAACTAAATAGTGGAGATTCAATACTTTTTAGGAATAAACAAAATCGATCGGAATCTGAAGAAGGTAAAACAAAATCGATCGGAATTGTTAAAACGGAATTAAAACCATTCAGATCGGAATGTGTGACACGCCTGTATATCTTCGTTTTTATTTTTCCCCTATCAGGATTAGAACCCTGGATATTATTATTAAATTAAGTTTATATTTTTCGGCTTAGGATAATTTTTTTATTTAACTTCTAAAAAAATTTTGAAAGGAGAATTATTTACAAATGTATTTGTACGTTTTTCAAAGAAAACAATAAATATTAAATACAAGTAGCATTTTTCGCATCTATCTGTCTCAACTTATTAAACGAAAAGCATATTTTTGTTGTTCTCTCTGGAATTCATCATGTACATTTATTTTTGCTTCGTACCAACCTTTGGTATTACCACGAAATGCAATTTTTGTTTTTTAATCAGTCATACTTGTTTCCTCACAACATTATAGATGAACTGTTGTATGTCTTATTAATTAATGGATGAAGTGGTAATGCGCTAGCAACTGATGGCCCTAGGCAGAAACCGCCACTGCGGTATCGCTCATGCTTTACTTCAGAGTGCGTTCATTTGCTGCTTATTATATTTCAAGTCTCAAGTCCAACATACATTTGTAGGAGACTAAGGGTTCGGCACTTGCGTTCTCTGTTCTTCGGTTCTTTCTCAAATCTGCATGTAATAGAACACATTTGTGGTTCTTCTCCTATGACCCTCTCCTGTGAGGTTTCTACTGTTATTACTCTTCGCAGTCTCTCTCAGAAATTGCACTTTATAAATTGTGTTTAACGTCATCCTTCTTTTTCCTGTACATTTCGTATAAACCGTTCTGTGTTATTCCATATTTGTGCAGGTTTCTTAAAAAACTTCCATGTCCACATGATAAGTGTCTTGGCTACGGTGCTGTCAGATATTTTGCTTTCTCATTCTTTTTCTCTAAATAAATGCTGAGCATTTGGACCATTTTCTTCCATAACTTATACAACTAACTCTTCTATGTACATTTAATTAAATTAGCAAAGGCTCATTAAAATGACACTGCAAACTTTGTATTATGTTGATAAGTCGAGTTGAGCAAACAACGAAATAAAAAAGGAAATTAGCCTTAGCATATGTAATTAGGTATTGTAAATCTGATAAAACAAAACTTTTGCATTATTGGTGCGCTGAAAAATTGTACCCGATAAACTTTTTTAAACTTAAAATGTCTTGCTTTCATCTATAATTAATATCACGTTTTCATTGTTGAACATAATTTTCTAAATAACCGAAGTTAGGTGCTAATCTTCTGTGCATCTTAATTTATTATTTGCGTTCAGCCAGTTGTTTTCGATTCAAAAATAATATAATTTCATTGTAAAATATAATTTATACTCGCATTAGTTATTCTACACATATTTCTTTTGTTAACTTCAAGTAAATAAAATTAATCTTATAAAAAATTCTACAGTTTAAGTTATTACTTAGTAAGAGCATCAACATAATTATATTTTTACTATTTTTTTCTTCTGTGGTAAATTTCATAAGTCACAATGTGTTTAAACACACAAGAGCCTTAAACAGTTTAAGGGGGTATTGCGTGCTAATTTATTATAATGACGTTTACAAATTATAAACAATAAATGGTCTTAAGTATTTAACCGTTTAAGTACTTGGCCATTTATATTCACTGAATATAAAAATGGCTAAAGATAATTGTGTGTGAGAATAAATTATATAAACGTTAGCATTTTTTTCTGTTATATTTAAAAAGAGTGAAACAAATAAATAAATCAGCCAGTAACACAATAACGTTGGTTAATTCTACTAATATATTTTATATTGTGGTCTTATCTACAACAAATAAGAAATTAATTATTTATTTCTTTTGTGGCATTAGAATTTGTGTTTGTCGCATTAAATTTAATACTCGTTTTTGTAGTTGCTTGTGTTTTTCAAATAATACGCAAATAACAAAATGTACACTGCAAACGAACACAAAGTAAGTGCAAAAATATACCCTAAAAATACGTGCTATGCCATTTTGTTTACCCCGCTTGCTTCACTAATATTGTTAACAATCTAAAATATAATAAAATCAGTTTCATGAACAATTTTTTGGTGTAAGTTGGCTCTAAAACATGTTGCTTGTTTATTAAACAGAAGATCACGAGTACGAGTTCAAGTCCTAACGAAACTTTGAATATAAAGAAAAATTATTCTTGTTAAATAACTGCGGACGATTACTTTTTCAAAGCTTAATATACGCAAAACAGCAGTTTAAACTTTCCAGAGTCCCAGTTAATAAAACATTAAAATTGTTACGTAAGACAAGAAAACCATAGTCCACACATTAACAGAGCCAGGTAAGAGAGTAATAAAAAATTTTTTTCTTATTTTGGCTTAATCTTTTTAACTTAATTTAATTTAATTTCTAAAAATTTTTAGAGAGACAAATAATTTACGGACTAGTGAACGTTTTCCAAAGAAAACATGAAAAATTAGACGCCAGCATAATAAAATGCTGCATTTTCTGGACCGCTACATTCTTTATCAGCAGTCTTGGGATCTATCTACATTAAGTTGTGCACATTGTAAACATCATCTATTTAAAAAACTAACTTTGTAAAAAAGAATACAAGGTTTATCCATAATCAATCAATATTAATTTGGTTAGAAGAAGGCTACACACAATTCGACGCATTTTTTATTGTTCTCTCTGTAACTCGTCTTGTACATTTGATTCTGTATTGCAAACTTGGAATCTTCTCTTTTCCATTTGTATGTATATGTATTTTGTGAGTCTTGTTTTTAACGTTTGTCTAGTTTGACCCATTTATTTACTCTGATTGTTTCTTTTGTAGATGTCAGAAAGTGTCGCTCCTTCTTAGTGTTGTCTGTATGTCTTCTTTCTGAAAGAGGTAAGTTAATTTAAAAATGTGTCGTCTTGTTGTATTAATTGTCTTGTTGTTTTCGTTCTTCTTGTTTTCGGTGTTGTATTGTCTGAGTAGTTTGTCGATAGTAGAGTCGAGTTTCTTGTTACATTTATCTCGAGCTAGAAGGACTATTTTACGTCTGTGATTCACATGTCTAAATGCTCCGAGTTTATGTTGGGTATGATGGTTTGAGAAACTGTAAATGATTGTTTTTGTCGTGGCTGCTTTTCTATACACGTCAATTACTTGTATTATTATTATGTTAAGATAGTGTAAAGTTCCGCCTTTCTCTTTATGCATTGTATTTAAATCTGTTAGAACTTGTTTGGCATTGTCATTTTCTAGGATGCATAATGGGCGTTTACGTATCTGTTATAATGAGTAATTCTATATTTTTTTTATTAATGTTTCACGACGTAGGTTTTCTAAATTTTGCATAAAAATCTCCGTGAAAATTACGGGTTTCCCATGTCATATAAGGTAATTTGTAAACAATATTATCTCTCTAGTACTTATCAAAACGCGGCTTAAAAATGATGTTCTCACATCGAAAGCGCTTGCGAAACGTACCAAGTAAACAGCCAGGGACGACGGTCTTGAGCAACAGGTTTACAACAGTACAATATTTACTGGCACATTAAAAAGTTATCCCAAATTTATTATAAAAACTTCAAAAGCTTCTTCTAAATCGCGTTTTGTGTCTCTTGTAGTTCAAAGTTTAAAGCAATCAAGGGATTATAAATTATATTATATTCCTTTTTTTATATAATAATTCTTATATTATATACTTTAATGATTTATTTTTATTTCGCAAAAAAAACTGCAAAAGTTTTCCACAGAATAACAGAAGAGAAGAATAACAAATAAACTAAAGCTTGTTTGATTATTTCTACATTTACTTTAAAATGGTAACGTCTACTTCATTTGTATACATGCGTATGTTTTATCTTTTACGCTCACTGTATTGTTACACTAAAATAAAAATTAATTACGTTTTGTCTTTAACACATGCATGAATAAATAAAACACCACTGCCGTACACTGTATTATTTCCTTTTCTTTATGGCGAAAAACAGACAGAACTTACATTCAAAAGCAAGAGCACTTTATGTCACAAACAAGAAAACAATTATAAAAATGAAGTATCATCATGATTCCTAAAATGTCTGCAGGTGTCATAAACGTATAGAATTTTACTCTTATTTTACTACCATTGTTGAAAATTAATACACATTTGTACATTTGTTTTCCTTTTTGAGTTTAATTGTCTTTAAGAAAATATACCGCATGACTTTCACATTATTTCGCTTATTAAGTAAAAGTAAATAAATTACACGAAAAATGTATTATATTTAAATGAAAAACAAAAATAAAACCAAAGACAATAATTTATGCATACAAGGGCAATCTAACTTGAATGAGATGCGAGTAAAAATTTTCAACGAAACTTTTTTTGACAGGAGAATAATTTCTTCTAAATTAAAAAAGGATGATAATTGCTAACCTTTGGTGTTTCTTTTTTCATTTGATTATGAAGGTTATTTAGTATATAAAATATATAAAAATACTGAATCTTATCTACTAAACGACATGAAAGCTAATGGCCTCTTCCATACTCAATATACTTCAACAACTAATAGATACCAGTTTTGTCAACAATAAAAAATTGTCCTACTTTATAACCAACTAACCGCTTTCAGTTTTTGATAAAAGTCAGTTAATCAGCTATTACTTTGTAAAACATTCATATATGCGGTTGATGTACGCATTTATAGATGCAAAAATTTAACGAACATTAATGATTATGTATATAAATTTAATGAAGACCTAAGAAGTATACAAATCTCGGCAACAGCAAATGATCTTTGTCTTAATCCTGCCAAATCAAAAGGCTTAGTGATAACTCCAAAATCAATAAAACTTTGTTTTCAACCTTAGATAAACCTGAATGGAGATAAAGTGGAAATTGTGAGACCGGCAAAAAACCTTGGGATTATCCGATCACATTAAATATGCCACATGGAAAAAATATGTTATGGTAGAAAATCTATGGAATATGCAATACTTTACACCATTCAGAATAAGCTTACTGGTCGGCAAGTTATATTATATATTATATATTTTAATCCCAACATTATTATTTGGATGCGAAGTTTTTGCCTCATGTGATGCCAATAGTCATAGAAAATTACAGTAGTAAGATATGCTTATGTATTATCAAAGTACCATCGAATATTAACTTTTCGGAAAGTATTTTATGGTATACCATTCAGTAACCTGTAAAAACGCGATATCTACTGCTTTTGTACAAAATAATATACACACGACAACCTAACCATCTTTTAGAAATGATTTAGTTTACACATTTTCGCAGATCTAATGATCTGATTCAGTTATGACATCGATCTTTGGTATCCATTGTATACGTCTTTGGAATTCATTTCCTTCCCTTTTCGAATTACAAATAAAATAAAATTCATTTATTTGTAATGATTTGTCCAGAACAATGCTCAGATTCTGTGTTTTATATTTTATATTATAAGATTTTATGCTTTAATTTATATTTTTTTGTTTATATTTAAATTATGTTACGTTTTTATTGTTTTCTGTTAAATATCAATACCACCTGTAAAAAATTGTCTTGTCGCGTACTGTAATTAATTGTTTTTCTTTAATTATCTTTCTTTCAGCAATGTTCCGATTATTTGCTTAAATGTACCAGTGTCTTTCATCAAGAAACTAGAAAAATAATTTTTAGAATTAAAATTATTATCGTTCAAGTGCTAAATACACTAAGAAGTTTCATTGGCACTGTGGATTTTCCGAGACTCGAGTCGGCATGCCTATCTACCAATCCGTTTCACTAGTATTCTTGGAGTAGACAGAGTGTTATTCTCTATTCCTTAGAGAACACACAATATCCCATGCTGATCATCTTAGATATAAGAAATGCCTTAAAGAGCGTGTCAGTGACTACCACTACCATGTATGAAACTGTATTGACTAAGCGTTATCCAAGCTAAAAATCTAGCTTTCATAGAGGCTGGAAAAGGATTCTCAGGATGACTAAAGATAGTTTTTTCTTTTAGGAATAATGCGATTCTGAAACCCCAAACTATGTAATTTCTTAATTTTAATAAACGAATGTAAGTATAAATTCTCTAATGTAGGAGTTCTTTGGGAATGCATAGGCAGATGAGTGGTGTTTTTCTAAACTGAATTCTTCTTTGTAAGTTTTGATTTTATTCTTTCGTGTGATTTTTTATACGTTCTAGATTTTACTGTATGGCTCTGGTTGTATTTTTTTCCATCTATTGTTTACAAAACATGTTCTTTTAAAATCCACTCTACAACACAAAAACAGTCCGGCGACAATCGAACCATCTAGTGATTTTTTTAATCAAACCAAAATTATCTCAATAATAATTCTTCATTTGAGTTTAGATCCCGAGTTTCTTTAGTTTAATATAAAGGCATCTTAATCGTGTTAGATCCTGTAATAATATAAAGGCACGTTAACCATTTCATACGAGGTTTTTATTCTAATGTGAAGCCTTCGGTAGGTTCAAACTGTTGCTTTGTATTTATTTGCGCTAAAAAAACCCGATTTTACAGTAAGACTTCATTATGTGTTTTAATTAAATTGTGCTCTGCAAAATACTTCTTAAGAATAATAAAAGTATTCTGTAGTTTCACAGCAATTATTTTATTACACAAAGTTTTAGAAAATGTATACTTTTAATTTAAGTTCTTTCAGCCTGCTGTGAACGAACTTAACATCCTCTTTGAACGTAATAAAATATTAGTCTTTAATACTTTAAAAATGTAGATGAATTGAAGTTTTTAAATTAAATATTTGTTTGTTTTATTTTCAATATTTAAAAAAAAAACATTATTGTTTTATTTCGTGTACTGGCAGACTTTTTAAGCCCACTTGATAAGAAATGTGATATAAAACACGTCTTTCTTATTTGCTATTTCTCATCAATCAAAATGTTACTTAGAAATTCTTTCCGTTAATTATGGACAACGACAATACTTATCAGTTTTAGAATAAAGAAGATATGAACAAAATTCCAGATAAATTGATTAATAATGCAATAAGATATCGAATACTTCAGGTCGTTTTTCATAAAAGTTTTATATTTTAAACGTCATTCAAAAGCAGTCTAGCAAATTTTGTAATATGATTTAAAGAAAAAAACTTCTAGTTTTTTTAAGTCTACACAATGTCAATCAAAAGCATTTTTTAAATAAAAATAAGAAAATCTTTTATTTAAAATAAAATTCTTTAAAGGAATGTAAAATGGACAGTGTAAAAATGTTATGTGGATTTCGAAAATAAATAAATATTTTTTTTTTCATTAAAGCCTTGGTCAGGGAAAAATTTAATATGCAAATACATTACTCTATATGTCTTTGGTATAATAGAGAGTAAGAATTTGAATATTTTTAATAAAAATATAAAAGATGACATTTATTGCCCGTCCCACAACGTCGAAAACTCTACATGGTTCTTTTAAGTATTTGTCTCTTTTATTTCTCCTTTTTTCCCCGAAAAATTTAAACTTGCGCTTATGATTACATAAAAATGTTTTTATATAACAATATGATATATTAATTGGAATATATATATTTACTATTTGTAGTTGCCTTTTGTATACTTTTTTAATTTTTATTAAATTTTTCCAATACATACAATTTGTTTGCAATGGCAACACTTATGTAGGTTAGGCTAGGTTAGGCAGGCACCTGTGTTGCCACAGGCCACTTGAGTCCTTTGTGTTACCTGCTGTCAGAAGAGAGAAAAAAAAATAAACAGAGAGAGAAAACTAAGGTAAAGCAGGACATAGAAAACTAAATAAATATTAGCGAAAGAAAGAACTGTGGGTATGAAAAATTTAGAGAAGATCCGAAAAGTGCAGAAAATACTCCACTGGACAGGGCCAGTTGGCCAAAGAGTATGCTTATTCCATTGAATGAGTCGCAATGTCCGATTGTGGGCCAATGAACCACCCACTGCTCCTTAAAAAAGAACTGATCGAACCTGAACCCAGTGATGATAATCCAGATAGGCCCCCGTAGTAACGCTGACCAAGGTATCTCAGCCATATATATTCCAGCGTGCGGAAAGACGGAGGAGTTGTTCTTACGTCTGCTCCTCCTTTTCCTGACAACTTGTACAGAAATCATTATATGGGAGACCCATTCTTTTAGCGTGGGCTCTAAATAAACAGGGCCCTTTAACCGCAAAAAGTCGCACAATCGAATCCTCTGTAACTGTAGTAGCGAAGCCGCCCTGCCCCGGTGCAAAGAGGGCCAGATTGTTAGACCATTTAACTTGGCCTAGGTTGTAAAGAGCAGCGAAGATGCGCTGTCCGTAGGCAGGGTACGCCACAGAAGATGAAAATTGCACCCTCATCAAGCATTGTCCCCCTCTTCGCTAGTTTATAGGTAAGATGGTTGCCAAAGTTCGTCCCATGTCCTCTCACCCATTTTAATGTGACTGTTGAAATCTCCGCCAGTACTTATGTAGAAAACTATAAAAAAAATTTAAATGGTTTTGCAATATAATGTAATGTTTTTATAAAATTTTAATTTTTTGATTTTTGTCCGTTTGCTTCATTAGTTGGCATAAGAATTTGGATTTTCTATATACAATTTGGGTAGAAACCGCTTATGAGCAATATAAGCAACAGGGAAATGGCCATATGAATATGCTTTCCTTTCAGTTATACGTTGTAAAAATATTATAAAGGAATCGATATGAGATAACTCTTATATATCGTGTCTTCCATACACATTTGATTGTTGTGAAACAAATCAAATCTTTATTTATGAATTAATAACGAACTGATTAATTTCCTATGGGAATTGTTAGCCAAGTTATATGCAAATGAAAATAAATTTTGTGCGTTATTTCATTTTACTTTGAGCAAAACTAAAGAAAAGGTTCACTGAAAAATTAAGATTGATTTAATAACATTGAAAATGTAACAAAATCTGAAAATTATTTACTCCACCTACAATATTTTCTTTATAAACGAAAGAACTGTTCAATCAATAATCTAAAAAATATTACTCATTTACATATTCTATATCATTTATGACATTAATAATCACTTTTTTCTTTTATTTATAATATTTGTTTCCTTTGAAAAACTATTTCTAAGTATAAAAGATTAGGTTAGAAAAATCCGCTAGCTATAAGGTGGAGTCACACCTAACTATGTACCACGTCTGGGAAACCCCTTAATTTTTAATTTTAGTAATTAAAATTTTTTCAGGGGACATAACTTTACATACTTTAAGTTAATTAAAAGTTAGGTCATGTAAAAATAACGCTACTTTTGGGACAACGTTTAATTTTTAATACATGATCTAATAAAGAACTAGCAAGATATACTCCGTGGTAATATCTAGTCGCAGTCGAATTATATATGAAAATCACATTATTATTAAGGTACCCTTTATTTCATAATATTCTAATTTTTTGATATTTTTTATTGTAGCAAACATAGCAGCACATACTTTACAATCTCAAGCATTTGCCTATAACGGTTTAAAAGATAAGGCCATATTTGTCAAAATTACGACCTCTGCGGGAACACCCTTCTAATTTTTGTAGCACACATGTTGGAACATACTCTATGTTAATTCTGTTATGTCTGCCTTCTACCGTTAAAAAACGAAAGATACATATCTGCCTTACAATTTCATCCTTTATATTTAGGTTTTACTTTTATTTATATGTACTTGTTCTTAAAGCGGACATAAAGACACGGGAACTAGAATTGTCTGCCTATTGCCATACAATAAAAAGGCCATGTGCATCAAAATCACATTACCACTGGGTCACCCTTAAATTTAACATTTTATGTTTTCAATTATTAAAAGCGCATCATAATTCAAAAATCTTGCAACAGTTTTATGATTTTATAATTTTTAGTACTTGTTATTAAAAATAGGGTTACGTTTTTACATTTTGTTTACGAAATCCCAAAGTAAGTCTATGATATTTTTAATAAAATTAGATTTGCGCTTTACAAAAAAAAAATTTAACGATTTAGACATCCAGTTAGTATAATGGCTCTCTAAAAACTTTTGTAAATGATTTTGATGCAAAGTACTTCCAAAATCCGAACTTTTTTCTGAACAAGGTGTTACTTCAAATAATATAGAAAAGTTATTTAAAATATTTTCAGCAGTCTGCGCGTTTTTTAAACATAAGATAATAAGTATAAGTTCAAATCCTAACGGAGCCTTAAATATGTAGAAAAATTGTTTTAATATGTTTAAGCAATTGTAAAAAGGTCCGCCTTAATTTGCAAAATCTGTGGTAACTATTTAAATATATTAAGAATCGTTTTTAGACCAACAAGGAGAATAATAAAATAAAATCAATAAAACTTAAAATGTCGTAAAGCTAAAAAACAAAATCTACGATATACCATATTTAAAGAGAGTCCAATTGTAACCACGAAAATGTTTGTAAAATAACGTTAAAATACCTTAAATTGTATTGAGACAAAACATTTTTAGAAATTTTTTTTTTCTGTTTTTCCTACACGTTATCTGCCATAAAAGAGAAAAACATAATGATGAGTTGCGTCGTTAAAAGAAAAAAAAATTAAGATAAAAAAATTAAGAACTCAAAATCAAGATTAAGTAATTTGTGAAGTTATTAAAAAAAATTTTTTTAATCAATATTTATGAATATACGAATTTAAAAAATCCATAAATTTCCTGAAAACGATTCTGATAACAAAAAATAAAAAATGCTATTTTAAAATGAGATCTTGTTAATCTCACGCATGACCAAAAAAAAGGCAGCAATTTAAGGCGGCACTCAAACGTAGTGAAAGCTAAATTAAACCACTTGGGTTTTTAGGATGTGCAAATTGAGGTAAATAACAGAGAGAGCGGTTTTTTTAACATCTACCTGATATCGCTACATTTGATGCTTTTAGTATCAGCGGGAATAAATTTGATATTTTTGGTCAGATCTGTATAGAGCAAGTTTCCAGTCAGGAAAACGATTTCTCTCACTCTCTCTCGCTCTCTCTCTCAGTCTCTTTCTCGCTTACACCAGCAATTAATTCAGTTTTCTTTGGTACCAGGAAGTCTCTGTTAGACATACCTTGATTTCTGATACAGAAAATCAAAGTATGACTGTCATTCATAATTTGTTCAATTAAAAAGGACTTATTATAAAATAAGTGAATTCAGTGCTACCGTTGTCAAACGCGGGAATACCCTGCTTGAAACTTTTAAATATGGTTCTCCAATAATTCTTATTCATACTAACACACACCTATAAATAGACAAACAGACGGATAGATCAATCCGAAGTAAATTAAAATTTTTAAGAACTTTGAGGACTCTCTTTATGCGAAATAAAAGTGTAGAAGATTATACTACAATTAATTTAGTTTATTCTGAATACATTTGAAAAAATTAAGTCCTACTTTATAAACAGCATGTTTAACGTTTTGTTTTATTTGGTACCATGAAGTATTTTTTTCTTTTTAAAAGAGACACTTTAAACACAACGTTGTTATGAATTTACTTAGCGTGTCAGATAATGTTTGCTTTACTTTTGCCATTACTGTTTTTTTTTTCGTTAAGTAATTTTTTATGTCCAATTAAATGCTGCTTCTTTATTCATTTTTTGTTAAATTGTGTTAAGGTTCAGGTACATTAGTGGTTGTTGTCGTGTTTAAGTTTAAATTTTTATGTCAATGTTGGTTAAGTAGTCTTGTTATGTCTGACTTGAAAACCCCGCAAACATTTTATTTTGTAATGTTGAACATTAAAATTATTTTAACTACTTAACTTAGAGCCAATAAATAAATTCTCTATATGAGCTTATAATTTAAAAAATATTAGTCAATTTTAAAGTTTAATAAAAAAGTTTTTTTTAACACGAGATCCCTTTGCTATATTGTTTAAAATATATTTCCAATAAAGCTGTTATGCTTTGCGAAGAGCACGATAATCTTTATTATCCTGTTCACAAGCAAAGATACCTGGTGGTATGTAAAATATTTTAATTACTAAATCTATATAATTCCATTCACTATCACCTGGTTAGAACGATCATACAGAGAAGCTAAAGCTTAAAATATTTAATTGAAAAAAAATATTTTGAAGAAATTTCTTAAGTTCATTCCCGCAGAACACGTGCTGTTCTACTAAAAGCTCATTAAGAGCATACAGTACCTGAAGATGAAAACAGTGACAGTACTTCTAGATTTTCAGCCTTCAGACTTACCACTTCTCCTTTGTGTTATCGTATCTTAATTTAAATTTTAATTGAAAACATAAATAAATATAAAATTAAAATCATCAAAAGTCCTAGCAGATCTTAATATTATTAAGCCTTTTTGGCCGGATGACATTCCATCATTGGTCTTGTATATTGCTGGTGAGTTTCCAATGTGCTAGAAGGTAGCTAACGTAACACCAATCTCAAAAAAAGAAGAGGCTAATAACCCTGAAAATTACTGCCCAATATTAATTTTGTCTATGACTTCTTAGGTGATGGAGAGTATAATAAATTTTCGACTTGTGAAGTAGCTGAAGCTGAAGTTTTCGTAGAAGATACTCTTCAGGGAACTTGTTAGTAAAGTGGTGGCTCTAATTATCATTAAGGCGTTTGATTGACTGTGGCATGGTGCGCTTATGTTTAAATGTATGGCTTGCTGTCGGTGACAGTTTTTCTCGATTTATATCGAGCTTGGTCAGGGATCACACAATACGATAAAGCTCTGTTATTTCTCCTACCATATTTCTTATTTTTTTAATACCTTCTTTGTTAATCGTTCGTTTCCCTCAGCAAATGGCCAATCCTTTTAGAGATTAGAACCAAGCGACAGATTATGAATGTTACGCGGAATTACGATCTCATGAAAATGTCTTATTAGTGCTTTATCTTTATCTGAGGCTGCTGTATTCAAGGTAGTAAACACGTTGACTACAAACCTGATTGGCCAAGGTTTAGCAGTAGCGGCAATTAAAAAGTGAAATTATATTTTTTGTTAATTGGTATAAGCACATATTCAGAATAAACATTAAATATGTAGCCTCCTTCGCCAGTACTTCCTCACAGCATAATCGCTGAAGAATCTTCTTTCAACACCTGTCTTATCTTTCTTCTATTCCTTTATAACTAAATAGGTATTATTGCCTGAAGTGCTACTTCTCTTAAAAAAGCAAAGTATCGGAGAAGGAAACAAAAGCTCTTATTGTTTGTTGCATTGATATTCGGGTCCTAGCATATTTTATAAGTCTCTAACTTTTGGCACTTTCAATGTAGGAAAATTCAAATCGAATGTCCACAGACACCGCTCCCTCTATCCTCATTCATAAAACCTAATTCTGGTTCCTAAGTGCTCTTCCGTGACAAAGAAAAAGCTTTTGTTTCTTGCTTTTTTTTTAACCATTTTTTGATTACACAAGAATAAACTTGGCATATTGTCGGTCACAGGTTGACAACTCTTAACAGGTCTTTTGTACTTTTCAGAAGACAATATAAAAAACGTTATTACTCCGTTGCTAAACCGTTTTAGAATTAAAGAAATAAAAACAAAATTGCTAGGAAATATTTATTGAGGGATGATGTAAAAAACAAAGCTATTGAAATTTTTTATCATTAAAAAAATTCAAAAAAATAATAACACGATTCGATTTTTTGCACGTTAAGAAGTTTCTACCTATGACCGATGATATGTTGTTTAATAAAACTTTGTATCCATATAAATTTTTGTTCATAGAAAGTAGAAATTAAATTTTAAATTCGGTTTTAAAAATATCAAAAAACAACATTATTTTTACGTGCGAATTATCAAAAAGTAGAAGAATTTTTAGAAGTTAAGGGAAGGAATAACAACATGGGAAGCGTAAATAAAGAAAGAGATGGACATATTTCAAATAAATTTCATGTTGCGAAATGAGATTTCAAAGCTTAAATTGCTACATTATAAGACAGCGAATATAACAATTATATTTTTAAAGGCCACACATACAGTTTGATTCAAAAGACGCAAATAATTGGTAGCGAATTAGTGCATGGCCAGTTAGAGAAACGTTTTGAAATTATATAATCCACAAATTCAAAGATTTTTACACATTTATTATTTCTGTTGTCATACCTTTTTATAAAAATAAATTTTTGATAGCAGAACCTTCACAAAAACTCCCAATAAAATTAATAAATTGTCACGCATTTGCAGACAGTTCTATACTTTAAAATTTTAAGAATTTCTTAATTTTAAGTGAAATAGATGTATGCGATCTTAAGTCACCCAACACCTTAGCTTGCAGTTTTTATTATTCATCTTGAAAAAAAAACCGAATTCAAAACAGACATTGATATAGTAATGGAAATTCTGTCTAATTTTCAAGAGCTTGTCTGTAACGGTTTTAAAGATAGGGCCATATTGTTCAAATTACATCAGTTATAGAGACACCATTTAATTTTTAATTTCAAACTTGCTACTTGTTATAGCGGACGTATCAATAAAGGTTCTTTGTGAATTTCAACTATTTGGCTAAAACAGTTCAAAAGTTTGGCTACATATATCAAATTATATTAACTATTGGACAACCCTTTAACATATAATTTTGAATACCTACACTTGTTGCTATAACAGTCAAAATAATTGAAATTCTGTCTAATTTTCAAGGGTTTGTCTAGTACGGCTCAAAATATAGATTTAATTATCCTTGAGAATATTAAACACGCATATTTCAATAAATGTTTCTGATAAGAATACCATTTTTAAATGATCTACTACATTTTTGTACTTTAAGATGTTTATTGTTGTGTACAATGACAAGGAATGATAAATGATGGTAGTGCTTTGATAGTAATTTTGTCTTTTAAAGAATTTTTAATAAGACCGTTTAATTCAAAAGCATTACCATAAGTGAAAATAATGGTAATGCTAATAGTAATTTTAATGAAATTTTTTATTAGTCCATCTTATTAATTACCCTCATGTTTGATCTATTTTTCTAGGGTATTTCCAGGTGCTAGCAAATTGAAATTGGTTGGACAGTTAAAAGATTAATTTGTAAGAACACATTAGTACGTAATTTTAAAGAACATTTGTTATTAGAAAGGGAGTTTGATGTAAAAACGCGTGAGTTGCAATTTGAAAGCTATAATTGATTTTTGCGTGGTAATAAAAATCAAATTAATTCACTTGACTTTCACAGAACCAATGAAACACGTTCCAAAAAAAGTTTAAGTTACTTTGAGTAATTGACAAGTATAACAATTAAGATAGAGAGTTGTATGTAGTTGGCTTGGATTAACGTTGCAAGTTCTCAACACATAGATAAATAAATTATATTCCCTATTTTCTTCCACAAAAACATTTTTTAAAATTAGGCACAACCGTCTTTCACATTTTCATTAATTTCAGTTAAGCACTATTATTCTTCCTTTCTTTCTTGCCTAATAAGCTCTTGGATCCAACTTTTCTTATTGCACCTATCAGATATACATATCTACTTATAATTTTAATTTCATTAAAATTGGTTTAGTCGTCTTATTAAAAATTTATAGAAAAAATTTTTAACAGTAAGAGTTTCCTAATGAAAGGTCAGACACAACCTTTAAATCTAAAATCAAAATGGCCCATAATCAAATAAAATGTACTTTTCGACTTCAAAAGTACAGTTTTCTTTGAAGTGCACTTTTTGTGATCTATAAACACATTAAAGTATATTTTCTATGTATCAGTCGGTTGAAAATTTAAAACCACCTGCAGTTGTTTTTAAATGACTTAGTACCGACTTTGTCAAATCCAGGTCTATGTCATAACCTTACATTTTAGTTTTAAGTGGTGAAATTAATTAATTTTACAACAATTTTATAACAATGTTCACAATTTTATTATATATATATATGTATATATATATATATATATATATATATATATATATATATATATTTTTTTTTTTTTAACAAAAAATACTAGCAGCTGATCAGAGATGGATAGTCTAATTAACTATAATTTGCTACAAAGCCAGCTCAACTTAAAATATATTTAACTTTTGACTATAGTATCAAAAAAGTTAATAGCAAGTTTAAGTACTTTCTGAAAGAAACCGAATTAAGTTTTTATGAGCCAATGTGTTTTTTTTTTTTTTTAAACAAAAACTTTATATTTTAACCTGCGAAGGAGATAAGACGTTTGTACAATTTCTGGGTTATTTCGCGCTAAGTGCCTTATACCTGCGTGTGTAAGAGGGTTTGAAAAACTTTTATTTACAACAAGAACATTCGCTTTACATACACATTAAGTTAGGCCTCTCATTTCATATCTTATGTTTTTAATTCTTGTTGAAAGTGGAATGCCATTTGGATTAGATTTGTTTTAAACGATTTAAGGTAACTGTGTCAAACAGCTTTTAATTTTTTAAGTGATTTTTTAACTCAACATTTTTTTGCCCGCGAGCATTAATATTTAAAAACAATGTTAAAACTGTATTTGAATTTGAATGCAAACATTTTTAAAGAATAGAAAGGTGTTCATTAGAAGATGTAAAATAATATATATATATATATATATCTATATATATATATATATATATATATATATATATATATATATATATATATATATATATATATATATATATATATATATATATATATATCAATGAAGTTTCAATGGTGAATAAAAATTCTTAAGTATGATTTATTAAATAAATTAAATATTAAATAATTAATATCCGTGCATTTAATTATAACGTTGTGTATTTTCAATTTTTCCATTAAACAATAATTGTTAAAAGTTTACAAAAAATGCTTATTATGTTTTAAATATTTTTGGTTTTTTTATCAAAGCCGCTTGTTATTCATTTAACATTTTTTTTCTTATGCATGTTAAAAAATGCTTTTAATTATACGTGGGACTAAATGGGGATTAGGTCAGATTATTTTACTGGAAAAGAGAACTTTGAAAATTATGTAGACATAGACATTCAGTACAGTAACCATGGCTATTAATCCCTAAAAAAAACGTTTGCGATTAGTACACTTTTCATCATTTTAAATAATACCTTTGGACCGATAAATAGCGTTGCATTATATAGAACTTACCTAATATTTTTATTTACTTAATATTATTATTTATAATAATTACAATAAATAAGAAAAGTTTTAAAAATATAAAGTTATTTAGTTCTAATAATGACCTTGTATTATGTAAATTTCACAAAAAAATTAAATTAACCAAAAATATTAAACTCTCTACAATATTCGGCATAGCACTGTTACTTGTTTATACTTTATTTGTTCAAGTGAAGCTAAAAACAAAATATTTGATATGTTTATTATTTTGTTATTCCTCTTAGCAAAAGCTTGGCTTACATAGAGCCTTGCTTTTCGGGCTTGTATTTCAAGAGGTTCTTTTTAAGATGACAACTCAAGTTCACACTAAATAGTTTCCATCATAGCATCTTTTATGTTAGTAAATGTACTTCATTATCTCTGGACATCAATTGAACAACCACTGCAAAAATAATAACATTGCATTTAAACATAGCTTCTTATAGTATAAGTAAGGATATTTAGTAGTGGACTTTCATCAAGAACTGTAAACTGCAAATAACTCTTTTATGTATTAACAACTTTTAAAACCTTTTCATTTTTCGTATTTTTAAATTGCGTACGACTTATGTAGGTTTGCAAGAAATATTTCTACAAATTAAAATAAACGTTAAGACACCAATTTAAAATTATATATGATATTATTTATTTACATAAGATCAAAAGTCTGCAAAAACACTTAATAAAGGTGCTATTTTTTTAATATTCACCCTTATTCTAGTTGTCGGCGTCGTCACATTTCAATGTTGATATGTGTCGACGGATTCGAATTATTATTCTACTTGTCATTATTGATACTTATCGATTACTGCTCAAAGATTTTTTGTATTCTACAACAAATGTGACGGCGATATTGTATTGACGAGACTCTGTTTTTTGACGACGCCATTTTGCATAACGACTGGAAGTGATTTAAACCAAACATAACATTAAAAATCGAAAAAGTAGTAAAGTGAAGGTTACTAATACAAATCAATTTGAAAAATTAGTGGATTGATTGCAGAAGAAAAATTGGAAGAAATTAAAAAAATACTAAAATCACTTGGTCCACCTGGAAGATTAGCAGATGGATGGCAAAAAATAACAAAATAAAGAATCGAATAGTAATTTATAAAAAAGTTTGTAAAAATTACTTTTAAGGTATGGCGAGATTTAAAATTCAAAGTGAAAAAGATGGTTGCTAATAAAGCGGAGTATAAAGCCGCTGGTGGCGAAATGTTTAAGCAATTTTCACTCAGTCGGTTGGAAGAAGCTGTGGCAAACCTTTTAAACTTCAGAGTCATTTGAGTCCTGAAGAAGCCGTTCAAAGACTTCAAATGGTTCACATGGGAAACGATTCTTATGAAATGGAACTTGCGTAAGTGAAAATTGTCGTTGAAGAATCAGTGAAAGTCAACCAACTGATACCAGTTCTGCTCAGCCTGTTCCGTTGAAAGTAGTTACACAGAAAGCAAAAAAACCATGCTATAATCAAACTAATTTACTGCAGAAGCACAGAGAGAAACAGGCAAAACTACTTTCCGACATTTCAAATTCGGTGTCCCCAGTAAAAGGCACCATTAGAGATGTTGATAAGCGACAAAAACATTATTGGAGGTTGAAAATAAGAAGCTCAAATTATTGACAAAGAAAGCAGAGACGGATAGAGCTCGAAACAAAAGAGAAAAGGAGATACAGGAAAGCGAGTAAAAATTAAGAAAATAAATAAAATTAAAATTAAAATAAAATAGACAATAAAATAAAAATAAAGGCTTAAAATAATGATAGAAGAAAAGGTACTTGAAATTTTAAATAAAAAAAATTAACAAAAAAACTTAGTAATGTGCATTTTCATTTGATAAAAGTCGATAAACCGTCGACGTCGTCACAGAGATGTTATAGAATGAAAATTTTTTATCGAATTGACGACGACATTGATACGAAGTTTTATTGATACTAAAACGATGACGATGACGACGCCGAAAACTAGAATAGAGGTCATTGAAATTTTTTAAAATTTTTATTAGGATCAGTTCTATGTTTAATACGTACAAAATTGACTCACTAATTAAATCAATTAGTTAAACAAAGAGTAAAAGTAGGGTAATGAATGCAAGTATCAGAATCTGTGAAGATTAAACGAAAATACATTTCAAATATATACTTTTTTATTGAATTTTTGATATATTCTTTACTAGCACTATCCATTACGTTGTCCGCGTGCTAATTATAATTTTCTAAAATTAAATTTAGGAAAATGTATTTATAAGCAGTTGTTGTAGAGTTCTGTAAATAGTGCTACAAATCTTCCTTCTCCAAAAAAAAAAAAATGTACTGACAACTGTTTAAAAACCATTATACTTTATAAAATAAGGTACCTTCACATGTGCATCTAAACACTCTCTACGAAATGACCTAATTTTATGAAAAAAAAGCCGAGGTTCTAAGAGACCTCCTCACAAAATTTTATTAAAATCCATCCAGCAGTTTTTAAGTGATGCGAACACAAACGGACAAGCAGGCAAAGGTTAGAAAAATATGTGTTTTGTATATCATAACGATTACTATTTACATCAACAAAATTTTCAAATACATATAATGCACAGAAATGACCCCATTATTATTTTGTTATATGTATAGATTTATTGACTTTTTCATTTTATTCTTTATTGAGACGTAAGTTGATCACAAGAGTATTTTCACTTTTTGCTAAAAAAAAATACAGCTGTTACAAATATAGGTCACTGAAAGAGATTTGAAAATAAAATTCTATTTCCCAAAATATAATTTATTAAATCCAAAATAATATATAACTGTCAGGTTTTAATTTTAGTTACTATGGCCGTTTAATAAACTGCTTTCTAAGTAGCTTACCCGTACAATTTTTTTTTTAATAACTAAACACAATTTACCTGCAGCTTTGGTATTTTATACACTATATTTATCATTCAAATTAATGTGTAATAAAAGAAAAGTAATTTTTGTAATATTTAATTATTTATTAGCTTTCTTGTAATTTAACATTAGGCTCATAAATGTTTTCAACACAAATTGCAAAAGGTTAAGCTTTTTTAAATAATTTAAATGTGTCTTCCATAAAGACTTTATTATGAGTGGAAAAGACAAAGAATTTATTAAATTTTTATATTCTTCTTGGAAAGATTAATTGGTTATATTTTTAACCACATAGTAATTTACATGATGCAACAAAAATTATCTTCTTTGTACATAGAAGCAAGCGTTTTCCTATAAAACTAACCAAGAGTAAATTTTTTTCGCGTTCAAAAATGCCCAACTACTTTGTATTTTCACACCCTGAGTTTAAAAACCACCTCGAAAATGACCAATTAGCTCTTCTTTTTAAGATACAGTAAAATTTCCCTTTTTAAATGTTAATTTTTCACTTTGTTGAGAAGTTTTTAGATGTTGCTACCTGTTAACTGACAAAACCAAACGTTGTATAGCTATTTTTAGGCTATATACCCTAATTTCTGTTCTTCAGATAGTGATTATTGTGGTCTCTATTGTTTTTTGTTTGAATTAAATATTTCGTAGTGATATTTAAGTGTACTAAACCAAAATGCCATGAAGTTGTGTGAATTCAGTGAATAACTTTTATTATATTTGTGGTTAAGTAATATTTTCATCACATAATGCAATCTTACTCTTGCAGTTAAGACATCTTATTTTTGAGTTACGGTAGGTCAGTCGTGGGCTTCACGTATATGTTGTAACTCTTGTTCAGTTTCTTTAAACGAATGGCTGAAAAATCAAAAAAATGATCTGTGCTCTTTTCTGTGCTCCTGGTTTGGCAGGAGCCTACAAGCCATACAAATAACTATTACTTTTTCTTGACTCCACCATTAAAGTCAGGATTGCTAACAAAGAAACATTTTAAAGTTAAATTCCCAATTATTCCTTGGGCTATTGGACCAATTCCTCAAAAAGATAGTTTACCAATAACTACCCCCTCAATGAACATGAAGAGGAAAATTAAATAGTGCAGTAGAACTTAGCCAGCCCAGCACATCCAATGTCCCTGATTTGAAAGAAACAGATGATCAATCCCAAAGTAATCTCATTCGAGACCTTCATTTGTCAAAGGATAATTCAGAACTTCAAGACTCAAGACTACAGCAGCAGAATCGAAGGATCTTCTTCCCTTTTTTTTTGTGAAAAGAAAAACAACCTTGCTTGTTTTTGAACGATGGTCCTACTGAAAGGAGGATATTCATAGATTTAAAGAAGATAAGATCGAAAGCTGTAATACTTTACAACGGTAACCGTCTTTCTTATATTCATGCAGTTCACATGAAAGAGACTTATGAAAACATAAAAGCCTTCCTCCACTTAATAAAAATTTGATCAACACCGGCGGAAAATCTTTGATGAGCTAAAATCATCCCAATACTTTTAGAAATGCAGCTGAAATATATATTAAATACTGCTGCTTTTTATGTATGTAATACAGTAGGGATAGGAAATCGCATTACATTTGAACAGACTGGTCTGCAAGAAATCTTGGCCCTAGTGAAAAAAAAAATATATTGTTGTCCTGCCTCTCGTCGGCCCGGTTTAATGAAAAAGTTTGTTAAAGGCATGAAGAAAGAAGGAGAGGTCTTCAGATATTTGGGGAAACATTTGCTTTCTTAACTGTTCCAAAAGTTAAGGAGGGTATTTTTGCCAGGAACTTGCAAAGGATCCTGCATTTGACAGAGATTTAAAGGGGAAAAAAGGTTGGAAAAAATATCATGATCTTGGATGTAACATGTCTCTCGAAATTAATTTTCTCTACTCTCATCTACACTTTTTCCCGCTTATTTGTGATGCGGTCAGTGAGAGATTCCATCAGCATATTTCTTTAATGAAACAATAATATCAGGGCCGTTGGAATGAATAAATGTTTACAGATATTTGTTGGTGCGTGTGCGGGGTTGCACAAGGACTTACCTACAAGACGCAGGCCAAGAGAAAAATTAAATCTTCTTGATGGTAATAATATCCAGCCTGCAAGGAAGTCTGCAATTAATCTTCAACTTCTAGAAACATTTAACTATCATTTAACAAATCCAATTAAATTTATTATATTAATAAACTTATGGATTAAATTTACCTCAATTTTTTAACGTTATATATTTTAACCCATCACAGAAACTAGAGCTAGTGAAATTTTTTTATTGTCATTTTCGTGTTGTTTTAATCAAAAACTAGTAAGATTCAACTCATGCAAAAAAAATATTTTTCCTAAATCTTTTGTAAAAAATCATTATTATGAAATACACTTTACACATCATCATGGTGGAAATCAGGTTTTTTTTTTGTAACATAAATCTTAAATAAATAAAATATTTCTTATTAATTTATGACTTTATCGTACGCGTCATAATTTATATTTGCTTCCTTCGACAGCATAATCCTTAACAACTTAAGGAATGTAAATATCAAGCATTTCTTTTCTTACAACTACATAACTGTACATATTGAGGAATATGTATTTTCAAATAAGAGTGTGCTTCAATTTTATGTAAGATTTCTGTTTCACTTATTTTTGAAGTCATGCCTGTACTGATTTAAATATTAAAAACGCGTTGAATATCGTAAAGGCTTTTTTCACACTTCTTTCAATTTTTTTCAACTCGTAGCTGCTCAGTACAACAAAATAATATTGAAAATAATATTTCAAATATTTTCATTTACTACAAAAATTATGACAAGTTATTGGGAAGAAATAAATATCATTTGAAAATCTCAATAAAAATATTAAAAAACAGATTGTTCTTTTGTTGAGAATATGCTTAATATAAAACTGCTAGTTAGAGAAGAAATTAAAAATTACTGAAAGCGTGACTAAACATAAATTATTGATAAATATTATATAATATCTAAATATTATTAATAAATTATATTGATAATTTGTTTTTCAGTGTTTCTGAATGTTTAGTTGGTAATGTCGTGAATAAATAATAACTTCCAGTCAAGCATCAAGTATTAACTTGTTATATTCTTCGCCAGGACTGGAGAGGGTCTATATAAGTTTATCATTACATTTCCAATTTTCACAATATATATTTTCAACAACATAAAGTATATACTATTTTTATCTATATAAATAGCGGAGTCGATTTGGCGATGGCTGCCTGTTCGTCTCCAAACGAGCTACAGGAAACTTATGAAAACCATTCTCTAAACAGAGTTTCGATAGAGATGTAATTGAAAATTATCTATATCACTTCACAAATGATGAAAATGTGTTAAAAAAAGGCAAGCGCCTCTATTTTCTACAGGCTTTATAAAATTAATTGCATTTATTTTTATACCCTTCACTTCAAAAAGTAGAAAAAGGGTATATATAAGTTTGTCAGTCCGTGTGTAATATCTACAAAGTCCATTTACGACCCCATAAAGTATATATATTCTAAATCCTTATGCATAGCAAAGTCGATTGAGCGATGTCCGTCTGTCCGTCCGTGTTAGTGTTGAAATCAAGTTTGCCGAAAATAAATACGTCAATCGCTAAGACATAGTGTGGAAAGAGGTCCTATTGGAAATCAGCATTATCGGTCCGTGTCCTTCAAGGCAGCAGGCAAATCACCACTCCTACCTTTTTTCATATAATTTTGAACAATTTAGTAACTCCAATCCAAAAAATAGATGTATGGGGCGATAGAGAAATAAAAAATAAGAAACAAACATCAAGTGAAAAAATTGGCGTTCGCCCATGTTTTCCGAGTTACGGGGCTCTGAAATTTTCAAATTTTTTTAAAATATTAATATAGGTATCATTTTGAAGCTTTTGAAGAGATTTTTGAGGAAATACTTAAATTTTTTAAAAATGTATAACCCACTAAGATCCGATGGCATGTGTATATTTAGTACTTAAAAATTTGTTACTTCTTTTTTAATTCTCTGTCACAGAAAAGATAAATTTGGCTATGCCAATTCTTCTTATATACCCTTAACAATATATGTAAATCTGGCTTAGTGAAGTTACTTAAATCAAAAAAACAAATATTGGGGTGACAGAGAATTAAAAAATAAAAAAAAAATTAAGTAAGATGTATAATTTTACATAAAAATGTCATCGGCTCTTATTGGGGTAAGCAGTGTTTTTTAAAAGCTTTTAAATAATACCCATATTGACCATATTGACAATCGAACTTCTTTATACAAATTTCAGAGGCCTATAACTCGGTAAATATGGGCGATCGCCAATATTTTCACTTAATGCTTTTTTTTCTTTTTTCTCCATCGCTCCATCCCTTTTTTATTTCAGTTGCTTCATTGTTCTTAATGATATGGAAAAATTAGAGGCAGGCCTCGAGGGACATGGACCGATCTTGGTGGCGTATTTAAATTTTCTCTAGCTCATCTAGTGCCTTTGCAAAGTTGATCTCAACACTAACACGGACGCCGATGGCCAGACAGCCAGACGGACATCGCTCAATCGACTTTGCCATGCATAACGACTCAGAATATTTATACTTTATAGGGTCGGCATTTGATATTGTTGAAATTACAAACGGAATGATAAACTTTCCAATTTTTGCGATGAAGGGTATAAAAACAGAAGTGGTAAAACGTACAGTCCTGCAAGATTAAAAAAAATTATATTCAGATTAAGACAATATTATTAAGAATGAGTTTTTTTATTTTTAATTCTGTGTCACCACTTTTGTTAGTTACTTCACTTAATCAAACTACCATATATGGTAAAGAGTATATAAGATTCAGCACAGCCGAATATAGCACTCTCACTTGTTAGAAATGCCTCTGTTGTTGATTGGTACTCGTAGCTTTAAACGTGTCAATACGATTACTTTATTAAATTTTCTATTAATTTATATTAGTCGTAAATTAAAATTTTGTTTTATTAAAGAAGAAAATAAAAAGATAAATTTTTTAAAAAGACAATAATTTTTTTAAAAATTAAATAAAGTGCTCTTAAGCTTAATAACCTTGAGCTGAGTTTAATCGAACGAATTAGCTAATTTAAAAGTAATTATCTACTTCATATATGCATATTGTGATTTATAAAACAAATTTTCATATAGGTTTTATTTCATATATGAAAACAATTTGTTTTTAAAATTTACTAAAGCTTTTTAATTAAACTTTTAATTCTTAGTGTTCAATGACCATTTCTATTTATAATATGGACATCGTCACTATTATTCTATTGCAGTATTATCCATATGTATTATTTTATTTGTTGATTGATTTGTTTTCCCACATAATTTTTAACAACATTTTCGCATTTAATGTTGAGTTTAAATTATTTACGTGTTATTTAAATGCAATAATATTTATGAATATTATTTTAAATGTTTTAGCTAGGGACGTTACCAAATTTGTGGAATCTCAACAACCAATTACATTACATTATAATACACTGTTTTCTACATCAAAAATTACCAGATTTATTATAATGTTTGACTGCTCTTTTGTAATTTATTATTTTTAATGAAACATTTTTATTTTTTTAAATGCTTTTAAATATTTACCTGTTTTTTTTGTCTATGGATATTTCGGCTTTTTTAATTTGATTTTTAAAATGACACAATTGTTATCCTTTTTTTACATCACAAAATCTGGTTACTAATATGGCACTAAGTAATAAAAACGTTCGTAATAAAGTCAAAAGAATATTTTCTATTTCTATAAGTAAAAGTATCAGTGACAGTTTTTAAATAGTTTTTTAAAACAGCTTGCGCTGTTAGATACAAACATTAAAGTAATTAAGTATTTATAACAATGGTAATGTTTTTTAATAACATCGAGTTCAACAACACCTGATTCCAATGAATTAATGGACAGTGCTATCGTAAAGTTGAAGATTACTGCAAATAGAGGCAAAAGCAAGGTCTGGAACGTTTACGGAATGGTACATAATAATAGCGTCCAGATAAAAAAAATGTTGCTTTACGTTTTTTTTTTTGTTTTTCCGTGATGAAGTAAACTAAGACAAGCACCTCAAGGTTAGTTTAGCATATTGAGGAAGCTATTAAGCTATTAATTAATCGCTTTTACGAAGCTCATGTTTCGAGAATAGAACATGAAAATAAATTAGGAAACACAAAGACTCCTTTTAAAATGGTGTATTTAAGGCTGCCGACATTTTCACTTTGTAGAGGATTGTGGGCTCAAACAATATTAAAATGTTTTTGGTTTCAGTTGGAGCATATGGGTATGGGTCAAATGTTGATATCGAAAGCTTACTGAAACACATAAGGCCTTGACATTATCGCACGGTGTCTAGGTAAACTTTGGTATTTTATATCTTTTTGAATCAATGGCCATTTTTGCGGCACTGGTAAATGGACTGTTTTTAACTTCCCGTTTTATACAGCGGATCTCCCTTTCAATTTGCTTTTTTTCAATTCGAAGTTTCTGTTACTTTTCTTAAAATTACTTTCCTTATTTTAAAATGGCTACGGCATATTATTTTATTAAATCAGTAATATTTTTAGACCGATTCCATTGATTTCTCAACAAGATATTGGTTCTATGCATAATGATAGACTTGTTAAAAAATTTATTACAAACCTAAATGTCCGTCTGCGTAATTGGCCATGTTTGAGATTAGCTTTCTCTTAACTTACGAAGGGAAATTTTTTCCTGTTCTTGACATTTTTCTAATCTTTTTCTTCTGATGACAGTAAAATTTTAACTGTCAACAAAAAAATTTTAAGATACATAAAAACAGGTGATTAAGTGTTTATAATCGTCTAAGCAAGTGTTTCTTTATTTTGGCACATACATTTAGAGCCATTATTTCAACTTGCCTTTAGTTAAAGTTAGGATTTTGTCTGCCTACTAAATAGTTTTAATAAAAATATTAATTGGATACAATAATAAAAAGGGAAGGTTTTAAAATACAAAGCCATTTATGTATTCGACAAAATTCTGCCTTCAACTAAGTTTTAATAATTTTAATTAATGTTATAAAATGGAAAGATTGTTATGTTTAGTTTATTTATTTGAGTAAAACACAGCGCTGTTATTCTTAAATATCTTTACTTCAAACGCAAAATAAATTATTTTATGAGAAATGGTATTAACAACGATTGATTTAATTAATAACTTCAGCATTGTAAAGGTAAAATGTGTGTACGGTTCATATTGATTGAATTTTTATTTATTAATTATTAATAACAATAATTTAGTTAAAGTACTAAGGCTATCGACTTTGAGTGAAATAATAAGATTTTTGTATAAATATCGTTATTTCCGTACATAAAATATTTTTATAAAATTTTCATGTTGGTGGAGATAGTTATGGATATGGAATACAAAACAACTATTTTTGAAATTTTGTTTATCTTTCTGTGTTCGCATCACCTAAAAACTTCTGGATAGATTTAAATAACATTTTTTAGGGCGATTTCTTAGAACCTTGATTCAAATTTAGAATATCTTTTCTTAAGAACAAGACATTTCGTAAAGAAAATCGAGGCTCAAATGTGAAAGCAGCTAATCTTGCGATATAATGATGCTAAAACAGTTGCCAGCACATTTATTTTTGTAAATGGAAAAATTTTAACACTGTTTACAGAACTCTGCAATAAACGTTTAAAAACACATTTGTGTAAATTTGAATTTTAAGAAAATTATGAATAACACATAGACGAATTCGTGGGCACAGTTATTAATTCAATGTTAGATCATAGCTGTTCTTTAGAAAATCAGATGAAGTATGAGATCAAAAATATCTCGTATTGAGGTATTGTATAAAGTGCAATCGTCCAAATATGTTGCAAGTGCAGGACATTAGGATTGATATACTTTCCAGCAAATATTTTTGGAAACTTTACAGTGTCCAAACTTAGGTCGTATGAAAGTTAATGTTTTCTTTACTTTTTTTCTGGAAACTTGAATTTAATCCTTGCTTTTATATATTTGCTGATTTTTAGGACATTTTAAATGACTGGAGCTTTTCACACATTTTGAGATTACAATATCGTGCACTTCCAAGGTATAAAACTTTGAGTAATGGTCTCCTTTTTGTTTCTTCCGCTGTTCGATTGACATATTCGTTACCAAGAATACTGGCATGGAACGGAAGCCACATTACCTTAATTTCTTTAAATTGTTGTATGCAAATGTGTCAGATCCGTGTTCTGATAATGTCAATGTATCTAATACATTGTTTTTTGCATCAGTTTAAAAGGGGATTTTGCCTGCAGCTAAGATAGCCTGTATTTCGGCGTTGAAGTTGGAGCAATAGTCGTTAATAAAACCAGTGCAAATAGTTGTACAATCTTCCGTGACTTCGGAAAAGGTAGTGAAGAACAGAAGGTTGCCTTTAAAAAATATGTCGATTCTGTTAAAATACTTTTTTAATACAACTTCGGGCTTAGTGGGTTTCTGAAGTTTGCAGGAAGCCAAGCAGTTTCTGACGGGAACTTAATGTAAATAGATGTAACATATACGTCAAGAGCGCTGGAAAAAATCATAGTTCCTGTAACCTATTTATGATTGCTACTTTTTTAACTTAATCGTAAAGAAATTTATGGCTGTTGCTAAAGCTGCGACATAATGCTGCATGATATGGACCGTGGATAACCCGAATATTCGATGAACCACACCATCCATAATTTCGAAGCGCATAATCGATATTAAAAAAGATGACTGCCGAGTAAAGATATAATAAATACAAAAAAAATAATTATTTCTCATTCTTCTTTAATGTTTTGTTAAAACCAAACAAAAACGGATTCAGCAAATTAAATGCAAATATCTTGCAAAAAATTTCCTATAATTTCTGAAATAACAAAAAAAAAACTTTGCAATTTTGCAAGCCAGTGATGAGAAAACTTTTATTTAACTTTGTACAAGAATTTTGATGCAATTAATTTATGTTGCCATTTTTGCTTGAGTAGTGCTTAAATGCTCATAAATAAAATTACACCATGGACGTGTACGTTCAACTAACTTTTTTTAGGGGTAAGAATAATGGGGAAATAAACTTTTATAAGTGTATGAGAAAGCAATTAATTTTTATTTAATGATGCGAAATAAGAAACGAAAAAATAAATGGAAACACAGCAGTGTTTCTACGTGAACTTATATATACCTTTACTCTTACTGACGTGCTAAAACTATTGCAATTTTATCACCCACTCAAGTTGTGCATATTTTTCAACAGAAAAATTTTGCAATTTTTTCTTTTAAAATCATTCATAACAAATGATTTATGATGATTTATCACTATTAACGATTTTAATGTTTTTTTATATCAAAATTAATTTCCTAACTGTATTACTTTGTGCTGATATCAACATAAAATAATTTCAAAAATAAAAGCGCAAACTGCTTAACATTGCACAGTAGGTTGAAAGGGATTTATTTTGAACAAAATTCAGTTTATTTTTTTTATGATTAGTTGCACTGTTTTGATACTATAACAAATGAATTAAATTATTCAGGCTTAAGTTTAATTCCATTTCACTTTATTTTTTTTTTTTTTTTTTATTTTAAAGGAAAAAAATTATTTACAAATGAATGCAGACCTTTTCTAAATAAGCAAGAAAAATTAGACACCAGTAGATTTTAATGCCGCATTTTCTGGATCGCTACATCCTTCAATAGCTTTCTTCGCATCTATCTGCCTTAAGTTGTGTACATTTTGGTCACCATCTACTTAACCAACTGAATTTGTTAAGAAGAATAACAAAAGCTAAGCAAAATGCAACACTACATTAAGCTGATGTCTAATTTTTACTGCTTTCTTTCAAAAACGTCCCCATACATTTGTAAATAAATTTTTGTTCGTAAAAAAAAATTAAAATTAAGAAAGTAAAATGGAATTGAACTTTAGCCAAAATAATTTAATTCATTTGTTACAAAATTAAGTTTCTAATGAACCACTAAAATGCAAATATCACAGAGGCAAAGCAGAGGTATTTCTGGGTAGAGTTGAGAAAAGTCGGCCGCACATAATTTTTCAGAAAAGTCATAAAAAATTTATTTTCAACTTAAATGTTAAAACTTTTTACATTTAATTTAACCTTGAAAATATTAATAAAAAGTTTTGTTTACATGTGTAGGTTATATATTTTAGTTTAGGAGAAAATTGGCTTACAATTTTTTTTTTTTTTTTTTAATTTTTGCTGACCTTAACTTAGATTTTTTTTGGAGTAGTGTACTTTCAAATAATCGAATTATAATGTAAAGATATATGCTCTAATTTAAATAAAATTTTAAATAAACAAATTACATGCTTTCTTTCCTCTGAGTTGGGAAAATGTAAGAAATGCCATTATTTTAGTTTTAAAACAAAATTTGCAAATGAAATTATAAATGAAAATAAAATTATTTGGAGTGCAAAGTACCGATTTAAAGAATCTAAACGTCAATAGTTGTGTCTACATACTTAAAAGCCCCGTGATTACTAGAGATAGGGTAGCCTCTTTTGTAAAAGAAAACAAATTTTGGAAAATTTTGCCTCATTCCTCATTCACATTTTAAAACAAACAGAAATTTAAATTTTATTTTACGATCTAATTAAAACCTTTTTTACCTGTATAATTTCAAAATTAAGAAAGGATATGCGATTTTATATTGTGGCATATTTAAGCTATAGAAGCTTTCTAAGCCTTATCTTCTCATGATTTTTTTCTCATATTATATGTGAAAATTCAAAATATGTATAAACACATTTAGCGCCAAGCTGAAGAACACAAACAGCAAACAAAATTTGTTTACACACATTTTTATTTGCTTCTGTGATTTTTCATTAAGTAATCTGCAATTTTTCCAAAAAAAAAAATCGTGCGCAATCCACTGTGCATTGCAAATAAAACACCGTACTAGCATAAGCCGTTTGAACGTTTATACACTGACTTAAAGGTTGTTTGAGCAAAAGATGACCAATTTGGCTTTTCTCTCCATCGTTTTATAATTTTAAAAGTTTTTGCTGCATAATTTGCTAGAACTTTTCTGTAATTTCAAAAATGTATATTTTCGAACATTAACATTCAAACAACGTTGCAGAGCTACAAATTATTTATATTTTTGTGGAATTTATGTAATTAAGAATAATTTTATTTTTGTAAGTTGCTTTGGCGTTCATTTGACTGTGAGACTGTATAAATTAGTTTAATAAAGTATTCTGAGTTATCTTGTCCTTTAACTTGGCTACTAGGAAGTAATTACTATTTTTTATAAATTGACTAGCAGTTTAGTTTTATTATTTTATATTGAAAGAACAAAACATTTATTGTAGTTTTCAGTTTTACAATTTTCTTAATAATGACAAATTAAATCATTTTATTTCAAACAAACAAAGAAACTACTACACGTTTAGAAAAACAAAGTATTTTAACACCCCCTCTCAATAGATAAGTCCTATATTATTTCGTAGTTTAACGATTTCATTGACATGTAATGGCTTAGTAAATAAATCTGCTAGCTGAAACTCACTGCTGATATGCTCGAGTTTTATGTTGCCTTTTATTATGTTATACCTTTTAAAGTGGTGTTTTATGTCAATATGTTTTGCTCTTTTGCTTTCCAGATTATTGGCCATTCCGATGCAGCCTCTATTGTCTTTAAATAGTTTGACAGTATGATTATCAATCTCTTTTAAGTCTCTCATAACCGTTGTTGCCATACTCATTTCATAAAATTTAACTTCATTTTCAATGTTCTTTTAAGGTACCCCTCAACACGCTTGAGCTGCTGCCAGTGGATGTCAGCTGCATTTTGTTAACAACGGCCTAAGTAACCGATTTGAAAACAAATATTAGGTCGAGAACATAGCATAATATACATTAAACTTCCTAAAAGTTCTCGGTAAGGTTCTTTAGTGCCCGTTTTTTAAACAGTTTTTTAATTGTAGTCCTTTTTCCATCGGAGACTTTACTGTATTGCAATCTAGCATTCTAAATTTCTTTAATATTTTTCGGATGCTTGATTCCTGAAAAATTTTCCGTTTACGAAGTCCATATTTATACCCAGAAAAAAACTTCAGCAGGCCGTCATCAGTCATTTCAAAATGCTTGGATAGTTGTTCTTTGAGAAAATTAAAGCTAGTATCAGAATATCAGCTGATTTTTTGTCTATTTTTACGTAGAGACAGTGGTCATATTTCGACCTTCCAAATCCCAAGGAAAGTAGAAAATTATAAAACTTCTCGTTATAAAATTTTGGTGCTTGTTTAAGACCATACAGTGACTTTTTACAAACTTTATTTCGACTACTATTAAGACCTTCAAGGACTGCCATATATATCTTTTCTTTCAAATGACCATGCAAGAAAGCTATTTTTACATCAAGATGATGGAAGTGGTATCCTCTAAAAATACCAACAGCGAGAAAAATTCTTATAGTCGTTAGATTCGCTACTGAAACATATGGTTTCCAATAATCGATGCCATGTTTTTGTAGAAAGCCTTTAACTACTTATCGAGCAATTTCTAAAAATCAACTTATTGCCAAATTTTATTGCAAAAACTTGATGTTTGCGGTCGCCGTACGGCACATAGCGGCATCTTGTTGAAATCACATTTCGGCCGGATCAATGTCATCCATATTTTCAAACAAGAAATCATTAAACATGTTGCGGTAACGATCTATATTGACCGTAATGTGAAATGCGGCTTCAATTTTGAAGAAATAGGATACGATGATGCCACCAGCGTGTAAACCACACCAAACGGTGCATTTTTTGGGATTCAATGGAGTCTTTAGGTCTCATTCCATTTGTGGCGATTTTGTTTATTAAGAAACCCTTAAGCCAAAAATGAGCCTAATCGCTGAACATAATTTGGCGATTAAACCCAAGCCCAATCGGCGAAAAAACCATGCACATAATGGGCCCGCGGCTTCAATTCCTACACTAGCTGGATCTTAAACGGGTGAAGTCAAATATCCTTGCGAAAAGTTTTGCACGCAGTGAGCGGACAGAGTCCTAATTCCTGCGACCGACGACGAATCGATAAATTTGGATCTTCTTCCACCGGGTCATCTACAGCAGCAATATTCTCTTTAGTACGAACATCCCTTCGACATGTTGGCATTATTGCATCTTCTAGGTATGAAATCTATTTATAGTTAGACGGATGGCTTGCTGAGACGGACGAATTTTTGCACCATAAGAATCACGAAGTCGTCTATAAGTTGCTCAAATTGATGACCGATTTTCAAAGTAAACTTGGATGATTTGATAGCGTTGTATAAGCGTGAGTCTGTTCATAATGATTTGATATCATTTAAAAATAATAAGAAAAAGATTTGTATTATAATTTAATTTTAAGTGTTATTTTTTATAATTTAAAGCTTTAACTTACTTAAAAAAACACCCGATATAATATTAATAATGATTCAAATTAAATTTTATTATTTGTACTAAAAAATCTATATATCACTTAACCTTCGAAAATTTTTAAAATCTTAATTCATCTTTTTTTGTTCTTTTTTAGACTTTTAGAGACTTCTTGCATTTACAGCCACTAACATACAAAATAAAATTAAAGCGAAAAAATTAAAACTCTCGTATTTTTTTCCTTGAATTTAATTAACTAACATAATAACCCAAATAATAATGTAATTGAATCTTGTGATACGAACTACACCTTAAATTCTTCAAGGGTCTTAATTATGTTCATCTGTACTCCAAACCAACAAGCATTAGTATTAAAATAAGTTTCATATCTTTATGTGATAAAAACTTAACCATAACTGAGAATAACTGTAATTGCAATACAGTAAAGAAAATTGATGTTTAAATATAAATAAAAAATTAAAATTTTATTTTTATGTGCTTCCGCAAAAAAAGATTTACATTCATTAAATTTTTGTATGTAACCTTTCACACGCTTAAGACTACACAAGGCATAAATGCAGACTTTGCTTTAAACGAAAGTGGCATCCATATTCACTGCACTTGCAATAAAATTTTAAGCTCATGTAATGCAAAACTTTTAAAAGAAGAATTAACAAAAAGTCTTTTACTGTAAGACTGCAAGGGAATATAAGAAGAACAAAAAATAAGTCTGAATAATTTTTTTATGTGTATAAGATGTCGGTTATATAAAGAATTTAAAATGCTATTTTTACCATCTGAAATATTTAAATAAGTTATTTAATTTACGTCGGCCAGCAATACCTTAATTAATATTTTAGCAATTTCTTAATAATTAAAGCTACAACATAAAAATGGCTTTTTTATTTCTTTTGTGTCTATTTTACCCCATTTACCACTATTCTGACGTATTCAACTTTACGGACAAAGCAAATATATGTATATTCGTATAAAAAGTGAGGCAAAAATAATAAAAGAAATTTTGTTTACAAAAAGTGTTAATAGAAAACACGTTTCCTTGTAAAGAGAAGAAAGCAAGAAAATATTATAGTTACTAAAAAAAATTTAGGATACAAATAAAATTTAAATTTGATGATAAAAAGGTTTTTCCTAAGGCTGGATAACGTCTAATCAGATTTTGGAAAATACACACATCATACATAACATGTATGCTTAGAAAGCAACACACACATTGTTTTATTGTGTGTTACTAAATTTTGTATGTGGCCGAACACACATATATATTTGTGTTGTTTTTTAACATTTGGTTGCCACACAAACACGACTTCGACAAAAAAGAACATGTCCCGAGTATGGAGAAAACATATATTTTAAGTTCGTCTACGCGTATCGGACACATTATTGGTGTACGAAACACATGATTGATTGTATATAAAATTAAAATTTTTGGCGATACAAAAACAAATACATGACAATTTTACTATACAGACTACACCAAATAACACTGTTATTATACAAAATTAAAATAAATATTGAAAGTTAGATGTATCTCGAAAACCGTAAGTGAAAAAATCTTGAATTTTTATATAAAAAAGTATTCTACTAGGTAATGTAATTTTAAAATTGTGCAATTGTTTTTTTAATTCTGTGCATGGCATATGTTTTTAAAATGTTAGTATTGGCGCAGATAATACTCAATATGGATCGAAATTTTTTTCTGTTTCCCTGTTCATCTGTCTGCGTTCGTATCACGTTAAAACAGCTGTATGGTTTGAAATAGAATTTTGAGAAGAATTATGTTAGAAGCTTGGTTTAAATATAAAATACTTTTTTCATAAAAATATGTCATTTCTAGACTAGACTAGAACATTGATTGTTACATGGTATTTTTGTAGATGGAAAATTTCTAACCATGTTTACAGATCTCTACAATTAATTTTTAAAAACACATTTTTCTTAATTTTAATTTGAAGAAAATTATACTTGACACACACACGAACTCGTGGGCACTGCTAGTGTCTAATATAAACACTTATAACTGAAATCTTCCAGGTTAGTATGTTATTATACAGTCTAAAACAATGAAAAGGGATTATATCAAATAAATCAAACAATTTCAACAGTTCGCTGTGTCTTAGAAATCGTGAGGGGCAAACTCTTGAAATTTTCTCAAAAATACAAAAATTCCATATGAAAAATCGCCAAAATGCCAAAAGCTGCTATTTTTAAATTTTGTCGTTTTCCGTCACGAATTAAAATTTTTTTTACAAAAATGTCATCAGCTTTAAATGGGTTAAGCATTTAAAAAAATTATCACCTCCTGAAAGATATCTTCAAAAGCTTTTTAATCATAACCTTATTGACTATATTGAGGCCCATAACTTTGAAGAAATGGGCAAGCGAAAATTTTTCCATTTTATGATTTTATTTTACTTTTTAATTTTCTATCGCCCCATCTAAATATATATAATATTTAATTCGAGTTACTTCATTGTTCCAAATAATTTGGAAAACCTAGAGGCAAAGGCGATATTTTTCCCACTGCTTCGAAGAACATGGACCGATCCTGCTAAAAAAAATTCGAAACTATTTCTGATCGGTTAGCGTATTTACATTTTTTCTTACTCAACTAATGCTTTGGCAAAGTTGATTTCAACATTAACACAGGCGGACACACGGACATCACTTAATCGACTTTGCTATGCATAAGATCTCAGAATATATACACTTTATGGGCTCGGAAATGGAAACTGTACGAATTACAAATGAAATGACAAACTTCAATATACCCTTTTTCCCCTTTTTTTGGTGAATAATAAAGCTTCTTGCAATTGGTCTGAAATCGCCACTTATACTAACCCCTTTTCGGCCTCAACAATGCAGCAATTACAACCTGTAACTTGGCCGAGTTCCGCAGGCTTTTTGTCTAACGCTATCTCGTCTTTGACCAAATTTTTTGAGCCGTTTTCATCTTGCTTCAAAGAGGTAGTTAGGTATCTGGAATGGATCACTTCTCTTATTTAATGTTTTAGGTTGTTTTGACATTTCGTTATTATTATCTGCAATACTTTTGCATTTTATGAAATATTTGCAATTATTTAAAAAAATGTATATTGTAAATTTAACCTTTTGTATAAACTAAGCATTTGTTAATACTACTTTAGCGATTCTTTCTCATTAGCCTGTTATTAAGCTGTAAAATTATAAACACATTTAAATAAAATGCAGAATATTTATTTATGCAGATACCTAAATTTGCTTTTACTTTTATATTTAACTATTATTATACTATTTTGTTAGTACTATTTTCTAATATGTTTAAACATTAATCAACGTTATGGTTCACTTTACAATGTTAATGTTATGTTAAGCAACTTTAACCATACAATTTAATTATAATATGTTGCGCTTTAATAACGTTTTTCTCAAATATCCTCCTTTCTTTTTGTGTGACCATGTTTTTTATTTTCTCATATATCTAAAAAAATGGTCCTGCACTTTACGCTTTTTTTTCCTTGCATAAAGACTATAAGTCTTTTTATCAGTTCTCTATTTTGATTTTACCAGATAAAAAGATTATCAACATAAAATATATTTTTCATGTTCCTTTATTATTTTATTTATTTTATTTTAAGAGTCGCCAACATAAACTCAGTTAAATCAACTGGTCTAAGCACAAATAGTACCTAAACTAATAAGATTATATTTTTGTTTTCGTTATTTTATTTGCTTTATGCCCTGCTCAAAATTCAAAATTTATTTTAAGAACAAAAGAAACAAAAACCAGTGCTATATTCGGTTATGCCAAATCTTATTTACCCTTCATCATGTACGTTAATATAGTTTTCACTAAACTCCAATCACCAAAAAAAAAAAAAATTATTTTCTGAAAGATCTCTTTAAAAGCTTTTAAATGATACCCATATTGATATATTAAAATTATGACACACAACCGTACTTTTCTATAAAAAGTTCAGAGGTCCATAACTCAGGAAATATGGGCGAGCGCCAAATTTTTACCTAATGTTTTTTCTTGCTTTTGAATATAATATTTAAATTTACTTTTTGATTGGATTTACTTCATTATTCCAAATGATATAAAAAAATTAGATGCAGGCGATTTTGCTGAAATTCAATATTAAAATTTACATTTTATTTAAATTTCCTTTAGCTCATTTAGAACCTTGGCAAGATTGATTTCGACATTAACACGGATGCACAGACGGGCAACAGTCAATCGATTTCTCTAAGCATAGGGGCTTAGAATATATAAACTTAATACAGTCGATGATGGATACTGTAGAAATAACAAACGGAATGACAAACTAAGATATACCCTTTTTACACTTTTTGTGGTGAAGGGTATAAAAAGAAAATTTATCCTAAAACAACATGGCCTAATTTAATAAAAACATTTTTGTAACAATTGGTTTGAATGTATAGCATTCCATTCTACTTCTCCATTGTAACTAGATGTAATTTGGTTCTGTAGGCAGCTAATAAGCTTGTAACCATGACTATATAAAGAACATGTACAGTCGAATGTGGCTATAACGAACACAGGTATTGCACAGGTATATATTATTCCACGACATCGTTAATATTTCTTTAAAAATGTTTAATGCTAATAGCCACGTTTAAAACGAACAGCCTCTTATCTTGCGATTCCAAAAAAATGTGGATTTTTGTCACTTAGTGTTTTTAACACCTACAACATAGTTGAACAAGGGTTTGTCAGTGGGGAACACCACGCAAAATTAATGATGAACATTTTTTAAGGTTTCCACTAGTTACTTCTTATTCACCAATGAGTTATAGAAGGATCTGATACATACCTTTACTTACTACTTCAAACTGCTAAAAATAAATCTAAATAATTTTTTATACAATTTTTAGCGAATGCAAAACGCCAGTGTTTTCGAGCTGATTAAAGTCAGGTTCTTCTGTATTAGTTTGTTTGTGCAGCTTACATGATAGAATATCAAAAAGAATAATAGACAAAAATATTAAAGTCCATTGAAAAATTTATGTATTTGAAACCACATCCAAGTAGAAAATTCATTTTTCTTACATGTTAGAATATCAAAAAGAATAATAGACAAAAATATTAAAGTCCATTGAAAAATTTATGTATTTGAAACCACATCCAAGTAGAAAATTCATTTTTCTTAATAAATTAATAAAAAGAGTTTAGTACAAAAAAACTTTAAGGTTACCTTGTATAAAATGTTTATAAAAAATTTTATCATTTGAAAAGAGGTTTATGCTTTAGAAATAGAATTGAAGTCTTAAAGGTTTATTAAATCAATCGCTTCAATAGAAGGAATAAAAAATAATAAATAAAAAATAATAAATCTAACGAACTGCCAATATCTACTTAACGTGTACAAATAATATTTTATTTAAATAATGGCATTACAACAGCATAAACCTATCGTTCACAGCAATAGGCCAAATGTAGTAAAGAAAATATTAATATGGAAAATGACTTGTTGCACACGCACTCAAGTTTATTATACACTTAATCACAGGTGAAAAAAGAGTACATCTAAGTTTGTCATTCTATTTGTAATTTTTACAATTCTCATTCCCGACCCAACAAAGTACATTCATTCTGAGTCCTTATGCATAGCAAAGTCGATTGAGCGATGTCTGTCTATCCGTTCGTGTTCGTATTGAAATCAACTTTGTCAAGGCAGTAGACGAGCTAAATAAAATTTTAATACTCTACTCGATTAGACACAGCTTCGAAAATTCTGCTATTCAAAATCAGAGAGATTTTGCTCAAATAAATTCAACATTAACTTTTTGTACTTTATTTAAAAAGTTTTGATTTAAGTTAAAAATAATCAAAAATATGGTTGTTTTGGAAAGAAAATTTTTATTTATCTCTTTAATATCTGTTGTTAAAAAACGGCCAATAATACAGGTGCAGTTAAAATTAACAGTAAATTTTTGCCTTGTTGCAGTAAAAATGACACACGTATTTATTAAAAAAAGTTTGTCAGTAGGAAAATATTTTTTAGAAAAGGATAAAAAATAAATTAAAAATAAATTTATCAAACAGAAGTTTTTGAAAAATAAGCCTGTTTGTAAAAAAATATGTTTTTACATACATATGTACAGTCAAGGACTTAAGTCTTCATACATACCAAAAATTTCATATATTCGCCAAACAAAAAAATAAACATTTTCATTCAACTCAAAAAACAACGATAAATACAGAAAAATCAAATTATAAAGATGGACAAAAGTGTTCATACAATGTAGTCTCTTCTGTTTTAATCATAATTTTCAACCCGTAATTATTCAAGTACGGTTAGTTTCTTGCAATCGAAGTATGTAAGATGAGTAAACGTAAAGAAATTGGCATCGATGTAAAAGATCTTATTGTTCAAGAGCGAAAAGCAGGAAAATCTTTTCGCGAATTTCGCAAAAATTTAAAATACCTTTTACCACTGTCCAATACATAATCAAAAAGTACGAAAATACTGGTTCCGTAGAGAATAAGCGAAGATCTGAACGACCGAAGAAGCTCTCTAGGCGAGATGTCAGTTTTATTTTATTTTCTTAGTTAAGCAGCTTTAAAGACTGCCTAATAGTCGAAGCAACAATAAGGGTAATTTAGATATGCACTTTAAAAGTTATATAAACTTTTCGTTTTTGCAACCTTTCTGTAAATTAACAGTCCAATCATGAACAAGAGCTCCGTGCGAGTTTTTTTCCACTTTCGCCTTTTCTGCCGTTATACATTGTTTTTATTGACTGCGGAGAGTAAAAAAACGAGGGAATAATTAGTTATTCTGAATTATGAAAGAGAAATTAAATGTAAATAAGCAAAACAGCTCTCTACGATGATGCCACATCTTTTCTCAAGAAAAATGGAAATAATAATAATAATAATAATAATAATAATAATAATAATAATAATAATAATAATATATATATTTTATATTAGTAATCTGGCTGCAAATTTTATAATTTAAAAAAGATGGCAATGCCATAAAAAACACCCCTTACTTTTTGTCAAATTAATAGGAAGTTAAAAAAAAAACAGGCAAAAGTTCTATATTTGGCTATTCCGAATCTTTTAAACCCTTCATCATGTATGTAAATCTAGTTTAGTGAAGTAACTCCAATCAAAAAACAAATATTGGAGTGACAGAGACTTAAAAAATTAGAAAAACGATTTAAGTGTTCTATATGTATAATCTTACATCAAAATGCCACCGGCTCTTAATAGGTTAAGTATTTTTTATTTAAATTTTAGCATTTCTTGAAAGATCTCTTCAAAAGCTTTAAGGTGATACCCATATTGATGTCTTAAAAAATATGGTGCAAAATCGTAGTTTTTTATGAAAAGTTTTGAAGGCCCATAACTCGGAAAATATAGGCAAACGCCAATTTTTTCCTCGTTTTTTTAATATTTTAATTCTCTATCGCCCCATATATTTGTTTTTTTTTAATGTAGTTACTTCTTCGCTCTAAACGATATAGAAAAATTAGAGGCAAATGTGGTGTTTTGCCCGCTGCGTCGAAGGCCATGGACCGATCTTGCTTATATCCAATAACAACATATTCGAAACTATGTATGGCTGATCGTTTGCGTGCCTAAATTTTCTCTTGCTCATCTAGTGCCTTGGCAAAGTTGATTTCAACCGAACACGTACAAACAGGCGGACATCGCTCAATCGACTTCATACTGCATAAGGACTCAGAATATATACAATTTATGGGGTCGGAAATGGATATTCTAGCAATTACAAACGGAATGACAACTTAGACATAACCGTTTTTCACCTGAGGTGAAGACTATAAAAAAGAAAAAGAGATACGCTTTTTTGAGAAATGAAACCCTGCATAATTTCAGTTTTATAGTAACAAATAATCACGTCCACTTGATTGGTCATTATATTTTAAGACTAATAATATTTAAAACCATCTTTTAGCTTTTTTATATAAAATATGCGCCGTCTGATTTCCGTTATTACTATTTATTTTAAAATATTTCAATGTATTTTTCTTTATAGCTTTAAAAATATGGCTACCCCAAGTACACAAAACTTACTTTAAATCTAAAAGTCCTAAACAAAAGCTAGCTTAAGCCAACTTGAGCAACTTTGCAAATTCATTTAAATCATACGTTAAAAAATGTAACGTACTTAAGAAAACTTTTCGTCAAGTTTCGTCAAATGTTTTTGGATAATCCAGAGTACAGACATGATCCATATGGAAACACCTCATTGTGATTTGTATCTTTATTACGTACGTGCGCCAAAAAATTAAACAACTTCGGCTTATAATGTACGGCCTTTTGGGCGAGAGTATAATAGTTTCCATGGAACAAATCAAAATTGTTTTGTGATCATTTAAAAGTTTTTTTTTTAATTACTTTCTAAATAGACAATTGTTTTATTTATTTTTAAAATTTACAAGAATTTTCCTTCTTCTGAATACCAAAATTTTTGCTAACTTTATTTCTTAATTAAAAGTACCCTATTTCGAGGACTTTTACTTTCCTGTTTTTTTTTAATCCGAAAATATATGCTATTGCTTCGACGCTAAATTGGCGCACGTGATATACGTACATACATTCGTCAAAAAATTAGATTTAAGAATGACAGCAATCACTTTTAAGTTTTTTATTAAAAAAAGTTTAAAAAAAGAAAAAAATGTATAATAATAATTTCTAATATTATGCCTTAAATTTAACTTACAATTATATGTGATTTAATTTATTTACACTACATTTTTTACTGTTTGTGACCAAAAAAAAAAAAAAAAAACAACATCGAACAAAAGGCCAAATCATTTTTATTGGTTGTTTTTAATTTTTAGAACGCAGCCATATAAAATAACTAAAATTTTTGGGCGTTCGTAGAATTACACAAGAAATAAAAACAAGAGTGCCATATTCGGCTAAGCCGAAATCTAAGTTAGTGAAGCAACTCCAATCATAAAAAACTAATATTGGGATGGCAGCAAATTAAAAATAGGAAAAAAAATTAAGTACGCTGTATAATTTTACAAAAAATTTACTAGCTTAATGGGTTAAGCATTTTTTAAGCTCTAGTATATTCTGATAGATATCTTTAAAAGCTTTTAAATGATATTCATATTAATATATTTAAAAATATAGTGCACAATTGCTACGGCTCTTTATGGGATTAGCATTTTTTTAATTTTAGCATTTCTTTAAAGATCCCTTTAAAAGTTTTAAATTGATACCCATATTGATGTCTTAAAAAATAGGGTGTGAAATTGTCCTCTTCTATTAAGAGTTCAGAGGTTTACAACTCGGCAAATATGGCGAGTGTCAATTTTTTTATTTAACATTTTTTTTATTTTTTAATTCTCTATCGCCCCATATATTTGTTTTTCGATTGGATTTACTTCATTGATATGGAAAAATTTGAGACAGGCGTGGAGTTTTACACGCTGCCCCAAAGGGCACAGACCGATATTGCTGATTTTCAATCGAAATTATGTCTAATCAATTGGTGCATTTAAATTTTTTAGCTTATCTAGCACCTTCGCAAACCCTAACACTAACGGACAGACAAACATTGCTCAATTGACTTGGCTTTGCATAAAGATTCATCATAAATAAGGCGGAAATAGTAATTATAGAAATAACAAACAGAAAGATTAACTTAGATTTACCCTCTTTCCATCTGTGGTGAAGGGTATTAAAATAATTTTTTCCAATTTTTTAAAAAAACTTTAACCATAATTAGTAAATTTTTTACGAATGAGGCTAATAGCAGCTGGATTATCGGTGACTGCCATGTGACCAGCAAGATTTATCCAGTACATGCTAAAGTTGCCAGCAGACTTTTCATAACCCTCCAGTATTCGATTTACAAACAAACCATGGCGTGGAGCTGTTATATATTTATTACGATATTTCCACTGCATATTATCTATCCAGTTGACAGTTCCAGCAGTTGGACACAGAAAATCCAATTGACCACTATAAATGCCTACTTTCAAATTTGTTTCATCCAAAATTTTAGCAACTGAAATGAACAAGAAGAATATTAAAAATAAAGTACATAAGAAAGAAAAAAGTATTTACCAACGTGAATAACTGATTTTATGATATCATCTGTAAGAGCTGCGAAGGCAACATCGCTTTGGGCACCCCATTTAATATTTCTGGATATACCTAAGGTTGCACTGACAGAACCTCGCATTAAATTTTCCAAATTATTTTTATGCTTCTCACCAATATTCTCAGAACTCAATGTACGATAAATTTTATCTAAAAATTATTAGAGAAATGACATTAGAATTTTCAAATAAGGTTGTTATAAAATTTAAGAGGGATTAATACCTAAACGACTGTTACGCTTGTGTAGCATGAATGAAAAAACATCATCTCTAACGGGTTTTAAAATGTTTCCCTTAGATTCACTTTGCACTTCAACTAGTGTATTTTCCATTTGTAGGTAGGCATTACTCCAATCACCTTGTCGTACAAAATTCAAAGTTCGATTAGCAGCTGCTGCTATTTTATTATAGCCAACTTTATCGACAAAGCCCTTAAATAAATGCGAAATAGTTAAAATTAAATATAATTTCTTTTGTTTTTGTTTTTTTACCATATTTAACAAAAAGGGTGCCCAAGCTAATACCGTATCAATCGGTGAAGTGAAAGGATCACCAAGAACCAATGACGATAAATTGCACTTAATCTCATTTCGTTGAATGGCATTGTATAATTCCAAAGCAAATTCTGGTGCCATTTTCCCTCCATAACTTTCAGTGAAAATATGCAACGGAACATTGACAAACTCTCGGTGTTTATGAAAGAATTCCTTTATAAAAGCTACTAAATCAAAGGCAATTTGGGTATTATTCAAGGCCAAATATACAACATCGTCAACATAGGAGAAACCACTTCCCACCGGACTGTCGATGAACAAGACATTCATATCCTTGACCCATGTCCAATTCCGATAATCTCCATTTAGATCAAGAGGACCTAATTCTTTAAAATTTCCTTCACCTGTGGAGGAGGAACCTGGGCCGCCTTGCAACCAAATAGCCAATGGACGTTGTGTATAGTTGGCTACATTCGCTGTGGTATAGTAAAGCCAATAGAACATATGAGCACCCGGACGAACATCTATAAAACCCCAATCTTGTTTACCGGGGCCATAGCCAGTTTTAGCTAAAAAAAATATTTTTGAAATATTAAATTTCGTGAAAGTATATAAAATTAAAAATTAGTATATGTATAATTTATAAAATAAATTTTCTTTAATAAATTTAAAAATCCCAGAACATAATTTAAATTAAAATTATTTAATTGCTTATTTATAAAAATAGTTCGAATTATACACATGTATTTAATTTTAAAATTTTAATTTTCACGAGAATATCTTGTCAAATCCGATAAATGTAAATCAGGAATTCTTTAAAAATAAAATTTTTTTTAAATGAATATTTTTTATTAAAAGTAAGAGTGCATTTACACAAGCAAAGTTTTCTTTGCAAAGTTTTGATTTTATGTAGGAGAGAAGGAGAAAGAATGATAAGCAGTACAGACTTTGATGTACTCGCAAAGTTGCTTTGTTTTTCGTTCGTTGCTTGTACACAGTTGTATATATGTACATATGTGTTTAAGCACCAAATGCAAAACATCCAAAAATTAAGAACGATCACACAGAAGGAAACAAAATTTGTAAAAGAAAACTTTGTGTGTCTGAACACTAAACAAAGTTTAAAAGAAAATTAACAAAACTTTGTCAAAATAAACTTTGCTTGTCTAAATACACTCTAACTTTAAAAAATTACATTTAGAAGAGGAAGTTTAAAAAATATATATTTCAAATTAACGTAAAAAAAGGAAAAGCTAAATTTTTGTATCCCAATAATAAACGACTTAAAGTGCGGTCAGATATTTAACCAGAAAAGCATAACCACTATTTTTAGATAAGCTTTTTCAATCTTTCCTGACACGTACAAATACGAGTGACATTTTATTATACAATAAATGTGGTATCTTGTAGAAGGATAAAGATTTTTTTTGTGTAATGTTAAAAATTTTCTCTAGCTCATCTAGTGCCCTTGCAAAGTAAATTTAAGCACTAATACAGACGGACATCGCTCAATCGACTTCGCTATGCATAGGGACTTAAAGTATATAAAATATAGAAAGATTAACAATAAATATTTTCGACTCCATAAATTATATATATTTTGAGTCCTTATATATAGCGAAGTCGATTGAGCGATGTCCCTCTGTCCGACCGTCCGTGTTTGTGTTAAATCAACTATGCAAAGAAAAATTTTAAATACGTCAATCGTTAAGACATTATTAAAAAATTGGAAAAAAAACATCAAATGAAAAAATTGGCACTCGCCCATATTTTCCGGGTCTCTAGAATTTCCAAAATATTTAAAGTATTAATATGGGTATCATTTTTAAACTTTTGAAAAGATCTTTAGGGAAATACTAAAACTTTTTAAAAATGCTTAACCCATTAAGAGCCAAGGGCATTTTTATTTATCTATATTTTAATTCTCTGTCACCTTTTTATTTGTTTTTTTTTTTTTTTTTTGTTATTGGAGTTACTTCACTGAACTAGATTTAGATAAATCGTAGAAGGTATATAAGATTTGGCATAGTCGAATGTAGAACTCTTACTTGTTCTTTATTCAAGTCTTTATAATTTTTTTGAAACGTATCATTATTTCAAATTAAATTTTAAGTACCGCATTCATAAATAATTAAAATAGATTTTTATTTAGGACAAATTTGTATGAAAAATTTGTCATAAAACACATATCAAATTTACTTTATTTTTTATGAATATGGCAGTAATTGGTTAAATTATAAAATGTTGGATGTTTCCAAAAATCCTTCGCAGATATAAAAACAATTGTAAGCTATATTTTATTTATTAAACAAGATTTATTTCCTTTTTGTTTTAAATATAAATTATGCGAACCAACTTTTCTTTCGAAATAGAACGGCAGGCAACATAATTTATTTTTTAATATATCTTAAAGCAAAATTCAAAGACAAACTTACCGCATACAATCTTAGTAACTGCTACAAGTTCCAAAAACCGTAAAATTGTACCACTTTTCATTTTGTTAATTTTTTAATTAAGATAATATTATCGATAGCGCTTTTATTTATTATATATTTTTGTTTGTTTTAGTACAATTTTTACTTTGCCCGTATTTTCAAGGCTATTGTTGGTAAAGCCCTTATTGCTGGCAGTCTTCTACTTATAAAACCGAATTCTTAACGCTTTTTATAACATTCAGAGTGATTGTATTCTTTCTTAACGCACAAATGCAAAATTTCAAAGAAAAAACTTTGATAGTTAAGATTAACAGTTTATAATATAATGATAACGATACCTTTCTTAGAAAACTAATAGAAGGAACTGTCTGCAAGGTAAGTCAAATGTTTATATTAAATTCTGTTAGTGTGAGCCTACTTTTACATAGAAAGTCATACACATTTAATTTTAAAAAATACATACTCTAATTATTTTTATGAATCCTTGTCACCTACCTAAAACAATAAATTATAATTGTAATACAGAAACAGCATGTAACTAAATTGCGATATAGAGAGATAGTAATTGATATCTTTACCTAACCTATTTTCAAGAAGTCTTTGTCCGTTCTTATACCCTTCACCACAAAAAGTGGAAAAAGGATATAAATAATTATAACATTTCGTTTGTAATTTCTACAATATCCATTTCGGTCCTATAAAGCAATATATATATACATATATATATATATATATATATATATATATATTGAGTTCTCATGCATAGCGAAGTCAATTTAGCGATGTCCGTCTGTCCGTCCGTATTAGTCCTGAAGTCAACTTTGCCGAGGCACTAGATTAGCTAGAAAAAATTTTAATACGTCACTCGAATATACATAAAGTCGAAAGTGGAAACATGCAAGATCGGTCCATGTTCTTCGATGCAGAGGGCAAGACACCAGGCCTACCTCTAATTTTTCTATATTATTTGGAAAAATAAAGTAACTCCAAATAAAAAAACAATTATGTGGGGAGACAGAGATTTAGAAAATAAGAAATAATCAAGTAAAAAAAATTAGCGCTACCTGAAAAACACACCCTCTTCTTTTTTTCTCTCCTAACGTACCGTTCAAAGCGCATTGATACCAGAACAAAGAAAACTTTGCCACTTAATAGAATACCCGCAAAAATAATAGCTTGCATTAATATTTTACGTTATTTTATTTATTTTAAAAATTGTATTCTAAATACAAAAATTCTTTTAAGAAAAATAAGCTTTTCATGAACTACAAAGAGTGTGCTATTGCAGTAGTTTGCATTATAGATATTTTTTATAGATAAAGGCATGGGACTTATTTGCAAGCCCCGATTTAAAAAAAAAAATTGTACCTCAGGAACTGAAAAAAGTATCCAATTACCCAAAATTATTTTAATAAAATAACGTATACCTGGTGTCCAAATGAAAGGTTCTTTTCGTACATTAATTGATTTTTTCTGTCTAAACTTCTTTGAGCGTATGATTGAAGATTTTCACCCTAAAGTTCAATTGTAGCCAGTTACATATTTTCGTCGCAGCTGCCAGATTTCCAGCGATTGCAATTTACAGATACAGAGCGGGACAAAGATATTCACACAGTAACTTATTTTGTTTTCAACCTTCAATATTATTGAAATAAATAGATGTAATAATCTGGTTTTCTACAAAATTATTTATTCACTTGTTAGTTAACTAAGTATAAATACTAGGACTAAATTCAACAAAAAGTGTAAATAAAAAACATAAGTATTTCATACTAAGGCACTAATAGAGGCGGACAAAAGTATTCACACATTATATGAAGCTTGCATAAATATTCAAATTGAAATTAATTTAATACTTTGTAGAGTATCCTTTATTTATGATAACTTCTTTTAAACGTTTTGGCATGGAATGCACAAGTTTTTTCGTGACGTCGCTACCAATATTACTCCATTCTTCCATTAGGATATCCTTAATTTGGCTTTTGCTCGTTATGTTGCGCTTTTCTACCCGTCTGCCCAATTCATCCCAAAGATGCTCAATAGGATTCATGTCCGGAGATTGCGGTGGAGTGGCTAGGATATGGGGAACATTATAAGCAATCCACATACGAACATCAAACGCAGTATGTTTCGGATCATTGTCCTGTTGCAAATAGAAATTTTCCCTTATGCCAAGCTTTTCGGCGCTTTGCAGCAAATTTTCTTTTAATATATTTAAATAAACGTTCTTGTCCATTGTACCGTCGATAAAAACTAGGTTTCCGATCCCATTTGCAGACATACAACCCCACACCATAACCCCTCCACCGCCGTATTTTACAGTAGAAACAAGGTTGTTTTTTTCCAATTCGGTATTCGGCTTCCTCCAAACTCGTGTTCTTTCGTCGGATTGAAAAATGTTAAATTTGCTTTCGTCAGAAAACACCACGCTATCCCAGAAGCTTTCATTTTTGTTTTCGTACTCCTTCGCGAAGTTTAAACGTTTTCTTTTATTCACTGTACTAATCGCTGGTTTTTTTCTGGCGACTCTAGAGCTGTAACCGGCACGGTGCAGGGTTCGTCGCACAGTTTTTGAATGAATTTGTTTTCCTGTTTCTTCTAAACATTCCGCAGCCAATTCAGTTGATGTAAGTTTAGGATTTTTTTTAATTTTTCTAACCATTTTCATTTCTTCTCTTGCTGTAAGCTTTCGTGGCCGGCCAATACGATGCATATTCTTGAAGTTAGAAGATTCCTTAAACCTTTTTACTATGCTAGCTACAGTAAATCGGCTTCTTTTTACTATTTGGCCGATTTCTGCATACGATTTGTTATCCCTATGTAGCTCTAATATAATTTTCCTTTCAGATTCTGTTGTTTCCTTTTGCTTACGGGCCATTGTAGACAAAAAATTCTTAAATAAAAACCAACAAGCAAATATTTTGACAGCAAATATTTTGTAACGGCACTTTTAAATATTCCATTGCAAAAAGTATTGCCAGCACAAAAAAAATTTGCTATGTTAGTAGATTATACACCAAGATATGCAACTGTGTTAATACTTTTGTCCACCTAAAAAAAAACACTTTAAATTAAAAATTAATTTATTTTTTTAAATTAACATGGTAAGCAACCCCTTTTTTCTACGCATAAATAGGGAAGAAATAAACAAATAAGTTTGTTGAAAACTATACCATTTTACTGCTTTATTAAAAAAATATAGAAGATCAAAAAGAAAGTTGACTGCTGTGTGAATATTTTTGTCCCGTTCTGTATCTGTGTTGCCATGTAAAACCGCTAAAGTAATTTGCTTTAAGTTTGAACAACGTTGAGAAATCTTTGAAACTCTTATCTAAAGGGAATACAGATTTGTCGTTGAAGTTGCCGAACGTGTAAAACTACCTCCAATATTTCGTCAGCTTTGTCAACGAACGAAATTCCCACGAATAAAGATTGGAAGTCAATCAAAACAGTGACAATTTTGTGCGGATTTTACTGTAGTGGCATGTATAAACGCAACTTGTATAGCTTGTAAAATAGAAACAGCGTATTTTAACTAAATCGAAATATTTGGCATAGTAACAAAAATCAAAATCTGTTTGAAATTATGATTAACATTAAAAAACGTAATCTACATTTCTACTCAGGTAATTTTCCCTTTCTATATCAGCAACAGACACCTTCAAAACAGGTCACTTGTTTAATATTTTTTTAAACAATCTATTATTAATTTATGACCATAATAAATTTATACTTTAATCGTTCAACATGTTTTATAACAGTCTAGTAGAATTGATTTTTTCAACAGCAAATAAAATTTTCACTAAAGTAAACAAACTTTTATGAGTACAAATAAACAAGCAGTGTCGTCATCTATGGCGATTTGTTACCAAGAGTGGCGATGAAAATTTTTTTTTGGTAATAAAAACTTTAGATTTGTGATTCGAAAAACACCTGCCGATATTTAGTATTTTTCTATTTTTCAAACTGTGAAATTTTTGGATGAACGAACCACTGGTGTAGGCTTTCCCATAAACAAAAAAAAGATACAAATGGGAAAGGAGCTAAAAGAAAATAGGCAGTGCGACAACAAAATATATATACTATCCGATTTTTATACATCAAATAAACAATTTAAATTTGGATTGTCAATCTAATTGTACATATGCGGTAAGTATTCATAAAAACTTTAAGCCTCACTTGAAAGAAAAATTTTAACGCTCAAAATTTTAGTTAATCCAAAAAAAGCGATAAAATTATAAATAAAATTAAAAGAGAAAAAACGTTTACCTGCTTTATTGGCTTTCAAAAATCATGGCCATTTTTCACTTTATAACCCAAACTAGATCTTGTGCAATTTAAAAAGTTTTCAAAAGACTTGTGAACCCTAATAGCGTATTTTGTGTTTTTGAGGCACAGTGGGAACACTTACTTTTATATATTAGATACAATATTTTCCAGTGCCTTCGCAAGGTTGATTTTAAAACTAACACGGACGGACAGACCAACATCGCTCAATCAAAATCGCTGAAAAGAAGTTTAGTTATACCCTTTTCCACAAAAGTTACAAGTTTAAAAAACTTTCAAACGCTTTCAATATAAAAGCACGAAAGACATTATTGTACGATGGCTCAGATATGATGGAAAGACATTGTTGTATGAACTCAGAAGATATATCGTCGATCACAGGTTGATTACTCTTAACTCGCAAATAAATTGAATCGGGTAGTGCATAATTTTATTTATTTTTTTAAGAAAAATAATTTCAATTGCTTTGTTTTCTTCAGATCATCCCACAACCTGTGACCGACGATATACTTTAAGGATCGGAAATGGATATTGGAGAAATTACAAACGAAATGACAAACTTAGGTATACACTTTTTTCCATTTTATGCGGTGAAGGGTTTAAAAATCTATACAGCAATAAAGTTGCTTTGCTTACGAAAGAATAAAAGGGTCAAAAGTACTACTATTTCTCAGCACAAAGTAAAATCAAATTTAAGTTTGTGTGCCTGCAAATACAAAGAACGTTCTTACACAGAATTGTTACTTGATAAACTCAGTCACTGTGGTGACCGTTGATTTTTCAATCACAGTAATTTAATCACGTTTTTTTGATCAACTATTTGACTAGTCTGGCCGCACCTTTAATCAAAAATTATTCTTCAAAGCTCATGCCGCCAGATAATGAAAACTTTCGATTAAATTCTAACAGAAAAGTTCTTCAGTTGTTGACAATATGTATTTAATAATTTCTTATATGCCAGTTCAATTAGTATAGAGAAATAAAAAGTTTGAAATATCTTGGCAAGTACGTACATACATATTTAAATTAATTTAGAAAAGCTTTTTGAAATGCTACTCTAAAATAAAATAATATTTTCTAATAATCACTTGATAATCGTTTAAATTCGTTCAGCAAGGCTGACTGACAACAGATGGCGTAAGTATCTAACACAGGTAAAAAAAAATAAAGAATTTATAAAAGAAAAATTTAGGTGCACACTTGTCATGCCTTATCAGCTCAAGATGAGCTTTGCCGTACTTTAACCAGAGACATAGTAGATTTTCACATAATTTGGGACTTCAAAGCATCCTTTTGAGTGAGTATATGATAGAAAAACATCTAGAATGGCTTTTTATGTATGTCAGTTTCTTGCTTTTTCCAATTTCAGAAAATCGTCAATAAGATCTTGTAGCGCACGGGATATTCTAACCCTTCACTTACTTCTAAGGGGAGTTAAATTGGTATTTATTTATTATTTGATCAGTTGACCTCTTGTCTAAATTAGAACCTTGGATGTTTAATCTGGGATAAAAATAGTCATCATACAGTTCGAATCCTAAGCAAGCGCTGCGTATTTGAAAACATTACTAAAACCTTTGGGGAAAAACTTGCTTAGATCCCAAGCTGCCAAAATTTCTGTGTTCTACAGCTAATACAAAAACCGCCCTCTTTCTTGTTCTACTAAAACTACCCTTAAGAGGTATTGGTTGCCCAAAATACATGCAGAAAGCTAAAAAATTTTGAAGTTGAAAAAGAATGGTAAAAACTAGAATCGAGCAGAAGGTAATGCACTTTCTAGTTCGCTTCAACCTTCCTCATCATTCTTCGTTTCTATATATAGAATATAAATAAAAAACTTGGCAGAAGCTTTTGTATGTGATTTTTTGTTATTTGATTTTTTTGTTTTTAGTAAGTGGACAACACTTTGTAGACGGATGAGATTAAAATCGTTTTGAACTGTGAAATAGTTTGACGTTTATTTGTTAAGGAATCTCCCACTGCAGCAAATGACCCAAGAGTCGATATATTCAAGAATGTGGTGCTTCTTTACATTGAAGACGAAATCAACGACGCAAAAAATACGGGCAAAAAAACGGCTCATCAGGGATTTTTAGACTATAATAATAACATCAGAAAAAAAACCAGTGACAGTCGCCAGCTGTTTACTACTAAACTGTGATAGTGAATTTAGTCGCACTTAACGGATAAACAGGTTTCACTCGGTCACAATTAAGTAATGGAACTTTATGCATATAATAAAATTAAAGTTATTGGCCCATTATTATAGAAAAAAACTAAAGTCGGTTTCTTTTAGAAAGTACTTTAATTTTAAAACTTGCTGTTAACTCTTTTTATACTACAGTTAAAAATAAAAAATATTTTAAGTTAAACTGGCTTTGACTGGGTGATGCATCAAATAGAAAAAATGTCTGCCATAATTTGTGACAAAATACAGATAAAGAGATTATCCATCTCTGATCAGCTGATATTATTTTTTGTTAACAATAAAAAAATATATGAAAAAGTAAATTTGTTACTTTGAAAAATACAAGAGTTATTAAATTTGTATACATTGTTATAAAAATTGTAAAATAAATTTATTTCAACACAATTTCTAAAAGAAACCGGCTTCGGTATGTTTCTATGATTATAGGCCATTACCTTTCATACATTAGAACCCACAGAATATGTAACTTGGCTAAACATTTGCCGAGAAAATCTATGGTGTCTGTCTCTCAGGATCTTAATATATCTTATTTTACTTTTCTTAGCTAGTGGCTCATAAGGGGTCGGAAATGCATATTGAAGAAATTAAAAACGGAATGACAAACTTAGGTATACCCTGTTTCCACCTTTTGTAATGAAGGGTTTTGCAAACAACTTTAAACCTTATGGAAGGGAAAGCGCTCTTCAGAATGACGGCATCACTTTGATAAATTGTACCCGTTTGTCCATTAACGCTACAGCTCTTATTCTATTTGTTGCTGAAGGACATTGTAATTTCGTATTTATTGAAATGGTTCTTGTGTTTGCTCAGAAAAAAAAGTCTGAACTTTGCTTAAACATTTGTAGTCTTTAAAAAAAATTAAGTTTAAACTTGCATTCAGTTTTTAAAGATTTGGCTAGGAAATGAATAGTAAAATAGTCTGCACACGTTTGAAAAATAGTTAACGGAGAATATTAATGGATATATAACTGCTACCATAATTGTAAAAATATACTTAACCATATCTTATTATTTTAGTTTAAGTTATTAATTAAAGAAACATTTTTACTTTTGTGTATTTTAATTTCAGATTATTTATTCTCGATTATATTTAATTAAAATTAGTTAATCTTCTAAGGATGTAACTCATGGCATTTGGATTATCGGCAGGTACCATGTGGCCAGCACGATTTATACAGAACATACTAAAGTTACCAGCAGACTTTTCGTACCCCTTTAAAATTCCATTAACACTAAAACTCAAACGAGGAGCCGTAATATATGAATCTCGATGTTTCCATTGCAATTAATCTATCCATTTACTAGTACCAGGAGTAGCGCAGATTAAATCCAATTGCCCAGAGATAACTCCAACCTTCAAAACAGTTTCATTTAAAAGTTTGTTTACTAAATAAAAATAAAAAAGCCATTAATAAATTAAAAATTAAATAAGAAATTGTAAAGTACCCATATGAGTAACAGGTTTCATTACATCGTTCATTAGATATGTGAGCGTATTGTCACTTTGAGAACCCCACCTTATATTAGAAGGTATACCCGAGGCCGATCTCACACGACCACGCGTTAAGTGCTCCAACTTTAGATTACGGTTCCCATTATTGAAATTCTTCCAACTACAGTACATCTTGTCTAAATATTTTAATGAATAACTCATTAGAAGTGTAAAGTCAATGATGATTTCCAATTTATATTCAACATACCTTGATAATTATTACTTCTTAGGAGCATGAATCTATAGTCGTAAGCTTTGGTGGGTTTAAGAATATTGTAAAAATCAACAACTCTTGATTTAAATTGCACTTTCCTTTGTGTTACAGTCATTTGCAAGGTGGCTTGACACCATTCAGGATTTCTTACGAATTCTGAAGTTTAAAAAGCCTCTTCTTCTATATTGTTATAGCCATTTAGGTTGACAAGTCCCTTAAAGTTGTTCAAAACAATTGCCATAAGTGTTTTATATATTTAATTTGAACAGGGAAACACTGTATCAGTTGGTGAAAACAAGGGACTGCCAAGAATCACCGAAGTCAAATTGCACTTAATCTTGTTTTGCTGAATCGCATTGTATAATTTTAAAGCAAATTCTGACGCCATTTTACCACCATAACTTTCACCGACAATATGCAATGGAACATTTATAAACTCTCGGTATCTTTTGAAGAATTCCTGCATGAAAAAAACTAAATCCATGGCAATTTCGTTATTGTTAGAGGTTAAAAGCTTCATATCGTCGACATAGGAGAAACCACTCCCTACTGGACTGTCAATGAACAAAACATTCATATCCTTGACCCAAGTCCAATTCCGATAATTTCCATTAAGATCAAAAGGACTTAATTTTTCAAAATTTCCTTCACCTGTGGAGGAGGAACCTGCGCCGCCTTGCAATTAAATAACCAATGGGCTTTGTGTATAGTATAGCCAATAGAACATATGAGCACCCGGACGAATATCTTTAAAACCCCAATCTTGTTTACCAGGGCCATAACAAGTTTTTGCTAAAAAATATAATAAAAGGAAATAAAATTAAATGAATTTATACTCAGAAAAAAAGAGGGAGTAAAAGGTTCAAGTTTAATTATTTATTAATTTTAAAAACTAACATTTTGAATATGTTTCTATCTAAAAATTATTTTAAAGAACGCCACGTATTAACTTTAAAAGTTTTTTTTTATTAGGTACCACTTTAGAAAAGCAGCTTACTTTTTTTTAAATGCTTTTAACAATCCGTAAAGAAAAGATTTTTTTAACTGTTGAAAGAAGTTTCAAGCGCATTTATTTACGGTCATATCTTTTTATATCGTTACATAAAACCTCTTATAAATATCTTAAATTATAAATTAAAGGGTTTTACATAAGTTAATGTAATCTGATTTATATGGCAAAACTGTTAAGTAGATTTAGACAACCAGGTAATATTTACTAAGAAATCATATTTCTAAATTCACTACAACAGTGAGTAAAAATTTAGAAATCAAAGGGTTGATGAATTTATTCGCTGTTATTTTTTGTATATTACCAAACCGTTGAACAAGCGAAAAGGGTGTAACATTAGATAATGTAGTTTGATGTATGCGGCCTTGAACCGTTATAGACATACAGATGAAGACTGTTTTAAAGTCGTCTTTTTTGCAAGATTCTTTTTATCACACAGTTCATCTTAAATGTTTTGCGTTGTTAATGGTAAAACGCTGTTAAGGCAAAGGAAAATTATTACTTCAGCACTACCCGATTTTATTCATAATGACATATAAAGTGCTCGTCAGGATATGCAAAAATCGCCAAATACATTATGTCACCAAAAAAAAAAAAAAAAAAAAAACACCACGTAGCGACGCGTCGCCAAATCAAATATTAGGTCACCAAATAAGTTTTGAAATCGCCACGGTTGGCAAGAAATCACCATTTCTAAAATCCCTGGTAATCTCTTGAGCTCTCTTGCTGATCTTTTAATTATTCAGCGTACAAGATCTTTATACATTTGCAAAAGGAGGTGTTGTAAACTGGCCTCCGAAATCGTTCGATTTGAATTCGTTACTTTTACTTGCAAGTGAATGAATATGGCACAAAATATAGCGGCCCTTAAAACCAACATAACCCATGCAATCTGACTAATTGAACCTGATCTATATGCCAGAGCTATGAAAATTTTGACATTTCACATGTGTATTAAACAAGAATCCACTGATGTCATTATAAGATATATTATTATTACACAAATAATGGCAACATTAGACCTTTCAGGGAAGGAAAAAACTGCCCATTAGTCTATGGGATACTAATTAAATTTCCAATAATTAACAATGAGCATCAAAGAAAGGAACAACAACAATGAAAGATTCATCGAAATCTGGAGTAAAGAATATAATAATTCTTATCGAGTAGGCGCTATGATGGAATTCTTTAGGACGTCTGTAAAAGTAAGGAGCAAGGTCGAAAAATAAAACAGAGGTGTCGGCTGCGTCAGGCAAGGCGAATACAAATGAAGGCGAACCTACAAAGTAAAACAGTGAAAAGTAAATAAAATTGGCGTGTCTGTTATATAATCATCCCTTCGCTTTAAAGGTGAAAAAAATCAATAATACGATATTTTAAACTAGTTTCAAAATATAAATATCTGAAATGTTTCCAATTAAAGAATCAAGGCATTTGAAGATTTATTTTTCAAAAATTTCTAGAAATTTTGTTTAAGCCAATGACACACTACAAGACTAACCCAAATCTGTGCGTAAGGCGCAAAGTTACTAGCGCATATCCATTACGCTGAAACCTCTGATTATTAATTCGTCTCAATTTTGCTTTTTTCTATGCTTGTGCTTGCAGAAAACAGTCATTTCTTGGTCGATTTTGAATTTTTTTTCTTATTTGTAAGGTTGTTCAAACAGGTTGGTCCTGTTTTAAAATCAATTTATAAATTCAACAACTAAAGGAAGTCCTTATACAACATACATGTTTTTTATGTGTATTATGAACAATAAAAGGCAACACTTCAAAATTTAAAAAACTGAGTATCACTATTAAATTTTAATATCAAAATATAGGCCCTTTATAAACAAACGCTTGAAAATTGAAAAGAATTTCGTTTGGTATGACCGTTATAATAACAAGTATAAATATATAAAATTTAAAATCAAAGAGCGCCCCAATTTCACTTATATGGCCCTATCTTTTGAACCTTTATATAAAAACACCTGAAAGGTTAATATAATGTCACTACTTTGTGTTGTATATTAAGAAATGTAAATATCTAAAATTATAAATTAAAGGGTGCGTAATAGTAGCTTCGGCTTCTATTCTTGGTGTAATTTGATAATTTGATATATCAAAGTGTTGAACAGTTTTAGACCGACGGTTAAAATTTACAAGGAGCTGTAGTGCTAAGTCCGCTAGAACAAGTATAAAATTTAGATACGGAAATGAAAGTGAATATTATTGGATGTATGCGGCCATACCTTTGAATGGATTAAATTTCTTTTGAAGTCGGTGTTTTTGCAAGGATTATATTTTATAAGACTTACCATAAAGAACTATGAAAGGTATATAACCTCTAGAGTACCCTGAAAAATTAATTTTCAACAACAAAAAAAGCAAACAAGCAGCCAACTTTACTTTCAAAATCAGCTCTTAGGTTTGCTAATTTAGGTTTTGCTCTTGGTTGTAGGATTTGCCAATAATGCGTGTGCTTTCAGACGGTAGGGTAGTGTGTTTAATATATCTGGATATATTAGTTCTAAAGTTTATTAGGACACCCTTTAGTTTATAAATTTGAATGTTAGCACTTGTCACATAATTCGACAGCCTGTCAAATTTTCAAGCGTTTGTCCATAACGGTTCGGAAGATAGAAGTATATTAGTCAATTTACGGCACCTATGGGGCAATCTCTAATTTTTATTACATTGTATTATTTTTGTATTAAATTTTAGAGACGTGCGCTTCACGGATCATATTAAATTTAAAAAACATGTATGTTGTATTGGGACACACTTTAATTTTTTTAATTATGAACTGTTTAAAAAACGGGACTAATCTGTTAGCCTAATCTGTCAGATTACAAAAAGTTTTCAAAATCAGTTTAAAAAAATTACTGAGTTATACAGCCACAAACATAAGAAAGCAACATTCAGTTGAATTGATAACCTCCTTTTTGTAGTCGGTTGAAAAAATTTTCAGTTAAAAATTAATTATAAAGTAAAAATTTTTAATACAAAATATTTTCACGGTTTGATTTGTTTTTTTTTTTTGTATTTATTTATTTATTTTTTTTTTTTTTTTGCAAAAGTTCGTGTACTTCATTCGTAATCAAATTAAAAAGTTTATCCCTAGTGGGATGAATTGCAAATAAGCAAGTAATAATTGCAAAAATTCTAAATTTCCTCTCATAATTGTTTGAGACTACAGGAAAGTGTGCAGGTAATGTAAAGATGTCTCTAAAGTTTACCAAGTTGATTGTTGACAATGTACTTTCTTCTTCTAGTCAAAAAATATTTTTAATAAAAATTAATTTGCTTTTCAATAAATTGGGGTGCATTTTTACTGGCTGAGAGATGGAAATAGAATTAACATTCAGTTTTTGTCTTATTGTCGAACCAAGAGTTAGAATAGAAATAAACATTTTTTAATTTACATTAAATGCTGTGCAATTTTATAAACTTGTACAAATTACAGACACACTATGGCAATCGTACAATAATAAAATCTGTAAATCCTATTTATTTCAATTTCTTTTGAAAAATAACATGCTTTCATTTTGTTTCTATTTTTAGTTTCATCTTTCAATTTTTCTTTTCTTTTTAACAACAACAGACATTAAACCCGCTAATTTGAAAAAGCAAATAGTATAAATTAAATTCTAGGCAAATGTTTCGTGGTAAATGATATTAAACTTACTCAGGTTTGTTTAATGCTGTGGCATAAATTCTTGCATTTCCGAAAGCAACACCGCAATATTCTGAGAATCTTTTGTAATGCTACATTATTCCTCTTGATTTATGTCTAGTATTATTTGTTTGCACAATAGTATTTGGAGAGACCAGCTCGATTTTCTATAATAAAAACAAAGTTTAAATTATTATTTTAAAGTTTATTTCATGACCATCAAAATAAAAGTAAAGAGCTTTGTTGCCTAAAAGTGTGCTACATGGAAAATGTCTTATTGTGTGAACGTCTAACTCATAAGAATTACTGAAAATTCTAATAATTTGGAAGGTTTGGATGATGCTAGTAGTATTTTAAAATCAACACTAGAATTATGTAGGGTGTTTTGTTTTTATTTGAGCCCGTTAGAATTTTAAATTATAAAAAATTGGATAACAGAAAAAAGTAGATTTTCATTTTTTATTTATTTTTTATCTCAAAAATCAATAAATGGCCTCCAAGGCGTTAATTGTTGTAGGCCTATCAATGAACACGTGATCCAACTTAAAGTCTAATGTCAAAACAGACAGAGTGGTATTTTGGAATTCACACGGAAAAAAATTTGTGGAGAAGAAATTATCCACCGAAGTGCAAACAACAATTATTAATTCATGCTGCACAACATTTTCGTAAAATCGGCTAAAAATCGTTGTTTTAATTAATCTGAGCTTTTTGGCAAAAGATGTTCGAAAGTGTATTCAAAAAAGTCATTAAAATTTTGAAAAACTAGAAGTAAAAGATACAGAAAATAGAAGATATTGCCTCGTGTTAGGTAATTAAACTGAAAATTGTTGGCAAGCAAGTTATAGAAATTTATGTAATAACTTTTGCAGTAGATAAAACATGTCGTATCAAACTATGAATAGTTTCTTTGTCAAGTTTCTTTGCTGACATATTTTTTCAACTGTTGAATTAGTTTCTGGGTTGTTTATATTTTCTTGCTCCATCATTTTTAGGTAAAAGCTTTCCGTAATCAATTAAAAAAAAAATCATTTTTTCACTTCTGTTGGAGAGTTCTGGGTGAAACCTCAAGTAATGCCTTGATATGTTTTCATAAACTTCACCATTGCTTCTATTTGCAACTTATTTTTGTATTTCTATCTTTTATTCTATTAACAGAATTTTCATTTTTATAAAAAATAAATCAATTAAAAATATAATTATAAGTTTTCCCATATGTTTGTTTTTTCCGGAGATTTTTCGTAACAAAATTTTAATCAAAGTAAGATGGCGAAAAATATTTACATTGCGGAATGAATAATACAGCATAGCAGGATTAACAACGCAACAAGGGAATCATACCGTAGCAATGGTAAAAAAAATAAAAAAATTTTGAGCCCTCAACTTCGAAATGAAATGAAAAATTTAACCTACAATTTTGAGACTTATCCTCACAAATGTTATGTTTTGACCTGTTTCAAACAGTATATTAGAGTCTTATAGCCAAAAAAGGAATTTTTTTTTAAATTTCCTTTTTTGGCTTTGGTTCATTTTTAATTTAACTTTTATTATTTTAATATACGCAACTCAAGGCGATGGATGTGAAGAATGCTGATGATGGATTTGGCGGTCCTGCAAATGCGCCATTACATTCTGCCAGCATCTAATTTTTCTTGCTTTCTTTTGAAAAACGTCCGCGTACATTTGAAAAATAATTTTTCTTAATAAAGGTTAAATTAAAACATGAACCAAAGCCGAAAAAGGAAATTTTTATTGTTTTATGAAGATCACTGGTCACTGATCACTGGCTAGGAAAAGTTAAAAAAATAATTGAAAAATATTTTCTTAGAATCCCAGCCAAAAAAAAAAACATTCATGGGTTTGGGTTTACAATAACAAGGAAACCAGTAAATATTCGATGTGTAGGATAAGTTTTTTCATTAATTGTTGTTGTTTTCTAAAATTTTTTTCCATGAACTTTCATGTGTTCAAAAGTTATAACTTAACTTAAATAAACAATTTTTTTAACTACATCATTTTTTTTTTTTTGCTGGGAAAACTCATTTTCTCTTCCTTTTCACCAGTTGGTTAGCTAACTCGTTTAATTTCCGTTTCGTATCCCTTCAAAATTTTTCTATAATTATTTTTTTGGCATTTTTTTATTTTTTTGCAGAATGTATTGTAAAATCACAACAAATTATTTGAATTGTTATTCATTCATTATTATCATAAAGGCATCAGGTTTTCTTCTACTAGCCTCTGTCCATCTTTTTTGAAAAATTTTTTATATAGTAAAACTCGTGCATCCACCACTGCAAGATGTCTTAGGGTGCGTACAGAGTGGGCGCTGAAGCCGAGCGGTGTCGAGCCGAGCTTATTGACGCTTATTTTCATGCGAGAAGACAATTTGTATATAACACAGTGAATGCGAGAATCAGCGCTGAAATTCTCTTTATTCCATGTGTTTTGCTTTTATCTCCTTTAGTATTGTTTTTCATTTGTGTTTATAAAATAGCTCTACACAGAAATGGATTCTTCTGATGAAGAGTATTTTGCTTCTCCTAGTGTGATTAAGGCAATTTTTAACAAAAAAGAATTTGGAAAACATCCAGTTACACTAAAAAGGAATGAATTTGCTGAATTTCATCATTTATATAATGATATAAGAAAATATCCGGAAAAATTTCAACAATATACCCGGGAAAAAATTTCACTTATTATTTGATCGATATCCATTTTTTATTTTTAAACCATTAAAAAATACGACTGCACGCTAAAAAAAGTAAACATAAACAATGCAAAAAAGCGCACAAAACGCTTTCAAACTGTTTTCTCGCACTCATCGGCTTTGCTCTCTGCTTTTGTCGGCGTTCACTGTGTTATACACAAGCTTATTTGTATTGACTTGTGTGTAATCAGTTTTATCGCGTACAGAGTGGGCGCTGAAGCCGAGCCGAGATTGTCAGTGCGATAAAAGATTGTCAGTGCGATAAAACTGATTACACACAAGTCAATACAAATAAGCTTGTGTATAACACAGTGAACGCCGACAAAAGCAGAGAGCAAAGCCGATGAGTGCGAGAAAACAGTTTGAAAGCGTTTTGTGCGCTTTTTTGCATTGTTTATGTTTAATTTTTTTAGCGTGCAGTCGTATTTTTTAATGGTTTAAAAATAAAAAAATGGATATCGATCAAATAATAAGTGAAATTTTTTCCCGGGTATATTGTTGAAATTTTTCCGGATATTTTCTTATATCATTATATAAATGATGAAATTCAGCAAATTCATTCCTTTTTAGTGTAACTGGATGTTTTCCAAATTCTTTTTTGTTAAAAATTGCCTTAATCACACTAGGAGAAGCAAAATACTCTTCATCAGAAGAATCCATTTCTGTGTAGAGCTATTTTATAAACACAAATGAAAAACAATACTAAAGGAGATAAAAGCAAAACACATGGAATAAAGAGAATTTCAGCGCTGATTCTCGCATTCACTGTGTTAAATACAAATTGTCTTCTCGCATGAAAATAAGCGTCAATAAGCTCGGCTCGACACCGCTCGGCTTCAGCGCCCACTCTGTACGCACCCTTAGATAAGCGTATAGCTTATCTTGAAACTTTTCCAACATCTTTAGGTGAAATCATGCAATTTCTCTTTGTTTAATAAATATCTACCATTTTACCTTGTTTTTTAATAAGAACTTAGTTGTTTGTTTTTTTATTTTTTTATTTATTTTACCAGAATAAATGTTTGTCCTTGATAAAATTTTATATTTAGTGTATAGAAATATATAATAAAGAAAGGAATACTAAATAATACTTTAATACTATTGTTTTAATAAAATAGCAAAAAATTCATTTCAAAAACTTTTATAATTTTCTCAAACAAATATATAAATGTCATCCACAACACTTGTCTTCTGGTAACATTAAATAAAATAAACTAAAAAAAAACAATATGTACGATTAAAAATGTAAATTAATGGTGAGCGAAAAAAGTTTTCGAATGATCAAACAATCAACAACTTCAGAACTATTATATAGTTCAGAGATTTTACAGTGAGCTTTACCATACAATATTACTTTTGCTTTTAACTGTAGAGCAGTAACAGAATTTTAATATTAAAAACTTATTTTCACCGAGAAGAGTGCAGATTAGAATTGTTACAAGAAAAATTGCAGAGTGTGGTGTGGATACTTATTCTACTTTTTTGTAGAGGAACTTTTCTAGACATTTAATTTTTTTTTAAGATATTTTCATTATAAACACAAGTATTTGCATATACTTATGCATAAATTTTTGCTTTTTCTTTTATTGCTTTTTACTTAATTGCTTCAAAGAAATCTTATCAGAATAAGTACATAGACTACATATGTTTGAATGTTAAAATATTTAATTTGAAAAGGAAATTAGCTTTTGCGGACATACAGTTGTCATACATTCTTTTCAGTTTAATTTTCATTGAAATCAAACAAATTTTATTTTTATTTATTTACTAAATTAAATTCTTGCAGATTTTTGTTGGTCGATTTGGCGAGAAACTCCAATTGGCAATAAAAAATTAAAAGGAAATATTATTAAAATAAAAGGAAGATACTTTTTATTTTAACTATGTTTCTGAAATAAATATTATATATTACTAACAAAAATTACATTGGCTGTAAAAATTGGGGTTCTTCATCGTAATTTAAAAAAATATAAAGCCAAAGCAATTAGAAAATTAGATCAATTACAAAGAAATTCTAAATTCCAAAAACCATAAAAACACCCTTTTCCCTAACTTCCATTATCTATCTGCTAAACTAACGCACTCCTGTCGCCATATGCAAGGTTGACTGCATACATATTCTTTCAATATTAATTACCTGTGCAAATTAAAAATATTTGCTTTTTCTTTTTTTATTGCATTTTTCAAACTGAAAAAGTAAAGGAATTTTGGAAGAAAAAAAAAACGTTCTACTCTATTAAAATTTTGAATAAATCCAAAACGATAAAATATACCAGAAAAAAATATGTACAAATAATTAAAACGTAATTTTGTTACGCATCTTTTGGTGTTTTGTTTACTAAGGCCGGATAAGTTATTCTCGAGTCTGCGCACTTGACTAAATTTAAGAGAAAATATTATCAGGGCCGTCGAAAAAACACCCTACGTGATGGAGAAAAACCGAGAACGGATTTAAGTTCAGCAAAAAACATTTATTGTAGAGTTCTGTAAACAGTGTTAAGAATTTTCTATCTACAACAATAAATTACGCTGAAAGCTGTTATAGTACCATTATATCGGTAAAATTGGGTGCTTTCATGTTTCTAGTTTCTCTACGAAATGATATATTTTACGAAATCAAAAGTATTTTATATTTAAACCAAGGTTCTAAGAGGTCTTTTCACGAAATTGTATTTAAAACCATCCAGCAGTTTTTACGTGATGGGAAAACAGACGGACATACAAAAATTCCAAAAGTAGATGTTTTGTATTTTATATTTTCTACTACTTTGGGCCACTTTTTTTAAACATTGCTTGTCCAGTAATAAATAATAAAGAAATTAAAAAAAAATGACCTGAGAAGCCAATTGACAGGTCTTCTTTTACATGAGCACTGTTAAGATTATTAACTTAACAAAAATCAATAAAATCCGAAGTGCTTTGCCCACTGTGCCCATCCTGTCGATTCCGTAGTCAGCTATACACCTCTCAATAACAATATACATGCGAAATAACAGAATTTTTTCTTAATACGACGATTATTTACACGTAATTACTAGCGGCGTCCACGACTTCGCATGCGTATTATTTCTAATTTTCTTAAAATTCAAATTTCGAAAAATGTGTTTTTTTAAATATTTTCATTAGAGTGGACAGTTTAAAGAGTTTTCAGTTTAAAAAATTAAAATGTGAAAATTTTTTTAGTACCACTATACCGTTAAAATTTGTTTTTTTACACAAAACTAAATGTAAAATCATCAAATAGCTTTTACGTGACGCAAACAAAAGACAGACAGTAATTCGTAAAATAGATGTTATTTATTCCATTTTGATTATTATCTACCAGCGCTAAAATTTTCAAAAAATATTTTATGTTCAAAAATGACCCTGTTACATTTTTTTATATGTACAAATTCATTAATTTATTTTGAATGGGAGGAGCCGTATATGCATTTTTTTCGTTTTTCACGCAATCGATAAAAAACTTAATTCAGTTCTGGGTCATAAAATTTTATTTAGTCTCCACTGTCTCAACGACTATACGCAGTTGGCACCAACATTATCATATTTCTATTTATGACCTTAAAATATTTTCTTTTGGCAACCCTACAATCTAACGTTTAAATCGTATTGTCAACTTTATTTTATTGCTAAGAGATAATAATTGAAGCAGAATGAGAGTTCTGCTTGGTTTAGCTAACACAACGTGATTTCATCAAAAACTCTACAGTAATGTGTCAATAATCAATATGTATTAAAGATGAAATGCTTAAACCGAATTAGGAAAATAAAGAAGGTGAACAAAACTGTTAATGTTTAAAAAACACACAAAAATTTCATTTATTTGTGTTAAACTTCCAACTTGGCATCATATATTATTTGTTTATTTAAAATGATTATAGCTTTATCTTTATAAAAAATGTGCTTGTAATTCTTAAAGACTTGTTATAAATGATTCTTTTAAAATTCTGCATTATTTTATATTAAATAGAAACATAAGTTCAAGTTAAATAAAAAGGAACAAATGGTAAAATATGAAAATATAAGAAAAAACTTACCATAATACCCTGACATATCCATTGGCACCACTTGTATTGGACGATAGCTCTTCACTAATTCGCGTAAAAACAATGGTGCCATGTAGAATAACAAAACAAGATGTGGATTGTCAGAAAGAACGCCATCAGCAGTAGCACTTTGTTAATGGTGAGAGAGACATCAGCATGTAAAGGCCACCAAAAGTGGGTAACAGTAGTTGGAATAAAATTAGCAACGACAGCACATTGAAAATGAATCGTAGTGACAGCAATGAAAGTGGTTTCAGCACACACATACACGTTCACAGCATTCAATAACATTGAGAATAATAAAATAGAAAAAAAGCAAAGAATAAAACAGTAGGAAAAAATTGTTAAAATGATTGTAAGATTTGCCTTCAAATTAAAAGTAAGAAAAGGGAAAGGAAAGAAACTTAAAGCATTGAAATAAAATTTATTATTGCATTAAGAAGTATTAAACGCTTTTTATGTTTGTTTACTTTTTTCAATTTAACATCGGGTGAGGGTGTTAAATAAAATACAATTGAAAAGCTGAAAAACAATGTGATACCTGTAATATTTTCTATACGAAAAAACCACTTAATTAAATTAAAATAGAAAACAAAAGCTTTAATTTTAGACTTGTATGTAAATATTTCAAAAAAAAAAATACAGTCTTTGCACTTCACTTTTAGAGATGTATGAATATTTAGTTTCGAAATTTCGAAAAAAGGCAAATCAGCTCTACACCAAAAACTTTGAAAATGCTACGATAAATTTGAATCGCCTGAAAGATTAAGTTGATTAAAGAATTGGGATAATACTATAACAAGACTTCAAAAAGAACAAGATTAAGTTCCATTAAATTTGAAAACAGCTCTCATGTATGAGTAGGTATCTAAAAGTCTTTTTTGGAGTTACTCGGCCAAGTGCAGGAGAGAGCTAAGCAGCTCATCGGTGACAGTAGGGTGTATAGCTCTATTGATTCACTGGAGCATCGACGCTAAGTGGGGTGTGTTTTACTGTTTTATCGTTACTACAAAGGAAAGTGCCCTTATGAAATCAGGGAACTTGTTTCTGAAAACCGTAATTTCGTAAGTGCAACACGCTGTGATTCAAGAGCGCATTCTTTTGTGGTCGATTGTCCAGTGAATCGCACTACGCATTACAGAGAATATTCGTTTTTTAGCCAAACAGTTCGTATGTGAAATAAGCTCCCTGCAGAGGTCTTTCCTGTTACTTGAATGTGCAAAGATTAAAATCAAATGTCATCAGCAACAACTTCCTCTAGCCCCCTTCCCACAATCTAATTTCCTAGATCTGTCATTATGCATTTCATACGTAGGAGACATTTCCTGATATTTCCTGAAAGGGAAACTTGTTGAACACAAATTGGCTTATATATTGATTTTTGCATTCAATACTTTTGGAAATAACGAACGGCATATCAAGTGTTACAACCATGCAAATTTTATCATTAAATTTTATTTATTTATATCCAAACTATCTAACTAAAGTAAAAGAAAGCGAGTTTGTTTTTCAATATTATAATTTTTATATCCGTTTATCTTATATCTATTTGATTTATATATGTAAACGTTTGATATCTGTTGTAAAGTTGTTTGTATTTTGCATTGAAATCTCATAAAATATAAATCATTCTATCATCCTTTTTTTATTTTAACCAAAAGTTTTGTTTTTACAACAAAAGTTTTCTATTTGTATTTCTATTACATTTATTTGTCCATTAGTTCCATATGTTTACAAATTGTATTTATCTTTTGGAATTTTATTTACTTTTGAAAATAATAAATCAAAGTTTTAACGCTGGATAAACTTGCAAGAATTATTTTATTATAGCAATTTGTCATATTCGACAGCACCTGACAACAGGATTGTGGTTGGCTAGATTTTAAATACGACAAAAAAATTGTTTTTTTTTTTTTTTTTTTTTTGTTTAATTTATGAATAATGATTTATAAATTTCTTTTTTAAGTAACCTATAAGTAAAATAAATAACTATTTTGAAACACAGTTTTCATCAAATCATTGTAAGCCCTTAATTCTGAGCTTAGAAGGCCATATCATTTCAAATTCTTTGTCGAAAGCTTAAGTAATTTACATTGTTTCAAAATATATTTTTAAAATACTAGCTGTGTTTTAATTTCATTAAAATCGATACAGTCAGATAAACAAACTTACAAGGAGATTTATAACATACTAGCTGACCCGGCAAACCTTGTACCGCACCCTCTAAGTGTATTAAAAATACGTACCTCATCTGTGTTTTACGGTACGCAGATCTATCTTAATTTAAAATTTCATCAGTCGTTACGTTTTTTAGGTGTGGCATCAATTTTTCTTTGGGTGAGCCATCCTTAATATTTAGGAGTATGAAAAATAAATGTTGACCGATTTTCTAACGTTTGTTTCAGCACTGGCTGGACAATTAAAAAAAAATACTAAGAAAATATTGATGCAAATACATAGTCAAAAAAGGGGACGTTAAAATAGGCTTAGTAAAAAAAACGTATGCTGTTAATCCCACCAGAGTCTAGCTACATTATATGAAAGTTTAAAGAAGATCAGCCAAGCAGTTTGCTCTACTTGAGGAGGCATAAAAAACGCTTGGGTTTGAGAGGAATGAAAAATACATGCTGACAGATTCTCATACCAACCCGACACTCCCAAAAATTTTCATGAAGATCGGTCGAACCATTTCGGAGAGCTGAAACACAAACACTACAAGAATTTTATATATTAGATAACGGTAAGACGCAAAATCGATTTATTCCCAAAAGTATTTCCTATTTCTTTAAAGATGTAGAAAAAATTACAAAGGAAATTTTCCAATCGCGTTAGCTTCAAACAAGAAAAAAAAATTTGAAAATTGCTTTAAAGTCGGCTCTTCCAACACCAAAAAACCGGTATAAAGTTGGTATAAGGGGAAGAATATCAACGCTGAATGAAACCTCTGATAGCTGTGAAAAACTAAAAATAAAGTTGAGTAAGTGTACTTGCCAAACTGGGAGTGGGGTAAAAAGGTTGATTTCAATGCCTCGTGTCCTTACCGTAGACTCAGGGTCAAAGCTGAGTGAACCTAATATGAGAGAATCATATAGACGGACTTGATAGATTCTGGAAAAATGACACCAGATTCATGAAGGTCATCAAGGCTAAACGGAATTGGTACAAACTTCAGTACGGCAGCAGGTAAATTTGATAAAGCTCAAGTTCGAAGGGTTAACTATGGCTTACATTTTTTTGACTCACTCACATGTAAGTAAATAGTTTTTTTATCTCAACTTTTTATAAACCTCGAATTAAAATGCTTAAATTTGTCTCAGAATTGGATGAAGTCGTATCTCAAGTCTTAGTAAAATTTTTAAAAGGATCAAATGTTGTTTACTTAATTTTAATGCCGTCAAGAAGCACATTTTAGGTATCGATTTGCTACATAAGCTCGATGAGAAACTTTCGAACACATTTTAATATTTAAACCCTTTCTAAATTAAACAAGAGTTAAATCCATGATAATTGTTTTTAAGTTTCCTTTCTGCTTGAAATAAAACATTTTTTAACATTTCTGAAAAAAATGTGCTTTTAAAGTTTCCTCTTACTAAATTATTTAAAAAGCAAAAGCTTAACACCTGTTGAGCTCAATAGTAGATTAAATAAAAGAATTGAAAATAACTGTTTAACAAACAAGTTTTCTTTAAAACTTTAACAAAGTATCTCAAGAAAGAAAAACAAAAAATTTTTAGCACGTAGAATATGAAAAAGAAAAGCAGAATTAAATAAAATAACAAAAATAGAGAAAGCAAAAATATAAAAGAGAAAATTTACTTACTTTTTTACTTGTGGCATTAAAATTTGTTCGGTCCTCTTAAAGGCTTCTACACAGGTACGACGCAGCTTACGTATTTTTTCACGTAATTCTGGACAGTCTTTAGATTGGCCAACGTGTATTAACAGATCACGAAATAACGCCACGTGACTATTAATTTCCATTATGAGCTGAAAAAAGAGAAAAAAAAAGATTTCAGTAAAATTTAACTCTCAACCAAATAAAAACTTCTTCTTCAAAATGACATGATTGTCATGTTCATTATTCTTCTTGTTTGAGTTTTTTTTTTTGCAAATTGTTTAAGGCTTTTAATTTCTATTTGTATATGACAACACATTGTTATTCAAAGCTTAAATACGAAGAAGTTTTTTATATTAACTTTACTATCACAAGGAAAGTTTTATAATTAATAACTAAATTAATTCTGGTAGTAGGATATTGAAAAGGAAATTATATTGAAAAAAGAAATTTTTTTATATTTTTCTGCCGGAGCTTAATTCATTGTGATTTAATTTAAAACTGCAGATTTGCAGGATTTTGTATTATTGAAAGTCTCGTTTCCTAAACCTGCCTTATTATAAATAAAGCTATCCACTCTGCGTTACTGTGTTACTCGGGCGGGACACAAACTTCTCAGCGCCTTGTTTACTTAAACCTTACAAATCCAAACCACTTATGCTGTATCTAAGCCAGTCGACTTCTTTTAACCCATAGCCACGTCCCGTGGAGATACTACAAGTCTGGCCGAGCTAACCTAGGTTCAGATATAAGTGCTCTCGGGGTATGGGAGGACTATTCCATCAGTGTGAGCCACCAAATCAGGCAATGCAATTTCGTTACTTGTCGAAAGACTGAGCTAAAAAAGACTAGAGCAACGAAAACCTGTAGCCCATAAAAAGAATCGCCCATCTTCATAGTCGGTTATTTGTGAGCTTACTTCAAGGTACCTGAGGTGGTTGTTGGTAAGGGTAGGTGTCCAAATGTGCTATTGTTTGTCTCAAACCCCCAACAAGGGGAAGAATAATGTCCTACAAGCTACGTTCGTGAAATTGCAGCTCTGCTGGAATAGGGCGCTAGTCGACGCTTTGAATATCACTTACTGGTAAGACCACCAACACGGCCAGGTACTGACGTTAATCATGATCACGTATCCTATAGCTACAGCACAAATCTGCGATATGATATTTTTATGCTGTTACTTCCTTTCCCACTCTATCAACTAGAAGCTTTTTCTCTTTATTATAAAGGGCGCCTTGACAAATGTGCTATTAATCATTACATTATATTAAATTGTCTTAAATGCTCGTATTAACATTAAGGAAAAGTGTAGTGTATCCTAATAAAAATAAAATGGAAAGTTATACAGCATTTACACTATGCAATTTTTCATGAAAATTGCATGAAATGTTTGCTTGTTGATAAAGCAAGAGAGGTAGCAATATGGTATTACTTGAATTTTAAAGAGATGTTTCTGTTGGTTATGTTTATTTTTAAATAGCGAATATGCATATGCAAATGCCCCAAAAATTGCATAGTGTATATCTGAACTTATACAAGAAAATAATTTTTTTTTCTAAAAACTTACTGGGTAAATCCCATGGTTTTAATAATGCATTCATTACAGAAATTATTTTAAATGACATATTTTGGCATCACATATGTATATAAGGTCCTTTTCGAAAGTTTGTCATGCTGAAAAAAATTGTGTATTTTCTTTATAAAGAAATATGAAGAAACAATAAATATAGTTACTGAATTTTTGCTTTGTTTTTTGTACTAAAAACCTGTTGAGTTTTTATTGTCTTATTGCTTTGTTGGTTCAATGTCGTTCTCATTTAATCAACTCGGCAATAGATATAAAACTTTCTAGTTTTGAATACAGAAATTGATTAAACTCCATTGATGAGCTATATGAGCAGTAGCGAAATAGCTTATGGATATACTTTCCCCTCAGTAATACATTTCATTTTGTAGTTTTAAATAATAAATATTTCATGAGAATATCATGAAGTATTAATATTTGAAAGAATCAAGCGCGATTAAAGTAAATTTTTATAAAGAAATTTTTATTTGCCCTTGCAATATGTTTCTTGATATTTCAAGCGGAGTAATTACTCTTTTAGGCAACCTTCCGTAAAAAAAAAACTTTTTCTAAATATTAAAATTATTTATTAATATTTAAAATAAGTGAAGTAACAAAAAGTTTTACAACCTTAAATCTAACAAGGCTGATGTATTTATTTTCAAACAACATAATCATTTTTTTCCCAAATATTAGCTACATAAATTGCAAAGGAAATATTACCAAAGCCGATCCAAAGTGTCAGCTGCTTTACTATTGCATGTTAAATGTGGGCTAAAGAGAGTAAAAGATCTGTAAGGCTTTTTCGATAAGATCCAGAAAAAAATTTTAAAAAAGGTAATCGAGTTTGGAATTAAGCATTTTTGGTGGAAGGACTTCCCAACTGGATTACCAACCTAATGATTTTAACAAGGCATGAGACTTTTATAATCAATTACTGAGAATTGATTATATTGATTATTGCAGGAAATTATAAAAACCATTAGAACATATTTTAAAGTACTCTTTTTATACTCAAAGAACTAGTTCCAATACTACTTCATTTACTTGCGAACTAATGGGGACATCTAGTCCATTTGCCTTTTTCTTTTCAGTCAACATGATAAGTAAACGCAGAGCATATTTTGCCAAAGATTACCCAAATAATATTCCAGGACTAAGCCTCGATAGATACTGAGTTCTGTCTCTATCAACGTGTTTATTATATTCCCAGCCTGATTCTTCTTTAATGCCTGAAAAATTATTAGTGTTAGATGCTAATGAAGTAGCTGCACAATTAATTTTTTATTATAACCAAGGTTCAGACAATGGAGACATCATACATATTTCATATTTGATATTTTCATATCAATTATGTAGGTCTCTAAGTTTTGTACTTCGTGTACACGCAGACGAGGCGTAGACGCCAGTTATACTTTAAGTTCGTATATGGAAAAAAGTAAATGAACGGAAGTTTAATTGTAAATGTTCTTTAAGAACCAGAGAACGTAGATGGTTTAAGTAATACGAGTTAGTTCACGTAAAGATCCCTTCAATCTGCTGTGAGAACCGTATTTATTCATCAAGTATATCAAAGAAAACCAGGACATTTTAAGGAAGGAATTTTCTATCAGCACTTTTTGTGCTTTCCCTAAAACGACACAAATAAAAATTTTACATAAAAACATAACAAATTGAATAAAAAATTTATGAGGCCAGCCACGCACGAACAGTTTTAACTGACAGTTTTTATCTTACAGTTTCAACTGAAGTGAACGTATTTGGGGGTTCAACTGTAACGTTCCCAGTTTAATTTGTGTCGAGGGAGAGTGCGTATCATGTCACGTAAACAGAACCAAGTGATAGTTGATTTTATTGCAATATATAGATCTAAAATTTGCGAATAAGTTTCTAGAAGTAGAACCTGACGCGGAAAAGATTTTAGTTTTATTAAAACTAATTAGCTTAAAATCCGCTTTACGCAAAGAAAAAAAGAAAGTTAAGGCATCAAAGAAGTCTGGAGCATCTGCAGACAGCGTTTACAAGTCGTACTACGACCTGTTGGTCGTATGACCTGTTTGATTTTTTTTTTAATTACAAAAAGTACACCGAGAGCAGCCAAATCGTCAAATCCATGTTAAAAACTGAATATTGAACTGCACGTGTGTGTACATCTTAATTCAGTTGAAACTGACAGTTAAAACTGTACGTAAGTGGCCAGCATAAAACCAAAAATTAACCAGTCAAATTAAAGGAAATAAGGCATGATATTAAAATTAGCTTGTCACTGGCGAGCATGGGTTCACATTAGCGAATCGTCTTGGCACTTAAATGAATGTTTAAAACCAAGGAAAATTCGATGATTAGGATACATATTTTTATTATTTTTATAATTTGTTATTATAAGTTCAATTAACTCCAAGGTATTATAAATTTGAATAGTATTCGTTAATATTTATTTGTAGTAACGAAACGGAACTATACTTAAAACCTTTTTATTGGAACGGTGAATACATATTATTTTATATCATTTAGCATTATACAAAGTTTTCATGAACTTTCTGAGTTTTTCAGGAGTCGAAAAGTTATAACTATAATAAGCGAAAAAACTAAAAATGTATAATTGAAAATAAGTTCAAGAGAATCGCTGATTTTTCAACTACTTCACAAAAAGTAAAAAGGAGTATATATAAGTTTTTTATTGCCTTTGTAATTTCTAAAACATTCATTTCTCACCCCTTAAAGTTTATATATTCTGAGACCCAATGCAAAGCAAAGTTGATTGAGCAATGTCCGCCCATAGGCCTGTCCGTCCGTGTTAGTGTTGAAATCAACGTTGCCAAGAAACTAGAAGAACTAGACAAAATTTAAATACGCCTAATAATTAGACACAGTTTCGAAGAGTCAGTGTGGAAAATAACCAGGGTCTGTCAATGTCCCCCGAGACAGTTGGCTAAGCACCACGATCGCCTCTAATTTTTCCATATCATTTGGAACTATGAAGTAACTGCAATTAAAAAAATATATGTGTATATAAAGAGCGATAGAGAATTAAAAAAAAAAAAAAACATCAACAGAAATATTTGGCGACCACCCATTTTTCCGATATTATCGATATTATTTGAAGGGATTTTTCAGGAAATACTAACACTACTTTGCCCATTAAGAGCCGTTGACATTTTTATGTAAAAATATATATCGCATTAACTTTTTTTTTCTTATTTCTTAATTTTCTATCACCGCAATATATGTTTTGTGTTTGTTTTTTCTGACTACTCCACTAAGCTAGGTTTACATATGTATATAGTGAGGGGTATATAAGATTCGGAATGGCGGAATATAGCACTCTTACTTTATCTATTTTTTTTTTTGCTGTGAAGTATTACACTTATGATGTGTTTAACGCAAATTCATCCTAATCCAACCAAACAAAATTTTAATCTTTCGGCAGATGTTTGTGTATTAATTTCCAACTTTGTTGTTTTATCAATCTAGAAATATATTTAGCTTTACTTATTTCGCTAAACTTTTACTGTATTGCGAAATTAAAAAAGTTTTTTTTGCCAATAAAACTTTTATTTAAAGTTTCGTGTGAGACATTAATAGATAAAACTGTATGAAAATTCCTGTATTACTTGATGGGTGAGTCTTTTAGTTATTATTATATTTTTTATATATTTTTTATATTTTTCTCATTTATATTTTGTTCGTGGTGTTTATTTTCATGGCACATAATTTTTGGAAAATTAACACATATTTAAGTCTATTAAACAAAGTGTTTCGTTTTTTTTTTTTTTTTTTTTTTGTTGAAGGAGGATTAAGTATGAACCTGAGTATTTGTATTATATTATTCAAAAAATTTTATTATGTAGAAGATGCTAACATAAAAAAGAAAAAACGTTTTTAAGTTAAACAGGGTATTTTTCAACAAACTGATTTAAAATAAAATATTATTTGCTACAAGCACCCAGAGCAAAAATTAAAATTATAACTGATAGCTACTGTAGATATATGCATATTGCATTTCAATTTTTTATTTGTATGTTTAGAAAGGATAAGCTTCGAAGTGGCTTAAGCAAATAAAAACATATTTTGTTTATTTTTTCTATCCAACTAGATATTTGGTAAGAAGTTGCAAGAAGCAGATAAGAAGCGAATGATTTAAACGCTACAGTTTTTACAATGAAGAATCTTTTATCGTTTCTTTGCTTTAATAATCATCTACTTAAACAGATTTTTTCTTGTTTAATTTCAAAGTTTAATGCGTTGCGAGTAATTTAATTTCTATAACCTTTTTAGATCGTATGTATTGATTGTGCAGGTAACTTTCGATCTAAAAATTTTCACTTTTATATAACCAATGCTGATTGGGCTGAGTTTTATTTATGTTTTTTTCTCATAAAGCAGAACTGTAAAAGTCAATTACCTTTTTTTTAAAACAAAGTGAGCTTTGTTATTATTATTATTCTTCGTATAACTACGTTAATAACATTCAAAATGACCACAATACTTTTTAGTTAAAAGAGGGTTAAAAAATCTACTAATGGATGCATAAGAAACTCTGGGTGGGCGAGAGCCATATAACTAAAATCTAGGTGAAAATAGTTGATTTTAAAATCAAGTGTTTTAGAGAGGAGTCTCATGTCACAATATCACGAATAACTTTTAAAATAAACTTAGTTTTCTTTTAACACAATGCAAGTAAAATTATATACGGTAAAAACAAAAAAATAACAAGAATAGTTTTTTTTTCTAAGGATGTGTAGCAATTTAATTTCAATCACCCTTTTTTTAAATACCCAAAAATAATTAAATTTACATTTCAAACAAAATAAATATCTACAATACAATATTGGATTGGTCAAATAATAAGTTGATAGTCTACAAAACAGGGTTTTAATTAGAGTTTCTTCATTAATCAGATTCTATAAAATAAAACAATTTGAAAAGATTGCTATCTTTCCACCGCATAACAGATGATTTCAAGCTTTAAACTTCATTCGTAAGGTAATAGTTTTAAACGAAATTTTTAATTAAAAAATAAACTTGTCTAAGGGAATCTAGAAAGTGTTAAAACTTGGCTATCCGAAAACTTCAATGCTAACAAAAATTAACACTTTATTTCATAAATAATTTTTAAATTGCTGCCGAAAATGAAGTAATCATTACAGAGAGTTTTATACTTGAGAAGTGATTTTAAATAAAAAAAGAAAGATATTTTTCAGTTTTGTTTTAAAAAGCGCAATTAATTATTTTTTCTGACAAACGATGGAAGTATTTAAACAGTGTATACTTGTTTAGGCAAAGAATGTTTTCTCAGTGCATGAGCACTATTGATATCAGTAACTATTGCTTGGAAATTATGAATTACGTAACTGTTGCTGTTTCAGTGCAGTACGGTTTTTTAATTATAACTAACTGCATAATACCAAAACAATGCTTCCAAATTGTTAAAAATTACTTTAAAAATTATAAATCTACTTAAAAAGAAGTTTTATCAAAGGCTTATATTGAAAGATAGAATTGATTTGTGCTTAAGTAGTTACGTTCATAAGCAAAATTGACGTATGTGGCATTAGCATTAGCATTAGCGTTAGCATATCACCAGTTTACACGATTTCGAAGTGGTAGCTACTATTGCGGTAAATGGCTACCAATCCTTGCTGACTTAATCTTTCTTCTCAAATATTAGTTGAATAAACGCCAACGATGTTTGAATCCAACAAGCAAATAGTACGCTTAATAATTGGTTTATCGCAAGTTCAATGACACTTTTAAACACCTTGGTATAAACAAAAGTGTTTATAAGAACTTATTATCCAACAACATTTCAATTGTTCCCATGCCGCTAAAGCAACACTCAAAATTAAACCAAATAAAAAAATTTTTAAATATTAATTTTTCGTTAATCTAGAAATATATCTCTATACAATTTGAAGAAGACCGTTCCTCTCTGCTTCTAATTAAGTCACTTGTTTTTTAGTTAGATAATATAAAAATTTATGTAGAATATTGCTTAGTGTTATAACTGACTATTCTTTACAAAAGTACGATTCATTCTCATGAAAATCTGTTAGAATCGTTAAAAAATGTGTTTAGGTGCTACACTGTCACAAACAAAATGCAACTCATCAGCCAACTCTGATCGTACAAAAGTTTTTTTTCACAAAATTTTCAGGAGACAAACTTGTCCACAAGTCACACATCTTTTTTTAATCATATTGTGATACCACTATTTTTGGTAAATCTTGCGATAAAATTTCATAAGATAGCTGTTTTGAAATAAATGCAAATTCTTTAAATGTTGTAGTGTCATGATAATTAAAATAATAAATATAAATGAATGAAGTGTAAAAGAAAGATATTATACATATTTCTTTCCACTGTAAACATATAAAAAAAGATTTCAACCATTTAGAAGAAATATTAATCTGTTTTAGTTGTGATGATGTCTTGCGTACAAAACATGCCTGTTTAAATATTTCTATTTTGGTAAGCGATCATGCCAATTATTGGTGTACTGTAGTTTTAAATGATCAAAAAAAAAATTAATTTTCAGATGCGAGAGCAGAAGATCTATTTGTAAATCGACATCAACATAGAAATAGTGAATCTATGGTCACAATGAATTTAGAAAATTAAAGTAAGGATTTTACTGGGGAAACTTAAAAAACTCTACTAGAATTAGCTTTCCCTTATATAATTGATAGTTGCGGAAGGAATTTATTGAATCTACGGAAAGAAGTTTTTACAAACGTGAGATCAGAGTTGTAAAAAATTTATTTCAAACCAAAATGTTCGTTTTCTTAATTGGCCACCACATTCTTCCGACCAAATCATAATTGAAAATAATTGAGGTTGGCATTCCTTCAAGTTTTCTAAAGGAGGAAGAGTTTTCAAAAATAAAGAATCCGTAATTTAAGAAATTAAGAATCCGTCGTATGATTTTTTTTTTTTTATTATTTTAAGTCATTTTATTGTCCAATAAATAACTGTATACTTGAAGCTTTAAGGTAGCACTTCTACTAGCTATTACCCGCTAATGAAATTTTTAATGTATCATCAATAGTGTTACCAACAGTTAATAAGGTAAGTGTTGGTTGGCAACAAATAATTTATATACAACATCCTCACTACCACATTTCGTTTTTTAAGTTTTATTCTTCTGTGTGCAATAAAAACACTTTTCTAAATTTTTTTACATCAAATTTTATTTTTATTATTGATTAGCAGTGCTTATGATGTAGTTTGCATGTCACTTATAATTCTCTTAAAAATCAAATTAAAAAAAATGTGTTTTTAAATACTTATTGTAAAAATAAAAGGTTCTAAGAGACCTCCACACAAAATTTTATTTAAATACATCCAGCAGTTTGTGCATGATATCATTGTTATTATTATGTTCATTTTTGGTGTTATTTATTCTAAAATGTGTTTCAGCGGATTTTTTAGATTAAGCTTTATATGAACTAATTAAAAATAAATAAATATTAATAATAAAAATAATAATACTAAAGACATATATAATGAAATAAATTTCTCAAAAATATAATCTGAGAAAATTGAAATTTCTCAAAAATTTTCTTCTAAGAAGTTATACGGATAGATAGTGTTTTCATTACAATTAACACCAAACTGAAGTTAATTGAAAAATAATAATTCATCAGAAAAAAGCTTTATTTTTATTTCGTTGAGTCATTTTATGACATTCAGTAGTAAGCTTTCATAATAACGAGCAAGCGTAGGATATAGATTATTACACTCAATTCTGAACGATCCTTATCATAAATCAGCACTAAAGTTTGTAACATGTTAATTTAGTTTTAAGAAAATTTTAAATGGTGCAGATATATGAATTTCCAATTTAATTTACAATGTAAAAATATGTGAATATTTTATATTAATGACTTTGTACATTAAAATTGTTTCTTTATTATTTCGCAAGAATTACCAACAAAAACAAATAAAAAGTCTTACATGCCACTAAATTGCTACTTATTGCACGCAGAGCAATTTTTTCATTTTAAAAAGTTGTTAGGCTACAGAGCATTTTATGGTTTGAAAAACAAATACTTAATTTAATTTATTCCTTTATTTATAAATGTATAAAAAATGTTAATTCATAAAAAAAGTTTTTAAATAGAAAAGTGACTTTTTTAAAACTAAATAAATAATTATTTCACAGTATTCAGTTGCAGTTGTAATATACGTATGATTAATATTAAATGCAAATCAAGAAGTAACATCAATCATACGAAAATGTTAAAAAACACAAAATGACTAGACGGTAATTCTGCTGACAATTTTAATTATTTACTGCCTTTATTACGCAATTAAAATTGTTTACCCTACGAAATACTTGCCTTAAAAAATAATTTGTTTAATTTACAACCTGTTGTTATTTGCTAAGAAGTCGAATTCAACAATAGTTGCAAAAATATGTTTCTTTAGTTTTATGTAAATACTTTCTACAACATTTATCAATGTTTGTATATGTTTACCGAATGTTGTAAGAGAATATTTTTTTTTAATATTTATATTTTTCTGGTTAGTTTTATTTGATTTTTTAAATTTAAATTTTATAAGTTTTAATTTTTACGTGTTCATATCTTAAAAAGTATTGCTATAGAAACTTTAACATCGTGTTCACAACTTCTTTGGTTGCATATGAAAATTTCTACAACTGTTTGTGAACTGATTCAAACCGAACCACTTGAATACAAATTTCTGTAGCTTAAAAAAATTTAGGTAAAAAAAAAAAACAAAAAATAACTATTTATTTAATAAACCCACATTATTGTCGCCTTATTCTCATAAAATTTTTAGGTAAAACAACTTGTTAACTAAGTGATGGCGCTTGTACCAATACTGGTTCCTTACTTAAGTTTTACTGATATTTTCTAATTAAGTGCCGCATATTTATTATAGCAATCGATAAGTAATAAAACAAAGTTTCAAATAAATATTTAACGGAGTATTTTTTTCCTCGAAGGAAAGATAAGACATATTAAAAATCGTAGACATTAATGGCTTTACTACATAATATGTTTTTGAGAAAATAAGAGATTTTTTTAGACCAAAAATGGTATGCTACTTAAATGGCGCACAGTGTACTCATATCCTACTAGCCTATCATTTTTCTTTTTTTTAGGTTTTAGTATAAATTTTTACTTTTCATAAATTATTTGCATTATTTCTTAAGCTTTATCTGATAATATGATTTCTTAGAAGAAAAAAAATAGCCCTATATTACTAAAGTCATTAACAAAACAGAATTAGTAAAAAAAATGTCTGTTAAATTTAACTCATTTTTAATGAGATACGTTGTCCATAATTTTCTGGTTAAAATTATTCGTAATGTTTGATATTTGGGAAACAGTTTGGTTTTCAGTTTTTTGCGGTTAAAAATTGAAAATCAGTGTGTGTATTTTGTCCCTCTCAAGATACAGAATTTATTCTAATAAAAAGTGCATTGTCCCGTGCTTGCAAAAGCTGCCTTCAATTATTTTTGTAGTTAAGATCCGTACGGTCAAATGTAAAAGGACAAAGCTTTTCTCTGCATGTTTTTGGTGAGCCGACAAACATAAGACTTTTTATTTAAACAAATATCATGTTCTAAAGATCAAACCTCTAAACTTCTAAGCTAACTCAAGGAGAATATAATAATTATCCATCGTCCATTACTTATTCAATTTTAATACTTTTGACCAAATGCTAATCTTGCGTGACCACATAAATAAATTTAAGAAAGAACATTTAGCACTTGTAAGTTGTGCTTCAGTTTGAAAAAAGCAATAAAAAGGCGAAAAGTACTTAAAATTATTGTATGAAAAAGAAGCGTTTTTTCTATTAAACATTTATTTTCTTATTTTCTAACTGAACTCTAATCTTTCAACAATCTTTACATTATTTACTTAAAGTAAAACTTTTCTATATTGTTGTGCTGTTAACAATGTTTAACAAAGCAAGCATTATGATATAACAAATGCACAACTAACATCATTCGTTATATACTTCAAACAATACCGAACATTTATTATATTAATACATAAGTGTAAGTACTATACAACAACAATAAATGCGGTACTTTGTAATAAAATACAATGGCATACTTGTTCATTACAAGTCATACAGTTACACTCACTGGCTCTAAAACATTACTATAGGAATCATTGAAAGACAATTAATTCTTTAAATTTGACATAAAATAAATTTTTATAACATTATTACATATTAAACTGAAAATCAGTTTAAATGTTTGAGTCAAGGCCAAATTAGAAAAGAAGATAACATGGGAAAAAACTCTAATTCTAATATTTAAATGTATTCGAATTGTTTTGCTAGGGTTTCTAAATACAAATTTTAATTTTTTTTTATACAAATTCTAAACATCGATTTGTCACTTCTTCTTTATATAGGCAGATGGTAGTAAAATGTCTTTTGCTAGACAGCTTTAAAAATCAATGTCACAAAATGCAAAGATTTTAAAAAGTGTTAATTATTATTAACGTTGACTTTCATATTGATTTTTTGTATAAACTTTTATGTCTTCTTATTTCCACGTCCAGAATTATCTTCAAGATAATTTAGGTATTAAGCACAAAAATAACTTTAGCTCACATAAATATTTTTCAAAAATACTTGTAAAAAAATTGAATAAAAATATACTATTCTTATTTATTTTTTTATTTTTTTTATTATTTAATTTTTGCTTTTTTAAATAAATACTTGGACAGCCTATCAAATAAATAATTACGTCGCCTTAATTGAGTTGCAAATAGGGCATGGGAAACGGGAAAAACTATCTACAATTTCCCGGGAAAATTTGGCTAAAATTCCCGAGAAATGGAAAGCTTAAAATCATTAGCACTTTAAAAAATACATGAACAATATTTGCATTTCGCGTGAATCCTACTACATTTACACATCTGAACATTAAATATTTTTTTAAAGTTTTGATGTCGCTGTATATAGTAATCGATATGGAATACAAAAAATATATTTTCAGAATTTTTGTCTGTCTGTCTCTCCGTTTGTCTGTCTATGTTCGCATTACGTAAAAACTACTGGATGGATTTGAATAAAATTTTGTGAGGGGGTCCCATAGAACCTTGGTTCAAATATAGAGTACATTTTATTTCACAAAAATATGTGATTTTGTAGAGAAGCTTTAATTTAATTTAATGGTATTACAATTAAATAGGAATTTGAGTTATTCGAAGCCACAACACGCAGAAAAAAAACATCTTTGTTATATGGTCGCAACAATCATTCTTTGCTCTCTGTAACAAAATATGTTTGCTGTTAACAAATTTGTGTCGTTTGAAACAATAATTTGGTTACGATAAAAAAGTTTTTGTTAACATTTAATCATAAAATGCCTATAAGGCACTCAAAGGCGACATGGTTTATTTTAACCATATTAAAATTCTTACCACAACCAAAGTTTTATAACTGTTCAAAAATTATATATTAATTTAAACCATAATATATTACTTTGAAACAAAATATTTTCAGTTTGTTTGTATGTAAACAAGGTATAATTAAAAAAACAAAAAATGTATAGTTTTAAAAATATTTTGGTTTTCATCCGAAGTCGAAGGCTTTTTTTTATCAGTTCAGTATTTTGTGTAGTTGGCAAGCTATCGGTTAAGCTGTATACATATAATAAAAAGTGTTTAAAGAAATTACGTGTCAAAAACAATAAAAATGTTAAAATAAGTATATAAAGCTTTAGCTTCCAAAATTAAATAAACAAAAAGTATTAAGAAAAAGCAATAGTTTTTTTTTATAGATGACAGTTCCAATAAATACAAAGAAGTAGGCATCATACATACATATTTTCCAAATATGCATACATTAGAAAAATTGTGAGACCATAATGTCAGATTGTTCAACGTACAGAAATGTAACAAAATATATTAATTTTTTATTAATTTTATTATTTGATCTATTTGCAGAAGAAATAGTTAGTGAAAAATAGGCAATAAAAGTATTTTTAACAGTTAGTCTATCAGTCCCTTGGGCGCAGAATTTATATATTTTTATTACGAATATTTTCTGTTTTTTTTTTATTTTTTGAATATTGTTATTTTTGTATGCCATTGCGAAATAATACTAGGTGGTCTCGATAGCGAATTCATTGATTTTCGCCGAAACGTTAAGTGTCAGCCACCATATAAAAAAAATTATACTAAATTTTTTATATATGGATCATGGCGAAATAATTTACCAGGTGGTGGCAGTGGCGAATTTATTCATTTTCGCCGTTGCAGAAAATTTCAACCTTCATATAAAAAAAACTTTCGCTGATTTTTTATATATGGAGTTTGACATTTTCTGCAACGGCGAAAATGAATAAATTCGCCACTGCCACCACCTGGTAAATTATTTCGCCATGATATGGATTTTAACATTTCAGGCATGGCGAAATCATGTACCAGGTGGTGGCAGTGGCGAATTTAATTAATTTTCGCCGTTGCAGAAAACTTCAAACTTCATATAAAAAAAATTTTCGCTGATTTTTTATATATGGAGTTTGACATTTTCTGCAACGGCGAAAATGAATAAATTCGCCACTGCCACCACCTGGTAAATTATTTCGCCATGATTTCAGGTTTTGAGCAAAATTAATGAATTCGCCATTGCGACCGCCTAGTATTGATTCGCCTTGTCGTATGCTTTAATTTTTTCAAAGCAAATTAAAATTTTATTCGCCTCAACCACTCGTTTTTGGCAGGCTCTCGAACAAAAAAGTTGCTTTGTTGTATCAATTCGCCGATAACCACACAAGTGTTGCCAGGGAAAGACAGGAAAAAGTTACGCTTATATTTGTTCATTAAAAGTTAAGTTTTCAAAAATATACCTTAAATAAATAGTAATTGAATGTAAAAAGGTTTATTTCATATTTAAGGAAAAATAACCAGGCAACAAATTAAGAAAATAAACAGAATATAAAAAAAAATAAAACACATATTCATATTCAGCCGGATGATACTCATGAGCATTTAAATTAGGACGAAATACTTATATTCCAAAATGGAAAAGTACATGCTCTCCTCATTCAATAAAATTAGTTAAAGAAAGATTTTTTAATAAATCCGTTTGAACTTTTTCTCTAAAAGATTGGGTTTCGATATAATTTACTACTTTAGTTATTTAAAAAATACCTTAAATACATTAAATTAGTGAAAATTTTTCCGTTATATAATCCGGCACATGTTCAGGGAAATTAACGGCAACTTGTTGTTTATGCTAGCCGACCATACTATAATTAGTTTTTTTATAATTAGTTTTTATATAACGACGACATTATAATATGTTTGTACTTTAACCATAGCTCTCGTTATTATTTACAAAATTATTTTTATATTAGAAAACAATATGTTCCAATAACAACCATATTATTATTTTTTTTTTAAATAATATAATTTTACAACAACCATATAATTTAACCATAACATGTTGCTCTCAGATAATGGTTACGTCAACCATGTTTTTTCCTTGCGTGTAACATTTGAAATACAAACTTGGATAATCCTTTTATTGCATTGTTGAAAACCTACTTCAGTAGAAAGTCAAAGGATTTTTTCTATTGTTAATAATTTTGCAACGAAAAAAAGCCACAGTATGTCTAATGAATTGTTAAATGCAGTTCTAAAATCATTTATTGCAAAATATAATTAATAAAATACTTTTTCAGTGTTTTTTTTTTATTTTTTATAAACTGTTAAAAAATTATTATTAAACAATTATTTGTATTGTTTATTTATGTTTTAATAAAACTATGAATTTTTTAATAATTTTTCGTTAACAAGCTTGTCTTGTTAAAGAATTGCTTTTTTCCGGGAATATCAAGAAATCCCTAGAATGCAATAAATTTTCCTGTTTCCTGGTGAATAAAAAATTTCAAGAAACCCCAAACCCTAGTTGTAATTGTAAAATATACGCAAAGGTTTTTGGATGATAACCTGGCAGTGCAGTTCATTGTTCGTTCCAGTCTTTAAAATGTTAATTGAAAATGTTAAATTGACAATATTGTTTTAAGATATTTTTTAATATGATTTTTACTTATTTTTATTCAAAAATGTATTATTTTTTTTTTTGCGTGTAATATTTTTGCCTTTGCTGCAGTTAAACAGTATATTTATCTACTTTTAATTGTTATAATTATTAAAATTATTTGTAATAGCATACAAACCCTACATAAACAATATTACACTGTAATGCTTACATGATTTGCTTCATTGGCGAATAAGGGCTCTGAAAAGCTCCCCTGAATTACTAATTTTAATAAAATCTAATTAAGATCAAAGTTGATGTTATACAAAGATATCGATTTTATACAAATAAGCAATCAAATGCTCTGTATCCAAATTTACTTAACACTTAAGTACATAAAGAGAGTTAGTTTTTATAAGCAATTAATTACAAACAATACAGAGAAGGCGTATATAACAATGAATGTTTCCAAAAACTGCAAGATAAAATAAGAACAAATATATAAAAAAAGCTAATATCATATGCTTTGTTTTTTCTTTAATTAACTAATTAACAGAACACTAACGGCTGCCTGTATTATTTATAAAAATATAAAAAGAGGTTTTTAATGCCACATAAATTCAAGTTTGCTGCAATAAAACAAGTTTCAAAATGATTATTATAATAGTTTCGCAGTGTTTGGTAATTTTTGCGTAAACAATACAAAAACTTAAGTCACTTGATGTGCGCCACTTTAAGAACGCAAATATCTGCAAACGTTTAAACAAAACAATCTAAGATTAATGATACACGTACCCACAATATATTCAACTCAACGAAACTTGAAAGTAACTTTATCTTCATTAAGTATTAAGTGCTATCCTTAAAGAGTTTTAAATGTAATTATTACATAGCTGCTTCTGCTTTTAGTTTTTTAATTTAATTTTATTGTTGGATAGATTGTGGCATTAAATGTTAAAATAGAATTCTTTTTTTGTTCAAGTTAAGTGAAATTATAAATTTACTAATGAAATCGATGCTCGTGTTATTTTTTCTAGCTAAGTATCTATTAAAATTAAAGTTTAAAATCAAATTAAACATTTTCGGTAGAATGATCCTTCATAGATAAGTAAAAAATTGTGACTGTTATTTTTGATCGACACAGAGTCTGAGGTATTGAATTATATTTAATTCCTTTTTTTATTGAACTTAATGCATATTTATTTAATGAATTTTATATTTATGATAACAAAAATTCCAAAGCTGGGTACAGCCGTCCGTGTATACGGTATTGTTTTATAGTTGAAATTATCAGCAATACCAGAAGCATACCTATACAATATGCTTATATCGCCCGTTCGCATACTAGTGTTAGCAGCATAATGACTGTCTTAAGATCGCGGCACATACTGGTGTGATGAGAGTAACATTTACTATACATCCAACAGCATTACTACCACGCGTACACAGTGCTAATGCCTACCAGTGTTTCCAACCTGCGACTTCCAACACAAGGCTTGCAGTTTATAAAAAATCACCAATTCAAATATAATTCAATACCTCAAACTCTGTTTCGATTAAAAATTTCATAAAAATGAAAACGACCCTATTTTAAAAATTTTTTAAAAAATTAGGAAATTATTTAAAATATTTGGCAACGCTGCAAAATTTTGAAAGTATTCCACTTCAGTAAAATATCCAAGTAAGAGTGCTATATTCGGCTATGCCAAATTTATACCATTTACCATAAACAAATGTTAATCTAGTTTGGTGAAGTGACTCCAATAAAAAAAAATTTAAAACTATTTTAAAAAAAAAATTAAAAAATTACATAAAAATGCCATCGGCTCTTAATGGGTTAACCATTTTTTAAAAACTTTTGCACTTCCTTAAAGATCTCTTAAAAAGCTTTAAAAAGATACCCATACTGATGTTTTAAAAATTTAGAAAAAGCCCGTAACGCGTAAATTTTTTCAGTTAATGTTTTTTTTCCTTATCTTTTAATTCTCTATTGTTATTTTGATTGAAGTTACTTCATTGTTCTAAATGATACAGAAAAATTAGATCTAGGCGTGGTGTTTTGCCCGCTGCGTCGAAAGACATGGAACGATCTTGCTGATTTCTAATAGCACCACTTTCGACACCACGTCTTATCGATTACTTGGAAATGGATATTGTAGAAATTACAAACGGAATGAAAAAATTAGTTTTACCCTTTTTCCACTTTTTTTGGTGAAAGCTATTAAAATAAGGGATAAAGGGCTCTTCTTAATGGGCTTAGCAACTTTTGAAAATTTTACCATTTCCTGAAATATCTCTTAAAAATCTTTTAAATGGTACCTATGTTGACAATATTTTTAAGAAAGTTTCAGAAGCCCGTAATTTGAAACATATGTGCGAGCGCCAATTTTTTCACTTGATGTTTTTTCTATTTTTTTTTTTTTTTTTTTGCTTTGCCGCTCCATATAATTATTTGTTTCTATTAGGGTTCCTTACTAAACTAGATTTGTTCCGAATAATATAGAGAAAATAGAGGCAGGCGTGGTGTTTTTCCCCCTCCCTCGAAGGACATGAACCGATCTTGCTGATTTTAAATAGCAAAACTTTCAAAACTATGTTTTTCGTTTGGCGTTCACTTAGTCCTTTGATAAAGTTAATTTCAACACAGAAGGGTAGACGGCAAACTTCGCTGTGCATCAGAGTTTAAAATGTAAATACTTTATAGGGCTGAAATTGATTTTTAACACATTTAAAACGGAGCGACAAACTTACATATACACTTTTTCTAGGTTTTATCACTGGAAAAACTAATATCGCAAAAAGTAAATTATAAATGATAATTTTCTCTGATTTTGAACTTTTGTTTTATATTATATTCTTAAAATGTTAGTCTTCGATGTAGAGCACATCATACAGGCCTTGAAAGGAGAAAACTATTATCATAATTAACAACTTGATACCCTTGCAGGTCTACTGAACTAGAACTTTGAGAAAATGATTGGTAGTGAAAATTCTCTCTTACAAAAGTTTTAGCAAAACAAAATCTGCAAAATCAAACCAAATGTGAACTGGAAAGGTCTTATTTTTATTAAAAGAAATGGGTAAACATAATATACGATCACACGATGAATCAAAAATTCAACTTACTAGCAGCGATGGAAAATCATCAGTAAGTCATGTTAAAAGTAAAAAAAATATGTTTACGCAGACCCATAATTATATATATTGCTTCGTGCCTGCCTCAAATTACTGTGGAGAGAGCGTTTTCCTCCCTAAAATCAATATCGATTGATAAACAGTTAAAATTATATCCAGAGTCCGTACATTAGCTCTTTTCTATTAATTTAAAACTTTGAAAATAATCAAGGCAAGGCACAGCGCATGTACATTCATACTTAACTCAACAACAGTCAATATGATACTGAAGCAGCATATATAGTGTTGTTAGGAAACAAGTATGATTGATTAAAAAAAACAAACATTGCACTTTGTAGCCATATCACAGGTTGGTACGAAGTAAAAACAAAGTAAACAGATGGGAAGAATGCTGATAAGGGATGTCTGATCTTTCATGTTTTCTTTGGAAATTGTTCTTTCTAAAAAATCGTAGAAACTAAAAGAACGTAAACCTAAAATAAAAAGCAAATTTGAGTTTAATTATCCACGGTCCAAATCTTGATTTGAGAAAAAATTATAATAAATTATTTATTATTAAAAATTTCTTTCAAAAACATTAATCACAGTTTGAATGATTGAAAAAGAGTAAATCACCTCGTAAGTTATTTATAACTATTGATACTTCGACACCAGCAAAAGTTCAAATAACGAAGTGTTGAAAAAAAAATTTGAGTATCTGTTGAAATACAAACGTATCCATGCAAGCGGCAATATAAGCGTATGCTCTTGTTTTAACGATATTATTTAACACTTAGCTACCATCTCATTATATTTTTAAAAAAATTTTTCTTGTTTAAGGATTTGTCATCATAAATATTCTTAACGTTCAAAATAGGAATCTTAGAATGAAATATTATTTGATATATATTTTTTTACAACAAAAGACTTAAATATCTATTGAAGTAGAATGTTTGTAGAATTATTAAAATTTATGTGCTATTTCACCCCAACTTTAAAATTAACAAGGGTATACAACACGTTTAGGTAATAAAAAACTTAAAAAGAATTTCATGGCTTTTTATGAGGCCTCATTAAAAAACAATGCTAAACGAAGCATGGAAAAATAGAAACTGTTAAAAAATGTAAATTATTTCATAAAAGCAATGTTCAAATGATGCATTAAATACTTTAATATGAACGTTAAAAAACAAAAAAAGATTAAAAAATATGAACTTTAAAAGTTATCAAATAAATCAAATCATAGCAAAATTGAGTATAACATTTTCGCGCTTGATATAAAACATTTTAAAAAACAAACTGTTTCCATTGGGATTTAAAGGAAATAAAATAATGCGGAGCTACTTTTCTATTGTTTGTCTTCTTAGGCAGAAATCGAAATATAAATGAAAATTATATAAAATACCAAACAGAAAAAAGTTTTGAACTTACAAACATTTTTAATAAGTTTTTTGGTTGAGATATATTTAAATGTTAATTTTCACAATTATATAATTATAACATATCTAATGCAATTATTTAATAATTAATTTAATGATAAAATGAATCAATTAAAAATTAATTTAAATTTTATCTCAAAATGAATAAAACGGTATTTTGACATAATTATTATGATTTTGTCTACACGATATTTTAACACAAAATTTCTCCTATTCATTAAAAATTTTTAAAATCTAAAAATTAAAAGAAAAAATTAAATTATGTTAAGGGAAACATTTCTGAATTATTTGCAAAAGAACAGCTGAGATTAAACAAAATATTAATTTAGCAGCTAAAAATTTAGTTATTATTTTCAATAATCAAAAAATAAGTAATGATCGGTTTTTTAGTTGTTAATAATGGTATAATTAAATACGTATTTCACTTTCAATTCATTGAGTTATAAATAGATTATTTACAAAATTTCTTATATAAATATATTTACAAATTCTTGCTCTTCAAAAAATATATATTCATGTGGCAGGTGTGAATGGATAAAATTTATTATCCTCTTCTAAGTTTTTTTTTGGCAACTTCCAATCCTGAGTGAAATTAAAGTATTTGGTAGTCGATTTCTTACTTGAATTCGTAAGTCAGTGTGTTTAAAGAAGGTATTAAAATTATATATAGTTAAAGCCGTATACCAAAATAGTCACATTGCAAGAGTGATTTCACTAATTACTATAAATCAATAAACTACTAATTCAAAGTAAAAATTAAATTTCTTTCAGTAATACTCTCAATAATATAGAGATAAATCTTTGATGCAAACTTAAATGTTGCCGAGACAACAAAATGTTAACTCCAAAAAAAATGTTTTCTTAAAATATGTTAAGTATTTAGTTTACTTTATATACAAAAGTGTATATTGAATACGATCAATTAATTTCCTAATACAACTTGTGCGAGACGCAATGTACTTAAGCTCGTTCGCTTTTGTTTCAAAAGCTTGTGGAATTTATTGGTTTTAATGAAACAAATTTCTTAAGGCAAATAAAAACTAACGGTTTGCTTAAGTATTTACTTTAACATTTTAATATTTTGCAAAGACTTAAAGTTGTTGTTTCTACTTTTAGAAATCACCACGTTAAATCTTTGCAGAAGAATAAGAAGTTAAAACTACAAGGCGGAATGTTTACGTCAGAAATTGTATATACACATATTTGTATTTCATAATGAAATTTAGTATTATTATTTTATTTTTATGTACTTATTGAACCCCTAATTAATTGATCATTAGTGTTTAATTCTGTTCAAACGTACAACTTGTTGAAGACTCTCTTTTATGATCACAGATCATCTCATGTAATTTCTCGGTTAATTGAATTACTATTATTTCCTAGTTTTTAGTTGATTGTAACACGTTATCAAGAAAGGTAATACAAACCCCTCAATAAAAGAATGTTTATTTTCTATTTCCTAACATTAATTTCTGTAATTTAAACAGGATGGGAAAAAAGCAGATTACACTTTGAATATTTATTTCAAACTAAGGATCTATAATCAAAAGGTCAAAATAGTGCGACTTATTTTAATGAAATGTCAATTAGAAATATATAGATTAAATTTAAACCGAAATTCTTTGCAATTTTACATGGAAAGTTAAGCACGTATATTCCATCCCCTTTTATTGAACACCATTTACCAGCATATGTAAGTTTTCAGGGACTGTATAAACAAGAATACAAAAATAAATATCTAACATCCCAATATTTATGGAGCTTACATATGTGTCACATACATACTTTGCTAAAAAAAAAATCATCACAGTCTTTTGTTTTAATTATTTTTGTAAGTGTAAGAAGCAAGTAACGCAGAGAAAAAATTATGTATTTTACACAAGGTTATTTCATATCTACAGCAAAGACAGTAAAACCATGAAAAAATTAACATCTGGAATAATTTTCACGATAATTCGATTTTATTTGGAATAGCATTTGGAGTATGGCTATCCTAAATTACAGTTTTAGATAATGTTTTCACCATTAACGGTAAGACGTAAACGCCTGTTGCATCTCTAACACTGAACCATCTGCTTTTAGCTGAAAGTCATCATTAAATATCTCTCGATTTCAATTTGTGCATAACTGGTTTTCTTGACTTTTGAACAGTTTCTTGATTTTAAGGGTTAAATAAATGGAATTGCAAAAGATTCCTTGTGTCGTCATTCTTTCAATTTGTGCCACTGTTCGAAAAATGAAGTTTGTATAATAATATTTTAGTAGTTACTCTATTCCTTGTTAAGAAATTTTTATAATGTAAAAATGTCTTTTTATTTATTTATTATTATTTTTTTTTTTATTTATTTATTTATTTTTTATTCATTTTTTTTTTTTTTTTTTTTTGACTAATTTCAATTTTTATATTTTTATATATTTTCACTTGAATATCTAAGGGTTAAATAAATGGAATTGCGAAAGATTCCTTGTGTCGTCATTCTTTCAACTTGTGCCACTGTTCGAAAAATAAAGTTTGTATAATAATATTTTAGTAGTTACTCTATTCCTTGTTAAGAAATTTTTATAATGTAAAAATGTCTTTTTATTTATTTTTTTTATTTATTAATTTTTTTTTTTTGACTAATTGCAATTTTTATTCAATTGTTTTTATTTTCACTTGAATATCTAAAGTTTTTTGAAAAAACTAGGATAACAAACATTGACTAGCCATTAAAGAGATGGCTAAATAACAATCTGCAAATGATTACTGCATTTATAATAATTAAAAAAAAACCGTTTATCGTTTGAAAATAAGCATTTTAAAGAAATCAAGCACCATTACCATTTTGTCTTCAATCAACTCTAAAATTCAATCAGGTATGTTAACTATAATGTGTTAAGGACAACAAAAACACAAAATTGTAATCCAGGGAACAAATTACGGCATTCGATATCGATCGAAATTTACATTTAAATTCTATAGAAATTTCGATCGATTTTGAACGCCGTAATTTTCCTCCAGTTTTTTTTTCTTTTTTTTGTTCTCGTCTTTTATAATTTGTTTTCTTATTAAATTTAATAGAAAAAAGTTTCATCATTTATGGCAAAGCATCTTGGCACAGGTTATGAAATTATATACTAATACCGAGCTTTGATCTTTATTAGAAAAGCCTTTGTAATAACGCTAATCTGCAACAGTTTTTAGTAGTTGATTTCAACACTAACACGTATGGAGAGACGGACTTCGACCAATCGACTGCTCTATACATAAAACTTCAAAACATGTGGGGTCGGAAATGGATATTGCAAAAATTACAAACGGAGTGTCAAATTTAGATACAGCCTTTTTCCACTTTTTATAGTGAAGGGTATAATAAACACACGTAATTTTAAAATATTTGGGCAGATAGAGCTGAAAAAATGCAAATTCAAATAATTAAAAAATACAAAATCTGTTACAAATTATGAGAATATTATGAAATATTTGTATTTAAATTAATCAAGCCCAATATTTAATAAACAAATGAATACCTTTTAAAAGAGAATGACATACAAACCATGCTGCATTCCTTGCAAAGTGAAAAATTATTTATTCATAATTTAGTAAATTCGATTAAAAAGCAATTTTGAACATATTTAAGGCGGTAAGTAAACTGTAAACCTAAATATGCTTAGATGTATCTTTAATAGCCGACAATGGGGAATCCGATTTTGAAACCTCTAAAGTAGTAAAGATGGCTGCGGTTTTGCTTATTTATTCAAGGACTGCCTTTGTAATTGCAAAGTAATGACAATTTAGTTATTGTTTGGTCTATCGATTTTATTTTCTAGGATCCTACTAAGTCAATCGCGGCTAAACGACTGAATCGATAATAATGAAATTTGAAACACGGGTAAATATTTGTCCTCATTGTAAAATAAGGTTTTTATATTTTCAAAAGCGGTGCAAGCATTTATGGTAATCATTTCATTCAGGTTAATTTCAAATTTTGAGCTGGTTTAATTTGTATCAGCTAAATTTAAAATGCTAACAAGAAGTTCGCACTCTTATACTCTTAAATAATTTTATGGTTTATCTTTTTAATGGTTTTAAAGACTAATAATCGTTTTTGAATAAAATTAGAAATAAGCTTCAAAAACGCTGAACTGGTGATGCTGGCATAGAGTTATTAAAGTCTATTGTGAGAACTATTAAGGCAAAATGATTAAAGCATAATTTGTTGCAAAAATTTTCATTATAAAAGTCAAAACCGTGGCTTGGTAACTAAGCTGAGAGTGATTTATTAATAAAGTATTGACACATATATGAGTAAATATATTTTTTGTACATTTATTACATGAAATTGCCGGCAGTTATTTAAAAGCATTATTTAAAGATCTGCCTTTTCGATATTTTTGGAAGATAAGGAAATATGATGCCTCTGAAAAAAGCCACATTCAAAGCATAGACGGCAATTAAGGTATGGACTTATTGTTTCAGATAATAGAATTCAATACTTAAGTACTGCGGTCAACAAACACAACGGTCATTCTAAGCTTTACTAAACGTTATAATATGCGTACATAAAATATCTGATAACTGAAGTAAAATCATGTCTTGAAATATTATTTAGGTGGATGGCAATAAATTGTGTGAATTAATAAATAGTTCATAATAAGGTCATGTTGGTATACGGAGTAACAGAATAAAATCCCTTTAAAAATGAGTTGAAATGAGAGAACCGAGCAATACAAATATAAAGGTGAAAAACTTTTATTGAAAAAAATACAAATTTAAAGTCAGAAAAAATTTAATTTAAAAAAAAAACAAGTAAAAACTTCTTACAAAAATAAAAAAACGTGATACCATTTATGAGCACGAAATGCAATCATATTCTGTGTGTGCGCACCTTTGGTTACAGATTTGATAAAATAAATCTAATAGGTGACACCTGTTCTTAGTTTTTGAATATATTAGTACCGAAATTACTCTTTTGACTACAAAATATAATAAACAGGGCTACAATTTATTCTATACTGCCTAGAAATAACCTAAAATTTGACCGAGACAAAGTCTTTAAAACCATTTTAAAACCATTTGATTGGGTAATTATAATTGCAAACGTAATCAAATGTATATTTTCTCTAAAGAAATACTAGTGAAAACAATTTTACTCAGCTATTAATTTAAACAATTTTATATTCGAATAAGAACCGAATAAACATAAAATTGGTTTTTAATGACAGCCCTAAGAGCACTGCATATAAGCATCACTTAAACAAAAGATGTTGATAAATAATTGCGCAAATGTGTGTAAGTATCTTTTGCCATGTGCCAGTAAACATTTAGTGATAAAGAATTTTCAGTGTTTCTATTGCTATCAGCATCCTTATCCGTTGGCATTTTGTAATAATGTCTTGTAACTTTATAACATGTAAGTTTGTGTAACAACAAATGTATGATAACAAAATATCCACATGTGAATGAACAATTGTTTTTGTATGCAAGAGTAGATAATTTATATTAAATTGTATTTCATTGTATTTTATTAAATTGTATTTCAAGCACATAAGATGTAAAAAAAATTTATAAGTTTTTATATTTTATTTATCTTTAAAAAAGAATAATACTTATTCTTTTTAAAATAAAAATAAAAATAAAAAAAAACAGACAGGAAAATATTTAAAGGAATTTAACCCTTAAATTAGTGAAAAGTAATGTTACCCATAACAATAGCGAGATAACTCTAATGGAAAAATTACAAATTAATAAATAACGGAATGAATATTTAATATTTCAGCTGCATGTTTCTTCCTTTAAAAGAAATTAAAAATATAAGAATGAAAGCAAAACGTTTCCGTATATTTTAAAAGTAAAATTTAAATATTTTGATTATTGAAACCTAAATAAATTTCATGAATATTAAAACATTAAATACAAAATAAAACATTTTCTTTAAGCCCATGGGAATATAACAATAAAATACCGTTTGAATAAAATTGTCTAAAATTGTATACATTCACAATAATGTTAACTTTTATTCATGCATACATAAACACATAAACACATACACACATAGTTATGTTATAATAAAAAGCTTAAAGTAATAAATGGAAGAAAGATATTATGTTACAAATATTTAAATAACTAAATAATTTTCTCATTCCCTTGTATAATATCTATTCAATGCTGGATTGTTAAAAGCTCATGCCTGAAGACATTTTTCAAGTTCTGTATAATTTAAAGTTAAGAGAGTATTCCATTTATTTACGCAATAAAGTGTTAAGTGGTGGCTAGACATGTACATGTTGGCTTCAAATATATTACTCGTATTAAGGTACGGTCAGATTAGTCAAATATTTGACTAAAAAAGCGTACCCATTACGCTTTCGTTTATATTCCTTATATATTATATATATTATATTCTTTGAACCTTTTTTTTACAAAAAACTTATATGTATATGTATGGTGAAGGAATACAAGATTCGGCTTAGACAAACAAAGCACTCTTACTTGTTTTAATTTTAGTGAAAAACAGTGAGTTTTTTTTTTAATTTTAACTTCAGAGTTCATATTTATCAGCTTTGTACATAACTCTGTGTATTTTAAAAATTTTTTGTTGATTTATTTTTCATTAATTGACTTAGTAAAATTTATAAAAATTATAATAGAAGTACCCTTTTTCAAGAGAAGATTATTCTAAAAGCTTATAATGCTGTTTACTTCTTTTAGATCTGTTATTCAAAAATCTTAAAATAAAATTCATTATTAATAAATTTATTAATCCAAGTTATAGCCGAAACATTGTAGCAAGGGTGCATCAATGCCTACACATTTCTTTAAATATTTAAAGAAAATCAAGTGTGCCCTTAACCAAGTGGAGCACATGCACACTATTAAAATGTTTTAAGACGAAATTGAATGTCTAAAACCATTTAACAAACATTAAAAACAGTTACAGCAGACGTTGAGTAAATATAAAACATGAGAGTATTCTTAATGATTTTTACAAGAATCTTGCTGTAAAATGTTCATGCTGGAAGTCTACACATTCAAGCTCTGTTACCGCTTTAATATTTCCGAGGCTAGATTAAGCTCCTAATTGTTGACAAACCTTGAACCACAAGGTCTTAAAAATTAAAATTCTTACTATTTCCCTTAAAGAAACAATGTACTGTTATATTTTCAAATTTGTTATACAAGTCAGAATACTTAAGCGGTACAAATAAATGAAGTTTTACTTTTTCCTGGAAAGTTAAGCAAAATAAAGGCTTCCTTTGAAAATTTTTAACAACAGAAATAAACTTAAAACGCTTAATAGAGCAATATTTTAACTTAAAGCCCATTTTATTATAATATAATTCTTTTTAAACGTCTAGTATTTCAAGACTAAACTCGTAAGAAAATTCTGTAGTGAATGCAAATTTGCTTGCCATTTTTAACAATTATAGCAGGTACAACAATATTATTTTCTTAAAATAAAATAAAATAAAATAAAACATAATATCATTTCGCGTGGACAATGAGAATTTTAAAACACTAAAAGGTGCATTAGGTAAAATACAGTGTCGATGCATTCGAAATTTAAATTGACAAATGTAAATGAAAATTGGTACGAATGTAGGATCGAATTATAATGCCTCGTTTGATGCCATTGAATCAATTTTTCAACTACTTATGGCCCATTGAGCTCACTTACTTTGTAAAATAATAATAAATAAACAAAACGAAAAAAACAGAAGAATAAATATGAAATTGGCGTGATTTTTGAAACTTTTATTTTTTGGCATTTCGACCTTTTCCGAATACTATGCCCCCTGTTGCTATTGTTAAGCTATTGCTATTGATACATGAACGAAAATAGTCTGTTAAATGGATTATTAAACATTAATGCGTTGAGGCTGATTTTTTAAGGGAAATCATTCTAAGCGATCATCTCTGTAATCATCACAGCAATAGGTGGTAGCGAAAAAAATAAACACTTAGTAAGTATTACTGCCTTTTGAAATGCTGTCATGATACTGGAGTTTTATCAACCTAAATTGTATAACGAAATTCATCATTTTCCATACCTGAAAACAATTATTTTATGAATGTTTACCTGATTGGACACTTTCTCCTAATGTGATCAAATATTACCTGAATTATTTTATGGTTAAAGTTTTATAACAGCAAAATTACACGCACCCGTGCATCAATGACAGAAGTTAAAAAAATGAACGTTAGATTTCCTAAGAGTCATTATTTCGTTATTGTCAATTGTCAAACGAAGTTTTCCGGAAGTTTAAAGTCCACACTATATAATCTCTATCTACATCATATAAATATGTAAGTTTTGTACCTAATTTTAATTTTGCATGAATTTTGGGTAACTTTGGATAAACAAAAGTAAAACAAACAGTAAAAATAAACTTAAAATTTGTAAATTCATACCCTGATAAAAATGGATTATAAATTTCTACTAGAAAAAAAAATATTTTATTAAAATATTAAAGCATATTCTTCATGTTGGATTGTACTTAATAATATAGTAAAACGATGCGAAAAAGGAATTGTATTTCTTTAACTAATTTTCTTTAGCTGCAAAGAAAAAAATATCAAGGTTAATTCTTATAGAAGATGAAGAATGTAAAAATAAATTGTATACCAGATATCAGTAGCATATTTAAATTTATCATGTCTGTTAAATTTTGGTGCATCAATTAAATCATTTGTAAAAGTAAATTCAAATAAGGATGTCTTAAAAAGTAATTTATAATTTTCCTAATAATTTAAGTCGTAAAAGTTAAAACATAATTGTTCCGTCATAATTATTATTATGCTTCTATCTTTTCGACATTAGAAAATGTATGACAATAAATCAAAAAAATATTATTATGTAAGCAAACAACAATAAGTTGTGTCATCCTTTATTAATAATGTTTTTTGTTTTTACAAAGAAACAATAAATAATACGTCAAGATATATATTTCATTTATATAACAATTAGAATGAACATGCCGATATGACATTCCTTATCAATAAGCTTTAATATGTCACAGTAAGATTTCTCAAACAAACAATTTTTAAATTATTTAAGGTTGAAATGCATGTTAATGTTAAAAACAATAAGCATCTGATTAGCTCTAGGGTAAATCAAAATTTTAGACTTAAACCTTTTTTGATGATTTGTTAAAGAAAGGACTACTCAATTTTATTTTATTTATCCTTAATTTACAAAACAAACAAAAAAATACGAAAGTGTTTTTTACTGTAATTAGGGTTTGCTAAACACGAAAAAGTTTTTTATTATTATTTTCAGCATTATGGAATTTTCGTATATTTTAAAAAGGAAATAAAAAGTTTTAAAAAATTTATACATAAATAAAAAATTTACAGTTTTCAATAATTTAGCCATCCCCTTCATAAATCTATGTTTTTTATGATAACAAAGGAATATCTGTTTGTGTGTATGTACATGAGCACAAATAATAAATAATTAAAAATGCAGATTCTTATAGCAAATGATTGGTATTTTATTTGATAAACACATTATAAACTTTTTTTCTTGTTTCATTTTTCTTTTGATAGCGTAAGACAACAGTTTTGATGCCTTTCGCAAAAGATAGTTTTATATTAGAAATATTCAAGTGTATTTATTATACCCAAGTAATTGCCGGCATCTATAAAACGTTAGGAAATAGATGTGTTGCCGTCTCCCATCAATGCCATGTAATCTACAAGCTTTCCGAATACATGGTTTCTTTTTTCAGTTCTTTTGAATAATCGAAAAACTATTTTTATTTTTAATTGTTTTTTTTCGAAATGTATGAAATTACTAACCTATAAAGTAGACGTAAAAAAGGGTGGATCACAGATAAAAGAACACTTATGTCTAAATATACAAATAATATAACGTTATCACTCAGAAAACACATTCAAATCATTTGCCAATTCAATACAAAGAATCGTATATAACAACACCGCAGCAACACAAAATTAATAAAAATAATGTTTAATTATCTGCAGAAATAAAATAACTTATTGCGAATAAAAGAAAAAAAAATTTTCTTGCATTCGAAAGGGCAACTAAGTCACCAATTTGGTATTTAAATCACAACATAATTCAAAGTAGGCAAAACAACACTACATTTCTGCAAGTTTTAGTATAATTTAAAAAAGTTAATATAGAAAAATATAAAATTTTCCTGTAAACTTGTAAATGCGATGATGTTAGTAAAAAAAGCCTCTACCAAATAAAAGCATAATCTTTAAACAAATCTAACTTCAAGAAGCCATAAAATAAAGACGAGCATTAATTTTAAAAGAGCTAAGAAATAATTTAATTTCATGGCTGCTAATAAACGTTACCGTTCACAAAGAGTTAAACGTTCGAAAGATGAATTCGGAAAGAAGAATCGTATTCGAGAAAGTTACCTTTAATAGTTAAGCAATTATTTCAATCTCCTTGTTATTATCTAACCATTTGTTAAGCAAAAAACAAGACTTATATTATAATTATTTGGTAAATATAAAAATAATTATTTTTCTCAAAAAAATATATATTTAATTCAGTCCATTTCCTTTATCCTTGATGGAGCATAAAATTTAAATTAACTCTGTTAATTAAAATATTAACTATTTGGAAATACATATATTAAAAATAATACTATTAAAAAATTTACTTTAAGTTAAAAAAAACTCCATATATCATTGATCCTTATTATAGTTTTCTTTATGCAGGTGAATGTGTAATATTTTTTCTTCCGGTGGATTATAAAAAATCTGTAGTCATACAATTTTTGTTTAACTTTAAATACCTTAAACAGACTTTTCAGTAAAAAATTATAAAATTAAAAGTACTGATGCCTTTAGATTTCTGTTAAAAAAAATAAAAACGGCCTTCATAAGCTAAAATGTTTAGGAAAATGATAATGTGTGTGTTTATGTTTTAGTGAGTGATGTTTTGGATACATTACCAAAACTACTGTTTAAATAATGTACGATAGACAACTTTTTCACAAAGAAAAATTTGTTCTTTTAGCTAATGAATAAAATTTTTTAGAGCTTTTTTCTTCCAAAATATTCCAGCTTCTATATTAAAAATGAATTGAATTTATTTTTGTGTATCTCCAAAATTTTGGTTACATTTAAATACAGAGTTACAAATTATGATTTTTTATTCCACCTTTTCCACAATGACCCTTCCTTAATTTTTTTACTAGTTTAACAGCATTGTATCTAATAAAGTTAAAATTGTAAAAATAATTTAAGATACAAAGCTTAAAAATTAGGTGATAATTGTTAACTTTAAAAAAATTTATACATATGTTTCGATTTTTGGGAGACCATTAAAACATTTTAATATGAAGAATTCATGTTTTTGAACAAGAACACAAGGTTATTTTCTGTGACAGGGGCTTATTACTGACAAAAAATCTACATGTTGAACCCAGATTATTTTTACATCTTGCAGCAATTGAAATGCGTAATAAAAAATCGAAGATTCAGAACTTTAGAACAAAATTAATTTTCGCTTTGTTAATCTATCTAGAACATTTATTAACGTCTTGCACTCAGGTTTATTCTGGCAATTTTTAAATATTCTTATAAATTGGTATTGTCATATCAGAAAATATCATGAACAGCAGGTAGTATTCAGTCACAAAAGCCGCAATTCTTAAGCAGTTTACACCAGCAATCAATATTTGCTGCAATGCTGTTATGTTAACCAGGAATTATTTTATTATTATTTTTATATTTATTCACGCATCAATTAATAATTATGTACCATATGCAGATGACATACAGACTATGTTTTTGCCTGAACACTCCAAGGTTTTAAAGCCAATATTTATGTTTCCATTTGTCGAATATCTAAATACAAGCCTGGTATGTGTATCAGATGTTGAGTACTTTTTTATCAACTTGAGCTTAAGCCTTGTAAATGAGTTCCATATTAACAATTTTGGGTTAATAAATTTATTTTGTTGAATTATATTGAACATAAGTGTCCAAGAGTGAAGTCTTCTCTTAGAAGACCATAGTCTCTTGATATTTTTTAGCGCTCGCCTAAAAAAGACAATTGTAAGTGTAATGCTAATACCTTATGTTGTATTAACTTTCGACATATAATCGGATGCTTACCGAATTTACATTTTTAATTTCAATAAATTAGGCTATTACCTCAAAAAAGCTTTTATTTTTATTTAGATTGAAACTTTATGAAATTTTACTTAATTCAATTACTTATTTATTTAGAATGCGTTAATTTTTTAGTTATATATAGATTATTCAAAATAATTAATTAATTTAAAAACATATTGTTTAATTAAATATATGTATAAATAAGTAGGCCAATTGCAAATTTGTTTTAATTTCAAGATAAGAACACATACAATTTTTAATAGGATCAAAAACTTTTTGCTGTCTAGGAATTATTAATATGATTTTTTTCTTTCTTAAGACAATGATGAAAAACAATTTTTATTTATTATAATCATTTAGAAATCAATTAGAAATCAATACATAATATAGAATATCTTTGTCTATTTATAAAAGGCCATCACAGTTGTGACTTACTTGAGCATAAAATTGCCTGTATGCAAAATTAAAATTATTTTCAATTCCAAATGGTGCATTCAAGCTTAAATTGAGACAGCATTAAAAACAGCGATTTCATAATCTAATAAAATTTCTGTTACTCAATGATTTTTGTAGGATCTTTGAGTTGTATTTAGCTACTGAGTACGTATTCTTATCATATAATTTTTTTAACTCTGTAAAGAAATATTACTGTACTCGTTGCTAAGTCGACCGTTACCATAAAGCAAGAATAAATATAATATCGATCAATAAAGAAAACTACGTAAAAAGCATTAGGATATATATTAAAATGTCTAACTAAATAAATATTCCTTGTATTTTTAATAACTAAAAAAATTTGTTAAACAGATGTGTAGATATAGGCAAAAATGCTGAATCCTTCATCAGCTTTCTTCTCATCTATGTACTTAAGGCTATGTACATTGTAAAAATCACCAATTTATTTTGTAATACGAATACAAGGAATATTCATATCAATATTTATTTTGTTATGCGAAGTTTATCCACAAATCAAAGTATCTTTTCACTGTTCTTTCTGTAACTCGTCTTTTACATTTTTTCTTTACCTTATTCTTTATGGGTGTAAAATTTTATGAGTCTACGTTTTTATATTCCCTAAGTACACGGTAATAATTGTTCACTTTGTATGGAAGATCCCACGCCCATTATTTTAATTCTACCAGTCTTCGCTACTGTGCAAATTAAAAAGAGCTGTATTTGAATAATTTTTCACGGTGCTACCGTTATTTAGTAACACAATAGTAAAAATTTGCTTTTTAGCGAAAAGCCACGTCCGCTTAAAAAATAAAAAAATCCTATTTTACCATTCGCATATCTGGTAACAAATTGTGACAATTGCAGGAAGATTAGTCCATAAGTGTAGGCAGCTTTAGCTTTATATAAAGATAGATAAATAGACAGATAAATATAGATAAAGAAAGAAGATATAAATGATATCTGTAATAATTATTATATAAAAAATGATGTTTTAACACTTGTTCTATAAAATATAATAATTCGTAAGCGTTCTCAAGTTTGCAGTTTTTAAATTACAATATCATATTGCTATTTGTAGAACTTTTATTAAAGGAAATTGATAACGTGTTTTTCTATATGTAAAATTTGAAAGCGTGATATTTTTAATAAGAAAGGTAACATGTCAAAAGATTCTATTCATTCATGTACAAATAAGATTATGTTTTTTTTTTTTTCGGGTAAAATTTGTGTTATTATTATCCTTATATTTTTAGTTTAAGGCTCCCTAGTTGAATCAATTTATATGTAAATTCAATAGAAACACCTTAACTGTTTTTATAAAAAAATGTCTTAGAATAATAATTATATTACTAAGCCATCACTGATAAGAGGAGTATATTTGTTGTAAACATAAATATTTGTAGTTATGTATTCATGTATGTATGTCGCTGCAGATGTATGTTTGTGCAGGAGTTCGTTTATTGCGTTAAGCACATCAAGATTTTCGCATAAAACTAAGCGAATTCCTTATTTTCTATTTGACGCTAAGTCTGTGGTGGCAGCGGGTTTTTGACATTTTATTTTAATCTACTAGTGTTAGTATTTGTTTTGTTATAATTGTGTATATTATATAATTTCACAAATATTAAAATTTGGTTTTGTGAAAATACATAGGACAGTCGAATGTCTTTGCTCACACTTATGTGAAATTCATTAAAAATATATCGCATTAATGTAACTACAGTTTTAAATGTCGCGTTGAATTTCCTTCTTGTATTAACAAGTCGTTGCGAGCCTGTTAGTTAGGATCTATAAATCCCAATAAGACCATAGAAAAATATTCAATGGTGTTAAATGACACAATCTAACTGAACAGTTTTTATCACTTAAACGAGACAGTGAACGACAAAAAAATGTCATTTATAATAACTGAATTATTTCAAGAATTTTATCCCTTATCACACAGTCTTTTCTCAAGCATATATTGTATGCATCAGTATAATCAAATTTAGGTACAAATATCCAAACAGATATTATAGTATCGTTCATCAAATTTTTTGCACCCTTATTTTCAAAGATCATACTTCACTTATGATATAAAGTTAAATACGCCCACACAATATTATGGATGCATTTGTTGTTTGACTTCAAGAGTTAATATTTTTAAAATTTTAAAATTTCTTTTTGCTTTTTTTGACCTCTTTCTTTTAAGGGCTGTGCAAAGAAATTTTATAAAAATTCAGAATGTACTTTATTTAATTCCTTACGTTCATATGAATGTACCAGTTCTTAAAATAATTCACAGTTATTAAAAATAATTCAGTTATCAAAAGCTCTTCAGTTGATATTATGTTAACCAACAAAATAGATCCTGATAGATTTAGAACCAAATCATTGAATGGAATTTTAATGGATCTTTTTTATGACCTTTTAAATCGGATTAAAAAAAGAAAACAATACCACATGCCCTAGGTGACTTATTTTAAGGCATTGTAAAAGCATCCATCCTTGGATTATGACCAATTTCAGATAAATCAGACAACAAATTTAGAGTTTTTATATTAATTCAATATTTTCCAATGCCTACATATTAGATCACATGTTCAAAATTTTGTTTACATTTGCAAATTTACGTAAAATGTGGAATGGTCCATCACTTTTTCTTTATTATTTATTTGTTCGTAACACTATTGTTATATTCTAATGGAAGACATAACAACATGGTTCATGTTGTTATATAAATGTTAATTTAAATTAAAACATCTTTTTACTTACCGTATTTAAATTTGTAATTTTATCCAGTTCTATGGCTGTACTGCCACGATGATGCAGATGTGTTAGATGATGTGTTGTAAGCATCTTTTGTTTCTTGTTTTTATTCTGTTTGAAAAACTAACAATTAAATCCACAGTCTAAACTTTAACATTTAACAGAATATCAACTAAAATTAAAATAAAAAAAGGTAAGGTCATCATTAATACTATTAGCTTTATTATTTTGAAATTATTTTTTTCTAATTAAACTGTTTATTAATTAAATTCGTTGTTAGTTTCCGCAATAAAGAAATATAACCTATTTCAAACGTTTATAACAAAAACAAATTTTAAATTTTCATTATTCTTTTTAAATAAATTTATAAAACATGTTACAGGAATTTTTGGTACAATGAGGGTATAAATAATAATAAAACCATCAAGCGTGGGTTGTATATATTATTGATACAAATTTAAGGCATCTTCATAATACATTAAAAAGATAAAATATTGCACATAAGAATCAGATTCTCTTCAGGAATACCTCTTCATCTTTCATTGTATTTTTTAAAATTACTATTTATTGAGGCACACCTTGTGATAAATTGCCCCTTAACATACAAGACCATAGAAGTAAAACTCTCGTCCTATTGTAACACCCGATAAAATAACATACTGTATGCAAATTTTAAACTTATTTTTTTTCGGCATTAAATGCGTGTTATTTTTAGCCTCAAAATTATTCTTCTACCGAAGCATAATAATCGTTACATTATTTGGCATATTTGCCATTCGCCATTGGGAATTTGTTCAACATTTTTGGAATATATGAATGTGATCGCTATACCGTACACTATCTGTGTATCAATATTTAGGATTAGCCATTTATATATCATTCAATGATTTTCAGAAAACATACGGTAAAATATTTATGTAAAACGTATTTTGATAAACCGAATGTCACTTGGTACGAAACATAAAAATTTTTAAATTTTTAAATTTTTATATTAAAATTTTTCCAATTTACAGTGTATTTATAGATTCTATTATTCTCGAGCTATTAAGGCCTAACAGTTGTCAAGTAATTAAAAATGCAGTTTAATTACTGTTTTTCCCGACGTTTCGTCGATTATTTGTCGACTTTATCAAAGGCGTTTACAAAATAAAACGTTAATACATACATTTGAAACAATTACTTTTGTAATTAAAAACGCAACATACTCCTGCTGCTCATTTTGACAAAACTGAAGTGTGACGCGGAATTTTGCAAAATAAGTCAGGTTACCGTAAAGCAAACTGCGAAATAATATGATAAACAAACATAAGAAATAATTAGCGCAATCGGTGGATGCCGGTCTGGTTAAAATTAGTACAACAAAAAAAGAAAAAATTTATGTGGGGACTTGCTCACACAATCAATGCGTGCTGGTCTGAAAGGCATATACAATTTTCTCGAGCCGTTGGATTGTGTCGCTAATAAAATGCTCTTGCTGACACTACTATTTTTCCGATTTATTATAGAGCTTCTTCAGTAGTTAATTAACTTTACTGTTAATCGCCCCACTAGACTACAGTTTAAGGTGCCTTTAGAAAAAATGTTATTTTTACATATGATTTGTCAGATTTTTTATAACAAAATACACATACCGAGTTCACACCCGTCTAAATTTTGTAGAAGAGAGAGCAGTACAAAATCATTTTATTTTTCGTCTTCTTACCCACAAAATTCAGAATTGCTGCAAGAAAAACTCATGTGTGTGAACTCGGTAATATGAATTGTGTGAACGATTTAAAACATTCTTTGTGTAAAAAACATATGCCAAATTTTCATTTAGAGTGTATTAGACAAGTTCCACACACAACTCAAATCATTTTTTGTTGTTCTCTCTCTAACATATTAAAAGAAAAACAATCTTTTGATTTAAATTTAATAACAAATTTTAACGCTTAATGTGTGTTTAAATGACTACAAAAATGCCCAACTCCACCCCAAGGAAAACTTTGTTTGACCTCTAACAAGTCAACGAGTACTGCATTCACATTAGTGTTTATCAGCCTAGAATTATTAAAATTGGTTTTTTAAAGGTGAAAAAATTAGGCAACAGAGTGTTAATTGCAAATATTCTATAAATGTTTTTAGGTGAAGCCTAATTGCATCAACTGTAAATTCTGTAAATACAGAAGAAGTCCTAAAGAAGACTCATCCTTCCCTTACTACAATTTATTAAATAGTCAAATAATTACATGCCCTATTTAGACGCAATTTAAATTCAACGCCTTTATTTCTGAATCTTAGTTGTAAGATGTTCACTTCAAATAGAATTTGCATAATATGCTGCTGAATCACAAGTTTTGTTTTTATTGCTTGAAATTCAAAATTAATTCATTTTGTTTACTACGAAAAAAGTGTGAATAAGTATATTGACCTCAAAAAGTTACATTTACAATCAAGCCACGATTTGTTTCAAGTTATATATGATTTTTTCTTTATTTTTATTTACATGTATATGTGCTTATAAAATATAAGCACAAAAAATTCAAAAAAGTTAGATTGTTGTTTTCCACTTATTTGCATAAATTGAGTTAATGGAACACAGGCAAAAATACTAATTTCGTATGAGTGAATGTTAAAGCATGTTTAATTACAATTAGAATAATCACAGTCTTTTCATAAATATGTTTTTTGATTAACACAGTTAAGATTAAGAGGTATTGTATCTATAAAATGACACCTTTACACGGAGGGTCAAACCGTCCATTGCCTTCCCTTCAAATAATAAAACTAGGAGACTCTTAGCAACGTGTCTTTGTAAAGCCGATGTAACCTTTTGTAATTCATTAAGCTGTGTCACCTAGCCCATTTAGAAAACTATTGTTAAGCTATCCAAGCCTGTTGCCTTACAGTACCTGGCTAAGAAAAGTATTATACTCAACATTTTTGAACTCATCTTCGTCATCGTATATTGCACGGAAATCTTATCTGCCGTTGACCTTTATACTGCTTCTTGCCCTAATGATAACATGAGTACTGAACCTAGATAACATATATCCTTCCTAGCTGTCCAGGATTAATTATTTCTTTATACTAGCGTTGCAATGAACCGAAACTAACACAATCTAATACCATACTTATCCATCAACACCCCGAGAGGCTCTTTTACTATCTTATCAGTATTAGTGTGACACTGTGTCCTTTTCTTGTCTATCGACGTAGAGTGTTACTTTCTCTTCTTCTAGCATATGATAACACGACAGTTCGTTGGCTTTCAATATTGCCAGTAACTTTGCCTTGAAGAAACTAAATTCATCCAGGAGCCTATAGATCTGCGTGCCTAGTACTTAGAATATAAGCTCGTGGACTGGTGTCTACATTCGTCACGCGCAACCTTTTTGTTCAACTAACCAAATTCCAACCAGCTTTCTCTGTTCGAAATTATAATTTTTTTGTTAGAATTAATTTATGTCTGTGATATTTTTGTATAAATATGATATTTTAGTGAAATATTATCGTATAGTAAAAAGCTGACGAAAATGCTAGAAATTTATTCCTTAATTTTAATAGTTACAATATGTCATCAAACTTTTAAGTTTATTTAAGTAAAACAAAAATATTTTTCCACATCACAATAAGGGATGAGCGATCCCGTGATTTTTAAGGAACATCGTTACCAGTGAACGCGATTTTTAAATCACCATTCTTTTTTATAGTTACCGTGATCACTGTTTGCATTTTTTTTATTTAAGCATACATGTTTATATTGAGTGTATATAGTACCTACAAATATTAATAATATATTATGCAAACATCACCATAATGGAAAAGGTAATTTAATTTCTACATTCAAAGCAGCTGTTATTAATTTAGGTCAGTAATATAAAATTCAGTAACGCTGGAGTTTCAAATAAAAAACACAAAAATTGTTTCTTTGTTACAAAGGTTTACATATGTGAAGGAATAGCTGTTGTTAATAAGAAGAAGAACATTACACAGCAATAAAGCCGCTTTGACATGTGAAAGTATGAAAATTTCTACCCACAAAGTGAAATGAAATTTAAGTTTGTGTATGTGCAAATGTAGAAAAACGTCTTTTCGGGGAACTGTTATTTGCCAAACTGAGTCACTGTAGTGACCAGTGATTTTTAATTACAGTGATTAGATCACAGGTATTGAAATATCGCTCATTTCTAATCACAATTATTATTTCAAACTTAAGTGAAGGACAATACTGCACAGTAAAATATATATTTTCTTTTATTAATTCACACTTTGTGTTTGAATAAATAGGAAAAGTCAAGAAAATAAACAACATTAAATAAAATAGAACCCTTTACTTGAATCTTGTGGTTGAAAATGCCAGAAATATCAATAATTACACAACTGAATGTGGAGTTTTCTATTGCTTATCTCTTTAAAATGATTTATTTTGAAATAATTTCCTGAAATATTTTTTAATTAACTTAAAATCAAGACATCCGAATTAAAGAATTGCAAGCAAATAGCAGTAAGCATAATACTATCTGGCTTTGTTTATCAATTATTAAAAGATTGCGGACATAAAATCACTTTTTTATATTTTATATTTTCTTCAACAGCGGGTTGTATTAGAACTTTATGATAAAAATTTATTGACGGTAGACGTGGTGCTAAAAATTTTGTGAAAAAATGTCTTCAAGATATAATTTTAGAAATTAATTATTTAATTTATTTACCTTTTAATACAAAAAATATCGCTTTTGTTTTCATTTGAACTCATCATTTAAACTCATTTAAATTTCTTTAAAAAAAAAACACTTTAAATCCTTTTGATTGTTTTTACTTTTTATTATTTTTTCGGACGCTTCAAAAATTTACATATTTTTTATTTAGAGCACATTAAGCATCCATTTATTTTGAATGATATTTCAATTACTTTCATTTATTTCTACATTTCTTATATTTCCTTAAGATATAACTATATAAATATTTGCTTAAACTTGTTTACTTGATTATAACTTTGGTTTTGAACTTTGCTTTTCATCAGTATCGTTTTTTGTGGCGTATATTGTTTAATATTATAAAAATACTGGAAATTCTTAAAATCTGTTGTAACTGACTGTTCGATAGTACGCGCTTAACTGATTTGAAGATTCTATCAACATCCTAAATAAACTGTTATAAATGAAAATATACTTAAACATATTGCATGTTGACGCAGGCGCTTAAATTTCTTTAATTTGTTTTGAATGGAATTGAAATACGATTGTTTATGTTTTGCAATAACTCTTATCTTTATAGGTAATAGCTTTCTTGTAAGATTTTGCTCAATTCTGCATCTTTACTACAAACGTTTTTTAAAATTTTTCTTTGTTGTGTTTTTTTCTTTACTTACACAGAGATGACTAGAATTTCTGTTTTTAGTAAGCCATATCTTTTAGACACTTTTTAAGATTACCAAAATGGCAACAACATTAAAGCTTAACAGTATTTTAAAAAACATGATCTTCTTATCCGGTAATACGGTACGAACTCCTAGCGTTTTTAAATTTTAGACACTTTTAGTTATTAGAAATAGAAAATGATTACTTTCTTATTAAAATTAGTGAAAAACGGAAAAAAGGAACATTTTAAAAATAGCGGAAGGAGACAGAGCTGATGTTTAATAACCGCAAGGTAATTCTGAAGGTATATTAAAAGGAATTTTGTATAAAGTCAAAAAATTTCTTCTTTTACTTAAAAATAAACTAAAAGGAATTATAAGAGTTATAAAGGTTGATATGCAACCGCTTTTTCTTTAGCAGAAAAAATCAGATCCTAAATTGGTATTTATTCAAGCATTTCAAATGTTAAAGGAGTCATCGCAGGATTCAAAAATTTGCAGTTAAAACAAATGAACCAGAAAATGCCGCAAAGTAATGAATGCAATGAAAATTGTTCACAATTTACTAAGTGGAATATTCAATTAAATTGTCATTTTAATGAAAGGCGTGTTTTGGTTTTTGATGATAAATATAAATTCATTTAGGTTTGTCCTAATGATTACAATTAGAGCAGCTAATTTTAGACAGTCATCTACGCAAAGGAAGTGCAATTACGGTCGATGGTGGTTTAGCATAAAATGGTACAACAGATTAAAAATTTCAGAATAAAAAATTTTTGAGAGATATATAAAAATAACCATAGATTTTCATATTCATTACGCAGAAGGCCAAATTTTTTTGGATGAATTCTTACAACAAGTTCATATTTAACCCTCGGAAAATCTGGTGCTGTTTGCTTTTGTACATGCGTATGACTCAAAAAAAAAAACACTTCATCTGTAAGTATGGAGATATAGATATTAAGAAATTGGAACCTATCGAAGCATGAAAACTCAAGCCGATGTTTAGTGGAGTAAGCATAACTTTTAGGTCGCAAAAAAAGTTTGCGCTGCAAGACATATTTCACTCCAGTTTCTTCATATGTATGCCATCATTATCAGGTCAGAAATGGTACACAATTGTTACTCATGGGCCGGTGATTCAAAACCAATTTTGGAATTTTTCGACCACGTGCAGAAGAGAGCGAAGAATCTTATTGGTGACAGTAGAGTATTTACAGCTCTATTGTTTTTTATGTGTTTTATTGTTACTACAACGATATAATATCAAAGAAAATCAGGGAATATGTTGCTAAAAGCGAATATTTCGAACACTCACCACATTCTTTATTAGGAGCGCATCCCTTTGCAGCAAATGGTCTAGTGAAAGCCATTACGAATTAAAAATAAACAGAATACTTGTCCACTCATTTAGCCATGTTCTCCTGACTTAAACGTTATTAAAAATTTTCGTAGTAAACATTCCTAGAAAGTTGGTCAATAGCAAAAACTGAACTCCGATTAGGAATGATTTTTTAAAGTCTAGTTTCCTGGAATAAGATTTCTTTCGATTTTTTCAATACACTTTATGGTTGAATAATAAACTATATTGTTGCAGTTATTTAAAACAACATGTTCTAAAATATTGTTAATTATATATATTTTTAACAAAATAAACCTTATCATATGAAGGAACAAAAGTTTTAGTTTTTTTTTAAATACTGTCGAAACGAAAAATTTTTATTTTTATGTGCATATGATTAACATGTCTGATTTTTAAACTATGTTTGATATCTAACTAAATTCTTGAGTGGCCGTCGCGGCGCGCCGGTCGACTTATTCGACTAAGTTTTAAGCGCTAATATTCTTATATTATATAAAAGTAATTTTTCAGATGTCAAAAATAGGCGAATTATTTTCAAGTGGCCTTATTAGCGCATCTGATTTTTGTTTCTATTCAACGTTATTGTCAAAATTTAAAAATAATTTCAAAAACAAAAAAACTTAATTTTCGGAATCTTTTTTAAATTAATTTGCTTTAATCGTGGTTGATTCTTCAAGTATAAATAGTTCATGATATTCTCATGAAATACTTATTATTTAAAATTAAAAAATGAAATGTATTATTGCGGCGAAAGCATATCTATATGGCCATTTCGCTACTGCTCATATAGCTCATCAGTGGATTCCACCGAAATTTTGAGTTCAAAACTAGAAAGTCTTATGTCTATTGCCAAGTTGATTAAATGAGAACTAATTTGAATCAAAAAAGCAAAAAGACAATTAAAACTCAACAGGGTTTTTATACAAACACACAGCAAACATTCAATAACTATTTTTAATTTTTCTTTCAAATAATTTGAAAATGTAAAAAATTGTAAATTTTATAAATTAAAATTTTTAAGCCGAAAAATAAAATGTGAGGTATTGCTGCACTTGCATGAAAAAGAAACCAACTGGGTAGAACTTCATTTAAATAATAAATGATGGAAAAAGTAAAAATTAAACTCGCCTTTCTTTTGTTTAGTATATTCGACATCAACGCGGTGCTCTACAACGAAAATAAGTAACGAATTTGCCATTGCGACTTTAATCTGTACATTACTTCGCCTTGGTATGTACATTAGTTTTGTATTATATTCTTATGTTTTAGCGTCAATTTAAAACTTTTTTTTATGACTTTCAATATAAATAATCCTCACTTGTCACCTGAGTATAAGCGTAAGAATTTGTATGGCCTATAATTAATATAAAATACGCATATTCATTTTTAAAATTATTGAGACAACAATTTCTTGTAAATATTTTTTTAACATTTAATGTCATAATTATTTAATTAAAAACTGGTTTATTTACTAAAACTCTACTTAGACTGCAAACCCTTACTCTATTGTGTGATTCCTAAAATATGTGTTATGAAAAGTAGTTATAAGTCAAAGCCACTTTTATAAATTTTAAAGTTGCCGTTTAGTGATCAGTGAAGCCTCTGCAAAATGTAAGTGGATCGTAGTTTCACTGATATACTTTAAAAAAAAAAATTTCTATTCTAAAAATTTTATTCGGTTTTAAATTTTTTTTTAGTTTCTTTTTTAATAAAAAAAATTACATACTAAAAAACTAATTAAAATTCAGTTTAAAACTGAATAAAACCAATTAGAATAGTTGAAAAAAATCTACTTCGAAACCGAAGAACTTAAAATCAAATTGTTTAAGGCTTTGTCTAATCACCGGTGAAATGAGATAGAGCATAGTCTTTTGCACACTGTAGGTAAGAAATTATCTATTTTACAACTTGGTTTTCATTTTTACTGCCTTTACTATCTTCTGTGTCCAAGTTTTAAAGAGAATTTAATTTATAATCTTAAATATTTACAATTTTTCACGGTGATAGTAATCGACATTCTGTAAAACTTTGAAACGTTTATTGATAAGAATTAAATCGCATCACCTATGAGGACCCCCTTAAATTTTAAGATTTATTTTTGAATTACTTTTTGCTATTAGAAGCTAGAGTGGGACACAGTTTTTTTAATTTTAAAGCAAATCCCTTTACGGTTAATAACACACATAAGAAAATATACATTGTAAGAGGACACCATATAATTTTTTTGAAATTATAAACTTTTTTTAAGCAATACATTTCAAGACGCAACAAAAATTGATTTAGAAATAACTAAGTTCTGTGAGCACAAACATAAAAAAACCTTGCGACAAATTGATAACCTCCTACTTTTTTTAAGTCAGATAAAAAGAGCATAAAACCTTTTTCTAAGTAACATGGCGGACATTGTTTTCTTGGTCAAACACCCCAAAAAAGTATTGTTTTTATTGCAAGAACTACAATGAATGCATTTTTACTCTCTAATCTACACTTAATTAACTACAACAATTAGATTTAGATATAAGAATTCATTGTTAGCTTATGGTGTGTTTAAACAAATACAATATTGCAATAGATTTCTCCTAAACTATATATCAACGTTTTAAATTCATTCACCAGATGTATATAGTTACGAAAACTTTGCTGTCCAAATGTGAACAAAACTCTTTTTTTCTGTTCCAGATTTGAAAAAAAATATATTAAAAATTAAGACTTATTTAAACATCAAAAATTATAATTTTATTTTAATTTATTTATTTTATTTTATTTTATTTTATTTCATTTTTTTTTTTTTGTTAAATATTAAACGTATATAAACTTAGACGAATAATTGTATATTATTGCAATATCACAATTAACTGAATTTTTTTTTCTTAACTAGTTTAGTTTTAAGCGTTCCGGTAATTGAGGCTGCTTTCTAAATTATCTGACACAGAATAAATAACAATGTACACGACTGTTGTAAAATTTACTGTATTTAACACATTCTTATTTAAGATAATCTAGATTGAAATATTATATGATAATTAAAACATAGTTAGGAATTTTTGCCTAATATCCTTCAAATGATTCTTCGTATTATATTATAAGCTTTGACGACTTTTAGTATTTAACTATTTTATTTTTATTATAAACACAGCCAATTTTTCTTTAATTTTTGTTTTTTTTTATTAAAATATTTTTATTGCTGCCAAGTAAGCTTACTTACGGATTGAAACTACACGTGCAACTGAATAAAACTTGCCGTTAGCAACTTGAAGTTGGTTCAAAACAAACAAAAATCTTCAACATATTTTAGCACATTTTTTCATCTTTTCAGTTCTGAGAGTAACATTTTAAAATCAAGTATTATTCTGTTATTTGAGGAACATTTTCTGCATTGTTTTATTGTTTTTTATTTCTACAATTAATTTTTTTTAGTACTCTCTCTTAATGTTAGCCTTTCTGTAAAGTTTAACATGCTGTATAGCAACATGCATGATTAAAAAAAATTCACGGTGAAGTTTAGAAATTACAAATATTTAATATTTTTATGACTGTAATTTACCAATATTGTAAAATGCTACAATCCAATGAAAATAAAGGCTTTCTAATTTCTGAAATTAAATCTATATATTTAAACTTAATCAACAAAGTTTTATATTTTAAGGTTTACTACATAAGTAATCGGATCGAAATACCACTGGACCCTGCATCTTCTTCGACCAATTCCTTATAATTATTAATTTCCGAATTATTCATGTACTTAGTCGGCAAGTTTTATATTAATTCTTTTTATACAAATAAAACTAATTAAATAAATTTGAATAAATTCAAAATGTAAAAATGAATTTAATTTTAAATTTAAATAAATTTCATTTTTAATCTAAAAGAAATTATGTAAATGAATTTGTCAAAGCAATTCATTTTCAACTCATTTGATTTAATTTTATTTTGTGTTAGTTCATTAATTGCTTTAAGGATGACATATCCTTACTCATTATTACGTATTTGGAGGTTTTATGATATTTTGAAATAATAAACATTCTTATTAAAACCTGCTTATATTTAAGATCTTTATGTTAGTGTTGCTTTCTATTTTATATACAATATTTTATACAAATGAACTAAATTTTCTTTATTTTTATACAAGTTCTTAACTGTATTTTTTTATCAATTTTTTGCTATACAAAATATATATTTCATTATTTATTTTATTTTATATTTTTACTTATTATTGTTATGATTATTATTATTATGTTTTTTAAGTTTGTTTAACTCTATTTTATAAAGACGCTGTTTCCGTACAGGTTTAAAGAACACGTGTGACTAACTAGAAATACGCTAGGGAATCTTAAAGGAACTTTAACAAACAAAATTATACCTAAACTTATGACAACGCAGGCGCTTTAAATTTAAATAATTTTCCTATGTTTACTTTATTTAACATTTATATTCGAATTCTCTTTTTTAAATTGCCTGTTATTTTGCTCAGTTAAGGATATCTACTGCATTTGATAGTATATGTTATCTTTAAAGAACGTACTTAAATGTTTTTCTTTTTATTACTTTTTTAAAATCTTGTTATGCCAGTTGTTTAAAAACTTACATGCTTTGAACCGTGATCTATGAAAAACAGAATATTGTGAGGCAGTTTCATATTAACTTGTGCAGTTATTGAAAAAAAAGTAAATAATAATATTTTATTTCCTCATGTAATAGTAAAATAACCAAGTTTTTGCTTTTTATAATAATAACGTTTCCTTCTCTTATATAAAAAAAGGCACTTTAGGTACTGAATAGATTTAATACAACAAAAGACTAATATTAACAAAACTAATGTGGCGGGGACTTAACAAACTTATAAGTTGATAATCAAATATCGACAGATTTTTCTTAAGAAGAGTTTTGTAAAAAAAACCTTTTGAGTAAAACAATATCTTTACTACAGACAGAAACAAACGTATAAAAAATTATGCGGCAGTCAGAACGTTGATATAATTACTGGAATAACTAAACCATCTTTTATTCACGACGATTATTAAGTGTAACATATAGTAATCAAATAATATAGACACAGGTGTTTGATCTGTCAATGGTTCTATTCACAATTAACTGTTCGTTGTAGGCTGTGTAAAATTTCCATTTTTTCATTTTTAAAAAAATGCAAACTTAAAACATTGAAAGCCAAAAAAGATTTAATAAAAAAACATATAACCAAATAAAACAACGGAAACTTTTTATTATATTAATTTTCAAAATAAAGTCTTTTTTCGTGCTATTTTCTGTTATCCCGATTAATTATTTAAATTACCGATATTGATTATTGAGGCTCAAAGCACGACTCTATACAATTTTAACAAAAATTTTGCAGTATTTGTGCACTGCAACTACTAACTCGCATAACAATTTCGTGTCGAAATAACTTAAAATACTTTTAGCCAAGTTGTAGAAGTAGCGTGTTAGAATAATTTTGTAGCCTAATTGTCGTTATTTTACTTCCACCACATTTAGTACATAAATATAAAGAAAAATAAAATAAATAAATTGTACAATTTGTAAAAACATGCTTACATAAAAAAAATATTTTATTAAATTTTATTTTACTAAAACTTCGTTCATAAATAAAATTTTAATTAAATTATATATTTCATTTTTTGGTTTTTGGTCAAATTTTGAATGATTTTTGCAACAGACACTTACGTTTCAATATTACACGTGCTGTATTTGTTTTTATGTAATTATGTAAGAAAGTTAACTTTAAGTAGTTACTGTTAATCAGCAGTCTGTATAACAGTGCAAATTATTAACAGAATGACATAACATCATAAGGTTAACCTCTTTAAGAGTGTTCTCTTAAAAAATCTTTATTAAACTCTTTCTGTGGAAACTTTCGCTTTTTGTTTCGCTTTTATGTACAAAAGTAGTATTTAAACATTTGACCAAAGGTTGGCTGTCTAAAATATCAGTTCTGTTAATCATTACATTCTGTGCAACCGTTCGTATACGCAGTAACATAACAAAATAATATCAATCATACGTCCATATCATTTTTTATTATTTTTTTCTTAGTAGCAATTATATGAAGCGTAATTTCCTAATTTGGATTACTTTTTGTAAGACTATATAAAAAGAAATTTAGTTTGCAAAGTCTGCGAGAAGAATACTGATTTTTTCTACAAAAATGTCTAAAAATTTTTTTAAAGCTACAGTTCTATTTTTTTTTCAGTTTTTTAATAGAATTTATTTAATTTTTATTTGAAGTGACACTTTGTTTTTGGTAATAACGTGCATTTGAAAAACTAATTAGAATCACTCGGTGTATAACATCAAAGTTGTACCGATATTTTAACAGTTCTGTTTGGTTGACTTTTCGTGCATACAGTTTACTTGCTAATGAACAATTTTTTGCAATTCAAATTTCTTTTATAATATAAAATACTAATTAACTTAAAATAAATAAAAAATTAAAAAAAAAAATTTTTGTTTAAAACAAAACGTTAAAATTTTAATATGGGTATATAAATCTAAATTTGAAATTTTCATATTGATTATAAATCTAACTGAAACACAACAGAAGAATACAAGATCCTCGTGTCCACGAAGTTTCTCTACCTCCCTATGGTCCAATCAACATTCTATAATTTGAACGTTTGGAATTTTAAATGGGCTCCTTGGGTAGTAAAAATTTACAAAAATAGTTACTTTCTGCCACTCACAGATAATCAAATAATTGTTACAGCAGTCAATTACTTGTTGATTTATAAAAAGTTAATATTTAAAAAGCGGCCATTTTCTGAAACAGTGCTAACACCAGCAAAATTATAACATGTGTAACAACAAGACAAGTAATTAAGGTTCTTTACGTCTGAAAACATCCGTTTTTAGTTTCCTGAAAAATTATAAATTTATTTATCCGTATTAAGATTAATCAACTCTGTAAAGTTACAGTATAAATATAAAAATTAAAGGTAAGATTTATTTATAATCTGACCTTAACACATTAATGCTGGAAGTTTAGGTTTCCTCCGCACGGACAAGAATATTTGAGAAATATAGCTTTTAAAGTACTTAAAAATAAAAATTGTTCTAAATAAACAGAAAAAAAACCATTAAATATTAATAATTTTTTTTTTTGAAAGAGAAAAAAAACAAAAACATAACCACATAACATGAAAAGTTTGTGATTACATTTCCTTAATTTCGTTTCCTAATCAAATATTTATGCAAATAAAAAGGAAACCAAATACATTGCGCGCACTTATTTGCATTTTTTATGTTTAGTTTATAAGCACTCAGTTAGAAAAATAAAAACAAAGACTTCGAAAAGTTCTACGACAAGATATAACATAAACTGCATGGATTTTTTCGTGTTTAATAGATTTGTTTATAGATCAAGTAGTTGGAATAGAAAACAAAAATATGATACAAGATTTACTCGCCAAGACATAAGGCTACATAAAGTGGAGGCTTAAATTTTTTCTTTTCATACTTGAATTTATTTCACTTTGTTTCTCTGTTAATCCACTACCTTTTAAATGCATAAAGAAGTGCAAATTAGTGTTATTCAAACGTCATCTAGGTTAAGCGAGCTTTTTTCTGTGTATTTATAAATGTTTCGTTGCAACAGGTTTCTTTTAATCTTTGAGTTTAATCATCGTACAATTACACTTTCAGGTGCAAGTATTTAAAATGGAAACATATTAAGGTGTAAATTGTTAAAAACAATTTGATAGAAAACAGATTAAAAACTTAAAGCGATAAACTAAAAGCTGATATTTTAATATTTGTTTTCTGTAAGAAGGAGACTGCACAAGTTGCTTGTCCTATATGTAGACCAACCCAATTGATCCTAATTATCTATTTGTGATTATGGAAGGTGGATCTGTGTAAGGTTGAAAGGTTGGTCATTATGTCCTCCGTAGCCCAAATAAACGAGTTAATTCAAGTCACGTCATAATTTCGAAAGATATGCAAAGTTTGTGCAGCTTTAAATCGCCAAAGCAAATCGCCCTATTTACGGTGCATTACAGTTTTATTACCCTTCCTGCCCAGAATACTTCTATAAAAGATATTAAACGAAAAGTTTTAGATTGGGCAGCGCCTATTCAGCAAACATACAAGCATTCATTTTTGTCGCTAAGGGTTCGCAGCAGCTCTGCAATTCTCCACCGATTTGTGCGGCTACCAGTAATTCTAGCAAATTTGTTCGAAATTATATCCGCAACCGCAGAAAGGTCTCTGGCACTCTAACTCCTTTAAGCTTAAGTAGGAAGGCCTTAACTTACTACCACCAATTAAGGAAAAAAATAACATAAATTTATCATTTTCAAAATATATATATATTTTTGTTATTTATTAAATAAAAAAATATACAACTCAAATTATTTAATAGTTTCTCTTTTAAAAATAAAATTAATTCTCCTTGATTATGATTGATTCCTTTAAATATAAATATTTCATAATATAAATATCATGAAGTATTTATTATTTAAAACTTAATCATTAAATGTATTACGGCCAACTTATTTTTATCTTATTTCTAAGAAATTAATGTTGACTACAAACTAGGGTTTGGAATTTCCCGAAATTTTCACTTCCCGGGAAACAGGATTGCCTGATATGCCGGGGAAAACAGCAATTTTTAAAGAAAACAAGTTTATTTAATGAAAAGTTATTAAAAAATTCATAGTTTTATTAAAACATAAACATAAACATAAACATAAACATACGTCCACGTATCATTTCTAATTATCTTAAAATTAAAATTTAGAAAAATATGTTTTTAGGCATTTTTTTATAAAGTTCTGTATACGGCTTAAAAACTTTCCACCTACAAAAATAAAATGTACTGACAACTGTTCTAGTACCATTTTATCGATAAAATTATTTGTTTTCACATTAGTATCTCTAATTTTTTTCGAAATGTCATATTTTAATACAAAAAAAGTATTACTTATTTTAACCAAAGTTCTAAGGATCCTCCTCTCAAAATTTTATTCAAATACATCTAGCAGTTTTCACGTGATGCGAACACAGACAGACACAAATTCTAAAAAGAGTTGTTTTGTATACCATATCGATTGATATATACATTAACATCAAAATTTTCAAAAATATATAATGCACAGACGTATAGACGTTATAGAATTCACACAAAACGAAATTGAGAATTTTTAAATGTCACAACCAAAATATAAAAAAATCAGTGTACTTTTTCCAAGTGCTTTTAAACTTCCCGTTTCCCGGGAACTTATTCAAATTTACCCGGGAAACTGCAGATAGCTTTTCCCGGGAATTCCCGTTTTCCAAACCCTACTACAAACGCTCTCCAAAACTAAAATGAAATCTCTCTCTTATATGTTTGACAACTGCAAGCAACTTCTATCGAAAAATTCACCATATCGTTACTTCATTGCGTTGAAGTCTAACGCAAATGATATTGAATTCTGATATAATTAGAATAAATAATCGAGAAGAAACAGCGCAAGTAAAACTGAATGACATTACCTAAATCATTCGCAGAAAGGTCGAAATTGTGATCTATAAAAGATTGATACGGATGTTGCTTTTTTCAAAGATTTTCAAACTATCAGGAAAAGTTACTCATAGATCAAAGAGTATTTTGTTTGATTACAACCGGTCTTGTTGTTTAACTTACTTCTGGCAGAGGCGAAAAATGTAGGTTCAACAAAAAATAAAAATATGTAAAAAGCTTCTGCTGCCTAGAAAAAATAGAAATAAAAATTTTTAATTATTTTGAAGGCAGAAATTTTACAAGACCCAATATTTTTATGAAATAGATAAGAAAATCAAATGGTGAAAAGTTTATTTAGATGATAGCCCTCTATTAAATGTAGATGTAGCTTTATTGCATAAATATTCAAAATATCAGCAAATGAGGAAAAGTTACTCTTACAATTGTAAAGAATTTTTTTAGATTATAACGAGTCTTATTGTTTAACTTGCTCCTGGTAGAGACAAAACAGAGGGTCAACAAAAAATACAAATATTTTAAAATGTTCTGGTAGCAACACAAAATAGCAATTAAAATTTTTAATCAGTTTGCATGCAGAAATTTTATAAAACTAATAAAGAATATAAAATACATAAAAAACGCAAGTGGTAAATTTGGTTGTTTAGCTGATAGCCCCCTCTAAGCGCCCCCAAGAAGATTCATGCCTTTTATTGGTTTGGAACTTATTTGAAGCGATCAACACAAATTTTCGCTTCATCAGCGAAAAATAAGAACCTTAAAACTATTATTTTTTTTTCATGAAATAGCTCCACGGTGTCAAATTTGCTGGAAATATGAGTGTTAGAAAACAGTGCTAACAAAACGGTTGCTGCATTTCGTCACAACAGAGAGTAAACTTTAACACCAATTTTTGTTAGAAAATACCTCATTATTATTAAAAAAATTATATCTTGAATTGCTAAAATTCTCCCAATTATGCTGGCGTGCACAACTTTTTATATTTTTAAAAAAGGATAATACGTTTAAATCTCGAAACTCCAATAGTTATAACAGTTAACTTATCCTCCATATTCTCAATAGGGACATTCTTCTATTACATATTTATAGATAGTAATTTTATAGGCCAAGAAAATTTAAGATTTGCTTTTTGAGGGGCTTTAAAAATTAGAAGTGTCCAAATAAAATGCAAAATAAATAGAATAAAATATAAGGTTTGCTTTTTGGTATGCTTTACTTTAGATTAAAATTTTAGGAGCTGAGAGTTTCAAAAATCTATGATGAAGCCGAAAATATTTTGTAAAATCACATAATAAGAAAACTTTGTAGTGATAGATAATATATATTTTTCTTGTCGATTTAAACAAACGAAATTCTACAAAATATTTGTTATTTGGAAAACTTAGTTTTGTAAATACCTTAAAAATTTCTTTGCAGTTATTAAATACAGCAAATGGTAAGTACAGACAAACAGAAAAATTTCCTTGATATTGCATCCTTTTAGATGGCAATGTGTATGTGCAAGTATCCTTGATATTTGAAATACACTTTATTGCATCTTCTTCACAATTTATATCAGATTTAGGTTTCCACATTTCAACTACACTTGGACATTAATTCAACTACTTGTTTTAGTTTCATACAACTATTTCTTATTAAAGTAAATTCACTCATTTTGTCAGTTTCAAAAGTAGAGCGCAATATGTAGGTTCTTTTGTCATGCATTACATAGACAGGATTTCTTTTATTTACGTATTTTTAAAACTTTGTGTGTCTTTTTGTTTTAAATTTAATTTATGGAAAAAGTTGCAAACATTTATATTTGTGACTTTGAAGACTTTAGATTTGCACATGACATAAACACACATTTATATATACTATTTGTTTGAATTATAAAAAATCTAATTTAAATCTTAAATATGTCAACCTACATCAAATTACATAATTCCCCGGTGAAAGTATATTTGACAGTAATTCATATAAAATTTATAAAAAGTTCCATAAATTAAAATATTAAATACATTGTTTGTTGTTGTTGTTAAAAAGAACAGAATATCCCGCATGCTCTTAATCGATCAGAAATCGAAGTTTTACGAACTTTCCTAAACCTGTCAGTTTAAATAATTTTGTTTATCGAAATTCAAAATCTACCTGTTTTTGGATATCCACATAAACAGCTATCTGAGATATATGTAAATCAGAATTCTAATTAAATTTTGATTAAATGAAGAGCTAAAAATTACATCTCGTTCATAATTTGAGCGTGTCTTCACTTAAACATATATTTTCAAAATATTGCGTTGTATCTTCTTTTATTTAATCATATGTGATCTTGACAATTAAAAGGAGCCTTTGTTCTGCAAACTGATTTTTGTTTTGACAAAAATTTTACAGAAAATTTTAATTTCACACCGCAAACTCTCAAGCCTATTAGTTGCTAAGCTGTTCTCATAAATTAATTTTGTATATTTATAACACTATGTATATTTATATTTTAAACAGCAGTTGAATCGAAAATGTATTTTCTATCTTCAAGCGCCATTTCATTATACAGGTTACCCAAAGATACGTTCATTAACTATCCACCTCTGCTGCACAACAATCTAATGTTTTTTTTTTTTTTTTGATATTCTCAAGACTCTTCGGATGGATTTAAGGTCTTGATATGTTGCCTACAATGAATGTTCCTTAAAAGTCCATCCACCGCGGCTGCCTAGTAAAAATTATTATTATTTCTACTTAACGCTCCTGTGAGGTTTTAACTCATGATTTTCGTTTTTACTATATATAATTTTTTTTTTTTGGTTGTGATTCAAGGACTTTAAAAGGAGGATTTTTGAATATAATAGTCAATAATCTTGTAATCGCAATTAAATCGATGATGAAAATCTAATCTGAAGCTAACAGGTAATTGTTGCATAAGCAATTTCTGTAGTTTTTTTTGAAACAGCATAAAGTCTTTATTCTTTGTGGTTGTAAATGCTTAACAATGGACATATGTGGCTTTCTGTTTCCATTTACCATGCGTAGCAATACTAGTAGATTAATTAAAAAGAACCTGAACCATAATGTCTCAAACAGACAGAAGCTATTCAATCAATCATGTTACGTTGATGCTTTTAAGTGAAAGCAAATATTTGTAACATTATCGTCATGAATACGATATTTTCTCTTTGCGTTTTAGGTCTTGTAATCATAGAAAAAAAGGACAACAATAACAGTTGAAATTTTATGAGGTTGTTAACGGTAAACTGATGTTATTTTATAGGATAACTGTTAAAGTCATTTTCATCATAAATAAGTATACATGCGCCTTCTTAAGATTGACTAAATATCTTTGGTTAAAATATAATCTACACGCTGTAGTTGAATGTGAAAACCTCGAGTAAAAAAAATATATAATTTTATTTTAATACTCAGGAACAAGCCAAATTCGCGAAATATAACAAACGATTATTTTTTTTGTTTAAATTTCACGCATATTTTAAAAAGAAAGAAATATTATTTGCCAAAATTAGAAAATTTTAGACTGTAATAGAGCATTCTTCAGCGTACACAAGGTAAAAGAATGCGATACTAAAAAAGTTCAACTATTTCAAATATTATTCAAATATTCTTTCGTAATTTGTTAATTAATTTATATAAAATATATTTATTATGATTTCTTATTTTGTTAAAGGTCCGCTTAATCATGGCGAATTTATTTTTATAGATATTTGTTTTTTTCTAAGTACAAAATGGTGGTTAGTAATAAATACTTTCAAACTTAACTATTAGCTAAAATATAAAGTAGTTTTTTTCATATTCACTCGTTATATAAAACATAACATGTTTTCTTAAGTTTTGAAATTTAAGATTGTGTATTATAATTTTATGAACATTTTCAAACTTATAATTATTTATTATAACATGAATGCAAAAATTCGCAATATGCGTCAAGAAACAAAATCTTTTGAACGTTGTAAATTCATTTTATTTCAACCAAGTTTTATAGAAATATCTTCTTTTAGATTTTAAGTGGATGTTTAAATAAGCAAAATTTAGAATTAAAGATATACATTTTTATTCTAAATCGGAATTGCTATGTTTACGTAGTTTGGGAATTATTAGAATTTTGTTTCCTCTCATAAATGAGTAATAAATTATTATTTGGTTTAGTAAAGTTTTCGTTTTAAAAATCCTAAAAATTATTCATAAAATACTTAGCTACACATGTTTTTATTAGAATATATTTATAATACAACTATAATATTTTGGTTTAAAAAGTTATTAATTTGAGTCTCTTTTATGTTAATCTACTTTAGTTGTACTTGATTCCTTTAAATCTTATATTTCAGGAGAATATTATAATGAAAATATAACTTCATTGAAAAAACTAAGATTTTCGAGTTTTTATTTCCTTTTTGCTTTATTATTTCAATGTCGTTTTCAGTCAATCATTTTGGCTTTTGGTATAAGACTCTTGAGTATTCTATACTAAATTTGGGTAGAAACCTCTGTTAAGCTATATGAGCTGTAGCGAAATGGCCGTAAACATTTCATTTTTAAGTTTTTAAAATAACAAACATTTCATTAAAATCTTACCAAATATTTATATTTAAAGGATTTAAGCAGATTAATTTAATATTTTAGTTTATTAAACCTTTTATTCCGGATTTACTTAGTTTTGAGTGCTAATGCAACGACTTAAATGAGTCACTTAAAATAGTTCGAAATTTTACACACTGTTCAAGTGTCATTTTTAGTTTACAATTAAAACTCAATTTAATTCAATTTTTAACGAAATAAACACAGACGCAGATATCTATGAAACCACCGCATGGTTTTTGTTCTAGCTAGCCCATTGTGTACACCTGACGTTCTTCACTTAAAATAGTTCGAAATTTTACACACTGTTCAAGCATCATTTTTAGTTTATTTTCAGACTATTGCAACAGTCAAAGAACTAAAATATCTTTACCTTAATAAAAGTTACATAAAAACATAAATACAATTTCTTTCAATATGAGAAATATTATGAACAGAAAGTTTCGCAGAAATGTTCTGTTAAAATTGAAAACAACTTCACGCTTCAATAAACACTTTTTTCAGACATATTAGATTAAATTTTGTTTATTTTTTTAATTCGCGTTCGCTAACAAAATGGAACATAAAATTTATACCAAGTTGCATTAACAAAATAACATAAAAATATTTTAATTTATTAAAATTGATTTGTTTTGAGTTCATTTTTATTTAATTTTCTAAAAATTCCTTAAAAAGAAAAATTATTTACAAATGCATGTGGATATTTTCGAAAAACCAACTGGAAAAATAAGGCACCAGCAGAGTATAATGCTGCATTTTATGGACAACTACATCTACCATAAAAATTGGTTGTGAAATCCGTATATATTTTTGAAATGCAGTAAAACCAAATATTAGTAAAACAACTGTAATAATAAAATATAATATAAAACTTGAAAAAAAAAGTTTCTGTTTTTGATTTTAATAATTTTCTTACACCACACTATAGGAAATTTTTAACTTTTTTCGGGTCTAAAGTAAACAAAATTTTCTTGGGTTTTTTTTTCTTATTTTACTTTATTAAATAAAAATTAAAATTAAAAAAATTAAAATTAAATTTAAATTCAATTGGAGATAAAGTTTTGACGATATATATTTAAAGAAACAACAAATAATAAATTATCTTTTGCAAAAATAACCAACTATAAAACAGACTGACTGGAAGAGGGTAATAAAATACAAATAAAAAAAGCTGACATTTCAGGAGATAAATTTGTTTACATCTAATTACATCATCAACAGAGGACATCCGATAATTTCTAGTATTAAATATTAATATATAATATTTAAGGGGCATAGAAGAACACAATCTCTAAATTTATAAGTGTTGGACTTTAACGATACAAGAGATGGGCCCATATAAATCAAATAACGTCACTTATAAAGACACCCTGCAATCCTACATATTAATTTTTAGTTCCATTCTGTTATTAGAAGCCATAGTGATGCCAAATTAATAAGTATTATGTGCGTTAAGATTCAATTGACATGTAAAAATCATGTAGTTTATATGGTGACACTTTTTATTTTTTATAATTATTTAACATTTTTTTTTTGTACAGGTTCATAAATTACTTAGTTCTGCGGTCACAAGCGAAAAAATCAAATGACATGACAGCCCCTTCTTTTTTTATTTTTTTTATTTCTTTTATTTTTTTATTTTATTTTTTTTTTTTTTAAGTGATCACAAAAGAACTGTGGGATTATGATTAAAAAATTTATTAAGACGCTATTAGAAATGATTTATAGCTAGTTAACTTTAACAATACATTTTAGCTGCAAGTAATAAAACAAATAAAAATTGTTTTTGGGAAGCTACAAAGGGGCAAATTTATATTTTTTATATTGCGTGCCTAGCATAAAGGAGAAAAGAGCAATTGTGGTGTTTCAAAATTATTTTTCTTTTAATTTAGTTGACAATTGCAACTCGAAATTCAAAGTCTTATGTGCTGTTTCTGTATTATGGGCGATCAGCTCGTCTGAAAAACTTGTATGAAAAGCACTTAGTTTTTTGAGTTATTTTTATACAAATTTTCCAAACGAATTCATCGCCTGTAATACGAACACAGCACATTAAAATAAAACCCTTTTCTTGTTGTGTAGGTAAGAAAAGTTATAATCGATTTATAAGGCGTATTTTAAAATGAAATAATTTTTCTGATGAGAGTGCGTACGTGAGGGTGTGAGAACGTGCGTAAAGAAGAAATTTTTTTATGGGAGTGCGTGAAAGAAATTTTTAGGGACCCTAAGAGATCTATGCAAATAATAAAATAGTATTATAACTTTTTCTGTCTGTCTTTGTTTAAAAAACTGCTGGATGGATTTGAATAAAATTTTGTGAGGATATTTCTTAGAACCTTGGTTCAAAAAAAGGATACTTTTTTCATTAAAATATATCATTTCGTAGAGAAACTAGAGAAACAAATATGAAAGCACCCAATTTACCAGTACATTAGTACTAGAACAGTTGTCAGCACATTTTCTTTTGTTTTTTTAGTAGATGGAAAATTTTTAACATTACTTACAAAACAACCACAAACATTTAAAAACACCGACGAACTCCTGGGCACTTTTGGTACAGAATATAATAGTAATAATAATAATAATAATAAAAATGGTAATATTAACAATAAAATACGAAAACTAATCTGGTAGCTTGCATGCAATTAATTATCGCAAAAAAAGTGGTAAAATATTAATAAATTAACTAAAAAGAGTATAGTTATACTCATAATGTCTCAAAAAAAATTTTTTTGATTAAAATTTTAAATCTTAGGATTTTCAAAGATTTTTTATTATTATTAGGGGATGTAGAGCACCAAAAAGCTTACTACGAAACAATTCTTTGTTCTTTGTTATTAATATTGTTCTGTTCGGAATAAGTTTTTTTGTGGATAAGTACACAGAACAATCCCCTAATATAACTGAGCCCAAAATCTCGTAACCACACATACATACGTTTAATATTAAAAAATAAAACTAGCTTTCTAAAAACAATTAATAATAACGAGACCCCAAGGAAATATTTCCTTCTAGCACAATCATATAGATATTTTTTAAAAACCTTTCATTTCTACATTTACTACGGGCGATAACAGAAATTTTTCTATAAAATTGCTTTAGAACTTAATAATCATTACTATAGAAACAAAGTTTAAATAAGAGAAAAAAGCACTCTTGGGAATTAAATAAATATTAATTACAAAATAAAGACAATTAAAATTAAGTGTGTTATTAAATAAAACAAACACAAAGATATGACCACAGGATGAATTTTTATTTCTAATCTTTACGCTTTTTAATCTTATAAAAAAACACGACATTCAAAGTGAAATTGCTTAGGCAATAATAAGTTTAATACCGAGGTACATATATTATTGTAGAAAAAATTTATAGTGTTCTTTTTTTTTCGTTTCGTTTAGTGTCTTGAAAAATAGGGTTTCCAGCTGGCTTCTAAATGGAGCAGGCATGTAATACCTGCTTATGTTCAAAATGTTTGCGGCTTTACTACTCTTTAATTTCTAGACCGACAGTCAGTTTTGCAAAATGCTAATATGAGTAAGCATCAGCATACGGTTTTTAAATATGTAGGTCAATATTAATATCTTTATAAGCTTCACTACAGGAAAAGTCCTTTATTCTGTTTGTAATTTCTACGACTATCATTTCTTATTACATAATATATATTTGGTCCTTAAGAAACGGCACATAATCAAGCGATGTTCGTCTGTGCGCAATCGTAATTAAATAAGTTTTTTTAATGGCCCCCAAAAACTGCAGAATTCTAGAGTCTACAAATCTGTAAGTAATAATTTAAAAAAATGCTTTTAAAGCTAAGAATAGGGTTTGAGATTTCCCAGAGTTTTTTATTTCTCGGGAAACGGGAAAAAATGTACCATTTCAGGGATTTTCGGTATTCCCTGGAAAAATCAATTCTTAAAAAATTATAATTTTATTAAAACATAACCAAGCTACAAAAATAATTGTTAAATAAAAGTTTAAACAGTTTATAAAACTTGAATACAATTCAAGTGACAAAACACACATCTGTCTGTTCATATGTACTAAATAACGAAAGATAAAAAAATAAAAATACTTTAAGAAACATTTTGTTAATTGTTTTTCAAATATATGATTTAAGAAATGCATTTAACAATTCGCTAGACACACTGTTTCTTGTTTTTGTTGCAAAATTTCTAACAATGGAAAAAACCCTCACTTTCCGCTGAGGTAGACTTTCTTATCAATAATGCGTTTTAAAAATTATCCATGTATCTGTTTCAATTGTTATAATAATTTTAAATTCTTTTTAAGCAAATTGGTAACCTTTTGTCCTGTTTTATATCTTACTAGCAGTGCCCACGACCTCGTCCGCGTATCATTTCAAATAAACTAATAATTAAACGGCTTAAAAAATGTTTTATCTACAAAAACTAAATGTACTGACTTGACTGACTTTCACATTTGTATCTGAGTTTCTCTAGCAAATGACATATTGCTGTGAAATAAAAGTACTCTATGTTTAAACCAAGATTTTAAGGGACCACCTTACAATAATTTTTTTCCAATCCATCCAGCAGCTTTTTTAGATGCGAACACAACCAGGCAAAAATTTTAAAAAGAGGTGTTTTGCATTCCATACCGATTACTTTCTACACGAACATCAAAATTTTCAAAAAATATTTTATGTACAGATGTATAGATGTAGCAGAATTCTTACGAAACGAGATATTTGCAAATGTTTAAATTTCACAACCAAATATTTGAAAAAATATGTGTATTTTTTTTTAAGTATTAATGACTTTAAGTTTCCCGTTTCCCGGAAAATTAAAAAAACTTTCCCGGTAAATTATGAATAGCTTTTCCTCGGTATTCCCGTTTCCCAAACCCTAGCTAAGCAAGCGTCTCTATTTTTCTTACCCTTTGTGTTTAGTATTTTATTTTTGTTTTTTGTTCTCTTTTGCAAGATACCAAAAAGAAAAAAAAACTCTAAAAAATGATAATCAAATATTGTTCTTACAATAAATCTCGGAGAAATAAATAAAACATAATAATTTTAGTTTTATTTTCAATCGAAATCTGCAATCGAAAATGTAAAACAGAAATATCTAGATACCCAAAAGATTGAAATCTAATTAAACAATTAAAAGCCTTTAAAAATTTACATGAGCAAATATATGTGACTATTTAAAAGGAAAACAATGAAAACAGTTTCGGGTTGCGTGTGGACTTCGACTAATTAATATTTGTAGTATTCTTACTTACAACTAAGCTTGTAGTTAGATGCCACGAATGCTGATGACAAATGTAGCCACCTGGAAAATGCAGAATTATATTTTGCTATTTACAAAAATTTTTAAATAATTTTTCCTTTTTCATTAAAACATAGCCTATCTGTCTATAAGTGCATAGAAAACTAAGAGAAACTTCAGCGGGGAATTATATCCCTCCAAAAGATGTTTCTTAAAAAATACTAATACGACAATTAATTTGGTGAAGGGAATATAAGATTAGTTACATCTTAATAAACATAGTTCTGTTAATGTTTCAAAAATACTTGGTTACATTTATAAAATTCAGCAAAATAAAATAAATAAAAATGAAAAATACCATTTCATGGAATAAACTTCATTGTTTAGCTTGACTTAGACGACCTTTTCTATCTTTTATTTAAATGCAATTAAATTTTTTTATTAAAAAAAAAAAACAAGAATATAATATTTTATGTCTTATGTTTAGTTTTTTTTATTATTTAATTATGTGTGTTGTGTCTGTATCAAAAGCACGTTTTTGTTTGTTCAACAATTTTTAAAATTATGTACATATATACGTACATATGTATATAATAAAATTATTTTATATTTTATCTTCTGTTAATTTAGTAGATACTTAAGTAATTAATACAATAATAAGCTGCGGAAATTAACTACATTTTCTCTTTTTCTTCAAACTAGTAGTTCATTTAACAACATTCTTTAACATAGCATAACGAATAAGAAATTTAAATTATCATTTATGTAGTGTGTCTATTAAGGTGATAGGCTCGATTTTTGAACTGAACAGGAACAAATTTATATTGCGACTTATAAAAAGAACAACAAAAGATGCCTTGGGGTTTAATTTTATATTCATATTGATTTACTAGTAATACAATTATCAGTGTATCATATTTTTATAGAGGGAAAATTTTAGCACTCTTTACAGAACTCTACGATAAATATTTAAAAACACATTTTTCTAGATTTTAATTTTAACAAAATTATAAGTGAGATACGACCACTGCTAGTGTTAAATAAAGTTGTCTTTATAAACTTTTGAACATAGGCTTCAATTAGACCATCTAAGCCAAGAAAATGTACAAAATTTAAAACAACAGCCATTTCAATTTAGAATATTACTCCACACTTTTGCAACGTTCTTTTGTTTACCCACATAAATACAGCCCAAAGAAAGTTCCCAAATATGTTGTCTTTGTTTCTACAATTTTTTGTTTTCTTTCATTAAAGGAATGGCAAACATTTTTATTTTAAAAAACAATCAAAAAAGGAATGTTTTTTTTTTATTGCACTACAACCTTTTATCATAATATTTCCTATTTGAATAGTTAATATTTTTTCTCTTACATGCTCTAGTTTAGTTTCTATGTTGGAATCACTGTAATACAAGCCATTTGTTTGATTAGTCAAGTAGCTGTTTTACAAGAATTATAACAACAAATAAATGTTGGTATTTAAAAAAAAAGATCTCTACTATTTATTTCTTTTTTTTATTAAAAAATTATCCTTAGCCTTAAACATACATATCAACCTCAAAACAAAAATAAAACCAGCACAGAAACTGTTTACTATCACCCATAAGGATTAAATATTTAAAACTAGAACTTTCTCTTACCCTCTATTTTACATTTTTATTCTGTTTTTCTGTTTTTGCTATTTATGGTTAGAAATTTATCTGTTCATAATGTTTATTGTATTTAGCTGCTGCAAGTAACGGCTCACATTCTTTATAATAGAAAACACACTATTTAAGCATTTAATAAAAATATTTGTTTCAATTTAAGTCTTAGGCTGTTTTTGGATGTTTTTCATGTCCAGCTTAGTGTTTAGAATAACATTAAAAAATTGAAAGGAATAAAACAGTCTTAAAAATATATGTATTTTATCACTTTATCAAGTCATTCTTTAACAAATACAAAATTGTATCATGAGATTTATGCAAATTTGAAAATGTTAATAAGAATCAAACAAAAAGAATATGAAATAAATATTTGTTAGTGTTACATACACAACGACAAGTATATTAACTGCATGTACTGGATGTGTAAAATTTACAGTTGCTAAAGTTTTTTAATATTTCATAAACTGCAAACTGTTTGTTCCGCAAACTAACAAACAATTTTTTATCTAGTTTCTCTTTACACAATATTACATAGAGGGTACACTTGCTTGTTTGTAACCTTGTGACTTTTTCACCAAAATTAAAAATTTACTCATTTTTAAAATTCAACAAAAGCGTAGTATTTTTGAATAGAAGCAAATATTTTTTTTTTGTAAATTTATCGGCTCGAGCTACTACCAGTACTGCTGGTTCAATTTAAAAAGTGCACATCAGCAATTCGACAACTTTGAAGCTGGATGCAGGCTATTTTTGGAAATGTAAAGTGCGTGTGCAATTTCAAATACAAAAAAAGTACCAAATGTTTACCCATTTAAATTTTTGAGGTAATATTTCCAAACCATTTTTCGAATTTAAAAATTAGTTGATTATAGTTCAAACTGAATTAAGATATTTTTATTAGTATTTCGAAATGGGCGTGAAGAACGATAATTTATAAGCAAACAACAAAAGAACATTTTAATTCTTCACAGGAAACTGAAGTTTTGAAAATCAATGTCTGACTTTTCCTCCTCAAAAGGTATTTTTAAGAATTCATATTCAAAAGGGGTAAAAAGGTAAAAACTTAAATAACCGATAACTTACAATCTCCGGCACTAATGCAGCCATAATCAATCCAAACTGTAACAATTGGTACTTATTTTTAGGCTAAAAGAATAAAAACATCTTTTTAATAACAAACGGAACAAAAATATTAAAAATTGTCTACTTCTGCCATCTAAAATATGTAAAAAGTGATGAAAATTGATTTAAGAAAAACTAAATAAATGGATTTAAAAATAAAAATTATTTGGTTCTTAAAAGGCAGGAACGAAATACCACATACATTTAACAACAGGGCTGCCAGATATCGTTAAACGTGGCGATAAAAAATCCTTTTTGGCGATAATTATTTTAAAATGGCGAGATACTTCGCTGTATTTAAAATACTCGGCGAAATTTTTTGGCAATTTTTTTTTCATTTTTATTTTGTATGTATATTGTATATATAAATATATTATTAACTTATTTATTTAGTGTCAAATTGTAAGGGCGCTAAAAAAAGGCATGTCTATTTTTGAAGTTTATTGTCAGATTCAATTTTAAGATGCTGTAGCTCTGCATTCCTTATTAAATTTACTGCAGTTCAAGAAGTTTTTAAAATTTTGGAGACCCTAATTATGCACTCGGTTTTAATAAAACACAGTAGGAAGAACTTCTTTTCAAAAAATGTGGTTGTCAATGGCCGTTTTTAATATGTTAATTGTGCCCACAAATAATGATTGTGTCAAATACTTTTTCTGCAATAAATTGAATTAAAAAATAAAATGCAATATGAACTTTTCAATTCGTAACTCTTAGTAAGGTCATAAATAAATGTAAATAACATATATATTCTGCGATGTATTTAATACGATGGAAAATATGTTGAGTAGATTTAGTACAAATGAAATGTACCCCAGTAAGAATAAAAAAGCCAATGATTAAATTGAACAAAATGTACATTAAAGTTTTGATTCCATAATTGAACGTGGTTGTTAATAATTTTTTTTTTAATTTTAACATTTTTATATTTTCTATTAAACCACTATGATCTCGAGGTTCAAGCTTAAATTATAAAAATTACTTAAACCTACTCATTGATTGGCCTTACATCATTTTATTTATTTTTATGTTTATTAGGTTTTTTACTTAAGTTTTTTAAACGTTATATAAGACCAATGTACCATTTAAGAATAAAGTCCTTTTTTAGAAAATAAATTTTTGAATAAATAAAAGAAGTAACTTTAATAAAAACAAGTTATATGCGTCAATACGGTCAATATGGATATGTCTTAAAACCTTTTGAAGAAATCTTTCAGGAAACGCTAATTCTTTTATGTGTAACCCATTAAGAGGTGATGAAATTTTTATGTAAAAATATATATCGTACTTATTTTATTTTTGATTTTTTAATTCTCTGTCACAGCAATAGGAGCTATTTCACTAAACTAGATTTACACATATGGTGAAAGGTATTTAAGATTCGGCATAGCCAAATATAAAACTTTTACTTGTTTAAATTGATTTCAGCCGAATTAGTTGAAAAGAAAATATTCCAATCATGGTTAGTAAGGAAGACGTGCATTTATTAAAAACAGTGCCTTCTCGTAATATTATTAAAAATAACTAATAGAGTCTAATTTAGAATATCAGCGGAACCACCTAGAACCATTTAGAACAGAAAAGTTGCGCTACAGGAGAGTATACTCTGATGAAATCAGGGAACTTTTTCCTGTAAATCATAGTTTCGCATGCATAAAATTTTCTTTAACAAGAGCTCAACCTTTTGTGGTCAATTGGTTGGTGAATATCAATACGCATTACAAAGGAAATTCCTTTTTAGCCGAACACTTCGTATGCAAAAGTCGTCAAAAGTCTTTCCCTTTTAGTTTGCAAAGACTTAAATCGAATGTCTACACCTTATTTTCTTACTTCTGATACAATTCGTTGCATGAGTAGAGTTCATCCCTGAAGTGGTGGCCCTATTATAAAAAAGAAAGAATTATATGCATTTCAGGAGTTTAGAAAGATCGTTTTTCAATTTTGTTGCTATTCTTCTTTGTAACTAAAAATGCAAGAGCTATGAAATAGGACATAACTTAGCTTGAGAAACTAAATTTTTTCGTCTTGTTTTTTTTTTGTGGGTTCTATTGAAACCGCGATATATTCTTAAGGAAATGGATAGAGGACAGAAAAGGCAGTTCGTGAAAGTAAAGCCATTTAATTAGTTATTATACTTTGCCGGCGAATCTGCTATAAAAAAATACCGACGAAGAAGCCTGCATGCTGTGTTGTTAAATGAATACGCATATATACCATTAAACAGAAAAAAATATATATTTCTCGTTTTTGGTTGCCCCAGGCGTAAAACCACTTTGGTCAACCCAATTTATAGTAAACGTGCTCGCTAATATGAGCACAGCATCCTCAGTTAAATAAGCGAAGTATGAATCATAAAATATATCTCATTAATTTTGCGCGCAGTGGCAAATTTAAAATTGTGCTATTTTTTATTTATTTTTTTTTAACAAATTAGCGTTCCAACCCTTAGAACAAATTTAGGCGACTTAATTTTTTTAAACATGACATAATTTTCTTTATCTTAACATTTTTATAACTAGCATTACTTTAAAACGACCACTAAGTAGAGTACAGTAGCGAAAACATTGTCTGGTGTTGCAAGGTCAGAAAATATAAAAAAATGTACAACATTTGTGTCACAAGTAAACATTTTTTTTGTTAAAAACCATGAACTTGAATATTGGGTTGCGTTCAAAATGGCATTTTTACTAGACGAGCCATTTTAATTGTTATTTGAACTATTCCTCGGTGAAACTTGTTGGAGAATTTTTTACACACTCATATTTTGGCTAAGAATTAAATATCCCATTTGCCCTTCTTTATCTTAAAATTGTGCAGTTATTGTATTAAATAAAAGTACTTGAGTTTATTTGACAACATTTTTTATATTTGTCTCCAAATTTCCAAGCTGTCTCTTGAAAAAGCAAATTATTTTGACGTCAACTTGCACAATATATAAAAAAATTTACAAATTTAAAATACAAGACAACGATTTAGAAAATATCTATAGATTTTGTGTGTCTTTTAAAGCATTTTAAGTATAAAGTTCAAATATTTAATGAGCTGAACACATTTTTCGCATGGCACAAAATATAACAACACTACTTTTTGCGCAGTCACATTTTTTGTAATGAATACTTCATTTGCAGTCAAGGTCAGTCTTAAAAAAAAACACATTAAAGTATTTTTTACTTTTATTTCGCAATAAAAAAAATTGTAACCTTTAACCTTTAGGATTTTGAAATGAACATTATAGCAGGATACGACAAAGAAATAACTATTTACAAGAATGAGATAAAATTTAGGTCTTACTGTCTAAGACAAGTGAGTTTTACGTGTCTCAATGATAAATTTCAAAATCTGTACACATTTTTCTTATTAAAAAATAACAGTTAAAAAAATTAACTTAAGACTGGCTAAAATTTGTTCATTAAATAAGAATTTCCTATCTTGTGATACAAATTCACAGAATTTGTTTAACTTATTATCTTATATACAATGTTTGTTTTCGCCTCAAGATGTACCACATAATTATCTTATTTAGTTTAAGTTAATTTTTAGTAATTTTTTTTTTCCTTGATTACACAGGTTTATTATCATTTTCTTTAAGAAAATATTCAACGTTTTTTTTTCTCAGCCTGATTTATAACTTTTTCACATTCTTTGCATGTTTATAAGAATTAAGACATAAATGTTTTGTTTTTTTTTCTCTACAGTTTTATATGAACGTTTGAGCATATAATGAGCAATAAAGCACAAAGGATTATTTTACAAAAAAAATTCTACTTTTTTCGCATCCGAATGAACAAAAAGAATAGCAACTTAAATGCTAAACAATGAAGAAGCTAAAAAAAGAGAAAAAAACAGCAACAAAAGTCAGCATAACTCGTTAAGTTTATATCCTACAAAGGAAGTACGGAAAAAATTTTTAACTATCCTGAAAACTTAATCAAAATAATTCTTGCAAAAAAACCGACTTCAAAACAGACAAACCTAAACTCGTATTTCTTTAGGACTGTAATTATACATTAATCATGTTATATAATATTCGAGAAAGACTATATCAGGATTTCTTATATGTCTTGAAAAAAATACGAATGCAGATTAAACAAAAAAATTCAACAGTAATGTCGCCATCCTTTATTTTTTACACTTTTTATTCCTGAAACAGTAAAACAAAATTTAAATTCTAAACGTTAGTCTTAAACTCTTCAAAAGATTGGCTATATACATTAAATAACAATCATTGGGGCACCCTTTAATTTCTAACTTTAAATATTTATACTTCTTAAAATATCAAACGTTTTGTTTGATTTTCAAGTGTTTATATATACCGTTTCAAACGATAGGGTCATATAAATTAATTTACTTCAAATATGAGAACACTCTTTAATTTCGAAATTCACACTTTATACTTACCAGTATAGCAGACTTAGCAATAAAGCTTCTTTGTAAATTTTTGTTTGTCTGTCTATAACGGTTCAAAAATTTGGTCACATCCATCAACTAATATCAACTATTGGAACACTCTTTCATTTTCAAATACATATGTATGTTGTACTTGTTGTTATAGCGAACCAAGCAATAAAGGTTCTTTGTAAGTTTCAACTACCTGACTACACTAGCTCAAAAGTTTGGCCACATACATCAAATTAGATTAATTATTGGGGTACCCTTTAATTCTTAATTTTGAATGATTACACTTTTTATTATAACGATCATAGTTATCGACATCCTGTCACATTTACAAGCGTCTGCCTATAACGGTTCAAAAGATAGGCGCATGTAAGTCAATTTACGTCATCTATGGGGACACCCTATAATTTTTAAATATATTAATAAATTACCTTTTGCTATTGGGAGCTTAAAAAACATGTATGTTGTATGGAAACACTCTTTAATTTTAAAGATTATCAATTGTTTTCAAAACGGATGCAATCTGTAAAAATAATCTATTAAATTACTAAAACTTTTTTAATTCGGTTCAGAAATGACTGAGTTTTGCAGGCGCCAACATTAAAAAAAAAAACGCAACATTCAGTCGAATTGATAACCTCATTTTTAGCTCACATGTCAACATTTTCAGTTATCGCTAAGTCTACAAAAATATTGTCTGGTAGAAGAAGTTACCATATGGCAAACAGTATAATCAATTGTTTGAAATGGACAATAAAAATTTGTTTCCTAAGTGCTAACACATGCTTAACGTCGCATTTACTTTCTAAAGAATGTTAATAAGCAACAAGATCGCAAGACCTGATAGTTTTGGATTATCTTCTTTGGGGTAACGTAATCTACTTATACTAGACTGGCAATTAAGGATAAACGACAAGAGAACATTATGCTGACCATTACTTAGATACGGCTGCAAATCTTGAAAGCTTCTTTCATAATAAGCTTCTTTCGAGCCTTCCGAAATGCACACATGACTGAGATTTGAATTTAAAAAAAGATTTTGAATTAAAAAGAAAATTGGTGCATCAATTTAAGAATGCAGTGAATAAATGAAGCACAAATGATTCAATGCTAGAGTAGGGTATACTGCAGTAGAAAAGAAAACAATTTATACTGAAGAAACTGTGCAAGCCACGCTGAACTGTGGACTGTTTTTCTTAACGCCAAAAACTTAAATTAATAAATACAAAAAACAGGAAAATCAGCAGAAAAAAACTATAATTTTTTTAAGCTCAAAATAAGTTTGTAAGTTTTAGACATTTCTGTTTGATTTACAAGTTCCTTTACTTTTACAGGCAAAAAATTAAACATCAAACTGAAAAAATATATAAAACTTTCTTTTGATTTTATCTTAGGGAAATGGCTATAAAATCAGTAACGCAATCGGAATAAAAGAAAATTAAATTAAATGCCTGAAAAAGAAAGTTCAGTGATGCAATAAAAGAATTTCATAATCTTTAATTTATTTTTGTTGAAAAGTAGTTAAAAAAATTGTGACATTCAAAAGATTTTAAATATCAATTTACTTTATCATTAGATTTGGCTGCCAACGTCTGCATTATTTTAGTAACACTAAAAAAGGAATTGATAAGTTGACCTACAGATGTGCTTAAAGACAAAAGTTTGCAATAAAAACATGCATTGACATTCAAGAAATAAAGTGCCTATTAAAGTCTATACCAACATTGTCTTCGCAGACCTGATTGGTTTGAAGTATAATAATTTTTTACTTTCACTGAATATTACATTTTTTTATTTTACGTCTTACAAAGTTTATTGTCCCTGTATTATATCCCTGCAAGGTTAGACAGCCATAAAAAATAGTAATTTTAATTGGTGATTTATCTTGCTTTAGAAATTGGTAAGTAGAAGAAGCAGATAAAAAAAACGATTTCTTATATATGACGATAAGTTATAAGCATAGACAACTGTATTTCCATGGCAACTTTTTATAAAAATTCTTATTTAAAAAAATTATAATAACAATACACTTTCCGCTGATGATAGATGTCTAAGACAAGAAAAAATTCAGTCAAACTTTAGTTGCGTTGCCTGTTGCTGAAATCATATTAAAGATAGAAACTGGCAACTAACAGTTAGCACTTTAAGTTACCAAATAGTAATGATATTTGCAGTCTTATACTATTGGTTGCCTTAAAAACCTTTCAAAAAATTGTAGCTAAATGAAAAAGAAAGAATGTTTATTTTTTAAGAAAGTTTAAATATTTTTTTTTTTTTTTGTGTGAAGATTGCAGAATGGTAAAAATCACCGCCAGAAGGTAAATGAGATATGTTTATTATAAATTGTTTTATATGTATAAATGTATATAAAAAGACTTCTTGGTTTTTTAAGAAAATAACAAAGCAGCATAACATTTAAAAAATGTGTCTTTTTGTCTTTTTCAACCTTCACTACTAAAGTAGAAAAAGGTTATAACTAAGTTTGTCATTGTCATATATATTCTGAGTCCTTCTGCATAGCGAAGTCGATTATACGATGTTCGTCTTCCGTCCGTGTTAGTGATGAAATTAACTTTGCCAAGGCACTAGACTACCAACAGAAAATTTAAATACACCAATCGTTTAGACGTAGTTTCAAAAGAGTTTTGAAAATCAGAAAAATCGAACCCATGTCTCTCGAGGCAGTGGGCTAAACTTCAATTCTGTCTCTAGTTTTTCCATATCATTTGGAATAATGAATTAACTCCAATCAAAAAACAACTATATGGAGCGATAAAGAATTAAAAAAAGAGCAAAAACATCAACTGAAAAAATCGTCACTAGCCTATATTTTCGGAGTTACGGCCCTCTGAAATTTTCAAAATTTTTAAAATATTAATATGGGTATCATTTTAAGTGTTCAGTTTGATTGTTGTTTTTTATTAACTAAAGAAATTTTTTTGATTAATTGCATTATAAAATAAAAAAAAAATTTTCCTAAGCTTCGCTACATAAAACTTTTAAAAAACATTCTAGATTTTATGAGTGTATTAAATTCTGTCTTTTTTGTGAGATTTATTGTTTGGGTTCGTTCAGAAAATGGAGATGTAAACAAAGAAAACCCCAATTTATTTTAAAAGTTATTCGCAATATTGTGGCCGAGGTATCGAAAAGCGCCAAAAGCATTTGATTTTTGCATAATTCTTAGCAAAAACAAAAACAAAGAACAAAATTTGCAAAAATTTAAGCATATTAAAAAATCCCTGAAGAATACTTTTTAAACTTATCAAAACACACGCTTTTAATACATTACTTTTTCACATATGCTTCTACTTATATCGCCCTAGTCTACGCAAAACTTCTTATACATCCAATTGTAGAATTTTTTATTCCCCATTAAATTAAAAATTATTACAGCCGCGAATTTTTGCATCACATTTTGTTTTATATCAAGTCTTTCTAAGATTCCTTTTAAATGTCGATCTTTCATCAAAACTTACAGAAACTAATGGAATTTTTTCATGAAGATTCTTGCTTTTGATAACAGCTTAAGACCTGATTTTAAACTGCTATTTCCGATATTAGAAAATTTTTAGCTGACAATGAAAAAAAATTAACTTTTCTTGGGCCTTTTGTAGTTGATTGTTTTCGGGAACTTAAGGCAAAAATTTACTTTTCGCATGAATTAATTTTTAAGTTAAACTTTTTTCCAATTCTTAATAAATAAAACAAAGAAAGTTATGTTCAACTCCCTCTTTATTATTGAGTTGAATGCTTTTTCATTAGCGACTGCTCTCTTAGATACAAACTTACACTTCAATTGAACAACGAGTCTTTGTGGGTTTCATCACACTTGGATGGTAAATGATTTCAGTAGAGTAATCAAGGATGTGTGCGTGTGTATATTGTACATATTTTCTTATATATTCATGTATTTTAGCATTAGCATTTTAAAACTGTGAATGTTTAAAATTTAATTTCATTCGTCCATTGTGCCAAAGTTTTTTTCATTGCAGTTAAATAACGGTATTGTAGGCTTAACTCCACGATCATCAAATGTTTTGTGGCTTAGTTCAATTACAACGGAAAACGCGGTCGATAAACAATCCAAAAAAAAAAAAAAAGAGAGAATCAGCTGACGAAGGGGAACACTTTAAATTTTTCTTAGTTAAGTAACTGTCCTGTTTTTATAAGACAAAAGTAATTACATTCAGCTATGAAAAATTAATAATATTTTAAGGATTGTCGAAGGATTGTAATTTCTAAATTTATTAAGAAATAAAAACTACTCCTTTAACTTTTATTTCCTATAATGGTTGGTTTAATAAATGATCTTTACAACTTACTGAAGCTAGGGAAGGTCGATGGGCAGAAAAATGATGACAGATGAAGTGCTCAAGCAAATACTGCACTACATTCTGCTGGTGTCTAATTTTTCTAGTTTTCTTTAAAACTTTACACAAAACTTTGTATATAATTTTTCTTTCTTAATATATTTAGAAATTAAAATATGTGTGAACTTAAGCCAAATACAAGTAATTTGTTTGTTCTAAATATTTTTATTTCAGAATTTTTATGAAAGATTTTTCTTGTTTAAAACTTTTAAATTATTATTTTTTTTGACAAAATCTATTCATGTACAATAAGTTTTCTTTATATTTCGTTGTATTTTGATTCTGAATAACAGTGTTTAGCTTAAGTGGAATGACTGACATTTCAATGCACGAATGCAATTTATCATCTTCACCAGCAATGCAGTATTCAAAAATAAAAAAAAAAACTCATGCCCATTTTCTCTAGTATTATTTTGTATGGCTTTTGTTAGAAAAAAAAACAATACTACAAATACAAAATGTTGTTTTTGGCAACTAATATTAAATCAAATTATAAATAATATTTATCTAAATGATGATTCTTATTTAAAATGCAAAAAAAAATTTTATAAAACTTTCTTTAACTATTTTAAAATTAAAAACAGGTCCTAGAATATAAAAGTTTTTTAATTTGTTTTCATCTTGTTTGTTATATTATATATTTTATTTTTATGTTTTTTGCTAATTTTTTTTTTTTTTTTTTTATCAATCTACATCTCTTTTTTATGCAGTCCCATACTTTTACCTCATTCGTTTATCTGAGTAACTTAAAAGCCAATTGAACGCTTGGTTAAAAGCTTAGGAATTTTACTTTATTTATTTATATAACAAAATAGTAACGCGGCCATTTCTGTACATGGAATATTTTTTTTTTTAATTTTACGTTGGTGTAGATAGTATCCGATATGGAATTTTTGTCTGTCTGTCTGTTTGTGTTCGTATTACGTAAAAACTGCTGGATGGATTCGAATCACATTTTGTGAAGAGGTCCCTAAAACCTTAGGTTAGATAAAGGATACCTTTTTAATAAAAAAAATATGTCATTTCGTAGTGAAACTAAAGATACCAGTATGAAAGCACCCACATTTACCGGTGTTTCCAGAACAGCTATCAGCATATTTTATTTTGGTAACGGCAAGTTTTTAACAATGTTTACAAAACTCTACAATTATTCTGAAAAATAAATTTTTCTTAATTTTTATTTCTTAATTTTTATTTCTTAATTTTACTTTTTAAATTACAGTTTTTAATTTAAATTTTTTGTTAAAAAAATTTAAAATTAAATAAAAGATTAATCGTTGATTCTTTTATTGAAATTTACAAACATTAATAAGTTTTTTAAGATTTTGTGTTGATTTTCGATTCCTTGCAAAATTTAAGTTTAATGGTAAAATGGAATTTTTGTGAAATTTTGATCATTTGGTGAAACTCTTGAACGAATTATGAATATACTATTTTTAATTTACAAAATTAGTTGTTTAAATAGATGATGCTTATAATGCTCAAAATCTAAGGTCGATAGGTGCGAAGAATACTAAGACGGATTTAGCGATTCAGAAAATGCAGCATTACATTCCACTGGTGTCTAATTTTCCCCGTTTTCTTCGGCAAATATACTCACACATTTGTATATAATGTTTCTTGTTTAGAAATTCTTAGAAATAAAAAAGAAATAAATTTAAGCTGCAAATATTTTTAATATTAACCCTAATTAAACCAGAAAAAACTTTTAGCAAATCCAGTCACATAGAAGAAGTTTCCATATTAATTTTGTTAACTTATTTTTATTTAATTATTTTTTTCTTCTCAGTTACATAAACGAAATATTTTTTTTATTTATTTTCACATTTTAGACAAACATGAACTTTTGAACAATGCTCGTTGCAAGTGTTTTTGTGGCAAATAGTGCAAGACTGCTTACACATTCTGCATATCTTTGATGGGCACATATAACATCTACGGCGAAGATTTGCCTGCCTTGGCTATTTGGAGAATTCGTTTTCTTATAGTATAGAACGAATATTGGGCACATTACTTTTATTTAATTTTAAAAGACTACAATGTTTTATATTTGGAACAACAAGTTTCTGAATTATGTTTTTCAGAAATACTTTTCATCTTAGTCGCTTTGTGTTCAGACCGTGTGGACTGGTCATTAAAACGAATATGTCGCAATATTGTTACAAAACTGTGTTTTGCAATGCAGGCTCGGATTATATTGCAACCAAATAATGGGTGCCAGAATTCTTTGGAACTCATTATAGCTTGTCTATTTAGGACAGCATTCAAAAAAAGGGCAATAAAAGCCTTTATTTCGATATCGTCGACTGGCTACCACTTTGTTCCATTTGTGCTGCTTCAATGTATGTTGATGTTCTCGATAAAAATACTGATGATATCAGCATCAAAGATGTTTTGTAACGCACAATGTGGTAACATTTCTTTATGTGTTGATCTCCGAATAATGTTTTGCCTGCGGTTTTTACCAATTTCTGCATCGATTGTCAACAAATTCCATTCAGTTCCATCCTTTCCGATGTAAACTGCTGACGTACTTTCTGGTAGATCCATATCAATATTTTCATCATAGTCATAGTCATCATCAATAATATCTTCTTGATTGAAAGCTTCATCCAAATCAATTTTCTCAATATTATTCTTTCAATTTCTTTTGATTTTACTATATTTCTCTTCAACATTGTGCAAAAAAATTCCGTCTCCACTATTTTCTCATTGAAAATTAGAACACAAGTGAATAAAAAATGAAAGCTAGTATTAAAAGACAAATAAAAAGGGAATCCCCGTTCCTCAATCTTATTTTGTTGCTTACACACAAGAGAAGTAAATGTTAGTGTTGCCATATGTGCCTGCTAGACATATTATGACTTGGTTAAAAACATTTTTGATTAAAACAAAATAAAAACTAAACAAAATTTAATTTGTAACTTAAAATTTGAAACTTCTATACAAAGCATTTAAAGGTAAGAATTCAAGAAGCAGTACGAGCCAAAACATTTATTTAAGGAAGTTACAGCATTGCAAAGTGAAATATGTGTCTGAGAGGCACATATTGACTGAATAAGGGTTAAAAACTTCAACATATAATTTAATAAAAAAAACTAAGAAAAAATGTGATGAAATTTCAATTCAGAACTTTTTAGGGCCTTCTTCATATATGCTTTTAAGGGAAAAATTTTTTTGTAATACAAGTACAATTTGTGGTAAATACATCATGTTTCAGTAAAATTTTCCATCGCTTAGTGAAGTTAATGCTTTAGGTCGAGTAAGATTTTTTTGTGATTTTTGGTTTTTAATAAAATTTCAATTTGTTGCGATTGCATAATGTGATATTATGGTAAAATTTTGATCATTGCTAAGTTTCAATAGCATCTGTTACGAAACTAATTATGCAATATTGTTGTGCTTAAATATTTTGCAATTTTCCCAGGACCTTAGCTAAATTAGTTCCAAGCTGATTATGGATAGAATCAAGAAAGAATCAAAAATATACACACTTAAGGGGGAGTTGAAAAGGAATATTGTGAAAATTACAAAGAGAATTATAAATTTATTTAAAACATTCTCCTTGTGGTAAAAGATATAAAATCAAAAACATATGTATTAAAATTTAAAATTTTTAATCATTTTGATTGGTCCAAAAAATAGAAAAAATTTAAAGCGGCCAAAATATTATCCTACGAATACCACTGTAGCCATCCTGGTATTTAACAAATATAAGCCTTCACACAGAGGTTCAAAAGCAGAGGATACTACTGATTGCTGTCAATTAGAACTAATCTTTAGCATTCTACATATCCACCTAAAAGATCTTTACTTATTTAAGGCTTTTAACAGCTTAACATGCAAATCAAGTTTCTTAAAAAGCTGGTCTTGAAGTAATGAAATACCGCTTAGTCCAAGCTGAATATGACACAGAATTTACATTCACAGACGTGTACAACTTCCAACATTGATTTTATGATTTTTTTTTTTTTTTCAATATGTTTTATTCCCATTTCCTTTTTTTTCGCTACTTTGTGTGAGTATTTGTTGCAAATCCCCTTATAAATCCAATCTAATAACTGGTTAACCAAATGTTGATAAATAAAGCAAGGCAAAATTGTTTTCATGTTTTCCAATTTTAATATTCAGAAGATGAGTGTTGTTTCTTCAATTTTGAAATTGGAAACATATGTTTACATGTATTTATGTATGTATGAATGTATTTTACATATGCAAAACAAGCATCAAGCTTTGTATCAATACGTTTTGTAAGTTTCATAAAAATAAATGAAATTGCTGGGATAGAGAGACGCATACAAAATTAAGCAATTGTAGATGGATTGCAGATAAAAGTGAATGGATTTTATTTTCAATTGTCAAAATAGCAATTTTAAAAAAATTTAATTGTGTCTTTTTATTTTGGTATTTAAAGGAAATTTTTTTAATAATAATAATGTAAAAAAATATGATGTTTACGCTGCTATAAACGTATTTACTACCAGTATTAATAATAAAAATTTGTATATATATATGTATAACAGAAAGTAATATATCAATATGAAAATTTATTATTCAAAATCTTCTTAATGTTAGTTTACTTAAATCATGCCTGAAGCCTTCAATTATAAACATTTCATGATATTCTCATGAAAAATTTATTATTTAAAAAATAAGTTGAAGAACAAATTAAAATAGTTACTGAATGTTTGCTGTGTTTTTGTAAGAATATTTTTGATTTTTTTCTTGATTTTTTTCTTTGTTGATTTAATGTAATTCTGAATTAATTTATTTGGCTTTTGTTTAAGACTCTTTGGGAAAAATCCGCTGATGAGCTATATGAGCATTTGCGAACTGGCCATACGGATATGCTTTCCTCGCAGTAATACAATTTAGTTTGTATTTTTGAATAATAAATATTTCATGAGAATATCAGGAAATTTGTACATTTGAAAGAATCAGGCACAATTAAACTAGAAAGATATATATTTTAGTCTTGTTATGAAAAACTCAATAATGTTGTAGATAATTTGTGATCGCTAAAGCCATAATATGAAATATTTGTACTTTTGATAATAAGAAAAAATGTCCTACCGAATTGCAGTTGTTCTCGTTTAACCAGATTTTTTTCAAAAAGCTAATAATCGTCACCGGCCAAACACCTACCTGTAGCAAGACTGCCAGTTTTGCCGATTAAAGTGCTAATTTGCCGATTTTTTGCTTAAAAAGTACTTTTTTCTTCAAACTCTTAAGCAAAACACTTGTTATATTAAAAGAAGACCGTATATAATAATGTTTTTTCCTGAAAATTCGTGTCCCTAATTTCGACCCCATAAAGTATATATTTTCTGACTTCTTATGCATAGCGAAGTCGATTGAGGGATCTCCGTCTGCCTGTCCATGTTAGTGTTCAAGTCAAGTTTGCCGAGGCACTAGATCGGCTATTTTTTTCTATATCCTTTGGAATAATGAAGTACATTCAATAAAAAAAAAACAAATAATACAGGGGAGGTAGAGAATGAAAAAAATCATCTAGTGAAAAAATTGGCGCTTGCCCATATTTCCCGAATTACGGCCGTCTGCACTTTAATAACTTTTTAATATACCAATATGGGAGGTATTTTAGAGCTTTTGAAGAGAGCTCTAAGGAAATACTAACATTTTTAAAAAATACTTAACCTGTTAAGAGCGGATGGCATCTTTATGTAAAATTATATATAGTACTTATTTTTTATATTTTTATAAGTCTCTGTCACCCCAACATTTATGTTTTTAATTTACACATTTTCAACAATTTAAAAAAAAAAAATAAATTCCGTGTAAGCCTGTTTCTATACTTCAAGTTCTATTCGTGTAATTTCCTTTGATTTTTTCCATGTGGTAATAAAGGAAAGTAAATCGAATCAAAGTTCTAACAAAAAATATTTTTAATTAATAAAAGCAAAAACAAGTGTATATGATGATTCATAAAGAAAGAGGAGAAAAACCTTAAAGGTTAAAGGTTAGCTTAAAGCAGATATTCTCACAAAATAAATAGCAACAAATCTAAAATTTTCAAGGATTTTTTCAATAGCGTGTAAAATATTAGGCTTGACTTCCTATAGAGATGTTAACTCATGTGCAGTCAAATTAAACATTTTGTTAAAATGTTTATGAAACAGCATTAAGAAATTGTTATTTGTAGGTTTCTAGAAATTGAAAATACTTCCTGGGAATAGGATTAATGGACACAAAATTTATATTAATAACTTTTTAAATCGGATTACCACAAATTAGGAAATGTCCTTACTTATGCAATTATAGTGTACGGAAACAAGAAAAGTACGGAGGTTAAATACTTAAAATAGTGTTTCGGATATTTAATGTCAATTTTTCTTAAATAAAAATAACAAAAACAAAAATGCTTATTTCACGTATGAAATGTATAGTTAAAAAGCTTAATAGACTGCGAATTCAGTGCAAATTGACGGCAAAAAATTTTTTTAATAGTATAAATCAACTACAAGTTCTCTAATGTTACAAAAAATAAGAGTGTTAACTAAATCAAATCGCAATTGGACCTTTGGATGCCTAGAAACATAACCATAATGGTATGCAAATTAAAATCTGAAGATAAGCAATATGATAGCAAGTGAATATCTTGTTTCTTCGCAGATGGCAATCTAAGAATGAAATTCTATTCATTTACGTACGCTTCTTAATATCAACTTTAAACTTTCTGTCATGTTAATATTAGGAAAATCGATAAAGATCGTAAATGAAAATTGTTACTGTCGATTTCCCTTCTCATTTCAAAATTTAGCACTTAGCATTTTGACAACAATTGGAACAATGATTTTAACTTATAAAACTAATTAAAAATGAGATATTGATATAAATAAATTTGCTCTGTTCAATATACACCTACTTGTGCTTAAATTGTAAAAGATGTTTTTGTTTCTTTATTTTCTTTTAATGTTTATTTGTTTTACTTTCTGTAGCGACATCTTATTCATTCTCGTTTTGAATTTCTTGTCTGCAGTTTATACATGTTGTCACTTTGTATATGGTCTTGTTAAGTTTCGTTCTATTGTGTTGATTTATTTTTCGGTCTAGTTGTTTGGGTTGTTTTTGGTTAAATAAGTGTTTCTTTTTTTTTCACTATTATTTTAATTTTAGTTTAGTGTTTTATTTAACATTTACATCATCATATATTTAATAGGTATTTTCTTGAAAGAGTATATTTCAAACAAAAATTATTTTTATTTAATATGTTAAGTGATTCTAAATGTCGAAGAATCAATTAAATTACTTTTCATTTACAAACGTAATTATTGTGTAATTTACTGTAGGAAATTTTGGTTCACAAATATATAAACAATCTAAAAATTATTAAAATTATTTGAGATTTTTTTTTCCAATTTTTAAAAGTATATAAAAAATAATTTTATTATATTTTGAATATAATTTTATTTGAAACCTTCTAATTTTATTTCTTAAAACTATACTTCGTGGTTTAAAATTGCTCATAATTCCAATAAACTATAGTAGCAACTAATGCAATACACTTTGAAAATAATCAAAAAGGATTAAAGTTAATCTAAAAATACTATATATATTTATTTGATTACTTTTGGTTATTTTTAATTATTTGATAGTGTTTTAAAATAATTATACTTATTTAAAATTATTATGAATAATATATTAAACAATTAGTTATTATGCACAATATTTAAGAGCTTTTTTTGTGGGAATTATTCTTGTGTACACATTTAATAAAACGGTAACGGAGTAATTTCTGTACATGAAGTAGTTTTTGAAAATTTTGGTGTTGGTGTAGATACTACATAATCGATATGGAATACAAAACACCTATTTTTAGAATATTTTTTTATCTGTCTGTGTTCGCATCACTTAAAACCCGCTTAATGGATTTAGATAATACTTCCCTTTCATAAAAATATGTTATTTCGTAGAGAAACAATACAAGTGTGAAAGCACCCAATTTTACATTTTAAATTTTGACCTTTTTTTGATTAGAGTTACTTCACTAAACTAGAATACCATTCATGGCGAAGGCTACAAAAGAATCGGCTAGCCAGTAATAGAACTCTTACTTGTTTTTCTATCTAAGAAGCCTTTTTTAATTAATTTTAACTGTGTCCCGTTTTCCGAGTAAGTAACTTAAAATTTACGGACATTGATTATTAAAAATGAAAGGCTTTCTTGATGGCCAATGCGCTACCGCTTACTTAGCTCTTCAGGAAACTCTTTAATTTTTTTATATAAATAAAATTTTTTTGTTTAAGCAAGTTGACTTAATTAAATAATATTGAAAAATTAGGCAAATAAATAATCACAAGACTAAAATAATTCGGCAAAAGTCTTTGGCTTATCTATAAATTTCCTGAAGAGCTAAATAATCAATAATGTAACTTTTATGTCAAAAGGCTAAAGCGATAAAATCCATTGTTATGTTAGTAAATCAATTTATTAAAATTGTATCCATAAAATAATTTTTCAAGCTTAAAAGGTTTAATTAACATTTTTTTAGTAGATAATGTTTAGCAAAAAATTAAATACCTCAAACATGGAAAAACAATTAATTAAATAAATTGTAATTATTTTTATTTTATTATTACAATTTTCTTATAAATCATTCTTAAACCACAAAGTACTTAAACAAATAAGATCTTTAAGTAAAATAAATATAGGATTTTATTGTAATGACTTAAACAAATTACAAGCATTAAATGGTCTTAAGTATTTAGCCATTTAAGTGTTTGGCCATTTGTATCATCTTTATATAAAAAAGTATAAAAAGAAGTTTGAAAGAGTTTAATGAGTAAGTGGAAACATATTTGCTGTAGACAAAAGGATGAAACATTATTTTTAATCAACTAAACGAATAGTGCCGCTGGCTGATATAAAAAAAGAATTTTATTACAAGAAACTCTAAAAATATGAATAAAAAAAATTATGTGTTTATTCTGTAATATAAATTATGCTTACATTTTGTAACTAATTGGATTTAATTGCTAAAGAAATTAGGAAGCAGTAAAAGATGTCTGCAATGTTTAAGAATAAATTTATTATCAATAAAAGCTAAAGGGTGTTGTTTAGAACTTTAAATTGTAAAAAATAACACAAAAAATTAAATTATAATGTAGAATTTTTTTTATATAAAAGATCAGTACATGGCATATGACATGGGCATATGACCACCGCAGCTGCTTATGACGAAGCTCATTTTGGACTTTCAATTTCGGGTCACTTCTAGTTATATGTCGCGAATAACACGTCTGTAGGGTATGTTGTGGATTGGTCTTACTCTATATGCGACAACTTTGCTTATTAACAAACGCGTTAAACCAGAAATTAGCCTCATCGCTGAACATAATTTGGCGATGAAACAATGGGTCAGTTACTAATGACGCATATCATGGTCTCGTGGCTTTTATTCCTGTACCAGCTGGATCTTATACGGATGTAGGCCAAGATCTTTGCGCAAAATTTTCCACGTAGTGGACGGACAGAGCCCCAATTTCTGCGACTAGTGACGAATCGATAAATTTAGATCTGTTCCACACTTTCGTTTACAGCACCGATATTCTCTTCAGTACGCACACTACTTCGACGTGTTGGTGTTATTGTATCCTCTAGATAGTATGTGGTACGAAATCTTTTTACAATATGAAATGCTATCGGACTTAAAAAAATCACCCGATATATATATATTATCTACCAAAATTTTACATGCTTACTTTTTTAAGAATTTATACTTTAAAGAGGATTTTCTTTAAATAAATCCAAAACGCTGTACTATTGTTTTTAACTGGTAACAACTATGGGTTACTATTCCTAGAAATGTACTTGATCGTATATGCTCTTTAAAACTTGGCCACATATTCAAGATGAAACTTTATCTCTAGTTAGCTGTACATCTTGTTTTATTATTTTTCTCTTACGATGGATTTTTATGCGTCAGACGCACACGAAATATCACATCTCGAAAAATTGAGAATTACTTCGATGCTGAGTATAAAATTTATTCTTCCATCTGTTATTTTCATGATATTCATTTTAAAAATTCTGGATTTATTCTTAAAAATTTTAAATTTCTTTTGCAATATGATGAAGTACTGATATAAAGGCGATAATTAAGTAGGCACAACAACAAGAAAAAATATAAGATATTGTGTGCCACTTTTGCCCAAAGGCTTGCCATTTAAAGGATGACAAAATAGTTTTTCTGTTTGCTTATTACATGCAACGTGCTCAAGACTGCATGCTGCACTCTGGTTCTTGGCCGCGTTCGTGTTTAATAAAATACTCTTGTAATAAAAATACTGCGTAAAAACTTTGCTCAATTAGATAGAAAGAAGAACTCAATTAAAAAAGTAATTGATTGTCCTCCAAAATTTCCTGTATCCGGGAGTCATTGCTGCAAATTCTAGAAATTACTAAGACGGCGTTTTTGTAAAAAAATGAAGTTTATAATACCATTAAAAACAAATAATTTATGGTAATTTAAAGTTATCATTATAATAGGCTTTGTTCGATGTTTTGCATAATAACTTTTTAAAAGAAAATTATTTTGTAAAGTTACTACTTATAAAGAAGGAGACAAAAAACAGAAAATAAACATGTAAAAACGAGCTACAGAGAGAACAACGAAGAAATGCCTTGGGTTTTGTGTGAACTTCGTCTAACCAAAAATTTTTAGGAAATAAAATTAAAAAAAATAAACCTAAGCAAATTTTAAATCATATATCGTTTTGTAAAACTTTACTGGGCATAGGACATGCCAAACTTTTACCGATTGATCTGAATTTTCTTTACAGTCATTTTTTATCAATTCCACTTGAGACCTGTAGAAATACAAATTTTAATTTTAAGGCTTCTTAGCTTTATTGTAAAATTTTTATCAAAGCTCGTAAGTCATATCCATATACAAGCCAAAAGCTTCTTAAGAATATTATTATAATTAATTAGACATACATATTTCCATTTCATTTTTCTTCTTCAAAGTAAAACTCATTATAATATTTCGACTCACCATAAGCGAACAATATAAAAGATTGTGAAAAAAATCTCTTAATTTTGTTTTATCAAATATAAACATGTACTTATATTTTTTTATTTATGTACGAAATCAAAACTAATAGTAATATAACAATAAGTAGCACAAAGTGGTTGCTAACACCTTCATTCCCTTAATTAAATGCCGTTTAATAAAAAATCAATTACGTTTTACTGCATGTGTAAATAATAATTTTCCTTCAATTATTACTTAGAGTTAACATTTTTCTAGTTTTTAAGTTTCTAGTGTTTAGTTTATTTCTGAACACTTAAGTGCAACTGAGTAGCGAAATAAAATTGTATAAAATTTCTGAAGAAATTAGAAAACAGGTTACTTATTTACTTAAATACTTTAGTTATGCAAGATTCATAATTTATTACACAAATTCTTTTTTAAAAAATGATAGACATACATATTACGCATTTATTTAATATTAAGATATAAACAAACAAAAAAAAAAGGATAAATCTAAAATTGACATTCCGTTTGTAATATCTACAATATCTATTCCCAGCAAGAAATGATTGAGAGAAACTAATACTAACATAATTTTTACACTAACCCATATGCAACAATTTTATATTGAACAGCGTTGCCGTTGTGGCGTTTTTGGTATTGAATTGATATGAATTTTTTTAAATAGACTAAATCTCATTTTTCGCTTGTTTTTATATTTTATATTTATACTGCAGAAATCTATAAAATACAGCCTACAAAATGTTTTGTAATTAAAATTGTACCAAAGATCAAACAATTTTTTTTTAAATTTGTTATAAAAAGTTAGTCGGTTTTAAGGAATTTTTGTAGTTTTTGAAAGAAAAAAAGGAAGAGAAATTTCTTGAGAGTTGCAACGTTGTTTGCCCCAAACAAATCATATGCAAGAGCGAAACAACTAAAATATGTTTTATTTCGTGACGTTAAAAAAATTGCGCATTTTTCAAGTAATTATAAAAGTGGTATGGTGAGTTATTAAAAGCAAAAATTAAAGAAAAAATAAATAAGAAACAAAGAATTTTAAAAAAATATACAAAATCAATGTGGAAATAGAAAGGTGCGTTGCATTTGGGATTGCAAGCAGTTGTAGTGCAGGGATTGTGTCCAATGAACCTGACACTGGAAGCCCAAAACTTCAGAGGCTGCTGCGAGTATTTAAAACTGCAAAAGTCTTCAAAAAGTTAGATTCGAGTTCTAAGAAACTATATAGCCTTCAAGTCCAAAATAGATAGCTGTTTTTCAATGTGTAAAACTTTTCCTTATTTGCTTAATTTTATGTATTCCTCTGACTTCAGTCAACAACAGTATTTGGTAGAAATACTCAAGATGTGTGCTCCAACATCACTGTCATCCAAAAGTGATTGGAAATACAAAGGTTATTTAAAACGTTTCAAAAATTGTATTAGTTTAAAATATTTTTCCATTTAAGGCATTCCTTCCCTTTAAAAATTAGGTCCAGGGTCAGAAGGAAATCTAAACCCAGCTTAGAAAACTTGTGGAAAGTATGTGAGTATAAAATTATAATTTATTTTAAATTTTAAGAAGTTTTGCAATTCGTATTGCCTAAAAATTTTGATGGAGTGCAAAGTGGTCATCAAAAAGGTTGAGAAATCCGTCTGTCGGATGGCTAGGGAGAATTACGACTCAAAACTTAATGAAGTCGTCAGCATTCTCCCTTTGCAGAACCTTCTAGCGGTGGAAGAGTTGGAGAGAAAGTTGGAGGAGTCGAAAGGTTTCACTGAATCAATGGTAAAGAACTTAAGTTCATGCTTAAAGTATTTTAATAATCTTACATTTATATTTTTTTAGCCATCACATTTACATATGATTAAGGGCACATTGCAGGATGTCAGCATAGTGATGCGCTCAATTTTTTCCGACCACCTACTAGAAAAATATAATTGGGATAAAAGGTGGGATAAGCAAGCCCTCTGAAGGCTCTCTTTGGTTAATAGCTCGCTGCGAGGTATGTACTACAGATTAGTCAATCAAAAAGTTTATTGCATATTAAATTATTTATACATAAATGTATATCTTCTTTTACTTTAAGGTGTTTTCCAACAGCAAGGAGCGAGGCCACTGCAGATTACAACAAAAAAATATTTAAAGAGATGAGAATTAAATTTTTTATTATAAATAAAATCACTTTTTATACTGTAAAATATTATTTAGATATTAAAAAAGAAACATGTATATATATATATATATATATATATATATATATATATATATATATATATATATATATATATATATATATATATATATATATATATATATATATATATATATATATATATATATATATATATATATATATATATATATATATATATATATATATATATATATATATATATGTATATATATATTAGAAAATATTAAATTTTGTTTTATTAAAAAAAGTTAGATTTTTCAACTGAGGGTATCTCCATTAATCGTGACGGGTATATCCATCAAGTGTGAAAAAAACTTCTGTCACCACTACATAGTAAACTGCAGTAGTGTGAGCAGCGCAGATATATGTATTTCATGATTGAAAGATTCATTAGTTAGAGGGAGATGCAAAATCACATGTACACAAAAGTTTCCATCATGTTTTTCATATTTCCTTTAAGAATGTGTTAGAAACTTTGTTTTACGCGATGATCGATATTTCCCTCATTAGTTATTGTCATTTGATTGATCAGATGATGGTCACTGTTCTTGTAGGGTTTTTTATGCATAGCGAAGTCAATTAAGCGAATTTGAATCTAAAGAAATCTAGGAATCCAATGTGCTATATATACTAAGAAAAAACAATCTTCGAAAAATTAATGCGATGTTCAATAAACCAAATATATTTGTCAGGTCTTAAAGGAAATATTCAAGTGTATTGGCTTTATGAAATGGTGTAGGAGATACTTCATCTCTTCTCATCTTCTCACTGTTTATGTCATCTTCTTAAGAACGAATGTGGAATACAATTCCCGTATATGGGTGGGTGCTCTAAAAAATATTGTATAATTGAATTTTACTAATTTTTGAATTCAGTCTCTAGTTAATTTTCCCTACCCCCTTAAGAAATTACTTTAAAATGCACAATTAATAACATTTTTTGGAAATTAGTCTTTAGAAGCCAATTTTTATATTCGTTATCACAGGTGTTTTTCCATTTGTTATTTCGTTTGTAATGTCTAAAATATCCATTTCCGACCCCATAAAGTATATATCTTCTGTGCATACCGAAGTCGATTGAGCGATGTCAGTCTGTCTGCCTTTTAGACGGCAGACAAAACACCACAACTGTTTTTAATTTTTCCATATCATTTGGAACAAATCTAGTTTAGTTAAGTTAATCTTATAAAAAAAAAGAAAAAAACAAATTTATGGGGCGATTGAGAACTAAATTAGAGAAAAAATATCAGGCGAAGCAATTGGCGCTCGTCCATATTTTTTTCGATTTATGTGCCTTTGAACTTTTCACACAAAAGCACGATCATTTAAAAGATTTTGAAGAGTACTTTTAGGAAAAGCTTGTTTAGATGTGCCGGTGACAGTTTTATGTAAAATTATGTACAGCACCTTTTTTTTATTGGATACCCTTCACTTAACTAAATTTACATATATGGTTAAGGATATATAAGATTCTACGTAAACAAATATAGCACTCTTACTTATTTAAATTTCGTAACTATTTCGTCACTGACCCAATCAATCGCAGCAAAAAAATCTTTTGTTAGTAATTTAACGATTAAACTTAAAATATAGTGTTACTAGGAACCATATCTTCGCAAGTCTTGCAACAATCCAGAATTGTAAAATTATTTTGTTTTAAACAACTTCCTCTTTAATTTGCCGTTTATTTTTTTGGTTCTAATAACCTTTCATTCTTTTAGCTACGAAGCCAAATGAAAATCAATAAGAAAAATTACAGCTTATAGTTTTTGTATTTTAAGCATAATAAATAAATGCCTTTCATTTAGAATTCTGATTTAGATGTATAAGTTCTGCTTACAATAGTTCTGTTCATTAACTAAAAATGTTTGCTATTTATTACTAGAAAGTATTCACATACTTAAAGAACTGGCAAGGAGGGGGTAAAAAAGAGCGTAAAAATTAGAGAGAGAGAAAAAATTTGTTGCAAGTTTTGGCTAGTAAAATTTTTACTTAAATAAACAGCTGTTTTTTACTTTTGCTAACAAAATAATTGGCTCAAAAAATGTCCGACAAAAGAAAATTTTGTAACATTGAAAAACAATGCAAGTATTTTACAATTAATAGAATACAAAAATGATATTATTTTTCTTTAATTTAGCTATGGGAGTACACATCAAAGAAGTCTAAAACAACAGAAATTCCGTTTATAATCTTCTTGGTTTTTAGGTGTTTTTTTTTTTTTGTTTTGTTTTATTTATTTTTTTTTTTTAAGAATTAAAAGTAATCAGACCCGTGATGAAACACTCAATAAAAATAAGTTTGTCATTTCGTTTATACTCCTGCAGGGGGTTGTCTTTGTGTAATTAGTCTTTACAACGTAGTAAAGACAAGCACCTACAAGATTACTAAGTAGTAAAGACATCCATTTTTTCTCATTCCAATTATACCAGCTGGCAACAACCTAAGCAGAACCTACGATTTTTGACGTTTTTTTATTCTTTCAAAAGAAAAACTTAACAGTGGAAAGAATTTCTCATACTGATTAAGGGTACATAAGATTCTACATATCCGAATATAGCACTGTTACTTGGTTTTGATCTTAATTTAAAATATTGACTACAATTTTTTTTCACAAACTTTTTAAAAATCAATTGTTTTGTTATTCCAAAATAATTCTTATTGCAGCTTTTGATTGCTTGTTTTGTATAAAATTTCTTAAGAAAAACGAACATTTACGAGTAGTTAGTTTTACCTTGTTTGACCCCTATGGCTTCTGTCAATGGCTTTGTTAATTGTTTAGTATTAAAAAAAACTTAGAAGTGACTTTCAAGAAACAAATGCATGACAAAAAGTAACCGTAATGTGCTTATTTGCGGTCCGGCAATACTGTATCAACAAGACAACTGGATAGGCAGTACCTGCAATCTTTGATTAATATCATAATATTTGAACGTAATTCTTAGTTTAAGGACGCTTGTGTGGATGATATGTGGTCCAGAGCAAAATTTTTTGTATAAACACTATATTATTTCTTTACACGTGAAGAACAGAAAATGTCAAAGACAATTATTTCTCGTGCACTAAAAAAACTTAACAACGCGTATATTCTGCAACTTTTGAATTTAAATTTTTTTTGTTTCAAATCCCGTTTAACAAATTAATTAACTATAATAACAAAAACAAATTTCTAGACAGAAAAATTAAAAATTACAAAAATGTCTCTAATAAGCTGCAGCAGTTATACATCTGTATAAGTTTGTTAAAAAAATTAATATTAAGTTAATTATAATACACATAATATTAGAGTGGAAGGGGGGGTTCTTATTTAATAGTGTTAAAACAGTACGCCTATAAATAGAAAACTATCACAATATTAGCAATATGTTTTTATAAATAAAATTTCTGCAATACACTTTTTTGATAAGAAGTCTACGCACGCAAATTAGAGCCAAAAAAATTAGGCTTTAGGATTTTATTCTAAACCAGCAGTGCCCACTACTTCGTCCGAGTGTCATTTATAATTTTCTTAAAATTGATATTTGGATATTTGTTTTTAAATATTTATTTTAGAGATCTTTAAACGGAGTTAGAAATTTTCTATCTATAAAGATGAAATATGCTGATAACTTAATAATGACTTTACATTTGTATCTCTATTTTCTCTACGAAATAACTTATTTTTACGAAATAAAATGTATTATATATCTGAATCAAGGTTTTAAGGGACCCCACATAAAAGTTTATTCAAATCTACCAATTAGTTTTTACGTGATACGAACAGATACAGACAGACGGACAGACAAAAGTTTTAAAAATAGGTGTTTTGTATTTAATTTTGATTACGGTCTACACCAACTCCAAAATTTTCCAAAAAATATTTTATGTACAGAAATGACCCCGTTACTGTTTTATTATATTTGGAGATTTTCTTTAATATGTCAGAAACCAAGAGAATTTAAACTTCGTTATATTTTATATAAGAAACGACTTGTAGACCCCATATGAATGTGCTACTAAAAAAAAGATATTTTGTATAAATGAAAAACTTCGCTAAAGTGTTTTTAAAGACATAAACAAAACACAAGTCCATTAAAAGTCCAAAAAAAGACAAGAATTATAAGCAGACACATGATAACATTTGACACCAAAATTTAAGACATGCAACTCTTAAAAATTTTAACACCTTCATAGACAAAAAGAATTTAATGATGATATAAATAAATATACAACGGTGTTATCGAAAATGCTAGTGAAAAAAAAAATATTTTCAAACAACATAAAAATTGCGTCAAAGTATTAATATTGTAAATTTTTTATTCTATAAACTTTTTAAAACCATATATGTTGCATGCAAAATAACTCTCACAAATTAAAGTTTTTCATAAATTTACGCAAGATTTGCATTTTATGTCTTTGGCACTTAATTTTCGACACACTTTATATATAAATTGGTGACTGAAAGTTTAACATCAGTACAAAAAAGCATTAAACTAGAGATCAACGCATCTGCTTCTTAATTTTCAAGGAACTTGACAAACCCTTACAAACTACTTAGATAATAAGGCAGTGTTTTTTTATTTCCCTAATGGAAGAAATATTTTCCTTGCATTATAATGAGTATATATATATATATATATATATATATATATATTGATGATTAGTATACATGAAATGTGAACTAATATTATTTTGATCAAAACAAATTTTAATATATAAATAATACTAGAGCGCCCTGTAAGGGACATTGTATATTCAGAAAAAAAAAATGTTATTGTTAACTAGTGTTTATTATAGTATGTAAATATAATATATTCTGAATAAATAAACAAACAAAAAAAAAAAAAAAAAAGAATCTGTTTTTTATGAATAAAATAATTTTTATAACTTACTGGTCAACTGTAAAATTTTTTATAGTAATTTTCAATCGATATAGTTTTAATATAAATGTTTTTGTACGTTTATTTTTAATAAATCGTGGTCACCAAATATTATTATAAATAACGATTTTTAGAGAAATTAATCTTTTTAAATACATTAAAATAAAATTAATTGAAATTTTTAATATTCTATTTGTTGTAAATATTTGAAATTTATTAACTCTTTACAACTGAAAACAATAATTCAATTCAAAAAAACTTTTTTATAAGAAAAACATTAAAATTCTTTAATAACCATTACCTTTTTACAAGTATTCAAAGCAATAACATGTTGTAATATCTATATCAAGCTTTGCTAAACAAAATTAGATTAAATTCACTAAAAAATTCATCCCAAATAAGAACCAAAAGCACCTTAACAGCAAGGCATTGCTAGCAATTTGCAGAGTATTTTTACGTAGAAGTAACATCTTTGCTTTTCACTAGATTAAAAATTAACTTTACAAAAAAAAAAAAAAATAAACACATAATTGGACAAATTAATACATACACATATATACATATTAGATTTTAAGATTATATGTTTCTTAACTACCAAATGTGCATTAGGTAATAGTACGAAAATTTACAATTTCAAATTGCTTAAGTATTGAATAATAATCTCTCCGAGGTCGCAACATTGATTCTACTATAAGTGACTTAGCATATATGCCTTTCAATTCGAACTGTGAGGTGATCGGTTAATTTATACAGGTGTGATTTATGAAAAATGATAAAAAATTAACAAGTAACAAATTTGATAATAAATAAATATAAATTTAAGTATATGTCACTGTAAGTAATTTATTTCAACAAGTATCTTATTTTTTGTATTTGAACATAAGCGAATGTTATAGATTTAAATATTCTTGATTTCTATTTAGTAGATTTTTAAAATTCGTTACTTTCAGAAGTTATATGTTCTACACTTAAAACGACACCCTTTTTTACACTTCTTAGAAACATGTATTAGACACTACCAAAATACTCGATTTTAAATCTTCTCAGGGACAATCATTAGTTTCCAGTTAGTGTTGCAGGTTGATATTGCAGGCTGATATTTCTTCCCAACTGGGGATACTAATTAAATAAGAGTTTGTTACCATTATCGAAAAATTACAAATTATGTAGGTATTGCATTCGGCCATTTATTTCCTGCTTCGAAGCTTTCATCAAGATCAGAATTTTCTCTCTTAAAGGAAGCAATTATTTGTGGACTAATACCACTATCACCCTCAATGAACACATTTTATGGAGCTCACGACTTCGTCCGCCTATCATTTTAAATTTTCTTAAAATTCTAAATTTTAAAACATTTTTAACTATTTATTTGAGAGTTCTGTAAACAATGTTAAAAACTTTCTATCTACAAAAATAAAATAAAAAACTGTGCTAGTACTATTATAGCGCTAAAATTGGGTGCTTTCACATTTGTGTCTATAGTTTCTATACGAAATGACATATTTTTATCAAAAAAAAAAATATTCTATATTTGAACCAAGGTTCTGAGAAACCTCTTATACCCACAAAGCAGTTTTTACATGATGCGACAGACAGGCAAACAAAAATTCCAAAAACAGATGTTTTGTATTCAATATCGATTACTTTTATCTACGCCAACATCAAAATTTTGTAAATATACATATTTCAAGTACATAAATGACCCCGTTGCTCCTTTATTATATGAATAGATTTTTTGCAATTGAAGACTCAGACATGCAGAATATTTATTCCTATACCCCAAAGGTACTAACACATACGAACTTCTTGGATACTGATAATTTATTCATTGGGAAATTTTCAATAAAAGTTTATTAGATTAATATTCCAAACGTAATTTAAATAATTTTTTTGCCCACCAAACTTTTCAGTATAAGAGTATGTGGACCTCTCTAATATTGAGTGATTTTTCCAGCCCAAAACTATCAGCTCTGAAATAATTTTTATAGGCCCTGAGTAAATTATGTGAAACTTTTTTAAATAAAGTATTTAAGAGCTTTTCTCAATATAAAAAATCTCTATTGGCAGGTATAGACGATTATGAAAAAATAATAAACAATGCAATGCGTTATTATGTATATCAATGCATACATATACTGCACTCTTATCTCAAAAATGCGACAGATTAAATAACTACAATGGCAACACTTCACGTAGTAAGAATTTCACTTTTTTCACTATTATTTTCGACGCCTCTTTTAATAATTTATATCCTACATTAAGTTATTGTTGCCTGTAAGGGTGTTAAATATTATATTGTGTCTGCTCACAATTCTTTTATTTTTATAGACTTTTATGTTCAAAAGAACATTATTATTTTACTAAGCACACATGCGTCTTCTTAAACAATATTTTTAAGGATATTTTAGCAAAGTGCTTTAATTAAAGCTAGATATTTCCACCTAGAAGAGGTATTTATCCGCAGCTCGGATTGTTAAAATTAAAATCTCTATATAAGCATCACAACGACAACGATTTCAAAAATAGATAAAAAGTATTAGGAAGTTAAATCGTATAAATCAAAGCGGCTTAACTTTAAGAATTTAAACTCAAGAATCAATATTTCAGAAGCCAAAGTGCTGAAAGATAATGAAATAAAATCTCTCGTGCGAACATTTGGTTAGCATTTTTATTGTTGGTTTATACAGAGGCGCTAGCTGTTTGCATGTAGAAGAAAATTATCCACCGCTTCATAGAAATTCAAAGAAGATACAAATTGGAACTCAATCAGAATCAAATGATTTTTGTAAATCTAATCTAATATATATTAAAAATTTCATCATTAGTTTATTTACATTTATCGTTAGCTTACTTATGCCGCCTTTTTTATGCGTCTTAATCAATTTTAACAAAATCTCGACTAATGGATTTGAATGAAAATTAAAATATAGTTTGGTTGTCAGCTAAAAGGTCTAATATTTGTTTATTTCCAGGGCTAGAACGTAGAGGAGAAAAGAAGAGGAAAAACCAGCATTTACACCTGGACTGATAGTAATAAAGTTTAAAACATTAATATAGAAGTAAAATATTCCATGATCATTTTGATAGAAAGGAGGAAGGACGGACAAACGGGCAGTTTTTATAGCCGAAGGCTTTGTTACCTGCAGTCAGCAAATACAACGGTTATTGTAAGCTTTATTAAATATAGTGTTCTGAGTTCATTCAAAATCTGATACCTGAAGTAAAATTCTGTCTTACAATTTTACTAAGGTGGGCGAAAGTAATTGCGTGACTTAACAAATCAATTACAATAAACTCATGTTGGCATGCAGACTTACAAAAAAAATTTTTTTTTTTTAAATTTAGTTTAATGAAAGAAACAATCAATTTTAATGATAATATTATTGAAGAAAAAATTTTAAAAAATTGCTCTCTATTTTAAGAAAAGTAAGAATATTATTGAGCATTAAAATCTGATCTTAATCAAATTTTTTTATTTACGTTCCGTAAGTCACAGACTTAAAAGATTGGACCTGATAATTGACGCCTCTGCTGAGATTTCTTTCTGTTTCTTTTTGTTACTCTTTTGATTAAAAAATCTTGTGTCTCATGTCTCCGGAGTAGAGACCCATAGTAAACAGTGCCTAGAAGACCCCAAAAATTAAAGCCGGGAAATGCCGGGTACAATAAGCTATCAATCATCTAGGAGCAACAAATAATCTGTTTTCCATTTCTGCTCTATTGTCTTTTTTATGCAGATTTCGTAAATTTACATTTTAAGTCTACGCTGTTTAGAAGCTGGTTTCCTTATATAAGCTTTATTTAAATTTGTAAGCGTTTGCTTATTTTTAATTGAGTGAACATGACCTTATAGTTCAAAAGTATGACTTCAACATGCTTTTATACTATTGAAAGGTAATGGCAATTGTTATGCATTCCTTCAAGTTTTTTGTTTTATTCCTTGTTTTTTATTTTTATTTTTTTTAATTTTATTAAAAACGATAATGTATCAGTACTGTTTCTTACACAACGTTGAAAAATTTAGTTAGTATCGTTATTTTGTGCAATTATTTGTCCTCATGATGTATACAAAACACCAAGATTTGATTTTTATTATTTTTTATTTATTTAATTCTTCTTAATTTTTTCTTATATTTTTTTGTTTCACTTTGCACACAGTTCATGAATAACATGCAAAAATATTCAAGATTATAAAATGCCTCATACAACATAATTTATACATATGTTTTCTGAAGTCTTTTCATACTTTTTGTACGAGTACCGACTTCAAAAAAAGAGGTTATCAATTCGTTTTAATGTTGCTTTTTTATGGTTTTACCCGCATAAATCAGTTATTTATAGATCGATTTAATTTTTTTTCTCTCTTTTCAAGGTAATTTTTACAAATCGCTTCTGTTTTCAAACTAGTTCCTGATAAAAAGTAAGGGATGTCACCACACAATATATATGGTTTTTACATGTATTATAAACCGTAAAATGCAGAACCTTTAAGTTTAACGTATTACTACATCGTCTAAAAGTATAAATTAGTAGAAAAATTAATCTGAAATTTAAGGGATGTCTCATAGACAACGTACATTATCCAATACAGTCCTATCTTTTGAACTGCTATAAAAAACGTTTGAAACTCAGAGTGTCGATTACTGTGACCGTCATCATAAGTAAAAATATTTAAAGGATGCCCCAACAGATCCTTTAATTTGATGTATAATATACTTATGAACGGTTGAGACTTACAAAGAACCTGTATTTTTAGGTCTGCTATAAGAAAAAGTATAAAATTGAGACTTAGAAATCAAAAAATGTTCCAATAATTGACGTAATTTTACCTATATAGACATACCTTTTAAACTGTTACATGCAAATACTTAAAGATTAGATATATGTCCTCTGCTTTATTTGCTGTAATAGGAGGTGTAAGTATTTAAAATTATTAACTAAAGGGTGTTAAACATGATAATTAAGTTTGCCTGTTTTAAGGTCAGTTTTTTGCAAGAAATATCTTTTTTCTCTATCAGAGATTAATGAAGAACTCTGCAATGAATAAATTATTTCTTGTACTTTTTTTTCATTTCTGTATTTAAAACAAAAAAATTTACACGAAAATACATTAAAAAATTTTAATACAGTATTAAAAAAATTCATGATAAACTATAGCTCACCCTGTGTAAAATAAAATGATTATAATATTTACGTGTTAAAAATTTTTTGCTTGAATTACATAAACAAAAAACTGTGTACAAGATTTTGGTTGAGCAATTTAAAAATGCAAAACGTTATTTGATATTGTTCTTTACTGAGTTATCATTAAATAACTCAATTTGATGCTTACTTGTTCATTTATAAGTAAGGAAATCATTAAACATTATCTCTGAAACACAATAATATTCCCTACAATTTAATACATCAGGATTTAAAAACACAAGTAGCAACAAAAAGAAAATAATGAAAAAAAAAACAAGGAAATATTTCATCATTTGTAAATTTATAAAACAAACACAGTTATAATAAAACAAATACTAACACTAATACATAAAAAGAAAATGTCAAAAGCCGGCTGCCATAATGACGGCTAGACTTAAGCTTTAGCGTTTAACAGAAAATAAGGAAGTCACTTCGTTTAATGTGAAAATCTTGATTTGCTTAACGTAAAAAACATACTCTTGCACCAATATACATCAAGAGCGGCATACATAAATAATACAAACCTACAAATATTTATGTTTTCACCAAATGATGGCGTAGTAATAGAGTTATTATTCCAAAAATTTTTTATAACCACATAAATTGATTTAACTAGAGAGCCTTAAACGAAAAATATAATGATAATAATAACACAAATTTTACAAAAAAAAAAAAAAAAAAAAAAAAAAAAATAATCTTGTTTGTATATGACTGAATAGGATATTTTGACATGTTACTTTTTTAATTAATAACTAGCAGTTCCCACGTCTTCGTCCTTGTATGATTTCTAATTTTTTTATAATTAAAATTTAGAAAATTATGTTGTGTTGTAGATTTCTGTAAACAGTGTTAAAAATTTTCCATCTACCAAAATAAATGAACATACTGTTGTTGTACCATTATAGCGGTACAATTGGGTTTTTCCACATTTGTATCTTTAGTTTCTATACGAAATGACATATTTTCATGAAAAAAAAAAGTATTTTATATTTGAACCAAGGTTCTAAGAGACTTCCTTAAAATTTTATTTTATTTAAATTCATCCAGCAGTTTTTACTTGATGTGAACAGAGACCGACAGACAGACGGACAAAAATTCCAAAAATAGGTGTTTTGTATTCCATATTGATTACCATCTACACCAACATCAAAATTTTCAAAATATATTTCATGTACAAAAATGACCCTGTTACTGTTTTATTAAAGGCATAGATGTCTATTGCGAATTTTTCTTATATAAACACATTAAAAAATAATATTTTTATCTTAAAACTGCAAACTTAACTTATTATATTTTAAAAAACACTCGTTAAAACAACAAATGTTTAATTACTTTTCTGAAATTTTTGCTTCGTATATCTTCTATCTATCTATGTTTCTATCTATCTATCTATCTATTTATCTATATATAAAGCACTAAATGTGCTTATTTATTTGTCGGAAAGCTGCTAGCTGCTAATGCCAGTAAAATGATCTTCCTGCAATTATCACAATTTGTTACCAAATATGCTGTTGGTAAAATAGGATATTTGTTTATTTTTTTATTTATTTTTTTTCTTGATTTTTCAAAAGGGTGTCCTTCCCAAAAAACCACATATTTATCATTGTGTTACTAAGTAACTGTAGCAGATAGTATCGTGAAGTTCTTTTCAAATAAGCTCCATTTAATATGCACAATAACAAAGACTTGGAATAATGGACGTGAGATCTCCCATACAGAGTAAAATTTTCTTTGTGTACTTTGAGAATATTAAAATGAAGACTCATATTAATATACATAGTTAAGCGAAACACAGACAGGATTGAAACAATGGGCTTGGTTTCTCCCAAAATTATGTTATTATTAGAGAAGTACAATAGCCAGTGTCTTGAAATATTGCACAAGTAACGCAGATATTAATTTTTATACTCTGCCGAATTACAGACTAAGTTGGAACAAAAATACCTAGAGACCTATAAAAGGCAGAGCATTGAAATTCATCTTCAAATTTTCCATAAGTTACTCAACTTTTAATAAGCATACAAAATAAAAAATTACCATCGCATATCATATTTCCCTACATTTACACTAATCTTCTCTGTTAACAAACATAGTCCAGCGAATGCTTCAAAGCGAACGGGTTGGGGCAGTGCGCGTGCTACCTTCCTTACAAAGAGAAACATTGCGGTCGTTTATCTAGGCAATTGTAAGAAGAATGGATTTAAAATTTCATAGAAGTAACTTTTATATTTGTGTGCACAATCAAATAAAAAAAAACTGGCTGGATTGAAAGAATGGTCATGTTGCGATTACTGGGGTAACGAAGATCACCGGGATTAGCTAGTGTGGTAGATAATAAATTACTATCCTTGCTAAATTAACATGAATGGAACTGTAAATACTTTATTTACAAATTGAACCTTTTTGAGTTTCTATGCATTTATAGAAATTTTTTAATTAATACAATATTTTAGGACAAATTGAAAATTTGCTCAAATTAAAAAAAAAATGGACATTTGAAATTAGTGGATTTTGACTTCTACTAACTGGACAATCAATAAATATTGAGTTTCAAAAAATTACATTTTTAAGATCTAAATCCCTAGAAGTAGATGTGCATTTAACACAGAGAACGTTTTGTACATCGACATATAATAACAAGGATGAAGGAAAATTGTATATATTTTTTTTAAATATTTCACATGAGATAATAAACTTTTGAACATTTATCACTAATAAATACTATTGATGGTAGAGTATATAACTAAATAAGAGCTTCTACCAACAACTGTACAAAACCATCTGCTACCACAACAGGAAATAAAAATTAATTACAACACATCAAGTATAAATTAGTTGTTGTATTTAAAGATTTTAATTCTATTATTGCTACATTTTTATCTCTTTTTACAATTTTTGTTTTATTGCTGCCAAATAAATTTAAGGCTTCATTAATTTTACTTCTCTAAATATACGAAAAGAATTTGACTAATTTTAGTAAATCAATGGATTTTAATCTATCTTGTTTTCAAACAAATCTTATCACTAAAGTAAGAAATGAACGGACTAATATGAGAACTTATTACTAAATTTATTGACTAAAATAATTAGTATTTTAAGCTGGTCACATAATCCCCTTTCGAAATATACGCTTCATATATTTTCTTCATGTGTAGCTTTACAGACGGTACCTTAAGAAGAGGGCATTGACGCCCAACTTCTTTTAAAATAATATCATAAAATCACATAGTCCATGCTTTCGATCACCAAATATTGAAACCAACGAAATTTTTAAATTGTTAAAACAATATACAAATCTTAATTATATCTTCTAATTTATGAAAAACAAAAACAAAAAACTCTGTTATTATTCCAGATTTTACTAGTAAATTAAGTTTTTTTGAAAATAAAAATAACACATCCTGTACGAACATTTAGTTCATAATCTTATTTTAACTAGTTATTTCTAAATTGTCCTGATTTCCATTTATATGCTCTATTTAGCGTAATAGTTCACATGTTTGCATGTGAGTATACACGCAAGCAAAACACATCACAAAAAATTAATTATGTTTTATCGTGTTGGTAAATAGTGGCTTGTCCAAAAATTTCATAATATTTATTGCGTATAGAAATACAGACAGTACATCAATAAATTATTTTTGGCCAACTTAGCATTAATTGTTTAAAGGCAGAGAACTAAATAATTTTTTTCTAAAAAACATATCGTGTGCTCAAATGAAAGCCGCAACTTTTTCAATTTATTTTATAAAAAGTAGAAAGTAGTTTCACTTTTAGCTAACTAATATATAAATTTGATCTTTTCTGATAAACTTTAAGCAAATAAGGAAAATTTACAAATGAAACTTTCTATCAAATGAAAATCGGAAGAAACATCTGGGGAATTTGATTATTATTTTAAAGGCAGAAAACTTGCATGGTAGCACAAAACGGACTGTTGGGAGCACATATCCCATTAATTTTGAAATTTTCGTATGTTTTTTTTTTATTTTTAACACATCTTATGGTAACGGCACATGCCAGCTTATTTACGCTTCTTTATATGAAATTTACAACAAGTCAGGCTGGAGCTTCATTAAAAAGATGACGAGTCATCGCTAGTTTTCTACATTAGTTCAATATAATTTCTTTACAGCTTATTTATTCGAATTGGTAAATGTAGTAGTCGGCATCGTCAGAATCGTCGCGCGTAGTCAAAATGAAACTAAGCCGATTCTAATAAAATCCTTGCCATTTTTGAACAATTATTAAATCAAAAACTCATTAAATGTAATTCATTTATATAGAACGGTTTATTACGAGATTGCATATTTTTTTATTACTGTTATTTACTGCTTAAATTGTAACTTTATATCTGCTTTTAGTGTGAGTTCTATCTAGTGTATTGATGATTGTAATGTAAAATTGAAATGCACGTTAAAAACAAAGAAACATTTGCCCGTGAAAGAAATAAGACGTGAAGCAAAAATTTGCCTGCGGTATAATTTAAAAACAGAATAATATTATAACTTCCGTGTTTGCAGTAAAAAGGATAAAAACTCAATTTTTATTTGATTCAATTATTAATTTATTTATTAATTGGTTTTCATCTTTTTTAATTAATAATATATGATAAATTAAATTAAAGTTTATATTAAAAAAATTTCTATTTATTTTAAATTTAAACTTTTTCCTGTATTTTAGCAAGAGTGCAGCTTAAAGAAAAAAATCCGAGAATTATTGGTGACTACAACAGAACCAATGGAGAAATCGACTAAGGCAACCAGAAGATAATCGTCTAGTGTCAAAAATTGTAAAAGATCGTTTTAAGCAAATAATATACATAAAATATAAAATATAAAAATTAAAAATAATCAGATTCAGTAATATTTAATTATTTTATCGGGATTTTATCACGCTTAAACCTAAATTTAATAAGTATAACTCCAGTATTTCCGTTATTTCATTTAATAAAAAATATATCCTGGAAAAGCTTTTTGGTTACTTTTGCTGAGGGTATGATTTCCAAAACGCACATAAAATGCGTCACAATATCTCAATATCTTCGCCGGCTAGAAAGAACCAATAATTTTTAATTTTTATTATATAAGTAGAATTGAATTTTAGTTGACGACATATTTATTATGTTTTATTATGTAATTGCCCACAACAATTACTGAACCTCTATTGTTTATTTATGGATTTTGTTAAATAACAGAGTTCATAACTTGTTAAAAGTTGACCACAAATAAATCATGGTCTGGCTAAAAATAATTAAAGATTTTTTTAGTTTCAAATAAAAATGTACCTCTAATATGAAAAAAAAGTTCGTATTGTTTCTTTGACACGATTAATAAAAACTTAAATTGCTGACGTTTTGAGAAAGCAATAACACCCACATTTGTTTAAATATGTCTTAAAAAATTTTGGAAAATAAAAAATATTAAATAGTGAAGAACAATTTTTATAAAATATTTAAATAAACTTTTCATATAAATTAACAAATTGAACGATAGAATTTGAAGAATATCAGATTTTACTTATTTTTCTTTCTTTAATTATATACTTCATCGTATTTTTTAATTTTTAGATAAATTAAATCATATAAATTAAATGGAAATTTTTTATATTTTCGACGCTAAAAAAAGACTTTTTTGCAAAGTTACATTCTAAGTGATTTTAATTATTGTTTTTGTTCTTTTTTTTCATCTATATAAAAATGCGAAAACACAAAATTCTCTTTGTTAACCGATTTGGTTTATTATTTCATATATTTCTAGATATTTTTGAGCTTTAGTGCACCGTTTTTATCTAGTTTAAACAGGTTCAATATTTTAGAAATAAATGACCCCTTAAATTGCTACCTCTATACATGCAAAATAAGAACATATATTCAAAACATGTATGTGTGTGTACATAAAATAAACAAAGAAAATAGTGCTCAATTACAAACTTGGTCGAATTTGTACTACAAGGCAAACATTAGTTACATTACAAAGTCTGCAGAAATTGGAATCTCGTAATCTTGAAATTGCTTTTAAAGTCCTAACTTCCAGTAGAAACTACAACAATATGGTCAAACTCGACATTCACCTATTTGTTTCATGATTACAGAAGTCATGCATGTTGGGGTATAATTAAAGGTGATGTAATGGTGTGTGTATTTTAAAGTTGAAAGCCTTTATTCACTTCATAAACTTTACATTCGTTTCCTGTTCGCATTAAATTCTTTTACTACATTTTTTGTGTTTTAATTTTTCGTTTGAAGTTTAACTCTATTTGGCTTAGAAATTATTATGTTTTTTTTGTGCAAATTAAGGTCACTGTGCCATATGTACATATTTATATGAGTGAAAATTTTTAAACGAGAAGAAAAGGAGAAGTAAATGACCAAGATTAATGATTTAAAATTTTTTTTTTTCGTTAGGATAAGATGATTTAGACCACAATTTTACTTGCCTAAATGATATAAAGTCTTCTGTTTATCACGTGATGCGATTTTACTTCATTTTAATTTAAACTAAATAGTTGAAATAAAATTAATATTAGAACACTACTGCACCCTATGACCAATGAAAGGAAAAATTAACGAGAGTCGAGGAAAGTTATTCAAGTTATCAATTTCACTGTAAGAACTGATATCATTCCCGAAATATTAATAAGGTATTTTGCCTGAAATAGATTTAGCAGAAGTAAGGAAAGTGTGGTTAATTTGATACCAGATGTCATGAATTTTCATTTGTATTTAACAATATATCATGTATTCGTACAATAAATAACACATTCTTTATAAAAAATTAATTTCTCATAGAAATTTGGTACATAAACTTTTTTTGGGAAAAACGAAGGTAACAATAACTATCTATCTTGCTGTTTGACGGTCAGTCACAAAGGGATAACCCGTAGACCCATCTTCTTTTTATGTATATGGCCTTCTAACCGTTATAAAAAGGAGCTTAACAAAAGTTTAACAAATTGATGAATGCACTAAGAGCAGTAATTTTTACGCTTATGCCCTCATTTATTAAACTGTTATAGCTTGACTTTTGAAACATACACCTAATGTTTGACCTCTCTGAAAATTTATTTAAAAAATTATAATAAACATAAAAAATATTTCTTTAGAGATCTGGTTATGACATATTATGTTTTATTTTCAACAGAAATAGGCAAACTTCTTAAGTTTTCTACAAGTAAGAACAACGAAACATTGAAGATCAATTTAGGCGTGTGTATTTTTAAGCAATGAGAGTAAGGAAGTAAACATAATTGCAAATATAGCAAAAGAAAAAAATTCAGAAACTAACAAAAATCTTAAAATAAAATGTTTTAATTTTTCCAATGAAATTTCTGTTTACAGCTAGCGGCATGAAATATATATATATAAGAATAACTAAAGGCAAATAGGGCTTTTTAAAATTGGTTTCTGTTATTAAATTCCATTTTCATCAAGATTACTTTTGCCTGAGATATGGAAAATTTTTAGTCTGAAACTCGCATGTTTTTTCTTTTCAAATTAATTTTTTTTAATTTTTCATAACTTTGCCAGAAATCTAACTAAGAAACAAATTGTTTAATGTTTTTTTTTTAGTATTTTGAAAAACCTGTACTTACTGTCAGAATTTTCTAATTCTTTATTCTATTTAAGTTTACTTTAAAAGTTTTTATCATATTTTATTTTTAAGCACTAGGTCTTTAATATTTATTTATATTATCAATATTTTGCTACTATTTTGTGTAGCATCATCACGAACAAAAAAATTTTTATGCCTGCCAAAAACTTTTATTTCCATGGTGCTCTATGTTAAAATCATTTTGCGTCGCTATTGATTAATAAGGAAGGCTCAAACTCAAAACATAAGCTCGAATGAATCTGTATTACTAACGTGTAGAATTGTGAATCAATCATTCCAGTATTTAATAAATGATAATTTATATCTAATATATATCATTTCAGCTACACTGTGCACTGTCTTATACTGTAGGTTTATTTCCCACTTTTTGTGTTGAATTTTATGCAAACCAAGGGTGATGTAAATTCAGCATTCATTGTTTTTTAACTATAAAATTTATTTAACTTTATTTTTATTTTATTAATGAACTGCCACTTAGATTAATTCAAATTGCGATCAATGTTTGCGGTAATTAATATAAAAGGTCAACAATGAAAACATATAAAATTAGTCGGTCACGAGTGAGTTTGACGTATACGCGAGGGTTCTTTGGGACCATTTATAGGACATGAAGCAAAAAATTCATAGTCTTAGCCTATAACTTTAAAAAAAGGCACTACAGGTCAAAATCGTGTTAATTTTATAAAAGCAGACATACCGGTACATCCTATCTCCAAATTTCAAGCGTCTGCCTATAACCGTTTAAGAGATAAAACCACATTAATCATACTCACGGCTCTTTGAAAGTACTTTTTATCTCTAAATTTATTCTTTACAGTTAGATATGATAGTAGACATATTTGTTTATACTCTGAGTATATTCTATATGTCTTCATATTAGTAAAACCACATTAATATTGGTACGCCCTTTTATTTAAAAAAATTTTTTTTTCCACTTTTCGCTCTTTAATTTTTAGGAGTCATTTTAAGCCTCTAAACTTAAATTATGTTAAGTTAACTTTATAGTAAAAAAATTTTAATTTATTATCTTTGATATAAAAGTTTTTGTTTGATATTAAAAAAACAAATCACAAAACTGTTTAGATGTATAAAATGATGACCCACAAATGATTTAAAACATAGATTTTAAAGGAGAAATTGAAACATTAAATATTAAATTTTCATTTCATTAAATATTAAATATTAATGAAATGTTTTAGTTAAGTTTACTTTGTTTATTGTTGTTTTGAAAGATAGTAACATTGTAGTTTAATATATTTTACCGCAATCTTTCACCGCATATTATTCTTTATTACAGAAGTAAATGTTTAATTCTGGCAGGGAAATTGTAGCTAAATGTACTTCTTCACACAAATTAAGTTGTTAAAACAAGAAGCCTTTTAAATTTGTGTGATGGTAAATTTATTCTATGAACATTGGTTCAAGGAATTGAAGTTTGGCGGCCTAAAAGGATTTAGTAGTAAATAGAAAAAATTAACTAATTATTTCCAATACGAATAATGGTACCACATCCACTCTTCTAAACCAGCCTACTTTTAAGTTAATATTCACCACAATAAAAATTATAAAAATCTGCCTATTATGGTTCTCTGGGTAACTATACATGAAATATTTTTTTAACTTTAAACATTTTTGGAATTTTTGTCTGTCTGTGCTTGCATCACGTAAAAACTACTAGGTGGACTTGAAAAAAATTTCGTTTTCATAAAAATATTTCATTTCACACAAAACTAAAAATACAAATGTGAAAGTACCCAATTTTACCTATACAATTGTCGGTACATTTATTTTTTGCAGATGGAATGTTTTTAACAATGCTTACAGAACTCTACAACAAATGTTTCAAAACAAAATTTTCTAATTTTTAATTTTAAGAAATTTAAATATGATATGCGGCAGAAGTTTTGGGCACTGCGTTTTTGATAATAATTTCGATTCAGTCTGTGTTCCGCTAAACTATGTAATTTGATATTGGGATTACTGGTAAAAAATTTTAGAACCTATCTCTTTTAGTTCTCTATTTAACGGCCATAATTATAGTACAGCCGTTATTATTAAAAAAGTTATTTGAACAAAATTTCAAGCTAAAGTCGACAAACTAATTACCAGTCACACAATATTCTAAAAAAGGCTATTAGTAAGTCTTTATAATAACAGCCCTAAATGTGTTAATTGTACAAATGGACTAAAAGGGCTAAGCATTTAAAGCTTAAAAGGCAGTTTTCTAAGCTTATTTAATATACAACCCACTTGCAGCAAAGGCTCGAAAAATTTATGTTTATGTTCATGTTTCATTAAATTAAGAGCCCAAAAATAATATACTGACTCACACCTTACATTTTGTCTATATTTGTTTCTGTTAAATACGAGTACCAGTTTAATAAACAAACAACAAAATAAATTATTAAATACCAAAAATAACTAACGATTTGCTTTTTGTATAAAGAAAATATGCATTTCAAATAAAAAAAATTTTTTTTCATTGTACCCTCCACAAGAAATTTAGCATTTACTAAATTCTTCAAATGATTTAATATTTGCTAAGTTAGATATCATGTAAACTCACATGAAAGGAATTTTTAATGAAAATCACAAACAAGTCGTTTTTGTAGTTGTATTGTTAACTCAATAGCATTGTGAGTTGAAAGAATTGATTTAAAGGATTAAAATTGTATAAAAATCATATAAATTAGATCAGCATAAGAAATTTGCATTTTTTGCGACGCTTTATAGTAATTTTCGCGATTTTATTTATTTATTCTATTTATTTATTTTGATTACTTATTTATTTATTTTTTATTTCCAATAAGAAGCATTACAAAGTTTGTAGGAATTGAAATCTCAAAATCAGTGCTTTTCTTCTTTAAGGTAAAATATAATATTTGAAGGCAAATTTATCGCACTATTAAAATTACCTTTGTAATTTTAATTTCTAGAAGAAACTAATAAAAAATGGTCAAACTCAATACTCATATATTCTTTTCATTACTATATAACACATGAATGCTGGGGTTTAAGTAAAAGTTGAATTCATTTATTCATTTTGTAAGCTTTGTATTTGTTTCCATTGCATAAGTCTCGGTATGTTAGGGTGACTCTCGTTTTTATCAAATAGAAATATTTTTATCAATAGAAATATTCCTTTATATGTTGCATAGAACTTCATAAATACGCACAGAAAACAGCAACTTTAAAAATATAAAAAAATATGAGAAATAATACTCAAAATAAAAATACAATTAAAAATAAACTGTTGATATGTGTCAATGTCTTAATTTTTATTTTTTTTTTTTTTTTTTTGTTAACTATATTGGTATTAATTTAAGCCTATTTGGTTGGGCTTGATTCCTTTGATAAGTAATATTTTTAGTTTTATTTAAGAATTTTTGTACAGCAAATTGTTTTTAACTGATTGCAATATATTTATGTCAATCTTAATTACAACAAAAAATACATACATAATATGTACACATGTAAGCCAAAATCCTGTATCACCTTGTGGCACATTTAGAAATTTATTTTATGAAGAATGCAGACATTAACAGAACTTTTAACGAACAAAGGTCGGATTTTCAGGACTTAGTCTTATAATATATATTAAATATTTCTCTTAGCACAAATTTATAAGTTTTTAACAATACTTCAAATATTTAATGTAGAATTTTAAGCTTTATGACAATTAAAACTTTTGAAGATAAACATAAAAAGCAAGTTTGCATTGTTCCTTAAGTAGTTACAAGAAAAAAAAAACACACAAGCACTGACACACATCCAAAACTTAGGTAAAGTGAAAAAGGTAGCTGAGTAACCTTTTGTAAAAATATTTGATTTTACATACATTTTCCATAATTCACTAATGAAATTATTTACAAAAAAGTGGATTTTTTGAGTATCCTGTTTTAGCTTGATGATCAAATATATAACAAACAGTGTTTTATTTCATAAAAGCAATATATTCTTTAAATAAAAAGTGCTGAACGAAAATTAATAAAACTTTGAATTATAAAGAAAACACAATTCTAGAAGTTCTTAGCAAGCTTTAGTATTTAAACAAAGCGTAATTTTGCAACTTTATTTAATTTTATAGATAATTTAAAATATTGCGTGTAGTATGTGTATTAACTATTGTATTTAAATACAAAAATTTGCATTTTACTTGTTTTGATTTTTACCGCATTTATTGGACCTTTCCTTAAGTTAGACAGAAACTAATTCAAAGCTGTCTTCTGACAATTATGATTAAGGTCATATTATATTAGCTTTTGCTTATGTTATTTTGTTGAAAACGAATCACCTTAAGCAGGCATACGTAAAATGCAAATAAATAAAAAGTAATTCTTAAAAATAATTCTTCTAAAAATATAAGAAAAGTTGGGGTATAAATAGGTATTTAATTTCGATTAAAATGTTATTAAATTTTTATTTGACTAAATTCTATAACTAATTGAAAATAAAAAAATTTCTAATTAAAAAGTTGAATAAATCATTTATATATTTAATTACTAAAAGAAACCGAATTTCTTATTAAAAAATTAATAATTGAATCAATCAAAAATTTGTATTAAATTTTGACTTAAAAATTATGTCGCTTTGAAAATCGTCATAACGTCCTTGGACATTGTTTTTAGTAGAGCCTTATGAAAGTGTCAATATGTTCGTACTTAAAACAAAAAGGGCGTCTCTTCCTTCGCCAGGCGCAGGGATTTTCTCCTCTAAGAAATATCTAACACTGCTCACCAAAGATTTTGTGCAAGACAGTTCATAAAAACATTACATCTTTCTTACATAAAATACCATAAATAATACCTACAATATCCACGAACTCTACGTCTGTAATTTACATAACACAGTCGCGCCGTACCATAAAATAGTTTTCTGTGCCTAGTGATTAAGTTAGAGACAGCAATTACCAGTCAAAGAGCTTTGGTCTTATACATATAAAGTTCCGCTATTAATTGTGCAAGTACTTGGCAACGGATAAGATATGTGAAATTAAGTAGCCGGAAACTAGTTGAAAACACTAAAAAATAACCCAGAATAATGCCAGGCTATTTTGCTATCGCTCCAGTGTCGCCAGATATAAAGGATTTTAAAAGGCACACCACATTGGCAAGACCGGCAAAAAATACAAAGAATAATTTTTTCTTGTCAAACTTGTACCATTTTGAGTTTGATTTTTACTAAATTTTAATAAATTTTGCTTGACTTGCTGATTTGCTTAAACTTATTTCAACAGCAATTCGCTAAAAAAAATTTTTTTTGGCTTGATAAATAATCAATTTTTATTTAGAAAAAAGCAAATGTGGTTCATTTAGCAAAAAAATTAAAAATCGCTCCGGTAAGCTTTTTTTATAAAAATTTTCGGAAGAAGTCCAAAAATCAATACTCTCTAATTTCCATAAAATTTTTCGCCTAATTGGTTAGTTTGTTATAATTGCAATATCTTTTAGTAATTAAAAATAAAAAAAAATAATATCAACCGTTTGCACAAGCTATTGCATATTTTTTATTTATAAAATTAATTAGAAATTTTTATAATATTATTTATTTTAATAAACCTTTTCCAAGTTCTTCACAATACCATACAGAAATTCTGAATTATTTTATCTACATTTTTTGCCTTATTTTTATGTGAAAATATTTTCTTACAACACTATTAATATTATAAAAATGTATAAATTTAAATATGAACTACTTACTGATTTTATCTATTCTTCCAGTGCAACTTTATTGTTCTCACTAATGCACCTTACTTGCTTTAAACAACATGTTTTTTAACCTGCCACTTTTAAAAAAACTAACATCCATTTTTAGGTAAACCCTTTTTAATTAAATATTTACACCTCAAATATTGAATGTTATTTCCAACATTATTTCCCACAATTTATTTCTATAGAGACAAAAATGCAAACTATATGTAAAGAATTTAGTAATGCTAAAGAAAATTTCGTAAATTGCTATAAAATGAAGTGGCACTTTAGATTTGCCAAGGAACTCTTAGTACATGCACAATACAAAAAGGTCTAAAAAGGAAAATGCATAAAAGTACTCGGTAAAAGGAAATCAATGTTACAAAAGTCATGTAGGTGTTTTGGATATAATTTTAATGTAGAATATAACCCAGTTAATAAAATGGTAAAAAGAAAATATTTTTACCTAAAAGTAAAGAAATTCGGTTTCTTATTTTTATTCCTCGTAGATGAGTTATTTAAAAATATTTATAAATTTGTTTTTGCACGATTTGCACATACGTAAATGAATGAGATGCGAACATAGGTATTCGTGCTTAAAACTATATCACTAAAATGATCTCTGTCACTCTCTGTCACTTGTACTCCTCATAGGGTTTGCTTAACAACAAAAAAAAATGGGAGAGAAATCAACTACAATTAAGACTTAAGTGTGCATATGAAAATGGGATTAATCAAAAAATGGAGAGTATATTAATATGCCCTTAAAACATCATATAAAAACTGTAAAGTAAGTTTATGATAAATCTTAAATAAAAACATTTTTTGAGAGAAAAATTAAAAAAAAAATCAGATGTGGTGATTACTGAAATTTGAGGACATAGCAAAAATAAAGTGACTGGAATTATGAATGAAATAAATGAATTATGCGAATGCTATCCACAAAATGAGTACCATGTTTTAACAAAACTGAGTATTTAGTGTGGTCAACGCAATGAAGTCAGTTGGGCCTCTCTTCTTTAATGTAAATAAAACCAATATTTTAATTACATTTTTTCCTCACGTTTCGTCAATTTTTGTTGACTTTTTCAAGGGAAATATTAAATACGGTGTTACTTAGTTACATTGAATTACAATAATATTAAATTTTACAAACAAACACAATATACCAATTATTTTGAAATTAACACACATAAATACGACTTAAATTGGTAATTCGTAGAGAAAATGGAAAAAATTTTGAGAGCAGCTATTTTTTTCAGTATAATATTACTCAAAGAGTTAGCAGCATCTATTATTTTTGTCGATGGAAAATTTTTAAAACTGCTTACAGAAATCTTTAGTAAATATACAAAAACACATTCTCTAAATTTGAATTTAAAAAAAATATTAGAAAGAATACGCTTATAAAGCCGTGGCACAATATTAATAAAGTGGGAAAAAAAACTGGTACATTTAATTTTAATATTCAACGACTACTTCATCAATATTTTCAACAAGAATTTTTTTTTCAATTGTGGCAACATAAACGATATGGTAATTTAAACTTTTAGGTTCTTGACGTATTCGTAGCAGATGCATTCAAATTCGGTAAAAAATAGCAGCAAAATAATTAATATGCGCTATAAAAATTTATTCAGGAACAAGCCACTGGATTATCAGACGAAAACTATTTTCACTTGTCAGGGTATGTCAACAAAATAACTCGCCACATTTGGGATTCAGAAAATACTAGAGCTATTATTGACAAGCCTTAACATGCTTAACATGTCACTTTATGGTGTGATATGTGGCCTGGATTTCTGATTGGCTCGTTTTTGTTTTTTCAATGATGCCAACAAATGATTAAAAATGTTGATGAAAGAATCGACAATTGCCAACGTGCTCGTCGTAAACGTTTTAAAGATATCTATTTTCCTTTTATCCTGGTAATAAAATTAAAATTTAAATAATCATTGTTTTAAAAAACAAAGTTCTTGTTGAAAAACACTTTATTTTACCTATTTTTGCTTTAAAATAATTGGTGGTTTTAAAATACAATTTTAAGTTTTAAACTATTTTGAATAAATGGTGCTACTGATAGCGATACATTAATATCATCTGAAATAAAATATTGTAATTAAAAACATTTTGAAACATTTTTTCTCTTTATTATTATTTTATAAGTTATTTTCACTCATTTTTGTCAAGTGCTTTTTATTATGCTTCTTAAGAAAGTTGTTTTGATTTACGTTTTATTTTTGTGCTAAGAAGAAATCTTAAAATTTTACTAATTAATTTTTTAGTTTTTGTTTTATATTCTTTACATTTTAAATATGCCCATGCTGCGAAAGTAGATGTACGGTAAAAAAAATATTATTAGCAATTTACCTGTTTAGCTTTGTGTCACAGTAAAAATATTTAAATTAACTAATATAATTCGGTTTCCTAATGCTGTAGTTCGTTTTTTAGTTTCTGGTATTTCATAAAAAAAGATCTTTAAATATGTATATACACTTGAATGTATAATTTGCAAAAGAAAAATATCAAACTTACATGCACCTTGTTGTTATAGTTCAACGTACACTGATTTGGTTTTCAAGCAAAGGGTGGTAAATGTTGAGAAAGCTTCAGTTCAAAAATGGCCCTATATAGGCCTTAATTAAGACTTTTAAAGTTAAATAAATACAACTATTTCACTCAATTTTAATAATTTATTTCTACTGATCTTTTTTTTTGCAGGCTCCAAGATCACTTGAGCTTATTGCAAATTTGGAAAGAGAACAAGTGTCACTTCTACATCTAGAAATTTGAGTTAAATTTTTTCTCATGTGCCTTTTGATTTAATCGTACGATTGTGTATGATAGAGAATCCTGGCCTTTACTTGCAAAATAAAATTTAACTTTCTGAAAATATGGCACTAAAAACCGTCTTACTTTGGCAAATTAAATTGGTTCTTTGTTACTTTTACTTTAAGAAAGAATAACATTTTGGTAAAACAAGTGTGAAATTAAAAATTAAAATGACGACGCAAAACAAAGATACTATAAATGTACCAGGAAAAAACGGTCTAAAAATTACGCAACAGAAGAAATTTTATTGGTGGAACTGGTGGATGCTCGCAAAAACTGCATCGAAAACAAGAAGTCTGATGCCGTAATGTAGAAAGAAAAAGAAAGAATTTGCAGCACCTATTGGTACGAATCGTCACTGCAAAGCATTGAGAGACAAATATGAGACGCAAGTCGAAGTCAGAAATGGCTCAACAAAAAATTTATATGTATCGCACTGGAGGTGGAGTCGCATCTGCTGAAGTCAGCACTGTGTCAGCAAAAATAGCTTCTGTGCTGGGAGATTCGGCTGCTGGCTTGTAAAATATTTACGATAGTGACTCTTGTAAGTGTAAATTATTCACATATTTATTATTTGTAGTTACTTTAAGCAAAACAAGCTCTTTGTTTAGCAGTAATTGAATATGGTCTAAGTTATGTGCTGGTTGAAAGCTCTAATGAAAGTAGTGATCAAATAAAACGTGCGGCGAAAATGTATGTTTTGTAAAAACTTTTGTTTATTGTCCATTTTTGTGTTTATAAATTTGAGAATGATAACTCGGGTGGTACCGCAAGGGATAAAACTGACTGGTCAAGTTGGAGGCCAAAGACACTAAAAGAACCAAAGTCAACAAAGTTGGTAGTTGGTGGCAAAAAAAAAAAAAAAAGAGGAACCTAGAGGAAGAAAAAAATGAATTAATATTCATGCAGCAGAAATTTTTTAAAGAGGAAAATATTCGTGCCCAGGAGGAGCATGAGCAGGAACTGCTATGTTTAAAGTTAAAAAATGAGAAAAATACACTTGATAATATAAAAGCACTTTAACATTTATCTACAAGATGGTTTTAATTGTAAGCATTTAATACACATTAAAACATCTTTTATATGAAAATAAATACGATAAGGTTTTAGTTGTTAATTCTTTAAACATGTCCCTTAAAAAGTAAATATGATTTAAAATATTAACAAATGAAAATCTGTCGTACTCATTTGTATATAGCTGTTGTTTAACTATTTATAAAATGTTGACAATTAAAACAACTTTATAAACAAATGTGAAAATGCTGGTTCAGGGCAGATACATATAGGGATCCAGAAATGCATCACAACCTGTTAATAACAGATTTTTCTTTATCTTATTGCAATAATGAACCTACTCCCGAAAAGTTTTTTATTCATAATGATTTGCTTAAGTACTCATTAATGGATTTTTTTCAGTTGTTTGCTTATAATGTTTTTTTTTTCTTCTGGGAGATATAAAAACCATATTCGTTTATCTAGTCGCGCTGTGAATTCTGTAAAAGACTGAAAACATAAAAAAATATATTAAAACTAATATTTAATATATGTACATATATCTATATATATATATATATATATATATATATATATATATATATATATATATATATATATATATATTTTTTTTTTTTTTTTTTAAAGCACAAATAAAAATTTAAAACCTTACTCCGCGAAGTAGGTTTCTATTAAAATAGTTCTTGCTATTGAATCGGCGCTGCTTAAAATTTGAAGCTGTTCTATGGATCCGACTTCTTTTTCAGGTTCTGATAATATTTCTTCTATTATTAAAAGAGGGTCTTTTGCAATAATAGCAATATTGTGCAAAACAGCACACGCAACAATGACAGCCATTTTAGTGTTATTATTTAATCTCAAGCCTCTTGATAATACTGGGAAACGCCTTTTCCAAACTCCAAAGCATCTCTCGATCGTATTACGAGTACGAATTTTAAATTCATTATATATGTTCTCAGGTCTCGTTGGTGGATTTAGCAGAGGGGTCATCATATAATTGCATTGTTTATCTGGGATTCCCCTAAAATACAATAATTTTTAAACTGACCATCTTCCAAATGGAGTTTTAAACGGCTGTTTTTAAACATATTGCTGTCATGAATCAGCAGGCCACCTGACTTATTTTATTAATAATAAAATATTTCATATTTTTTCCCCAATCAGGATGTGAACCGTGCATATTATAAATTAATTAAAATTTACTTTTTCGGCCTAAGTTCATTTTTATAGTTTTATTTCTAAAATTTTTAAAAGAAAAAGTATTAACAAGTATTTAATTTTTATATTTTTCAAAGAAAAGTAGACACTAGCAAAATGTAATGCTGCATTTTCTGCATCGCTGCATCATCCATCAGCATTCTTCGCATTTGTGTACATTGTAAACATCATCTATTTAACCAACTTATCAATATTAGTTTGGTTAGATGAAGGCCACACACAACTCAAAGCATTTCTTGTCTTTTACATTTGTATTTTTTAATGTTTTTAGAAATTAAATTAAAAAATGAACACAAGTCAAAAAAATAAATTTTTATTCATTAATAAAAATAAAATATTATTTGTGCAAGTAATATTTTTATACACATTTTATGAAAAAAGAGACGCAATCTTTCAGAGATGTCTGAAATATTTCGTTCCTATAAACGTTTTGCCGGCAACATATTATTTAATTTCATTATGCCATCTATGTTATTTTTTTGCGCTTATTTCTCAATTGAGATTTACTGACAACATTTCGGATAATAGTGCGTGTGAATGAAAATTCTTAGCATCAAATGTATTCTGGATTTTGCAAAATTTTATAATGTTATTTAACAGTGAACTTACTTACTTTCGAAACTGTTATCTTTAAGGCAGAAGAAGCCTTTATTTTCCGTTCCGTGACGAATCAGCTGATAAGTTTCTGGTGAATGGAATATATGTATTTTAGGTTTGTTATCACTTTGACGTTCTGTTTTGCTCCATTCGAATCAGTAGAAAATAAAATTTAACCTTAAGCTATTTGAAATTTGTTTGGTAGTGCAAGTGTAACAAGCCTATTTTTTTTTTTTGGAATTGTAGTTATTTTTTTGTGTATTGTGTTTTTTTTTTAATAATTTAAAAAGCAGAACGGCACGGAACGGAACAGCAATAGAAAGTAAAGACTAAGAAGGCTTTTAGAATAACATTTTATGTAACGGTACGTATGAATAATAATATAAAAAAATAATAATATGCATAAGTCCATACGACTTTTCACTTTTGATTTTAAAATTTTTGGTGTCCAATTTAAAGGGTCCTTTTTTAAGCCATATAAAAATTAAAAATAAAAAACTAAATTTTAATAAATAAGTTAAGTTAATTTAAAAAATTAATTTTTGGCATTAACATCTGAAAATGTTTGGAATTTATCCATCGCATCTATTCTGGAAGCGATTTCAAGCATTGCTTGCCACATGTTACGAACAATACGAAAAATATTAGCCTCCAAGGCATCACTTGCTGCTGGCTTATCAACAAAAATTAGTAACGAACTTTGGGAACATCTGATATGACGTTTTCTGAAAATCAATTTATCGCTAAAGTTAAAAGATGAATGCAAGTGACGTGTTAAAGAAACATCATACCGGGTTCAATATCATCCATATTTATGAGCTCAAAATTATTGAACGTCATCGTTAGTCAATTGATTGCTGATTAAATTAATGACTAATATTTAAATCAAATCTGCATAAATTTTACCGGTATACAAGCGCCAATATATTCATGATGATTTGCTAGAGAATGACACGTTTAATACACTTAACAGCTATAAATGTAAAACGCTATTTAGATATATAAAATATTAAACATGCTCAAAAAACTTTTGTTGAATTCAGGTATTACCATGTAAATATAAGAAAAATTTTTATATTCATTTACACAGACGAAATCATAACAAGAAACAAATACTAAGGTTTAAAGGTCAAGTGGTTTTAAAAAACAGAAACAGAAAAGTATTAAAAAGAGATTTTGAGAAAAGGTTTAAGGAACTTTTTTCATTTTAGTTAATATTTGAGAAAGCACAAACATTTGTGTAGCAAGTACATAATTAGTTATTCATACAAATATATTAAAAATATGCGAAATTCTTAACAAGTACCTTACAAAATATATCATATATTTCATTGAAAGTCTTTATATGGAAAAAAAAAAGTTAAATTGCCTCTCACGCTTATTTATGTTTTAAGCGATAGACAAAGTACTTTGAAAAACAAAAAAGGAATTAAACGTTAAAAAATCACACCAGTATTTGCGACCTATGGAATTAACGTTTCATTTTTTTTCATTTTACTTTTATTTGTTTCTTAGTGCTCTATATTCTTGAAGATACCGCAAAAGGTGCGTTCTCCAAGTGCTTTTATATTCATTTAGGTTAAGTAATGATCTCTTTTGGTACATTTGAATCTCTTAATCCTTAGGACAATTTTAATTAAATAAATAATTTATTAAATAACTCGTATCGTATGTGACACAAAACCGAGGTGATTTTGAGGGCTACTAAAAGTACGCGAAATTTTACAAACCGCCTAGTTTATTTCTTCTTTAGTTTTTTATATTCTTAGAATTTTTTCCTTAAAAATCCCTCATACTAAAATTAAAATAGTCATTTTAATACCCCTTTTTAGTCCCTAGATAATATTATTAACTGTGTTTCTTGCTCTTCATAATTTTAGAACAACTATAATATAAGCACTTTCACAAATTTGCTTTATTTTTTCAGGTGTGTTTGACAAAATCACGAATCTGAAATTAAAGAAATTTCTTAACCGAATTAAAAAATAGAAGCAGGTTATCAATTCATCTAAATATTGCTTTTTTTTTTTGCTTGTGCCTGCAGAAATCATTCATTCCTGTACCGATTTTGTAAATTTTCCTGATAGGTTCCTGTTTAAAAACAATTTATAATTTTAATAATTAAAGGGTGTACCAATACAACATACATGTTCTTTACATGTATTATGAACCCTTAACCTGTTACAATTTGCAAAGAACCTGTATTTCTAAATCCGCTAAAGTAGCTGATAAATAATTTGAATTCACAAATTAAAGGTGGTTCCCATAATTGATGAAATTTGAGACATCCATCTATCTTGAACCGTAATATAAAAACGTATAAAAATTAAACCGAATGTCACCTACTTTGTCTGGCATAAAAGAATTTAAACATTTGCAATAGTAACTAAAATTAGAGTATGTTGTAAACCTTTTGAACTGTTATAGACAAGCAACAAAAATGTGTATCTGTATAATGCGATATTTTAGATATCGCGAGAAATACACATCTCCGAATAGTCTTAAATTTTCTCTTAACTTTTTGAAGGCCAATGAAATTTCTCTGGCGGTAGAATCCTCAAGTTTGGAGATGTAGAAGGCATAGTTTTTTTGATGGGACAGATTCTTATCAGAGGAGAATACAATTTTATGCTGAATTTAGATATTTAAGATTTTGAATCATAATCCTATTGTACAGTCTCGATGATGCAATGATGTATATTTGCTGACTTTAGTTAGTCTAATAAAAATAGTACAAATATTACGTATCAATGGTTAAAAGTGATTTGAGATGTAAGATCAAATCAATATTTCCCAGCAAAAGCAAAAACAGGGTACAAGGAATTGAAAGAAATGTTGATCTCTTAAAATACGTCAAGGTTTCGCAGGTGGCAAAAAAAAACCTTCAAAGATAATTGACATATTGTGATCTTAAAAGAAAAAAATTCTCTTCAGTTATCAAATACCTCTACGTAGTTGTAATAAAAAACATTTAAACACCTAACTCATTCTGAAATCCGGTTAGTAAGTTAAGCGTACACAAAAGCCTACCATCAACCAGCTAGTTAAGGCTTAAGGAAGAGATTGGAAGGCCGACGGCAAAATGAATGCCGCAGTTTGCCGCAATATATAATAAATAAGTATAATAATGTATAATAAATAAGTAATTGGTTTAAAGCTTTAACATCGAAAATCTGGTAAATTCCATTAATTTTACTTAACCGCTAATGACTCAAATATTAAATACTACGAGGGTCTTTTAAAAACAAAGCCAATACAATGGAATTTGCTATGGGAATTTAGTAAAAGAAGAATTCTATGCTCTTGTAATTGAGTTAGAAATTTGGAATACTTCTATGTTTGTTTTTAATTTTTTCAAGACTATTAGTCCAGATTTACAATAAGCAATTGTCTTCGTTTCTCTATTGTACCGATGGGTGTTACTAAAAGAATTGCAAAAGAATATGTAAACAGAAAAAAGAAATTCTTTATTAGAACCGAGTTTGTTGACAATAGCATTTTATCGATTGCGCATATTATGTGGATTCTTTTTTAACAGCAACTTTAAAAAAAATTCGAGATTCACTATAAAATATTATTATGATTAAAATACAAAAAACGATATTTTCATTAAATAAATTCTTATAATAAAACGATTAATTAATTATTCCTGAAATAAAGAAATAATAAAAATACATAATTCAAACTCTAGTCTAGACTTAGCACTACATCCTGCCGGTGTTTGGTTTTTTTTATTTCTTCTTTTTTTCTAACTTCAAGTAATACCACATATTATGTCAATGCAAAAATTATGAGGGTTTTAAAATTATTTTTGTTTGTTAAATTATTTTAAACTTAGCTTGAAAAAATGTTTGGAAATTTAAATATTCACTTTTCTTTGCTCTATTTACCAAAAAATTCTTAAATTTTTTAATTTTGTGTGAAAATTATTTTTTTAATATATACAGAACTTCTTCGTTTGAGCTTAATAAGTACTGCAACATCTCCCTATTAACAGAATAGATTTTAGTAAAGACACAAATCAGTCAGATAAACTTTAATTAGAATTGTAGCAGTTCCCACGCATTCGCCCGCATGTCATTTATAAAAAAAATTAAATTTAGAAAAATTCAAATATAGAAAAATGTGTTGTTTAACATTTACTGTAGAAATCTGTAAACAGTTTTAATAATGTTCCACCCATAAAAATAAAACGTGCTGACAACTGTTTTAGTAACAATAAACCAGAAAAATTATGTGCTATCACATTTGTAACTCTACTTTCTTTACGAAATAACTTTTTTACGAAACAAAAATTATTAATTATATTTGAACCAAGGTTCTAAGGGACCTTCACATAACATTTTATTCAAATCCATCCAACAATTTTTACGTAATGTGAACACAGAGCGACAGACGACAGGTAGATTAAAATTCCAAAAATAGGCGTTTTGTATTCCATTTTGATTACTTTCTGCACTAACACCAAAATAACCCCATTACTTTTTTATTATATGTATAGAAACAGACAATTGCGAATTTTCACATTTCTCTATTTTCTCTAGAAAACGAATAAAAATAAAAAGTATTCTATATTCGAAACAAGGTTATAAGGGACCTCGCCAGATAATTTTGCCCAAATCCATCCAGTAGTTTATACGTGATGCTATTACAGACAGGCAGACAAACACACATAAATTCCAAAAATATTTCTTCTATAATTCATATCGATCATCATCCATATCCATTATCAACATTTTCAAAAAATATTTCATGTACAGAAATGACCCCGTTACTATTTTATTAAATGTATACATATTTCTTTATAAAAGTTTTAATATTTCAACCGTTTTTTTTTTTTTAATTTCGTATATGTATATTTTTCAAATTGTTATGCTTATTTAGTGAAGTATAAAGGCTCTTACATTAAGCTAAACTAACCTTTCCTTTTTAATTTAATACCCAGGTTCAGACGTGTCTCTTTAACCGACTTCAAAAGAAAATTCGTCAGTTTGTTATAAATTAGCCCTTAGAGCTTAATTATTTATCGAAAAATACTTCTACAATTAATAGATGTTAAATAAAAATAAAATTCATATTTACAATTTAAACTAAAAAATTTTTAGATTTTTTTCACACAAATATTTTAAATATTAAAAATACCTTTTCTAAATGCTTTGAGAGTTTCTTTAAACTTATTTAATCCAGCAAATCACAACTGCAGACTTGTGAAATACCTTCATTGACCATTTAGATGTCAGTATGTGTTAGTAAGTGCCCTTGATATTTGAAAACAAAACTTTATTCTATTTTACCCACATTTTAAAAACTTACTTGTATTTACAAAACTCAACTACACTTGTAGTTGTAGGTATCTTCAACTATTTACATATTTAAGTTACATTCAGGTATTTCTTGTTGAAGTCATTTCATTCATTTTGCCAGTTTCTAATGTAGAGCACACAATATACAGGTAACTGTGTCTATTTTAGTATGCATGATACAGAGAGCACGTTTTATATTATTCAAGCTTTGTGTGCTCCCTTCTTTGTTAAATTTAATAATTTGTGATTTTTAGGAAAAGAAGATTTATATTTTACATACGAAACTTCAATATTCGGAATGTTTTTTAAAGAATGTTAAAATAAAATTATTTCTCTAATATGTCAACCTTTTTCAAACATGACCATAGTGAAATCGATAGTCAACAACGTCAATTCATAAAAACTTTTAATTACTTATAGTAAGATTTAAAAAATCCAGTTTATTTTACTTAATTTTTGAATTTGGAATTGTCTGCATGGAGTTAAAAATCTATATATTCATATGATACTGAAATTATGTAGAAATAAAATCTTCCAATCGCTTGTGTTGACATTTAAAACAAATAAATTATCCTTATATTATTTAATCATCTGTTTTTAGCATTAGTGACATCTTAAAGTCACGCCGTTATACTTTTGGATTACAAGCAACTTTTTGGTTCGTGCAAAATAAAAAAGTAATAATGTGAAATCATTCAGTCAATTCATCTATAGACTTCAGTAATGAATGAACTTAGCCAGCTTTTTCTGCCAGATAAAAATCTTTTCACTATTAGCATGTATAGGGATTTTTAGACCGCTGAGAACAGTCAGCAAGATTTCGCTTTAAATGTTGCTGAATAGCAAGCGGAATGATGGCCGTCTAAAAAGTTAATAAAACGAATAGTGCACTAGATGATTATTCAAGATACTTGACAACAAAATCCTACAATGAGATTACGAGCAATTTATGATTGACTGAATATTTGCGTAATTGTTTTCGTATTACTGATTATAATTCCGTTATTGTTCTTATTGTTTAAGCTTAGGATTATTATAACATACAATTAAGTTGAAATACTTGAATTATAATGTAGTGCAGAAAGAGAAAATGTAAACTTAAGTTTCCTCCTAACTCACATCGGAACCTCTTGCCACTCTAAAGAAATCAATCGTAACAGAAATTTGTATTTGGAAAAATAAAAATACAATACTTTACACTAATCTCAATCATATTTTTCAAATTATTTGCATACGCAATACCCCCCCCCCCCCCCCCTCCCCCTCAACATTTCTCGGTCCATCGAGCCGAATAAGAACCCGTAATAAATTGTTAAAAATAGATAAGATTTATAGACAAACTTAATTTTAGGACTTAGTCAAACAATAATTATTACATGAAATTTTAAAAAATTATTTTAGAAATTAAAATGTCAAAATATTTCCCAAGACTTAGTTAGGTAATCGAGATCTGAAATTAAATTAAAATTAAAAAGCTGTTTTAGTATAATAATTAAAATAAATAATAAATAACAATAAAGAATTTTTCTTACTTCAAAAATTTATATTATAACATAATATATGTAAACTTAAGCCGAATTAAAAGTTTGTCAGTTAGTTATAATACGAAAATAGTTGTTCAAACATTTTCAAAAACTAAATAAGAAATAAAATTTTATTAAAAATTAATACCTAAAGATAAATAAATTCTCTGTTTTATTAAAATTTTAATCATAATAATTCTACCTGCATTAAAAATGTATTGTTGTTATTTTGTCATACATATTTCCTATCATTTTCTAAACCGAACTAGATAATATATTATTTTTCATATGCTCACCTATTGTCTATAATTTTAACTTGTTATCTATGGCTTTTAATTAGACCTTTCACTTTACAAAAGGGTTTAAAATAACAATAAAAGTAGATTGATAAAAAACAACCTGAATAATGGTGCTTAAAGCAGACAGAAAATTAACTCTCAATCATATTCATGCTTTCAATATGAGTTATAAAAAAATGTTAAACTATCATCATGCAATTTTTTATTCTCTTTCATACCTTTACAATTTCTAATCTGTGAACGTAAGATAACCAACTGTTTTTGTTGAAAAATTGAAAGGTGTTTTAGTGATAACTGATGTATTTTGATGGCAACACTTTTCAGGTAGTTAACGTCACTACCATTTGTCTTTTGAAAATGAACATAATAATCGGTAAAATTACGATTGCCTACCACATTCAGGTGTTAATTTCAACAGTAAAGGACTTAACAATAGAAAAACAACAATTAAGAATCTATTACAGATGAAGCACATGGTTTGAATGAAAAATTCTATACAAATAAACCAAAAAAAAAAAAAAATAATTTTAAATCAAAAATGTTAAACTAATAAAAATAAAAAGTAAAATTCAAGAAAACTAAAACTAAAACAAAAAAATTTTATTACATAATTTCACACACCGGTATTTAAAGTTATTTTATTTAAATTTAATAAATAAATATGAAACATTAGTTATGAATAGACATCTGCATATTTTTAAGCTTTTGTTTTTTGTTTTCGATAAAACAATAATTGTTTCTGAAATTTTTCAGAAATATTGAGAATTTTTTGAACTTTTTTCTTTGTTTGAAATATTTTGGAAGAAATATGATTCTGAATTTACATATGTACTACACCCAAATATTTATGTAAAATGCTCAAATCTTAATCGTTAGTAAAAATTAAATTTTTCGCTGAATTTTTGGTTGTTAATAAAATTTGCAAAAGCATGTTTTCACCAAAGTTAAATATTTTTGGTAAATTTTGTTAAACATTTAATATATTGGTGAAATTTGGATGGTTAAGGGATATTCGAGTTACTGGACAGCAATAAATAATTTAAAAGAGCAGAAAAAAACAAAAAAATAAAGATGCTATCCTATTTTTGAACATATTTCAACCATTTATGGATCGATGTTGCTAAATTTTAGTCGGGTACTTACTTAATATTTAAAATTGTTTTCTTTTTTGTATCCTTCGCACAACAGCTTATTTTGAAAGCCGAAAAAAATCATAAAAATTAAAATTTAATTAACTTGTTAACAAGGTTCCGAACTAAGCAAGTTATTTCGATTTAAAGATATTTAATAATATATAAATATACATAAATCGAAATAACTTGCTTAGTTCGGAACCTTGTTAACATATAACATATAAAAATAAATTTCTTTATTAAAGGAATTAAAATTATTCACTTTCAATGGCAATAAAATGTTTATTAATAAAAATATATATACAAAATTATGTGCATGTGTATATTTGTTCTAACAAATGAAGAAAAAAAATCAGATATAAACAAAGTGTTAACAATACCAAAACTTGACGAGGATACTGATGATGGTTATAACGATCCAGAAGATGCTGCGTTACATTAATGCTGGTGTCTATTTTTTTCTTTGGAAAGTGGCCGCAGAGATTACAAATTAAAATTAAAATTAAATTTAAACGAATTAACTTCCTCATAGTGTTAAATATCTAGAAAAAAAAAACCATGGACCAAGATCACACAAAATTCAGGATTTCATTTTTTTTTTAATACGCGTTTAACATAACATTTAAATTTATTAAAAATTATTTCTGCTTTAAAATTTTTGTATGTATGTTGCTAACAAGTTTTGTACATTAAACAAACCTCAGAGATATTAATTAGACGAACTAATTAATCGCGAATTGCTTAAGCATTGAATGATAAAAATTCCTAAGGATTTTTTAATAATTCTGATGAATTTTTAGCATTACCATTAGTGAAAATAATGAAAAGTTTTTAATGATAATTATTAAAAAAAAGAAATTCGTTACCATTCATTAAAATTAAAGGGGCCAACATATGTATTACTCCTTGTCTCTGTACACTAAATAACGCCATTAAGTATTATACATCCTTTTGTCCTTTTTATCACAATACAATTTTTATCTCAAAAAATTGTGTGAAAAATTAGACAATCGAGAGAAATATTGTTGTTTCAACATAAATAATAAGATTTGCTATCTATAGTTTCATTAAACGATATCATTTTAAGTTCCTATTAAACGCTAACTGGGATATCAATAGCAATGAAAATATGCCAAGTATAACATTATTTAAGTTTAAAATACATTTAGTTGGAATAATTACATGGAGAGACCCAAAGTATTAGCTATTTTAAATTAGTTTTTTAACAAATATATTTAAATAAATAAAACACATAAGTTATACTTATAAGGAGTTCAGTATGGTAAGCAGCAGCCAGATGCTTATTCAGATTGTTTGATTTTATAAAGTTTATCATGAAAGTAATAATTTTTTTACAACATTTTCTTAAAAGGACTAATCTAAAAATTAGTTTTACGTTACGGTAAAACTTAAATTTTGCATTTTAATCATTTGGTATTTTTCTTCTTCACTGGTCTTGAATTATGTTTATTTTTATGTAAAATTGAATTTTGCGCAGTAGATTCCAATAACCTCGTACAAACTTTATAAGTTATATTCAAAATGATGTCTCAATAAGCTTTTGACAATTTAATAATTGCTAAAACATATAATTTTTTTTGCAATTTCTCTAAACAAATAACGGCATTAAAAATACTTCGACAATTAAATTTAATTGTTAGACTTTACAATTGAAAAATTGCTAAAAACCCAAAACATGTAGTCCTTAACGCCTAAAGCAAACAAGACAAAGTACTTTTGTTTTCTAAAAGCTTTCTTCTGCAATAATCTAGTAAATTTTCTTTCGGCACTAAACGTTTTCCTTTTATTTTCTTTTGTTTAACAACAAGAAATGCCCTGACGACTACAAGTTAAACTAAAAGCCGGTAATTTACAATGTCCATCATTAAAAAAACCTCGGGCAAACACAAATATACATACGAATATACCTATACATACATATACATATATAATATTTTGAAAAAATTTTGAATTATCCATGCCGTAACCAAGAAGTTTTTAATAAATGTGTATTTTAAATGGGTCTGGGAGTATGACAAATATCTTGGACATGTGTCTTTTTTGCTAACGTATTAAATTAAAGCAAACAAAAAACATTTTTATTTGTAAATGAATATTGAAGAAAATATAAAACCACTTCAAATGGCAATTGAGTATTTTGCTGACAGCTATAATTTGACTGATGGCATAGTAAAAACTTCCACTATTTAATTAATAGTATATTTGTTTTCCGAATAGAATTTTTTTTAAAAGCTAGTTAAAATTTACTTTTTCTGGCTAAGGTTTATTTTTTAGTTTCATTTCTGAAAATTATTTACAAAAATATGCAAAAGTTTTCCAAAGAAAATTAGACGCTGGCAGAATGTACTGCTGCATTTTCAGGACCGCCAAATCCCTCATCAGCATTCTTTGCATCTATCTATCTTAAGTTGTGTATATTAAAAACATCATCCGTTTAACCAACTAATCAATATTATTTTATATGGATGAAATTCACACACAACTCAAAGCGTTACTTTTTTGTTTTTTCTACAACACGCCTTGTAAATATGTTTTTTCATTTGTACCTGATCATAGGTATGGCCCCAAAATTTAATTTTTTTAATCATTCTCACTTGTTTCCTCACAACATTATAGATGCTGTTCCAGTATAATATTAACTATTAATGAATTAGGTATGAATGTCTTTGCACTCAACTTTGTGTATTCTTTAAATTTTAAATTTTTTCCCAATCAGGGATTGAATCATGGAATATTATAAATGAATCAAAATTTACTTTTTCTTGCTTAGGTTCATTTTTTAATTTAATTTCTAAAACATTTTAAAAAGAAAACTTATTTACAAATGTAAGCGGACCTTTTGCAAGAAAAACTAAGCTATTTATTAATTAAAGAATTTAATAATAAAAAAAATTAATTTAACATCAACTCATCAGTGGATTTTACCCAAATTTTGTATTCAAAACTAAAACTTCTCATATCAACAGAAAAACTTCCACTCTTGAGATATATGAGCAGTAGCGAAACTTCCATATGGATATTCTTTCCCCGCAGTAAAATACTTAACCTAATAGTTTTAAATAATAAATAAATTATGAGAATATCATGAAATATTTATATTTGAAGGAAATAAGCACGATTAAAATAAATTAATACATTATAATACATTAACTGTTTTAACACACTTTAATTTATATTTTTTAATATTTATAATCTTCATTATACCAGACAAGGTAGTAAACATTCTGTCTGATTTTTAAGTATTATAACATTTCAAAAGATAGGTCTATACAGTTAAAATTACCTAATTATTGGAACACCCCTTAAGTTCTAAATTAAAATTGTAACTTCTTGTTATAGCTGGATTAGCAATAAAGTGTTCATCTGTCTATAACGGATTGAAAGTTTGGCCGCTTATACAAATTACATCAACTATTGACACATTTCCTAATATCCAAATCCAAATTATAAATTGTTGTTAGAACGGACTTTGCGATATAGGTTTTTTGTAAATTTCAATGCCTGTCTGCAGCGGTTTACAGTAGGGTCATTCCATCAAATTTAATGAGCTATTGGGGCATCATTTTATTTACAATTTTGAATATTTATACTTGCTATTATAACGGTTTAAATTATCGACATTCTGTCCAATTTTCAAGTATTTGTCTATAACGGATCAAAAGATAGGCTAGGTAATTTATGTCACCTATTGGAACACCCTTTGATTTAAAGACTAATTTTTGTATTATTTTTTGCTATTGGGAGCTATAGTGGTACACAATTTTTTTAATTTTAAAATGGTGCCCTTTAAAAAACATGTATGTTGTATTGACCCACCTTTAAATTTTTAAAATTAAAGACTGTTTTAAAAACCGGAACAATCTGTAAGCATAAACTTTCAAATAAAAAAAATTTAACATCGGTTTAGAAATGACTGAGTTCTTTTGATACAAATAGAAAAAAAGCAACATGCAGACGAATTATAAATTAGAGGCAGCCGTGCTATTTGCTCGCTTCCTCTAAGAAAATTGACCGATCTTGCTGATTTTTAATATAAATATTTTCGAAACTATATCGTATCGATTGGCGTATCTAATATTTATTTAGTTCATTCTGTGCCTTGGCAAAGTTGATTCATCGCGGACACGAACGGGACTTACAACTAAGATATACCCTTTTTCAATCTTATAAAGGTGCAAAAAATGTATGCTCTGTTTTTTTCAAATTCGTTTATGTAAAAAATGATTATGTAAACAATGTAAGCATGTTATAATTAAATGTGATAATATTATATTTAAATGCAAACATAAAATGGTTCAAATAAAAGGTAGAATTAAATCGTAATAGGTTTTTGAAAGGCAAAACAAACAAACATTAGAGTGTTAAATCAAATTTCAGTTAAAAGAACAACGAGGAAGAATAGGATTTTATAACTTGTTTGACAATCTTTGCTTTTAAAAGCATTTTGCCTTATATCTATAGAATCTTTTCTGAGTTAAATATCTTTTATGTTTTTAAATATTTATGTGTTTTTTGTATTTTCCTTATAAGCTAATTGGGCCTCTCATCTTCAATGTAAATAAAAACCAATATATTAATTACATTTTTTCCCGACGTTTCGTCAATTTTTGTTGACTTTTTCAAGGGAAATCTATTTAATTCATTAAACAATAAACATTATATGAAAAACCACTTTTTACATTAGATATAACAAACTTACATTAAATTTGGTGTTATTTAGCTACATTGAAATTACAATAATATTAAATTTTACAAATAATAACAACATTACAATTATTTTGAACTTTACACACATAAACACGACTTAAATTAATATCACAGTTTATTACAGGGCAACAATATAACAAGAGTTTATGTTATCAGTATCCTCTTTGAGATTCATCGTTTGTTTCTTCTTTTGCTGAATTCTTAGGCTCTCTATTGTATATCTTTTCTTCTCTATTTTTTCTTTATCTAAAATTCTCACAGCTTCAAAATCAGCTGTGTGGCCTGTTTCAAGTATGTGTTGTGATAAAGCCGTTGTTTGTTTATGTTTTTCTATGTCGTACTTATGTTCTTTCATTCTTGTTTCTAAAGTTCTTTTTGTTGTTTTAATATAAATTAAATTGCAATTGTTATTATCATTTCCTTTGCATTTAATTTCATAAACAATGTTATTTAGATATTGTTTGTCTACAGGCGTTTATGTGTGCTTTTATTATTTGTACTCGTATGTAAATCTAATAAAAGTAATCTTTTAAATTATAGCTATTTTAATTTAGTATCAGAATTATTCCATATTTAGAAAGACAATGCCGTGGTTTAAAATAGCTCGTGCTCTAATTTCAACTAGATTTGTCTACATGTCACCGTATAAAAACAAATTGGTTTGTTTGGTAAAGTTGTAGTAACAAGTCAATGTTACTTAAGTAAAACTGTTAAAAATTTACAAGCTCAGAACTATATATTTTTTTGTGATAAAAATTTAACCTTGTTAACATTTCATAAAAAAAAAATATATTAATAATAACAAAAACACATTGCATGTAAGACATGTAAACCAGCACTCAAACTGTTTTGAACAAGTCATATGGTGTAAATAAAGTTTTTTTTTTCATTTTGCAGTCATAAATTTTGATGATGTTTTTCTGTTTTTGCAGTTTCTGGTTAGAATTTTCTATGTTTTTCATAATGCTTATTGCGGTTGGCTATTGCAAGTAATGTTCCAGTCCTTGAATATGATTACAAACACTCATGTTATTTCCATGTAAAAATTTACATAATTTGGTTGTTAAATATTTAATTAAAATTAAGTTTTTGCTTTTTTCGTATATTCCTTGAGGGAAGCACAAGCTTAGAAAAAAGCTTTAGCACTAATGTTAAAATGATATTTTATTATTATAAAAAAAAGTACTTCTTAGCATACAAAAAATTTAAACTTTCTGTCAACTTTATTAGCAAAATTTTTAAATGTGATATGAATTTTAGAGAAGCCTTCCGAAATGATTACATTAATAGAACCTCCACAATTAGTCCTTCTTGCAATTAAACTTTTGCAGAAACATCAATAACAAAAAGTAAAACTTTTTGCATCAATACTTAAAGTCCTTTTTCCATAGAAAGACGAAAAATAACTGAAATTTTTGACATGCTTATAATAGGAACTACCATTTTTAAACGTCTTGCAAGTATTCGCATTACTTTCTAATGTACAAAAATCTAAAATCGGCAATTAAATTATTTAAAATACAACGATAAGAGCCAAAGTCCATGTTAACCATTGGCAAGGCTATTCCTTTCCGGACATTGCGCAGTAAATTGAACATCAAAAAATGTGCTCCAATACTCAAAAAGAACGGAAAAGGTACAAAAAAAGGAAACTAGTTGTTAAAATTTCAACTGAAAAAAGCAGAATTCTAGGAATTCTTTATAACTCTTTTCTTTCAACGCAAAAGACCAAGACTCAAGCTCAAAAAAAACACCTCAAAAAATATCCACAAACAAACGATTACGATATGCTGGAGAGCATATGACATGGAATATATTAAAATGGAGCAATGTTACTGTTTGGGGTACTGTAGAGTGACACACACACAGAGGGCAACTATTACTATTTTTATAATATAAAAAGAAATATTTTTAAATCCGTGTTACAGCAGAGAGAATGGAATTGTGCTATAGCCGATATAACCCGTGTATGAAAACAAACAAACTTATGTATAGTTTCTGTATCACAAGCGAGCGCCTTGTCTAGAAAATTTGTGTCAAAAGCCCTCAATATTTTAAGTGAAATCTATATAAGTTTTTAAGATGAGTATCTCTATTGCAATACAGAAACTGCGCATTAAACTTTTTAAATATTTTAATCAATTTATGTTCAATTTTATTCTCAAAATCCCCATTTCTTTTACCGATTTATTTTCTTTTACTGGTTGTAAGTCACTACAAGTTACAAAGAAAACATTTTGCAAGACCCTACAAGAACAGTGGCCATCATTTGATCCATAAAATGACAACCACTGATGATGGAAATATCCATCACGGCGTAGAACAAAATTTCTATCACATTCTTGAAAATGAAAAAAATTATGTAATTATTAGTATACGTGTGACGTATGTATCAAATAGTGTTGTCAATAATTTTTTTTTTTATTAAAAGTATAAATAAAATTTGTCTGATCGTTGGAGCAGATTTAGTTACAAAACTTTTTATAAGCCGCTTTTTGAACTTTGCTAATCAATTTTGTACAAATATAAGTTAAATCTTACAGATAAAGCCAAGATACAATATTAAATGGCAGCATATTTAAAAAATTCTGCATTTCTAAACAGGGGATTCGTTTTGTGGTCCATGATCATTGGCTCACACAGGTCGGTTTCAGTTAGAAAGTAAATTATTCTAAAACCTTGTAGTATTATAGTCAACAACAAAGTACATTTTATGATGAATCAGTTTTAACTGTGTGACACCTTAAATACATTACGTGATCATTACGTTATCAAGATTAACATCGGTACCTGACTGTGAAGCCCTAACCCGACGGTGGTCTTACCACTGAGTGAAATACGAAGCGTTGACTAGCGCTCCCTGCTAGGCGTAGCCAAAAGAGTTGCAATTTCAAGAACATGGCTTGCAGGACCATGTCCTTCCCCTGGCTTGAGGGTTGAAGACTTTCCAACTCCTCTGTGGAATATGCAACAGCACATTCGTTTAGGACCGCACCTCCCCCGCGAATACTAAACTTTAACCGACAGCCACGACGTGTACCCCGAAGAGACCTCACCAATAACCGGCTACAGAGATGAGCGGCTGTCTGTACGAGCCACCGGTTCCCGTGGTGCCAGTCTTTACAGGACATTGGTAAGCCCTTCGACAAGTACCCGCGACTTGTCTATCCAGATTCAGTACCTGCACACCGGGGGACTGGTTTCCCTATACCCCGAGTGTATTATATCTGTGCCTAGGTTAAAATCAGCCAGATTTTTTGTAGTACACCCGGGGGGACGCATTAAATACTGAAAATTTTTGGACACAATGTGTAAAAAGTACCATCTCTGATCAACTGCTGACTGTTTTTGTTAAAGATGACAAAATCTAAATCCACTAAGTGTGAGTTGGACTCACACACGACCAGTTCCGTATGGATCACCCTTTAATTTTTATCTTTATTTTATAAACTTGCCCGCTGTCGTCTTGAAAGATAGTTTTGGTAAATTTAAATAAAGCACTTGTGAAAATATATTTACTATAGGACACTTTTTAGCTTTTTAAAATTTCTTTTGTAGCGATATAGCAATACATTTTCTGCGTATATTTATTGTCTCAGCCTTTTACGGTTAAAAAAAATAGGTTTCTTCATCTGAAAATCACGATACTTTTTGAAAGAAAAAGCTTTATATTAACCTAAAAATCAAAAACAATTTCCCATTATTTTATGTTATTTGGATCAAACAAGATAAAATAAAGATTCTAAAAACAGTAACTTCTTTTCTCTCAAATAAAAAATATCTTAAGAAAAGAATTAATGGCTTTTAATTCAAGAAATTATAAACGCTTTCCTATTTTTGGCCTGTAATAAACTTAAAATATAAAGTCCTTATTTTACGCCATAATATAAAAGTTTTTGCAAATAATGAACAATAATTTAGCAAAAAAAAAAATAATAAATTTTAAAAACCTTCTTTTTCTTATATTTGAATGGACCAGAAACGTTACAACTTCAAAAAGCAAACAGTGCGGAAGCACCAAGACAACAACTTACTTTAGCCTTATTTGATTTGTTGACAATCTCAAAAAAATATTTATAGCTGATTGTTAAGAACTGTTTCCAAGAACTTGTTAACTCTTTGAATAAAATTTGTTATTTATTATGTTAGACGCTCAAAAGTAAGGTAAGTAACCTACTCTAAACTTTAGCCGAAATATAACTTTAAAATGTAATTTTAAAACGTGTAGAAACAAGATTGTGCTTCTAAATCAAATCATAAATTTATTAGGAGAAGAATTAAAGTTTTTATTTTAAGACGCGCGCTTAATTAAAGCTAAATCTTAGAATTTACAAAATGATGAGTTCTTGTACTTGCTTACAGTATTGTGCAATCACAAGACCAGTCAAATTGACTTAATTATTATATGCTTTTAATCCTGCATGCAATAACTCTGAACGTGTTTATCTTAAGGCATGTGAAAATGCAAGTGCTACAAAAAGTTAAAAATTTTGATCAGTCAGACGAGGATATAACACACAATTGACTATAAATTGTCTAGAAAATAAACAAATTGTTATTCTACTCGGAGTGTGAAAAAATGTTTCAAAGCTTATAAAAATTGTAGAAAGCTTATGCTATAAGAAATAGCTTTGAAATAGCTTAACCTTATATATGTGTTTATAATTTGAAATTTAATAGGCATCAAAAAAATTTTAAAATTCTAATCTAAAATTATATAAATAAAATTATATATTAAAAAATTTAAGTTAAAAATATTTTGGATTTCTAAAAAGTCTTTGAAATCTATAAAATATTTAACATTTAAAATTTGGGACTTGGATAATCCATCGAATGTATTTTTATGAGATTTGTATAATAAAATTTTCATCCTAAAATTTCCATTGTTCCAATATCACAAATTTCTTAATGTTGCTACGTTCGATACCTATTGGTTGGTATTATGATCAAACAACACTGTCGCTCGATTCTATTTGAAGACCAAATACTGCTTATTATAGACAAAATACTCGTTTTCAATTTATTCTTGTTATAGAAAATGTTAGGAGGCAGTATATCATTTAATTCAATAATCACTTAAGTATGGTAAAAGAGTGGAAAAGAAAACAATTCATATAAATAATAGAAACCCCACTGCAGCATTGAAAAACGAAATATAAAAGAAAACAAAGATATACAAAAACTAGTATTACTTTTTTTCCCAGGCAAATAATATTTTTCAGAAGAGACTGCATGTAAAACTTTTGGCACTTTGGTGCTGCTAGAAAATGTTTAATATTGAAAACAAATGGATTCTATAATTTTTTTTCGGGATAATTAGTACAATATTTAAAGACTTTAATTAATTTAATTTAATATTCCCGAGATTTATTTTAAGTGCCCGTACCCGTGCCCGTGTATAAAACAAAAATAAATTGTCGCATTGTTTGGTGATGTTTTATTTGTTTTTTTAATTTAAATTTTTCATTATCTGACTTAAGTGTACCTACAAAAGATCCGAAAAACGTCAGCCGAATCCAGTAAATTAATAAAAATAAAATCAGTGTTGGTTATTGTTGTTTTTGCTTAAACTTTGATTTTAGTCTGTACTTTATTGGTCGGACAAAAATCTTTAGTTTATTCAAAATGTTAGTAAGAAGTTTCCTAAAGAACTAAGTAAGCGGTATCAAAATGGCCATCGAAACGTCCTTTCACCTACAATAATCAATAATAATAATTTTGTCGGGATAATTAGCACGATGTTTTTTAAGTTTAATAAACATTACATGTTTTTTTTAATAATTAAATGTTAATCTTAAAAATTATTTTACTATTTTCAAAGCTTTTTTCTGCTAAACGGCAAGTTAAAATAATTGTACACGAATTGTCGATTTTTTATAAACGTTATCAATAGTTAGTTTCAAATTTTAATTTCCTTCCTTATGTTACCTCTATTTTTTTTTTTTTTTTGTTTTGATTGAGTTACTCGAGTTACTAAACTGGACTTAAATACATGGTGAAGGGTATATAAGGTATGGCATAGCCAAATATAGCACTCTAACTGGTTTTATGTGTTTTTTATTTTTGAATATTTATTTTCAATAATAAAAGAATGCCTAATAACAAATTAATTTGTGCTTTTCTTACAAACAGAAAAGCGATGCCTATATTCGTCAGAATATAGGCATCGCAATGAATTAATAAATTACCCAAATGTTGTTAAGAAAGAGTCTAAAACAAAACTGAATATTACTATTATACTGTTAAGTATTGCAAGAGGATGGTGCTTTGGCAACTAATGTAATGACGCGTTGGACATTTCACACATATTCCCTGTACCTTATAAAAAACAATAATATTAAACAAAATAAAAATAAAAATTATTCTTTTAAAAAGTGAAAAAAGATTTCAGAGCAAATTCCCCAACAGTGCCTTTTATAATAACGAAACTTATAGTGGGTTTTTTAACAAGAACTTTGTTGTCTTAACAAAATAATAAAAAAAAATTAATGAAGATGATTTAAATTTTTATTGTTTTACGAAGAGAAAAGTTCGGCAATTATCCACCATCATCACGATGATATACATATGTCGATTTTTTCATCAACGTTTTTAATCACTTAAGAAGCTTTTGCTTCTCAATAATCGCTCTAGGATTTTCAAAAGCCCTAGCGCGGCTATTTTTATGTTAAAATGGGCTTTGTCTAAAAAAATTATTTTTTTTTTTTTGAAAAACCAACAGGTTGTGACTGAATGAATTTTCAAACTGGATATACATTTTTTAAAGACGAATTTTGAGCGAAATTGAATACATTGTAACAATTGCCAACACATCTGCTAAAAACACGTAAAAAAATTAAATTTTAACATATATCAATTGTTTAAAGAAACTGTTAACTAAAGTATGCCTCCGGACACCTTACATTTTTAAGAACAATTAATAATAAGTAAAGGGAAATACAGGATCCAAGCTCTTAGTTGACTGATTTCTTAAAAATTTCTTAAATTTTGTTAATTTATAAAATTTGACCCACCTTAATATGCATATACTGTTTAGCAAAAGTATTGCTAGTTTTTTATATTTGTTGCAAATTTCGTTCTATTTTGATTTTGAGTAAAACATCTATTTTGAGTGCAATGACTGACATTTTAATACATGTATGCAATTTATCATCTTCAACATCTGTACAGTATATAAAAAGTCATGTTCATTCAATTACATTTTCTCTATTTGCTGTTCTTTTTTTGTTAGGTTTTGTTGAACAAAATTGAAATTGAATATACGAACAGTAAGTGAGAATAGAAAGTAGAAACGTTTATTGCCCTTGACACATAAAAAAGAAAGTACATACCATAATAATTGCAAGAAAACTTTGTATGTGGGCTAGTCCTCCTACAACTTTTCATTTTGTTACCAGAAATCTAGTGGCCAAAATAGGCGATTTTATTGTTAAAAGAATAAATTACAATAAACCTTAAATAAATATATGTAAAATATAAAATTAAAAAAAAATTAAATTTTTCGCATTTGTAAGGAAAATATTTTTATTTGACTATGAAAAAAGATAACCAAAAACATTTGTATTTTACTCGAGTCATAAGGCTTAAAAATTTCAAAAACTTGTTTTATTTCAAGCTTTTTAATTTCAATTGAAATTCAATTTTAAGAATTTCATGCATAATATATAACAACAAAAAAGGTAACAACTATCACAAACAATTAGTTTGAATTTGGCTAAAAATATTAACTTTTATTAACACATTGTATTAAAACCGAAATTTAAGCATATTATGGTTGCGCTCCAGCAGATAAAGTTAGACTCATCATCTTGTCACTTTAAACAGTCACCCTCTGTAACTTATGTATGAAACGTTTAAAGTAAAAATAATTCTTTACGAAAAACCCGCAGAAAAATTATATGAAAAAAGAAAGTTAATTGAAAAAATAGTTAAATTCAATTTTTTAACCAACTTTAAAAAAAGAAGGAAGTTATCAGTTCGACTGCATGTCGCTTTTTTATGTTTGTGCCTGCGGAACTCAGTCATTTTCGAGCCGATTTTGAAAATTTTTTATAATTTGATACATTATGCTTATTGATTGGTTCCATTTTAAGAACATTTCAAACACGTAAATTGACAGCAGCTGAAATGTTTTTTTCTGTTTAATGGTATAAATACATATTCAGAATGAACATTAAAAATATGCAGCCTCCTTCGTCGGTACTTTTTCATAGCATATTCGCCGGCGAAGTAAAATAATTTATCAATTAGCTATGCTTTCATCACCTGTTCTTTTCTCTCCTCTATTCCTTTCCTAAAAAAATGTAGCACAGTTAAACACTAATTAAATAGGCATTGTTGCCTAAAGTGCTACTTCTCTTAAAAAAAATATGGTCTTATCTCGTGAACCGTTATATACAAACGCTTGTAAATTGGACAGGATGTCGATTACTATGACCGTTATAGAAGCAAATTTAAACATTTAAAATTATAAATTAAAGGGTGTCCCAATAGTTAATGTAGTTTTATGTATGTGGCCAAAATCTGGATCCGTTAAAAACAGACTGTTTTGAAGTCGGCTTTTTTTTGCAAGAATTATTATTTGATTACTAGCTGAAATGTTTTGACATTATAACAATTGAATAAAATTAGTTTTTGGCTTAAGCACAATTTTATTTTACTTTCTAAAGAATTTTAAAATAAAATTATTTTTAAATGTATTCGGTCGTTTCTGGATCTCTACATCCTTCATCAGCGTTCTTCGCATCTACCTTATGTTGCGTACATTGTAAAAAAAGCTATTTAAGCAAATAACTATGTAAATAAGAATACTAGTTGTATCCATAATCAGTCAAAATTCATTTTATTAGTAGAAGTCCACATACAACCCAAAGCATTTCTTCGCTGTTGTCTCCGCAACTTATCTTGTACATTTGTTTTTTAGTAAGAGAAAAATTAAAATTAATTTTATTAATTTCTTAAAAGAAAATTATTTTTTTTAAGATTTAACATTGGAGTGTATGTAAAGCCGAAAAAAAATTAATAAATGTTTTTTAGTAACCATTTCACATAATTTTGCGTTTTATGCTCCGCTGATATCAGCTTCGTTTAATCTATTTAAAGGAACCCAAAAAAAAAAAATTAAATAAAAATGTTTGAATTAACAGACGTTTTGGACATAACGTCAATACATATAATTCTTTACAGCTAAGAGAGATACATTTCGTCCTTTTACCATCGGAGCGATCATTTGTAGGGCAATATTTTCTGGCTGATCTGGCTTTAATTCGTTGAAGGTGACGGTTTGTGCGATTGTTTTGCTAAAACTTTGTAGATCAGTATCGAATTTAGCAAATCCAAATTTAATTCCAATCGACTTCTTAACCCCATGTATAAGAAGGTACTTAAATTAACGATTTTGGTCATTGGGGTATAAATTTTGGTCTTAATGTTTTTTAGAATTCCGTACGGTTTTTGTTTGCAAATTTATATATTTTTCTACAATATTACTAGCATTTTTTAGTTCATAAGTTAAATATTGGCTTAATACTGACATTGTTTCTAACTCTTTTATTCCTGATATTTCGGTCGAATTTAAATAATAAATGATAAGTGGCCGACGATGAACAACTATGTCTTTGCTCTTAGAAACATTTTTATTCTTTTTTTTAAAGCTAAAGTCAACAAGCTAACACCGGACATTCCTGGAATTTTCGCAATTTGTAGAATTGGTTGCATATTATTTTATAATCACTCGGACGTAGCACTTCCCTTACAAAGTAAATATTTGAAATATTTAGCCGGGAATTAATAACGCTTTAATTTAACTACCCTGCTCCAAATTTGGATCTCCGGAAACCAACTTTGTATAATAATATATCATTAATAAAACACTTAAATGCGTGTAATTTTGTTTTTCCCATAATAACTCAAATTAGATTTAATCAGCAGTTTTTGATGCCAATTTGTTTCGGTATAAGTTGCAAATCCTTGATTAAAAATCTTCATATGAATATGACCAATAAACGATTCACTACTCTTTTCTAACGATTATTGATTGGTTAATTAACATATCAACAAAATTGTCGAATTCGGCATTTAGTAACACTTTTGAGGTTAGCAAACTGTTCGTCCTTAAATATATATATATATTTTAAAAATAAACTTCTTGTTAAAACAAAAATTGCACATAAACATAAGTCTTAAACGTAATTAACAACTCCAAAATCAAAACAATTATTCTTTTCTTATTGCATATTAGAAAATACGTGTTTATATGTGTACGCTGACATCGAAGAAATAAACACATGCATGTGCCTCGCTTGAATTCACATGTTTTTACACTTCTTTTTCGTATATTTTGTTTTTTTTTTACAAGATGCCACTCAATTTCAATTTGTGTAAAAAGAACAATGAAGATGTCTATTGTTAACAGGCTTTTACACTGACTAACAGCTGAACGAAACGCATGGAAGATGTAGAAAATGTGAAACATTTATATACATTGACAACATTTACCATCTAACATGAACTCAGCTATCAAAAACATATAATTAAACGACGCATAATTTTTAGTAGTAAAATAAGATTTAAAAAATTGATTTCGAGGACACATTTATAATTGGACTAATTGTGATTTAGAAAGAACAAACTCAGTTATTAATGCAATGGATTTAATTACTGGAAGACCATCCTGGATGAAGAAAATGAAGAAGAATTTTTAGTGGACATAAGTGTGTTTGTAGCTCACAATTGACTAGATTACGAATATTTATTTCAATAAACACTTATGGAATATTTTAGGGAAAAAAAGTACCAAATAAAAAAAAAATAATAAAATATAAAATGAAAATATTTTTTTATTGCTTTTGTTTTTTCAATACTTTCGTAAATCTTGGAGAAGATTCTTAAGAAATAAAAAAATGTGTTGTTTTTATTTAATTTTTTCCAAATAAGTATTAAATTTCAAAACTATTTTATTATAAACATATCTTTTCTCTGTTTTTTTTTTTTTTAAGATTCTAGCCAAAGATGGCGGCTGATTATTTTCCTTATTTAAAACACAAAATATATAAATTTTTAATAATCAAATTTAAAAACAAAAAACTTAAACATTCACATTACAATCGCGAGCTTAGCAGTTTGGAAAAATTTTAAAAATCGAGATTTGCATTTGTGTACCACGAGTAAGCGTTTGAATGCTGATATCCGTATCTACACCCGTTTTAAAAATTGTATAAAATTAAGTACAATGACTTATTGAAAAGAAAAACATTAAAACTCAACAGCCAAATTTGAATTGCGCTTTTTAGGTTCAGTTCCCAAAATTAAAGCTATAAATTAAGCAGAATATTGATTATTTCTTTTGATTCATTACGAACATTTATTTAGACAACAATAACATAGTACAACAGCCAATCTGGGGGGTGAGAAATTCCAAGACAGGGTGATGGTACTAGGTCAGTATAGTAAAACCCTCAAAGGGTTTGGCGTTCGTATATGTCAGTTTTTTTTATGACCTTTAAAATTTTTTCCTTATCTGGATGTTTTTTTCCCTTAGTTGTAACATTTTGGCAAAAACGTAGTTTAAAATAACTAGAAAACCACTTGTCCGATTTTGATGAAACAAATGTTGAAAAATTAAGAAATACAATTTCTTTAATCCGTTCATATAACGTTTTTCTTTATAATCAACTGTTTTGCCGGTAAAAATAAATTTGTGGAGAAAAAAAATATTTTTTTGCCTAAAAATTAAATTTTTTTTTAAATTCATAAAAAATCCAAAACGGAAAAAATGATCAAGTGTTACTAATTTCATGTAAAGTCACATAACCTGTTTACGACATAGATCATAGAAATCGATTAACGCGTTCTGCTTTTATTTACAATTAAGTGAAACTGCATATTAAACTTTGAATTGTTAAGAATTTTATTAAAACTGTCGCTAAAAGAGATGAAGTTTTCTTGTGTTTAAAACTAATTTACCCGAGACTCAGCGAAAGTAAAATTAAAGAAGGTAAGTTATAATATCACATTCATTTCCCATGATTTACCATCTTAAATGGTCCAGATATACGAAAGCTGATTAAAAGTGACGCATTCAACAATATTTTGATTGACGCTGAATTGAATGCATGGCAGGCAATCAAAGAAGTAAGAAGGTGAACGCTATCGTCAAGTTGCTATGCCATTTGAAATGAGGTAATACTGAGTTTTTATTTTTTCAAATTCATTTTAATAAAACAAAAACTTACAGATGTAAGCAAAAAGTCGCCGAGTGCAATAATTGCGGAAATTTGCTGGTGGAGTAAGCTTGTGTGGCAAGACAAGGATGATCTTGATGATAAAGAATTTTCAGGAGATGCAGAAGGGCCAACAGTGGAGTCACACATTGACATTATGTGTGGTTCAGAAACTGATGATAGCGATGAATGCGATGTCCCGAACAACCACCATCGAAAAAGTCCAGGCAATATTTATTAATATATATAAAAACAATTAAATAAAATAAAAATAAAAAATTATAAAAATGTTTACTTAATTTTTTTAGTAGTTTATGGCCAGAAGTCTGGAGTAATTGGGGAAAATTTATAAAAAAGGCGATAAATGACACTTTTTTGAATAAAAACAAATATCAATATTCTTGTCAAAATGGAATACCTTCACTTGAGGTTCAATTAGACGTGCCATAACCATAACCATATAAAACAGCTGTTTAAACCAACCTTATGGGAAACACTATATTTGATTATTGGTGACATGCCATAATGCCATAGTCATAACCGTAACCATAGATATAAATTAAATTTTGATTTTTACCATAACCATATATGGTAGACTATTGAATTTAGGTATTAACTGTTTTATTTTTTTTATTTTGTCCTTTTTTCATGTTCTCTGCATTGTGTTTGCGAGTTTTAATTTATATTTTTCATTATGCTGCTTCCTTAACAAACGGCAAAACAAATACGAGTTGCTAATGGCTATGGCACCACTATTCGCTGGCAGCAAATATGATTATGGTTATGGCCATGGTTACGGCTATGGCTTTATGGTATGGCACGTCTAATTTAACCTTTAATTGTAAATAAAAGCAGAACGCGTCAATCGATTTCTATGATCTATGTCGCATTTTGTTTATAGGTTATGTGACTTTACATGAAATTAATAACACTTGATCCTTTTTTCAGTTTTGGATTTTTTATGAATTTAAAAAAAAAAATTTAATTTTTAGGCAAAAAAATATTTTTTTTTCTCCACAAATTTATTTTTACCGGCAAAACAGTTGATTATAAAGAAAAACGTTATATGAATGGATTAAAGAAATTGTATTTCTTAATTTTTCAAAGTGTGTTTCATCAAAATCAGACAAGTGGTTCTCGAGTTATGTTAAACTACGTTTTTGCCAAAATGTTACAACTAGGGGAAAAAACATCCAGATAAGGAAAAAATTTAAAAGGTCATAAAAAAAACTGACACATACGACCGCCAAACCCTTTGAGGGTTTTACTATACTGACCTAGTACCATCACCCTGACTTGGAATTTCTCACCCCCCAGACAATAATCCCAAAAATGTTCCACAGTGTAATGAAAAATACTGCCGTCGATTATTGAATATTTGATTCTACTTTATTCAGACTTGTATAAAAATCAAAAATAAAATATTTCTTTTTGTTTTCAGTATAAGTGTATGAAAAAATATTTTTCGCATTTAGCAAAGAAGGCAATTTATTTTATTTACTTTTTCCATGTGTCAGTTTATATGTTAAATTCAATATGACTTTTAGTACCAGTGCAAAAGGAGAAATGTTACACAAACTTCATTTACATGGCGATATTTGCACAACGCTCAATTAACTCATATGTGCCTAAACCGCGATGAGGGAAAATGTTTGTAAATATTTCACGTATAAAGGAAGCATTTAGAGTTTAAAACATGGCAGATTTCCGTATCAACTGTTTTTGTTGCTTTTGAAAAAGAAAAAAAGCTACAACTCTTGTAGTTGATTGGCAAAATACATAAATAAGTAAATAAATTATTATTTTTCAGTTCTGGTATGTATATGTTCGTTATTATTTGTAACTGATTGCAAAGAGACCAGTAAAATTTGTATAAAAACAAAAAAATTTAAAATTATTTCCCGAAAACAGAATATGAAAAATTAAAAAGTATCTTGAGTAGTTAGTCATCCTTTTTATACCCTTCACCACAGGTGAAAAAAGAATATATCTAAGTTTATTGTTGCGTATGTCTTTTCTAAAGTATCCATTTTCAACCCCATAAAATACATAACTCTGAATCCTTTAGCATAGCGAAGTATATTGAGCGATGTCCATCTGTCCTTCCGTGTTAGTGTTGAACCAACACTAGTAAAGCTAGAAAAAATTTAAACATGCCAATTGATCAGACATAGTGTCGAGAGAAGTGCTATTGAAAATCAGCAGGACCGGTCCATGTCTTTTGAGGTAGCGGGTCAAACACCACGCCTTCCTATATTTTCTAAATTATGTGCCTCTAAGCTCCTTATAGAAAAGAATTATAAAAAAGAACGATTTTGCACCATATTTTAAAGACATCAATATGGGTATAATTCAAAAGCTTTTAAAGAGATCTTGTTTGGATATTTTAATACCACCTGACGTAACGCATTTAGGTTTTTGGTCTCGCTGAGTGCTGGGGTTAATTACAGCGGCTTTGGCTGACTGTTTTCCACAGTGATTACAGCTTTAAGTATCCCGCGGCGACTTCGGCTAACTATTATTTTTATTTAAGTTAGCATTTTAAGAATTTATGTAAATACTGCGATATTAGATATAATATTCCAGTAAACATAAAGAGGAACAACATCTGCTGCTACTCCGACTGAGTTTAGTAAACTGTTATGCAGAACATATATTCATCAATGATACTTGACCAATGGCCTGTATTATACCGAATACCCCTGATCGATTGCTAGTATCTAACCAAACCAAAACTGTTAATTTTTGTATCATCCAAGCTGCTTTAAGCCTACTTATAGATTTCCGCATCTCATATCAAATAGCTATTAATAGACGTTTATATTTACTAAAACATGTTCCTATTTGTGTTTATTTAAAAATCAAATTAATACAATTTTTATTGACTTACAGTACACTAACTTAACGAATAAAAATGTATTAAAAAAAATATATATTCAAAGAGTGGTTTATTTGGTCTTGCTAAATTTTTTAATTTCTACTTCATATGTACGCTTACATGCCACTTACTTTTGAAGCACTATGTCCTTGGATATCCCTCTAATGAACTCAAATTGTTTTGTTAAAAAAAAATGTTAAAAATGTCATAGCACAATTAAACATAAATTTTTGATTTTTGTTAAAAACCTAAAAATTAACAAAATAATCATTCAGTCAAAAAATAAAATCTCCTGTGGAACTTAAGGCTAAGGCAAATATATTTTTAGGAGTTTAAGCCTTATTACTATAATATTGCAAATAAGGGGTATAAGAATGATTAACCAATATAAACGAAACAAAACCCAATTATATAAAACTGTACTCACCGTTACTTCAGACTATCCACTGAGGCCAGGAGTCTTGCCTAGATAAAAAAAACCTCAAAGTATTCCGAAACAAATCTTATATTAATTTTTATTTATTATAAATTCTTGAAGTTTTTGGGTTAGCTCGGATAATATCATATATTTTTTTAAAGCTTTAAAATCTTTATAATCTCATACCTTAGAATCATTTCAAGCTTGATCAAAGCTATTTTCCTTTTTACTTTTTCTTAAATTAAAAATTTCATGAACAAAAATTATAACTTAATCAAATGCGTTAATGTCTAATGATTTTTATGCAATAACTTAATAATAAAATAATATAATTTTTTCATAATTTATTTGTTAATTATTACAAGCTAAACGGGGATACTGAAACAGACCGCTTCATTAATAGGTCACTTTGCGACCATTTAACGTCCTCAATGAATAAAAGCTAATGATTCGTCATGGAGTCACATGCTACCATCATTTTTTCGTCTGGACTTTAGTGACTGTTGAGTGGTAACTGTTGGCCTTTTTTCTCATCACGGAATCCCAAAAAATAGTCTGCATTTGAACAGGGCTCAGAGGTCAAGAGAAGTTAAACACCTAAAATCACTAATCTAAGAACTAACTGAAGTTTTTTTTTTCTTTTTTTTTTTTGTTATTTTGCAACTTTTCATTATAAAACAATAAAAACTTTCAATATTATAAAACAAGACACAATTCAATTTATATTTGCTGCAATCAATTTGCCATTTCTTTACTTCGTTAAATATCTCGTAACAAGATATTTTGCTTTTATACCAAATTAATCCTAAAAACGATACAATTTCATTTAACCATATTTAAATTTTAAGCAGATATCTCAAGGTATCTTATGGTAAAACGTGATAATATCTGAATTGTTATTTAACTTGTACTAGTGAAGTAAAATTACAATTAAATCATTTATATTTTTACCCGTTATATGAATAAATTTACATTGAACTGCGAGCATCATTAACGTAGCTGCAAATTATGAAATATTGAAATGATTACATTTCTTTTAAGTTTTATAAACGTAAAGCAATAATAATAATTTTAATTAATGAATTAATAATTTTAATGAATTAATAATTTTATGTAATGAAGCAGTATAGTAACAAAACTGTATACTTATATAAATGATAGTACTGATGCCTTTGCTAGTACACAGTTTGTTTGCAAGTATTTGTGAGTAATAAAAGCTGAAAACGTAGTTGTTGTATAACTATCGTTATGTTAAATTCCTTTTTTTATGAGTGTTGAAAAAAATAAAAAGAAAAGAAGAACTAGAATGATGGTGACTTTACACTCCATTTAATCAAAATACAGAAAAAACAATTATCTTGTTTTTATCATTTTGTCCGTTGAAAGCATTTTTTCCGGGATTTTTTTCGTTTTTCTTTGATATTTAATATAATTATCAACTAAAATTTTTACTTTTAAAGCAGACATTTTGTCATTTTTTCTTTTGTTTTTTTTTATTGTCAACAAAATCAGTATTGACAGCAAGAAGCAGCTTTAGAAAGCATGAAATCAGCGATGCCAGAATGAAGATTTTATCTTAGTTTTAAAGATTTTGAAATCTATATAAGATTGGAAGATCTTTTTTTAAAATGAGTATTTTTTTGATTTAGTTGCTTGACAATTATATTGCAACCTCTTGTTAAAATTTATTAAACAAACATATTTATGTGAAACAATTTTTTTGTAAATTAGTGTATAAACAAATAACAAAACAATTCGGCTACAACGACGCAACCTTAAAATAAGCTTTCTTATATTGACCCTTAAAACGTTATTAAGTAAGTCTTTTAACACTTTTTCCAAATTTAATTGAAGACAATGCGATACAAGATTTAGATGACGAATTTACAGTGGAAAAGGTTTGACACACAATGTGAAATATTTCTAGAACGCATAGGGAGTTAAAGTATCCAACTTTTTAGAAGCTTGCAATGAAGTTGTTATGTCTCCCTTGTTCATCTGAAAACGTAGAACAGTTATTTTTAATAAAATTTTTTTTCCTAAATTAAGATTTTTTTCTTCGATAAATGAAGATTTTCTTTGAAAATATCTGTCACCACTGCATAAAGTGGATCGCTAAATATATTGTTATTAAAGTAAAGAGATATAAATATATTGTTCCCGTTTTACTTCCGGGTGATAGTGTTGTTGTATAGGTAAAGTTGGCAGCCCTTATACCAGAATCGAACGCTTTAGTTTTATCAGGCATTCGTTTTAAATACCCTGATTAATAAACCATACTACTGATAGGCTCGGAGTTAAGACACGAAACTACATCATTGATTTTATTTAAAAGATTTATATTTAAACATAATTTACTAAGTCAAAACAAAAAGTTATATTCCAAGCAATAATTCACACTTTTTTTCCTTTATTTTACAGATTGCAACAACAGTGCACAATTTAAAAAAAGTCAGCATTTTGTAAAGGGATAGACCGTTCGATACACTATTTGAAACGAGCTTAGCAGAGGAATGGCGCTTTATAATCTCAAAGTTGAATCCTTCGCACCTGCAAACATTTCTAAGTCTTTGCATTTTTTCAATTATTTCATTTTTAAAAATTGTACATGGTGTTTAGGGCTTGGTTAATACCTACAAAATCGTTCTTTAATCTGCAAATTATGTTTGCAAATAATAATTTTAGAAGCTTCGATAACCGTATCCAATTTTTTTTTTGTTGTTTGATAGAAAAAAAAATTTAAAAAGTATATAAACAATTTTAAATAAATATTTCGTATAAAATTGCTGACCTTGGTCCTTGGTGGTCCTTTAATTTAATCTACTTTACATTGAAATTTTGACTTTACCCTATATGTTCTAAGAGGCCAACGTTGGGATCAGAAAAAGAAAATTGCTGTAATAAAGCTTAAATACCCAGGGTATTTTAGTTTTACCTTTATCTTGATCGTAGTCTTTAATTTTTTCCATATCAGGATTTAAAACGTGGATACTAGAATTAAATAAAGTTTAGTTTTTTCGGCTAAGGTTCTTTTTTTTTATTTAATTGCTAAGAAATTTTTGAAAGAAGAACTATTTACAAATTTATCTGATCGTTAAAAAAAAAACAGTAAATATTAGACACAGTAGCATTTTTCGCATGTATCTATCTTAAGTTGTGGACATTGTAAACATCATCTATTAACCCACCTAAATAAACTCAAAGAATTTCTTGTTCTCTCTGGAATTCATCTTGTACATTTATTTTTCTTCGTACCAACCTTTGGTATGGCCACGAAATACAGTTTTTGTTTTTTAATCATTCATACTTGTTTCCAAACAACATTATAGATGGTCCGTTATATCTCTTATTTTTTTTATTTAAATAGAAAAACTGGTAATGCGCTAGCAACTGACGGCCCTAAACAGAAACCACCACTGCGGTACCGTTTACGCTGTACTTCAGAGTGGGTTCATTTGCTGCTTATCCTATTCTTAGTCCACCGCACAAATGTATGGTAGGAGATCTATAATTAATAACACGTTTTCATTGTTGAACATAATTTTCTAAATAACCAGAGTTAGGTGCTGGTCTTCTGGTTTGCGTTCAACCAGTTGTGTTGGATCCAAAAATAACAATAATTCAGTGGGAAATATAATTTATACTCGCATTAGGTATTCGACACATATTTTTTTTTTAACTTTAAGAAAATAAAATTAACCTTTTGAAAAATTCTACAGTTTAAGTTACTACTTAGTAATAGCATCAACATTGTTATATTTGTACTATTTTTTTTCTTCTACGGCAATGTTCTAAAGTCACAATGTGTTAAAAGACAAAAGAGCCTTAAGTAGTTTAAGGGGGTTTTGCGTGCGAATTTATTATAATGACGTTTACAAATTATAAACAATAAATAGTCTTAAGTATTTAACCGTTTAAGTACTTGGCCATTTATATTCACTGAATATAAAAATGGCTAAAGAGAATTTGTGTATGAGAATAAAATAAATAAATGTTAGAATTTTTTTCTGTTATATATAAAAAGAATGAAATATTTTAATAAATCAACCAATAACACAATAACGTTAGTTAATTCTACTAATATATTTTATATTGTGGTTTTATCTACAACAAATAGAAATGAATTAATTATTTCTTTCGAGGCATTAGAATTTGTGTATGTCGCATTAAATTTAATACTCGTTTTTGTAGTTGCTTGTGTTTTTTAAATAAAACGCAACTAACAAAACGTATGCTGCAAACGTACACAAAGTAAGTGTAAAAATATACCCTAAAAAAAAGTGCTATGTCATTTTGTTCACCCCGCTTGCATCACTAATATTGCTACCAATCTAAAATTTCATGAAATAGGTTTCATGAAAAGTATCTTGGTTGAAGTTGGCTTTAAAACATGTTGCTTGTTTATTAAACAGAAGATCACGAGTACGAGTTCAAGTCTTAACAAAACTTTGAATATAAAAAAAAATTATTCTTGTTAAATAACTGCGGAGGATTACTTCTTTAAAGGTTAATATACGCAAAACAGCAGTTAAAACCTCCCAGAGTCCCAGTTAATAAAACATTACAATTGTTACGTAAAACACACCTTAACAGAGCAAACTAAGAAATAAAAAAAAAAATTTTCTTATTTCGGCTTAAGGTTCATTTTTTAATTTAATTTCTAAGAATTTTTAGAGAGAAAAATAATTTACGGAATACTGAACGTTTTCCAAAGAAAACATGAAAAATTAGACGCCAGCATAATAAAATGCTGTGTTTTCTGGACCGCTACATTCTTTATCAGCAGTTTTGGCATCTATCTACGTTAAGTTGTGCACATTGTAAACAGCATCTATTTAAAAAACTAACTTTGTAAAAAAGAATACAAGGTTTATCCATAATCAATCAATATTAATTTGGTTAGAAGAAGTCCACACACAGCTCAACGCATTTTTTTATTGTTCTCTTTGTAACTCATCTTGTACATTTGTTTCTGTATTGCAAAGTTGGAATCTTCTCTTTTCCATTTGTATGATCATATGTATTTTGTGAGTCTTGTTTTTAACGTTTGTCCAGTTTGTCCCATTTATTTAGTGTAATTGTTTTTTCTGTAGATGTCAGATAGTGTCGGTCCTTCTTAGTGTTGTCTGTATGTCTTCTTTCTGAAAGAGGTAAGTTCATTTAAAAATGTGTCGTCTTGCACAGTGGGGCAGAATCAAAATATTTTGGAAATAATTCAGCCATTTGAAAACGGCTAGGCCGATTTCTTCAAAATTTGACACAAGCATAGTAGAGGAGTACTTGAGCTTAAGTTTTGAAGGTGGTTACCCTCCACTTTCCAGGAATGGGGCTATGTGGTCACAAAGTTGGACACCTCGCTCCTAAAAATTTTTCTAACGCTTGGCATTTCTTCAATTTTTGTCTGATTTTTAAATATTTTACATGGTCTTAAAGCTCTCGTAAATACCTACAAAACGGTGCTTTAAACTGCATGTTTATGTTTAATGAATCAATCGGTCTAGCCGTTTTCAAATGGCTGAATTATTTCCAAAATATTTTGATCCTGCCCCACTGTGTCTTGTTGTATTAATTGTCTTGTTGTTTTCTTTCTTCTTGTTTTCGGTGTTGTATTGTCTGAGTAGTTTGTCGATAGTAGAGTCGAGTTTCTTGTTACATTTATCTCGAGCTAGAAGGACTATTTTACGTCTGTGATTCACATGTCTAAATGCTCCGAGTTTATGTTGGGTATGATGGTTTGAGAAACTGTAAATGTTTGTTTTTGTCGTGGCTGCTTTTCTATACACGTCAATTACTTGTGTTATTATTATGTTAAGATAGTGTAAAGTTCCGCCTTTCTCTTTATGCATTGTATTTAAATCTGTTAGAACTTGTTTGGCATTGTCATTTTCTAGGATGCATAATGGTCGTTTACGTATCTGTTATAATGAGTAATTCTATATTTTTTTTATTAATGTTTCACGACGTAGGTTTTCTAAATGTTGCATAAAAATCTCCGTGAATATTGCGATACATGCGTATCTTTTATCTTTTACGCTCACTGTATTGTTACACTAAAATGAAAATTAATTACGTTTTGCCTTTAACACATGCATGAAGAAATACAAACGCCACTGCATTACACTGTATCATTTCACTTTCTTTATGGCAAAAAACAGACAGAACTTACATTCAAAATCAAGAGCACTTAATGTCACAAACAAGAAAACAATTATAAAAATGAAGTATCATCATGATTCTTAAAATGTTTGCAGGTGTCATAAACATATATCATTTTGTTGGAATTTTACTCTTATTTTACTACCATTGTTGAAAATTAATACACAAAATGCTTGTACATTTGTTTTCCTTTTTGAATTTAATTGTTTTTCGGAAAATATACCGCATGACTTTTAAATTATTTCGCATACTAAGTAAAAGTAAATAAGTTACACGAAAAATGTATTATATTAAATTAAAAATAAAAAAAATAAAAACAAAGACAATAATTTATGCATACAAGGGCAATCTAGACTACGTAACAACTTTAACAAATTTCTTCTTAGTTAAAAAGAGATGATAATTGGTAGAATTAATTTGTTTTTAGCTGATTAGGAAGATTATTTAATAATGAGACAAATTGATTATATGTGGTGAATCTGATCTACTAAACGACATGAAAGTTATTGGCCTTTTTCTAGAAAGACAGCTATTTCTACTCACTATACTGCAATAGCCCGGCAAAAAATTTCAAAAAAGAGAATCGATTGTAGAAATAGGCATTTTTCTCGGAAGGACTTCCTAACTGGATTAAAAATCTAATGACTTCAACAAGGTATGAGACTTGTAAAATCAATTACAGAGATAATAACAATCATTAGTACGTATTTTAAGGTATTCTTTTTTAACTTAAGGAAATAGTTCAATTACTATTTCATACATACATACAGTCAGTCAATTTAATATTTTTTTTAAAGCACGCATGTATGCGAATGATGTACAGATTTATAGATGCATAATGACCTTAAGAGTATATAAACTTGGGCAACAGCAAATGGTCTTTGTCTTGATCCTGCCAAATCAAAATACTTATAATAACTCTAAAATCAACCAAACTTTGTTTTGAACCCAAGATAAACCTAAATGGAGAAAAACTGAAGATTTTGAGATCGACAAAAAATCTTAATATTATCCATAACACTACGTTATATAGTCTGATCACATATTCATATTATATGCGCTAAGATAGGTCTCTAAAATTCTTTGTTGGAAAAATCATTACATCAACAGTTACCTTGTAAGTTTACTTTTTTACTTTTTTTATTAATTCTAGATTTTACTCTGTGGCTCTGGTTGTTTTTTTCGATCTATTGTTTTCTTAACATGTTCTTTTGCAATCCTCTCTACAATACTATGATAGTTCGGAAACAATTGAACTGCCTAATGACATTTTTTTTAATCAAACATATGCTTTCAACCCATCATCTCCTGTTTTGCCAACCAGTTCCTGTAAACCAAAATAAGCATAGTGATAATCTATCATTTCGATTTTGATCCCGATTTCTTTCTCTTTACTTTACAGGCTGTTCTAAAATAGAGGCAAGTTAATCATCTCTGCCGAGATTCTTATTTTATGTAAAGCCTGCGAAAGAAATGAACTGCTTGCCTTTTACGAAAAAAAAAACGATCTTAAAGTATGACTCCATTACTCGTATGTATTTTAAATTTATTTTTCAATGGAGAACTCTTATAATATTATGCACTGTAAAAGATTTGTTAGAATAAATAAAGTATTCTGTAATTTCACAGCAATTATCTTATTACACAAATTTTTAGATAATTTATACTTTTAATTTAAGTATTTTTAACCTTCTGGGAATGAGTGCAACATCCTCTTTGAATGTAATAAAATGCTAAGCTAAAAGCTTCAAAAATTTTTGTCACACATAAGATAAATTCAAGTTTTAAAATTAAATATTTGTTTGTTTTTCCTCTGCTGCCAGAAAAAGAAGGAACATGCTGATTTTATATTTTGTTTTTTATTAAAAAGGAATTTTCTTCAATATTTAAAAAAAACATTATTTTTTTATTTTGTGTACTGGCAGACTCTTTAATCTCATTTGATAAGAAATGTGATACAAAACACGTCTTTCTTAATTGCTATTTCTCGTCAATCAAAATGTTATTTAGAAATTCTTTCTTTTAATTATGCACAACGACAATACTTATCAGTTTTAGATTAAAGAAGATATGAACACAAAATTCATCATAAATCGATAAAAGATGCAATAAGATATCAAATACTTCAGGTCGTTTTTCTTAAAAGTTTTAAGCGTCATTCAAAAGCAGTCTAGCAAATTTTGAAATATGATTTAAAGAAAAAAACTTCTAATTTCTTTAAGCCTACACAATGTCAATCAAAAGCATTTTTTAATTAAAAAAAATAGAAAATCTTTTAAAGTAATGTAAAAGGACAGTGTAAAAATGTTATGTGGATTTTGTAAATGACAAATATTACAAAAATTTTATTGTTAATAAAAGGATTTAAATTTCATTAAAGCTTTAGTCAGGGAAAACTTGATACACAAACATATTGTTTTATATGTCTTAGGTATAATACAGATTAATAATTTGAATACTTTTAGTAAAAATAAAACAGATGACATTATTGCCCATCCCGCAACGTCGAAAATTCTACATGGTTCTTTTAGGTATTTGCACAAAAGAATGATTTTTTTACATTGCACGACAGGTACTAATTTTAAATATTTTGATTGGTTGATCTCCATTAAATTTAAAATTTATCATTAGATGCACTTCTGAAACCTTACAGTCCTAGCCTTCCTAAGTACATCCAAGCGAAGTTGAACTAAAAAGTTGTTCTATTAATTCTTTTCAAAAGTTTGACACCTTCTGAGATCCATTCGTACGAATATCTATTCATTGATTATTCTTAGTTATTTTACAACTTTTAACATTTTGTTGACACAATTGATGTTCACATAAACATATAAGATCCCGCCACATCCTTCTCTGTAAAATAAATAAATCCAAAAATATAGGAGGTAAGGTCTTACGGATCTTGTCCCTTTTAGTTATCAGGAGTAAGTTAAAATAAAATAAATAAAATGCTGTTTCCTCTTCCTTTCCGGTAAAATTTAAACTTGCGCTCATGATTTCATAAAAAGATGTTTTTACAACAATATGAAGTTTATTAATAGGAATATATATTTACTATTTGTAGTTGCTTTTTGTACATTTTGAAATTTTTTTTTAATTTTTGGTTAAATTGTTCTAGTACATACGAGTCGTTTCCAATGGCAACACTTATGAAGGTCAGAATAGGTAAGGCAGGCACCCGTATTGCCACAGCTCACTTTAGTCCATTAATTAGTCCCTGCTGCCAGAAGGGAGAAAAAAAGAAACAGAGAAAGAAAAGTAAAGTAAAGTAGGACATAGAAAACAAAATAAACAATAGAGAAAGAGAAAGAAAGAATTATGGGTATGAAAAATTCAGAGAAGATCCGAAAAATGCAGAGAAGACCTCGCTGGATAAGGTCAGTTGGTCAAAGAGTGCGCTCATCCTGTTGAATGAGTCGCAGTGTCCGGTTGTGAGCCAGTGAACCAACCGCTGCACCTTAAAAAGGAACTACTCCTACCTGGACCCAGTGATGATAATCCAGATAGGCCCCTGTAGTAACGCTGACCAAGGTATCTCAGCAATATCTACCACAGCAAGGGGCAAAGACAGAGGAGTTTTTCTAACGTCTCCTCCTCCTTCTTTTCCTGACAACATCTACAAGAACCAATTAATGGGAATCCCATTCATTTAGCGTGGGTTCAGAATAAACAGGGCACATTCGGTAACTGTAGTAGCGAAGCCCGGGTGCAAAGAGGGCCAGATTGTTAGACCATTTGACTTAGATCAGGTTGCAAAGAGCAGCGTCGATACGCTGTTCGCAAGCAGAGATGGGTATGCCACAGACGGTGTTAATGGCATTATCTTCAAGCATTGTCCTCTTCTTTGCAAGTTCATCACCAACATGATTGCCTAAGTTAGTCCTATGTACCCTCACTTATTCTAGGATAACTGTTGAAACATCCGCCAATATTTATGTAGAGAACTGTAAAAAAATTTAATTGGTTTCGCAACATATTGTTTTTATCAAATTATAGATTTTTTTCTTTCTTTACTTCGTTGGTTGGCATTAGAATTTTAGATTTTCTATACAAAATTTGGGTAAACCGCTCTTTGTCATAAAACTAAAATAAAATAAAGCAGATATGAGATAACTCTTATATATCGTGTTTTCATTGCACATTTGATAGTTGTGAAACAAAATAAATCAAACCTTTATTTATGAATTAATAATGAACTGATCAATTTCCTTGAGAATTGTAAGCCAATTTATGTGCTAATGAAAATACTTTTGTGCGTTATTTTATTTTAGTTTGAGTAAAACTAAGAAATGGTTCACTGAAAGACTAAGATTGATTTAATAACATTGAAAATGTAACAAAATCTGAAAATTATTTACTCCACCTAAAATATTTTCTTTATATATGAAAATAGTGTGCAATCAATAATCTAAAAAATATTATTCATATACATATTCTATAACATTTATGACATTAATAATCACTTTTTTCTTTTATTTATAATTTTTGTTTCCTTTAAGAAACTATTTCTAAGTACAAAAGGTTAGGTTAGAAAAATCCGCTAGCTACAAGTTGGAGTAACACCCGACTATGTACCACGTGTGGGAAACTTAATTAATAATTTAAATAATAAAAATTGTTTCAGGCGATATAACTTTACATACTTAAAGTTAATTAAAAAGTAGGTCCTGTGAAAATAACACTACTATTGGGACACGGTTTAATTTTTAATACTTGATCTAATAGAGAGCTAGTAAGACATACTCAGTGTTAATATCCAGTCGCAGTCTATTTATATGTGAAAATCACATTACTATTAAGGTACCCTTTATTTTATAATATTCTAATTTTTTGATATTTTGTAGTAAACATAGCAGAACATACTTTACATACTTCTTCTTATAGCGGACATAAAAACACTAAAACTTGAATTGCCTGCATATTGCGATACAATATTAAGCCTACGTGCAATAAAATCATATTACTATTGGGTCACCTGTTAATTTAACACTTTATGTTTTAAGTTGTTGCTATAGCGCACATATTTTTTCTGATACCGTGCAAATTTGACGTGTCTGTCTTTCACGATTCAAAACTAACAACAGTTTTATGATTTTCTCGATTCGTTTTTATGAGGGCAATAGTAACACGTTTTCTTTGAAAAGCTTAAGAGTCTAACTAGTAAAGTTCCATAGGTAGAGTGCCTTGGGTTACGGATAGACATTGTGGCGAAAATAATAAGTTCACGCTTTAACACTTTGTTTACGAAATCCCAAAGTAAGTCTAAGATATTTGTAATAAAATTAAATTTTCGTTTTAAAATAATTATACCGATTTAGAAATCCAGTTAGTATAACGGCTCTCTAAAAACTTTTGTAAATGATTTTGATGCAAAGTACTTCCAAAATCCGATTTTTTTTTTTTTGTGAAAAAGTTGTTACTTTAAACAATATAGTAAAGTTATTTAAAGTATTTCGAGCAGCTTGTGTATTTGTTAAACAATAATGAGTTAAAATAATAATGAGCTTAAATCCCAACGAAGCCTTGAATATAAAGAAAAAATGTTTTTATATAATTAAACAAGTTTGAAAAATTTGCTCTATACTCGGATTAGTTGAGGGTAAAATTTAAACTACACTTTCTTAAAACTCACTGAAGATATGATCTGAATATTTTATAACAAAACTAGAATATTTTGTGTTAATATATAAAAAAATTATGGACAAAACATTAAACCATTTAGATGCTCTGCACTACTGAACAACTACCTACTTTAAACTGAAACTTTTTTTTAGCAAAATGCCTTAAAAATAAACAACAATGATGAACTAGCAGACAAGTAAAGAAAAAACAATTAAATAAAATAAAATTGCTTACAAAAATATTTATTGAAGCCAAAATAGCCCGAAGGTGTAAAGCTTAAATATTACACGTTTAGTTTTATTTGGCACCACGAAATATTTTTTCATTTTTAAAGAGACACTTTAAACACAACGTTTTTATGAATTAACTAAGCGTGTCATAAAATGTACATTTTGTCATTACTGTTTTTGTAAATTAATTTTTTTATGTTCAATTTAATTTTGCTTCTTGATTCCTTTCTTTTTAATTTGTGCTAAGGTTCAGGTACGTTAGAGGCTGTTGTCGTGTCAATGTTGGTTTAATAGTCTTGTCATGTCTCGCTTACAAACCCCGCAAACATTTTGTTTTGTGATGTTGAATATAAAAAAATATTTTGACTACTTAACTTAGAGCCAATAAATAAATTCTTTATATGGGCTTATAATTTTAAAAAATATTAGTCAATTTTAAAGCTTAATAAATTAGTTTTTACAACACGAGATCCCTTTGCTATATTGTTTAAAATACATTTCCAATGAAGCTATTATGGTTTACGAAGAGCACGATAACTTTTTTTATCCTGTTCACTAGCAAAACAACTTGCTGGCATGTAAAATATTTTAGTTACTGAATCTGTACAATTCCATTCACTATCACTTGATTAAAACGATCATACAAAAAAGCTAAAACTTAAAATATTAAATTGAAAAAAAAAATATTTTAAAGGAATTTCTTAAGTTCATTCCCGCAGAACACGTGCTGTTCTACTAAAAGCCCACTTAAGAGCATACAGTACCTGAAGAGGAAAACAGTGACAGTACTTCTAGTTTTTCAGCTCAAAGACTTACCACTTCTCCTTTGTGTAATCGTATATTAATTTAAATTTTAATTGAAAACATAGATAAATATAAAATGAAAATCATCAAAGCCACTACACTTGCTTGTGTAGTATCCGCAACTATTCCGCAGAAAATCTTTCGGGCATTATCAGTATCAGCCTTAAAGTTTATTCTTTTTGTTGTTGGCACTTTAATTATTTGTAACGTCGGTATATGTTAGAGATGTTACAAATAATTAAAGTGCCAACAACAAAAAGAATAAACTTTAAGGCTGATACTGATAATGTTGCGCAGTGTTACAGACATTTAGTGCATAAAAAATAGTGAACATAATAATGTATCTTAACTTAGTTGTTTGTAACATTTTCATTAAGTAAATTTATGTGTTTGTATTTGTATAATGTTTTATGTATTTTGTATTTTTTGAAATTTAAAATTTGAATGTGTGTTTTTTGAGTATTGAACGTTTATGAGTATGTATATTTTAAAATGTTTGAATTTTTTGTCTTTGTTTTTTGAAAATTTTTTTGAGTTAATTTGACAAATTTTTTCAATTGAACTAATGTTTTTTGTTTTTGAAAAACATACAATTTGTTAATTAATATTATTTCCTGTTTCCTGAAGATGCCACCCAACGGTGTGGCGAAATATTGAAAGAAAAAATATAAAATAATAAACAATATTTTTATTTTTGTTCTAAAACTGACCTAGTGCTTGTTTCATTATAAAATAAAATTAAATGTTTTTTTTCTGTTAATTGGTATAAACATATATTTAGAATAAACATTAAATATGCAGCCTTCATTGTCGATACTTCTTCATAGCATAATCGCCGACGAAGGATGTAAAATAACTAATAAAATGACTACATATTTCCTTCTCCTTTCAACACCCGTTTTATCTTTCTTCCATCCCTTTATACTAAACAGGTATTATTGCCTGAAGTGCTACTTCTCTTAAAAAACAAAGAAGTTGGTATCGAAGAAGGAATCAGAAGCTCTTATTTTTTGTTGCATTAAAATTTAGTGTGATATTCGGGTCCTAGCATATTTTTTTAAGTCCCAAACTTCTGTCAATTTCAATGTAGGAAAATTCAAATCGACAGACACTACTCCCTTTATCCTCCTTCATATAACCTAACCTGGTTCCTAAGTGCTCTTCCGGGACAAAGAAAAACTAGGGTGATAGCCAAATTTTGTGTTAATTGAACTTGATTGCGCAAGAATAAACTTGGCATATTGTCGGTTAAAGGTTACCAACTCTTAACATGTTTTTTTTTTACTTTTTAGAAGACAAAATTAAAAACGTTATTACTCCGTTGCTAAACCGTTTTAGAATTAAAGAAAAAGAAAATAAAATTACTAGGAAATACTTATTGTGGGATGATGTAAAAAACAAAGCTATTGAAATTATTTATCATTAAAAAAATTTTAAAAAATAATAACATGATTCGATTTTTTGTTATGTTCAGAGGTGTCAACCTATGACCGATGATATGTTGTTTAATAAAACTTTGTATCCATATACATTTTTGTTTGTAGAAAGTAGCAATTTAATTTTAAATTTATTTTTAACAATGTCAAAAAAGAAGAATTTTTGGAAGTTAAGAGAAGAATAACAACATGGGAAGCATAAAAGAAGAAAGAGATGGACATATTTCAAATAAATTTCATGTTAGGAAATGAGAGTTCAAAGCTTAAATTACCACAGTATAAGACAGCGAATATAATAATTATATTTTTAAAGGCCACACATATAGTTTTATTTAAAAGGCGCAAATAATTAGTTGAGAATTAGTTGGAACATAAAATGCAGCAAAACCCAAGTGGAATGCATTGCCAGGTAGAGAAACGTAAAGAGCTCTTTGTTTTAAAATTATATAATCAACAAATTCAAAGATTTTTACACATTTATTATTTCTATTGTCATAGCTTTTGGTGAAGACCGTCCTCACTGGCTAATAATTAATTTTATTTATATGTATATTCTAACAATGACAATGTAACTACTTAATAATTTAACTGTTTAAAAAATAATTATTTTTATGAAAAATAAATTTATGATAGCAGAATCTCCACAAAAGCTTTGAATAAAATTAATAAATCTTCACGCATTTGCAGACAGTTCTACACTTTAAAATTTTTAGAATTTTTTAATTTTAAGTGAAATAGATTTCAAAGTTGATGTATGGGATCTTAAGTCACCCAACACCTCAGCTTGCAGTTTTTATTAACCATAAAAAAACAAATTTATTCTTGCAAAAAAATGACTTTAAAACAGACATTAACTTTGTCTGCAATGGTTTCAAAAATAGGGCCATATAGGTCAAATTACTTCAGTTATTTGGACACCCTTAATTTCTAGTTTGCTACTTGTTATAGCGGACATAACAATAAGGTTCAGTGCAAATATCAATCAACTGTCTACAACTGTTCAAGAGATTGGTCATATACATCAAATAACAGCAACTATTGTAACACCCTATTATTTATAATTTTAAATAGTTTTACTTCTTAATAAACCAGACAAAGTAGTAGACTTTCTGCTTGACATATTTATTATTTATTATTATTTAACGGTTCAACCGATAGGGCCATTTAGGTCAATTTATTTCAAACATGGGAACACCCTTTAATTTCTAAATTAAAATTTTATACTTGTTGTTACAGCGGACTAAGCAATAAAGGTTCTTTGTAAATTTTAGCTGTGTGTCTGTAATGGTTCAAAAGATCTTTCACATAAATTAACTATTGGGACATCCTTTAATTTCCAAATTCAAATTTTATGCTTGTTGTTATAGCGGACTTAGCAATAAAGGTTCTTTGTTACCTTCAACTATTTGACTAAAACAGTTGAAATTTTGGCCACATATCATATTAAATTACATTTACTATTGGCAAACCCTTTAACATATAATTTTGAATACTTATACTTGTTATAACAGTTATAATAATTGACATCCTATCTAATTTTTAAGCATATTTCTATAACGGTTCAAAATATAGATTCATTAAAGTCAATTAATGTCACCTACAGAGACACCCTTTAATTTTAAGATTTAGTTTTGTATTACTTTTTGGTATTAGCGGCAATGGTAATACATCTTTTTTAATAGAAGTGTGCTTTACGGTTCATAATATTCCTAAAAAACATGTAGTTGTATTTAATTTTAAGATTGTAAATTTTTTTTCAAACGGGACGAATCTGTCAGCATAATCTATCAAATTACAAGAAATTCTCAAAATCTGTTCAGAATTGACTGGGGTCTGCAGGCACAAACATAAAAAAGTAACATCCAGTCGAATTGATAACCTCCTTCTTTATTTGAAGTCAGTTAAGAATTATTCCTGTAGTGTTTAATTTTTACTAAGAATATTAAAAACCAATATTTCACTAAACTTTTTGTGATAAAAATGCCATGATTTACTATACTTTAAGACTTTTATTTAGTGTAAAATCACAAGGAACGACGTTTAATATTGGTAGTACTCCGATAGTAATTTTGTCTTTTAAAGAATTATCAAGGACCCTTTTTAATAAAAAGCATTGTCATTAGTGAAAATAATGGTAATGCTATTGAAATTCTATACTATAAAATATTATATAAAATTTTTAATTAGTCCATCTTTTTATTTACCTCCATGTTTGATCTATCTTTCTAGGGTATTTCTAGGTACTTACAAGGCCTTTGTATACCGCATAGCTTCATTATAAACACAATATAAAGAGCCCGTCATTCGGTCTGAATCCGTATGACCAAAGTTTAAGTTATGCTGAAATTGGTTGGGCAGCTTAGAAGTAAATTTGCAAGAACACAATAAGTAGCACGTTCTTTTTGTACATAATCTTAAGAAAATTAACAAACCTTTGTTTTGTTAAAGGGAATTTTTTTTTTAAAAAGTTGCAATTTAAAAGTTCAAAAGTTTTTATTGATTCTGTGTATAAAAATCAAATTAATTCTCTTGACTTTCACATTACTAATGAAAGACGTTCCGAAAAATGTATGAGTAATTTTGAGCAATTGACAAATATAACAATTAAGAGAGAGAGAGAGTTTTATGTAGTTGGCTTGGATTAACGTTGCAAATTTGCTACACATAAATAAATAATTTTCTTTTACAAAAGAAAATCTTAAAATTAGTTACAACATAGTCCATATTTCATATTAGCATCAACATTTATACCTATTTCAATTTTTATCAACATTTGTTAAGCCGTATTATAATCCCCAATATATTTACTTTTTTTCTTACATAACTAGCTCTTGCATCCAACTTTTCTTATTGCAACTATCAGATAAATATCTACATTTCTATAGTTATAATTTCATTCAAATCAGTTTAGACGTTTTAATAAAAATTAATCCAAAGAAAATTTTTACAGCAAGATTTTCTTAATGTAACTTCAGACACAAATAAATAGAAAATTTTGAATTTAAAATCATATGTTTCTTTTCTATATAAAATTTTTTTATATTTTAACCTGGAAGGAGATTAGAACAAATATGTATATTTTGTTCTTGACGTTAAACACTTTCTGGGTTATTTCGCATTAATGGCCTTATACCTGCGTGTGTAAGAGGGTTTGTAAAGCTTTTATTTAAAACAAGAACATTCGTTTTATATACACATTAAGTTAGGCCTCTCATTTCATATCTTATGTTTTTATTTCTTGTTGAAAGTGAAGCGCCATTTGGTTTAGATTTGTTTTTAACAAATTAAGGTAACTGTGTCAAATAGCTTTTAATTTTTTAAGTGCTTTTTTAACTCAAAATTTTTTTGTCCGCAAGCATTAATATTTAAAAACAATATTAAAGTTTTATTTGAATTTGAATGCAAACATTTTTAAAGAATACAAAAGTGTTCATTTAAAGATGTAAAATAAAAATATGACATAAAGTTCATTTTTGTTTTTGAAAATCTATTAAAAATATATAAATATATTTAAGCATGGGGTAATTAATTAGCCGGACTACTTAATTATCAATTCCATTAAGATTTAATAATAAATAATGCTAGAGATTTTTTATGAAACTGTTGCATTTATAGTTACTTAAAAACAAAATCATTACCTTTGGCAAATTACTAAATGGTTTAAAAGCATTACCAATATTAAACGTCACTACTTATTGTTGTACACTACATAGATCTTTTGGAGTAAAATAGAGCACAATTTTAATATTATATTTTTTTCACAAGAGTTATCAAAAAAACTTTTTTTAATTAAAACTTATAATTTAAGTATTAAAAAACTTTAAATTTTACATTGACATTGACATTAACGCCTATTTCCTTAAACCCTAATTTATTATTAAATTTTTGAATACAGATCCTGTAAATGGGTTAGAGATTATTTGTTTTATTCATTGTTTATTTTGATGCTTCTGCTTTTTATAAAAACATTATTTTTTCCAATTAAAATTACTAATTAAACAGTTTCATTAAAACTTTAAGGCCTTTTATAAAAACAATTGTTATTCAAATAAAATCATTAACAAAATTTCAATGGCAAATAAAAATTCTTAAGTATGATTTATTAAATAAATTAAATATTAAATAATTAATATCTGTGCACTTATATATAACGTTTTTATTTTTAATTTTTCTATTAAACAATTATTGTTAAAAATTTACAAAAAATGCTTATTTTGTTTTTAATATTCTTGGATTTTTTATCACAGCTGAATGTTATTCATTGAACATATTTTTTCTTATACTGTTCACTAGTTGTAGAATAAATTTTTTTTACAATTCGTATGCATATTAAAAAATGCTTTTAGTTATACGTGGGACAAAATGGGGATAGTCAGCACTTAATAAATTAATTTTAAAATTTTTTACGTTTTAAAATCTCTTTTACAGTTAGTTCCCATAATTGATAAGTTACTATTTTTTAACAAAATGTTTTTTCCAAGAGATAATTAATAATCTCATAATTTTTACTTAAAGAATCATATTTTATATTAAGCTCTGTATATAGAAATTTATAAACAACATTTTGGCTTGATGCCTTAAGGAATTAAAGTTTTGTTGAATTAATTTTCTGTATAACAGTACCTATACTTAGTGTAGGAAACAAAAAGAGATTTTGCTCTAAATGAGAATGGACTGATGATTTTACAACTTTGCATTTATAATAATATGTAAGAATAAATTGTCATATTATTTTACATTAACAAACACAACAAAAATTAATAAATAACACAGACTTGCGAAAAAAAAAACACCTTTGGAGAATTGTTTTAACTGTGACAAGTAAAGTTAATGCATTTTTAGCTCTGGTTTTAAATATAAATTATATTTTATGCAGTGGTGAAAGAAATATTTATTAAAAAGTCTTTTTTTATTCACCATACTTTTCAAAATATCTGTTTAACGTTTGCAGATGAGCAAATGAGACATATCAAATTTACTGCAAATTTCAAAAAAGTTAAAAACATTATCTCTAGAAATATTTCACATTGTATGCCAAACCTTCTTCACTGTAACATTTTAATTCCCTGTAACATTTTTAGTTCCCTAAATTCGTCATTTAAATTTTGTATCTCACTGTCTTCAATTAAATTTGGAAAAAGTTTTATAAGACTATCTAATAACTTATTGAGAGTCAATATAAAAAAGCTTTTTTAAGGTTGCGTCGTTAAAGTCAAGTTGTTTTGTTGTTTGTTTTCACACCTCAATATAAAAGTAAATACAATTATCAATGAATTCATTTAATTCAGTTGTATTAAAATGTTTATAGGAAATATTAGTTTTTACAAATATATGTACCTGATAAACGTCATCGTTATTGACATATTTATCCATTAGCGGCAGCGTTTCAAATAGGTAAATATATTTAATAAATTTTAACAGGAAATTATAATATCAGTTGTCAAACAACTAAATCCCAAAAAATCTTAGTTTTGAAAAAAAGATCTTCAAATCTTATTTTGATTTAAAAGTCTTGAAAATTTAGGTAAAAGCTTCATTCTGGCATCGCTGATTGTATTGATTTTCTACTAAATAAAATCAAATTAAAGAAATGAAAAACGCAAATCCGCAAAAGCTCATATTGAAAATTTATTTTCTTTATACAACAAAAGATTTATAATTTAAGTTACATTATTTTGCTGCAAAAGAGCACTTTAAAAATCATGTAGACATAGACATTCAACACAGCAATCATGGGTATAAGTTTCTATAAAAACGATTGCGATTAGTTTACCTTTCATTATAATGAAACGTAAATAATTATTAAACTATTTATTATTGGATCGATAAATAGCGTTGCATTATAAAGAACTTACTTATTATTTTTATCTATTTAATATTATTACCTAATAATAACAATAAATATGGAATGTTTTAAAAATACAAAAATATTTAGTTTTAATAATGGCCTTAAATTATGTAAATTTCACAAAAAAATAAAATTAACCAAAAATATTAAACTCTCTACAAGATTCGGCATAGCGCTGTTACTTGTTTATATTTTATTTGTACAAGTGAAGCTAAATACAAAATATTTCATATGTTTATTATATTATTAGTCCTTTTAGCAAAAGCTCGGTTTACTTAGAGCCTTGCTTTTCACACCTATATTTTAAGAGGTTCTTTTTTTAGGTGACAGCTCGAGTTCACACTAAATAGTTTTCATCGTAGCATCTTTGATGTTAGTAAATATATTTCGTTATCTCTGGACATCAATTGAACAACCACTGTAAAAGTAATAACCTTGCATTTAAACATAGCTTCTTATAGTACAAGAAAGGATATTTAGTAGTGGACTTTCATCAAGTACTGTTTGCTGCAAATAACAACTTTTAAACCTTTTCTGTTTTCGTATTTTTAAATTGCGTACGACTTGTGTAGGTTTGCAAATAAATATTTCTACAAATTAAAAATTAAACGTTAAAACACCAATTTAAAATTTAATATGATGTTATTTATCTACATAAGATCAAAAGCCTCCACAAACGGTAGCAAATTGTTGCACTTAATAAAGGTGATATTTGTTTTAAGATTAAAGTTTTTAAAATTTTTATTAAGATCAGTTCTTTGTTTAATACGTACAAAATTGACTTATTAAATTGTATCAATGAATCCTTATAAGTTAAACAAAGTGTAAAAGTAGGGTAATGAATGCAAGTATCAGAAACTGTGAAGATTAAACGAAAATACATTTCTAATATATACTTTATTTATTGAATTTTTGATTTATTTTTTACTAGCAGAACCTATGACTTTGTCCGCGTGCTAATTATAATTTTCTTAAAATTAAAATTTTGAAAATGTATTTTAAAGTAGTTGTTGTAGACTTATAAAAACATAAAAGTCTTCCTCCACTTAATAAAATTTGCTCAACACAGGCGGAAAATCTGTTATGATCTAAAGATCATCCCAATACTTTTAGAAATGCAGCTGAAATATATATTAAAGACAGCTCCTTTTTATGTATGTAAGACAGCAGGAATAGGAAATTGCATTACATTCAAACAAACTGGGCTGCACGAAATCTTGGCCTTAGTGAAAAAAATATTGTTGTCCTGTCTCTCGTCGGCCCGGTTTAATGAAAAAGTTTGTTAAAGGCATGAAGAAAGAAGGAGAGACCTTCAGATATTTGGGCAAATACATCCTTTCTTAAGGGTTCCAAAAGTTATGGAAGGTATTTTTGCCACGAATTTGGGAACTTGCAAAGGATCCTGCATTTGACAGAGATTTAAAGGAGAACGAAGCTTGGAATATTTTCGTGGGATTTATAAGAGATTTTTTAGGGAAAAAAATATCATGAACTTGGATGAAATATGTCTCTCAAAATTCATTTTTTCTACTCTCATCTACACTTTTTCCCGCTTATATGTGATGCGGTCAGTGAGAGATTCCATTAGCATATTTCTTCAATGAAACAATGATATCAGGGCCGTTGGAATGAATAAATGCTTACAGATATTTGTTGGTGCGTGTGTTGGGATACACTAGGACTTACCCACAAGACGCAGGCCAAGAGAAAAATTAAATCTTCTCGGTGGTAATAATATGCACCCTGCCAAGTAGTCTGCACTTAATCTTCAACTTCTAGAAAAATTTAACTACCATTTAACAAATCCAATTAAATTTATTATATTAATAAAATTATGGATTAAAATTTACAGATTTGCCTCAATTTTTTAACGTTATATATTTTAACCCATGGTGCATCACAGAAACTGGAAATAGTGAAATTTTTTTATTGTCATTTTCGTGTTGTTTTAATCAAAAACTAGTAAGATTCTACTCATGAAGTAAAGGAAAAATTACAAAAATATTTTTTATTGGCCAGTGTTATTTGTATTGTATATGAACCTTGATATATTAAGAATCATATAGAAAATTACTAACTATGAAATTAATTAGCTTTAACTGGTATGAATTAAACTAATTTTTTTTAATTCGTTGTAAAAAAAATATTTTTCTTAAATCTTTTATAAAAAATCATTATTATGAAATACACTTTACACATCATCATGGTGGAAATCAGGTTTTTTTTTTGTAACATAAGTCTTAAATAAATAAAATATTTCTTATGAATTTATGACTTTATCATACGCGTCATAATTTATATTTGCTTCCTTCGACAGCACAATCCTTAACAACTTAAGGAATGTAAATATCAAGCATTCCTTTTCTTACAACTACATAACTGTACATATTGAGGAATATATATTTTCAAATAAGAGTGTGCTACAATTTTATGTAAGATTTCTGTTTCACTTATTTTTGAAGTCATAGTATTCTTGCACAAAAAAAAAAATAATCGCAATTCCTGTACAGATTTAAATATTAAAAACGCGTTGAATATCTTAAAGGCTTTTTTCACACTTCTTTCAATTTTTTTCAACTCGTAGCTGCTCAGTACAACAAAATTATATTGAAAATAATATTTCAAATATTATGCCAGTCCATTGAGTTGCTTCAATCGAATAAATATTTCATTTACTACAAAAATTATGACAAGTTATTGGGAAGAAATAAATATCATTTGAAAATCTCAATAAAAATATTAAAAAATAGATTGTTCTTTTGTTGAGAATATGCTTAATATAAAACTGCTAGTTGGAGAAGAAATTAAAAATTACTGAAAGCGTGACTAAACAGAAATTATTGATAAATATTATATAATATATAAATATTATTGATAAAATATATTGATGATTTGTTTTGCAGTGTCTCTGAATGTTTAGTTGGTAATGTCGTGAATAAATAAAAACTTCCAGTCAAGCATCAAATATTAACTTGTTATATTCTTGGCCAGGACTGGAAAGGGTCTATATAAGTTTATCATTACATTTCCAATTTCTATAACATATATTTCCGACAACATAAAATATATATATTTTTTAGCCCTGTAAATAGCGGTGTCAATTTGGCGATGGCTGCCTGTCCGTCTACAAACCAGCTACAGGAAACTTATGAAAACCATTCTCTTAGACACAGTTTCGATAGAGATGTAATTGAAAATTATCTACATCACTCCACAAATGGTGAAAATTTATTAAATAGAAGGCAAGCGCCTCTATTTTCTACAGGCTTTATAAAATTAAATGCATTTATTTTTATACCCTTCACTTCGAAAAGTAGAAAAAGGGTATATATAAGTTTATCATTCCGTGTGTAATTTCTACAATATCCATTTACGACCCCATAAAGTATATGTATATTCTGAATCCTTATGCATAGCGAAGTCGATTGAGCGATGTCCGTCTGTCCGTCCGTGTTAGTGTTGAAATCAAGTTTGCCGAAAATAAATACGTCAATCGATAAGACATAGTGTCGAAAGAGGTCCTATTGGAAATCAGCCTTATCGGTCCGTGCCCTTCAAAGCAGCAGGCAAATCACCACGCCTACCTCTAATTTTTTAATGTCATTTTGAACAATTTAGTAACTCCAATCAAAAAAATAAATGTATGGGGCGATAGAGAATTAAAATATAAGGGAAAAACAACAAGTAAAAAAAATTTGCGCTTGCCCATATTTGCTAAATTACGGGGCTCTGAAATTTTCAAATTTTTTAAAATATCAATATGGGTATCATTTTGAAGCTTTTAAAGAGATCTTTGAGGAAACACTAAATTTTTTTAAAAATGCTTAACCTATTAGGAGACGATGGCAAGTATATATATATAGTACTTAAAAATGTGTTACTTCTTTTTTAATTCTCTGTCACAGCATAGATAAATTTGGCTATGCCAATTTTTATATACACTTAACCATATATGTAAATCTAGTTTAGTGAAATTACTTTATTCAAAAAACAAGGTTTGGGGTGACAAAGCATTAAAAAAAATTAAGTGTGATACATAATTTTACATAAAAATGTCATCGGCCCTTATTGGGGTAAGCAGTGTTTTTTTAAAAGCTTTTAAATAATACCCATATTGACCATATTTACAATCGAACTTCTTTATGAAAATTTTAGAGGCCTATAACTGGGTAAACATGGGCGATCGCCAATATTTTCACTCTTTTTTTTCACTATTTAAACACTAAAACGGACACCGACGGCCAGACAGCCAGACGCACTTCGCTCAATCGACTTTGCTATGTATAACGACTCATAATATATATACTCTATAGGGTCGGAAATTAATATTGTAGAAATTACAAATGGAATGATAAACTTTCCACTTTTTGCGATGAATGGTAAAAAAAATGATGTGGGGAAACGTACAACCCTGCAAGACTTAAAAAAAATTATTTTCAGATTAAGACAATATTATTAAGTTTTTTTTTTTTTGATTCTCTATCACCCCAATATTTGTTTTTTTCTTTTTGTACTTTTGTTAGTTACTTCACTTAATCAGATTACCATATATGGTGAGGAGTATATAAGATTCAGCATATCCAAATATAGCACTCTCACTTATTTTAAATGCCTCTGTAGTTCTTTTGTGTGTATCATATGAACGAATGGTAGCTTTGTACGTGTAAATACGATTACTTTATTAATAACAAAACTAAGAAAATAGTTTTTTTTAATTCAATTTTAAATTTGAATATTAAATTTTCCATTAATTTATATTTGTCATAAATTCAAATATTGTTTTATTAAAGAAGAAAATAATAAGATAAATTTTTTAAACAGGCACTGATTTTTGCAAATATTAAATAAAGTGCACTTAAGCTAAATAACCATGAGCTGAGTTTAATCGAATGAATTAGCTAATCTAAAAGTAATTATCTACTTCATACATGCATTTTGTGATTTATAAAACAAATTCATACAGGTTTTATTTCAAAAATGAAAACAATTTGTTATTAAAATTTACTAAAGCTTTTAAAAAAAAAACCTTTTAATTCTTAGTGTTCAATGACTATTTATAATATGGACATCGTCAATATTATTCTATTGCAGTATTATACATAGGTATTATTTTATTTCAAACTTTTTAACATTCCCAAATACAATTTAGCAGATCTGTTTTTCCACATAATTTTTGAAAACATTTTCGCTTTTAATGTTGAGTTTAAATTATTTACGTGTTATTTGAATGCAACGATATTTATGGATATTATTCTACATGTTTTAGCTAGGGACATTGCGGAATTTCAACAACCAATTACAATACATTACCATACACTATTTTTCACATAAAAAATTACCAGATTTATTATAAAATTTTACTGCTCTTTGAAGTTTTTCACTTTAAATGAAACATTTTTATTTTTGAAAATGCTTCTTAATATTTACCTGTTTTTTTTTTTTTTGTCTATGGATATTCCGGCTTTTTTTAGTTTGATTTTTAAAACGACACGATTATTATCCTTTTTTATACATCACAAAATCTAGTTTCTAAAAGGGCAGTAAGTAATAAAAACGTTCGTAATAAAGTCAAAATATATTTTCTATTTCTATAAGTAAAAGTATCAGTGACAGTTTTTATATAGTTTTTTAAAACAGTTTGCGCTCTTAGGTACAAACATTAAAGTAATTAAGTATTTATGCCAACGGTAATGTTTTTTTAATAACATAGAGTCCAACAATATCGGATTTCAGTTAACTAATGGACAGTGCTATCATAAAAGGAAAAAGTTGAAGATTACTGCAAAAAGAGGCAAAAGCAAGGTTTGGGACGTTACAGAATGATACGTAATAATGGCGTCGAGATAGAAAAAAAGTTGCTTGAAAATATGCTTTTCCGTAGGAGAAGCACCACAAATTTAGTTAAGCATATTAAGGAAGCTATTATACTTATCGCTTTTAAGGAAGCTAGTGTTTCGAGAATAGAACATGAAAATAAAGAAGGAAACACAAAGACTCCTTTCAAAATGGATTAAAAGCTGTCGACATATTCACTTTGTAGAGGATTGTGGGTTTAAAAAATAATAAATTTTTTTTGGTTTCAGTTGGAGCGTATGGGTATGGGTCAAATGTAAACATTGCCGCACGGCGTTTATATAAACTTTGGTATTTTGATATCTTTTCGAATCAATGGCTATTTTTGCGGCACTGGTAAATGGACCTCCCGTTTTATACAGCGGATCTCCCTTTCAATTTGCTTTTTTTCAATTTGAAGTTTCTGTTACTTTTCTTAAAAATACTTTTCTTATTATAAAATGGCTACTGCATATTATTTTATTTATTACAAGCCTTAATGTTCGACTTCGTATTTGGCTATGTTTGCGATTAGCTTTCTCTTAACTTACGAAAGGAAATTTTTTCCTGTTCTTGACATTTTTGTAATCTTTTCCTTTTGATGACAGTAAAATTTGAAGATACTTTAAAACAGGTAATTAAGTGCTTATAATCGTCTAAGCGAGTGTTTTTTTTTTATTTTGGCACATACATTTAGAGCCATTATTTCAATTTGCCTTTAGTTAAAGTTAGAATTTTGTTTGCCTGATTAATAGTTTTAATAGAAATATTTAAAGGATACAATAATAAAAAGTAAAGCTTTTAAGATACAAAGCCATTTATCTGTTTGACAAAATCCTGCCTTAAACTAAGTTGAAGCAATGGCCCTAAATGTCATAACATGAAAAAGCTCATTTTGTTAAGTTTGTATATTTGAGGAAGAGACAGCGCTGTAACTCCTAAATATCTTTACTGCAAACGCAAAATAAATTATTTTATGAAAAATGGTATTAATAACGATTGATTTAATTAATAACTTCAGCATTGTAAAGGTAAAATGTGTGTGCGGTTCATATTGATTGAATTTTTATTTATTAATTATTAATAACAATTATATAATTAAAGTAATAAGGCTATCGACTTTGACTGAAATAATTAGATTTTTGTATAAAGATCGTTATCTTTACAAATAATAAAACAGTAACAGGGTTATTTCCGTACATAAAATAATTTTATAAAATTTTCATGTTGGTGTAGATAGTAATGGATATGGAATACAAAACAACTATTTTTGGAATTTTTGTTTGTCTTTCTGTGTTTGCATCACGTTAAAACTTCTGGATAGATTTACATAAAATTTTTTAGGGTGGTCCCTTAGAGCCTTGATTCAAATTAAGAATATTTTTCCTTACGAACAAGACATTTCGTAGAGAAAATAGAGGCTCAAATGTGAAAGCACCTAATCTTGCGATATAATGGTGCTAAACAGTTGCCAGCACATTTAATTTTTGTAAATGAAAAATTTTTAATACTGTTTACAGAACTCTGAAATAAACGTTTAAAAACACATTTGTGTAAATTTATGAATTTTAAGAAAGTTAGGAATGACACACAGACGAAATCGTGGGCACGGCTAGTCTAATATAACTTTGAATATTTATTCAATGTTAGATCACATCTGTTCTTTAGAAAATCATTGAGGTGTTGTATTAAACGTCCAAAATATGTTGCACGTGAAGCACATTAGGATTGATATATTTTCCAGTAAATATTTGTGGAAAATTTAAAGTGCCCTAATTTAGTTCGTATGAAGGTTAATGTTTTCTTTATTTTTTTGGTAACTTAAATTTAACCCTTCTTTTATATCTTTGCTGGTTTTTACAACATGTTAGATGACTGGAGCTTTTCACACATTTTGAGATTACAATATCGTGCACTTCCGAGGTATAAAACTTTGAGTAATGGTCTCCTTTTTGTTTCTTCCGCTGTTCGATTGACATATTCGTTACCAAGAATACTGGCATGGAACGGAAGCCACATTACCTTAATTTCTTTAAATTGTTGTATGCAAATGTGTCAGATCCGTGTTCTGATAATGTCAATGTATCAGATAATGTTAAGATAGCCAGTATTTCGGGATTGAAGTTGAAGCAATAGTCGTTGATAAAACCAGAGCAAATAGTTGTACAATCTTCCATGACTGCGGAAAAGGTAGTGAAGAACAGGAGGTTGCCTTTTAAAAATATGTCGATTCTGTTAAAATACTTTTTTAATACAACTTCGGACTTAGTGGGTTTCTGAAGTTTGCAGGAAGCCAAGCAGTTTCTGATGGGTACTTAATGTAAATAGATGCTACATATACGTCAAGAGCGCTGGAAAAAATCATAGTTCTTGTAACCTATTTATGATAACTAATTTTAAAACTTAATCGTAAAGAAATTTATGGCTGTTACGAAAGCTGCGACATACTGCTGCATGATAGGGACCGTGGATAACCCGAATATTCGATGAACCACACCATCCATAATTTCGAAGCGCATAATCGATATTAAAAAAGATGACTGCCGAGTAAAGAAATAATTAACAAATAAAAAATTATTTCTCATTCGTCCTTAATGTTTTGTTAAAACAAAGCAAAAACAGATTCAGAAAATTAAAAGCAAATATTTTGCAAAACTTTTCCTATAATTTCTAAAATAACAAAAAAAAAAACAACTTTGCAATTTTGCAAGCCTGTAATAAGAAAACTTTTATTTAACTTTGTACAAGAATTTTGATGCAACTAATTTATGTTGCCATTTTCGCTTGAGTAGTGCTTAAATGCTCATAAATAAAATTACACCATGGACGTGTACGTTCAACTAACTTTTTTTTAGGGGTAAGAATAATGGGGAAATAAACTTTTACACGTGTATGAGAAAGCAATTAATTTTTATTTAATGGCGCAAAAAAAAGAAACCAAAATGTAAATGGAAACACAGCAGCATCTCCATGTGAACTTATGTATACCTTTATACCCACTTAAGTTGTGCACATTTTTCAACAAGTATAAAGACAAGAAATTATTGAAAGGGTGTTAACAGAAAAATTTTGAAATTTTTTCTTTTAAAATCATTCATAACAAATGATTTATGATGATTTATAACTATTAACGATTTTGATGTTTTTTTACATCAAAATTAATTTCCTAACTGTATTTCTTTGTGCTGATATCAACATAAAGTAATTTCAAAAATAAAAGCGCAAACTACTCAACATTGCACAGTAGGTTGAAAACGATTTATTTTGAACAAAATTCAGTTTATTTTTTTTTTTTATGATTAGTTGAACTGTTTTGATACTATAACAAATGAATTAAATTATTCAGGCTTAAGTTTAATTGCATTTCACTTTCTATTTCTTTTTTTTTTTAAGGAAGAAAAACTATTTATAAATGAATGCAGACGTTTTCCAAAATAAGCAAGAAAAATTAGACACCAGCAGATTTTAATGCCGCATTTTCTGGATCGCTACATCCTTCAATAGCTTTCTTCTCATCTATCTTTCTTAAGTTGTCCACATTTTGATCATCATCTACTTAACAAACTAACTGAGTTAAGAAGAATAACAAACGCAAAGCAAAATCCAACACTACATTATTCTGGTGTCTAATTTTTCCTGTTGTCTTTCAAAAACGTCCCTATACATTTGTAAATAAATTTTCATTTGTGAAATAAAAATAAAAATTTAGAAAGTAAAATGGAATTTAACTTAAGCCTGAATAATTTAGTTCATTTGTTACAAAATTGAGTTTTTAATGAACCTCTAAAATGCAAATATCACAGACGCAAAGCAGAGGTACTTCTGAGTAGAGTTAAGGAAAATTTATTTTCAACTTAAATGTTAAAACTTTTAAATTAAAACATTTTAAATTAAACATTTAAATTAAAACATTTTAAATTAAAATATTTAATTTGACCTTGAAAATATTAATAAAAAGCTTTGTTTATATGTGTAGGTTATATATATAAGTTTGGGAGAAAATTGGCTTACAATTTGTTTTTTTTTTTTAATTTTTGCTGACCTTTTTGGAGTAGTGTACTTTCTGATGATCTAATTATAATATAAAGATGTTTGCTCTAATTTAAATAAAATTTTAAATAATCAAATTTCAAGTTTTGTTTTCATAGCGCTTTTAGTTAAAAAGTTATAAACCTCTGAGTTGGGAAAATGTAAGAAATTCCATTTTTCAGGATTTTCCTGAATAGTTGTGTCTACATACTTAAAGAAGGAACTTGACAGCCCCGTAATTGCTAGAGGTAGGGTAGCCTCTTTTGTAAAAGAAAAAAATTATTGGAAAGTTTTTCCTTATTCCTCATTCACATATTAAAACAAACAAAAATTTAAATTTTATTTTACGATTTGATTACAACCTTTTTTAACTGTATAATTTCAAAATTAAAAAAGGATATGCGATTTTATATTTTGGCATATTAAGGCTATAGAAGCTTCCTAAACCTTATCTACTCATGATTTTTTTCTCATTTTATATGTAAAAATTCAAAATATGTAAAAACACATTTCGCGGCAAACTGAAGAAAACAAACAGCAAACAAAATTTGTTTACACACATTTTAATTTGCTTCTCAGAAATTTCATTAAGTAATCTGCAATGGATAAGGAGATTCATGTAAAATAAATCGTGCGCAATCCACTGTGCATTGCAAATGAAACTCCGTACTAGCATAAGCCGTTTGAACGTTTATACACTGACTTGTTTGAGCAAAAGATGACCACTTTGGCTTTTCTCTCCATCGTTTTATAATTTTTAAAGTTTTTGCTCCATAATTTGCTAGAACTTTTCTGTAATTTCAAAAATGTATATTTTTGAACATTAACATTCAAACAGCGTTGCAGAGCTACAAATTGTAATTGAAAATTTTCAATTACAAATTACATATAATTGTTATTGTAATTGAAATGTAATTGAATCCCCCTAGGTCTGGAATGAACAAAACCTTTATTGTAGTTTTCAGTTTTACAAATTTTTCAATAATGACCAATTAAATAATTTTTATTTCAAACAAACAAACAAACTACTACGCGATTGAAAAAAACAAAGTTTTTCAACACCCCCTCTCAATCGATAAGTCCTATATTATTTCGTAGATTAACAATTCTGTTCACATGTAATGATTTAGTAAATAAATCTGCTAGCTGGAACTCACTGCTGATATGCTCAAGTTTTATGTTGCCATTTATGATGTTATTCCTTATAAAGTGGTGTTTTATGTCTATATGTTTTGCTCTTTTGCTTTCCAGATTATTGGCCATTCCGATGCTGCCTCTTCAGATAGTTTGACAGTATGATTATAAATCTCTTTTAAGTCTCTCATAACTCCAGTTATTCATATCGCTTCAGTTTTTGCCAGACTCAAAGCTATATATTCGGCTTCTGATGAAGAAGTTGCAACAGTTTGTTGTTTCTAGCTGCACCATGATACTGTGCAACCATGCACCTAAAACAGATATCCACTCACTGATTTCCGGTCAGATTTATCTGATGCCCAGTCTGCATCAGCAAATCCTAAAATAGGTTCACTTGAAGATTTCATAAAATTTAACTTCATTTTTAATGTTCTTTTAAGGTACCTCTCAATACGCTTGAGCTGCTGCCAGTGGATGTCAGCTGCATTTTGTTAATAACGGCCTAAGTAACCAATTTGAAAGCAAATATCAGGTCGAGAACATAGCATAATATACATTTAACTTCCTAAAAGTTCTCGGTAAGGTTCTTTAGTGCCTGTTTTTGATAACTTAATCCTTTTTCCATCGGATACTTTATTGTATTGCAATCTAGGATTCAAAATTTCTTTAATATTTTTCGGATGCTTGATTCCTGACAAATTTGAAATTTTCCGTTTACGAAGTCCATATTTATACCCAGCAAAGAAAAACTTCAGCGGGCCGTCATCAGTCATTTCAAAATGCTTGGATAATTGTACTTTGTAAAAATTTATGTTATCAGTTTTGTTTCCCGCTATTAGCAAATAGTCTACATATAAACTGGTATCAGAATATCAGCTGATTTTTTGTCTATTTTTACGTAGAGGCAGTAGTCATATTTCTACCTTTCAAAAGGAAAATAGAAAATTATTAAACTTCTCGTTCTAAAATTTTGGTGCTTGCTTAAGACCATACAGTGAGTTCTTGCAAACTTTATTTCGACTACTATTACGACCTTCAAGGATTGCTATATATATCTTTTCTTTCAAGTGACCATGCAAGAAAGCTGTCTTTACATCAAGATGATGGAAGTGGTATCCTCTAAAAATACCAACAGCAAGAAAAATTCTAATAGTCGTTAGCTTCGCTGTTGGAGCATATGTTTCCCAATAATCTATGCCATGTTTTTGTAGGAAGCATTTAACTACTAATCGAACCATTTCTAAAAATCAAGTTATTGCCAATTTTTATTGCAAGAACTCGATGTTTGCGGTCGCCGTGCGGCTCATAGCGGCATCTTGTTGAAATCATATTTCGCCCGGATCAATGTCATCCATATTTTCAAACAAGAAATCATTAAACATGGTGCGGTAACGATCTACATTGACCGTAATATGAAATCCGGCTTCAATTTTGAAGATATAGGGTACGATAATGCCACCAGCGTGTAAACCACACCAAACGGTGCATTTTTTGGCATTCAATGGAGTCGGTAGGATAAGTTGTGGACTGGTCTTACTCCATTTGTGGCAATTTTGTTTATTAATAAACCCTTAAGCCAAAAATGAGCCTAATCGCTGAACACAATTTGGCTATTAAGCCCAAGCCCAATCGGCGAAAAAACGACGCACATAATGGTCCCGCGGCTTCGATTTCTGCAATAGCTGGATCAAAAACGGGTGAAGTCAAATATCCTTGCGAAAAATTTTGCACGTAGTGGATGGATAGAGTCCTAATTCTTGCGACCGACGACAAATCGATTAATTTGGATTTTCTTCCACGGGGTCATCTACAGCAGCAATATTCGCTTTAGTAAGAACATCCCTTCGATATGTTGGTGTTATTGCATCTTCTAGGGAGTATTTGGTATGAAATCTATCCACAGTTAGGCGGATGGCTTTCTAAGACGGACGAATTTTTGCACCATAAGAATCACGAAGTCGTCTATAAATTGCTCAAATTGATGACCGATTTTCAAAGTAAACTTGGATGATTTGATAGCGTTGTACAAGCGTGAGTCTGTTCATAATGATATGTCGTCATTTAAAAATAACAAGAAAAAGATTTTTATTATAATTTGTTATTTTTTAAAATTTAAAGCTCTAATGTACTTAAAAAAACAGCCGATGTAATATTTATAATGATTTCAATTAAATTTTCTAATTTGTACTAAAAAATCTATATATCACCTAAACTTCACAATTTTTTTGAAAACTAAATTCATCTTTTTTTTGTTCTTTTTTAGACTTCTAGAGACTTCTTACATTTACAGCTCCTAACATAAAAAATAAAATTAAAGCGAAAAAATTAAAACTCTCGTATTTTTTTCCTTGAATTTAATTAACATATAAACCCAAATAACGATGTAATTGAATCTTGTGATACAAACAACATCTTAAATTCTTCAAGAGTCTTAGTTATGTTCATCTGTATTCCAAACCAACAAGCATTAGTAGTAAATTTAGTTCCATATCTTTATACTATAAAAACTTAAGCATAACTGAGAATAACTGTATTTGCAATACAGTAAAGAAAATTTAAGTTTAAAAATAAATAAAAAATTAAAATTTTATTTTTATGTGCTTCCGCAAAAAAAGGTTTACATTCATAAAATTTTTGTATGTAACCTTTCACACACTTAAGACTACACAAGGCATAACTGCAGACTTTGCTTTAAACGAAAGTGCCATCCATATTCACTGCACCTGCAGTAAAAATTTAAGCTCATGTCATACAAAACTTTAAAAAAAAGAAATAACAAAAAATCCTTTTACTGTAAAACTGCAAGGGAATATAAGAAGAACAAAAAATAAGGTTGAATAAATTTTTTATGTTTATAAGATGTCGCTTTTATAAAGAATTTAAAATGCTATTTTTACCATCTGAAGTAATTAAATAAGATATTTTATTTACCTTGGCCAGCAATACCTTAATTAATATTTTAGCAATTTCTTAATAATTAAAGCTACAACATAAAAATGGCTTTTATATTTCATTAGTGTCTTTTTTACCTCATTTACCACTATTCTGGCGTATTCAAATTTATGGACAAAGCAAATATATATATTCGTATAAAAAGTGAGGCAAAAATAATAAAAGGAATTTTGTTTACAAAAAGTGTTAATAGAAAACACGTTTCCTGAAAGCAAGAAATTATTATAGTTACTAAAAAAAATTTAGGATACAAATAAAATTTAAATTTGATGATAAAAAGGTTTTTCCTAAGACGTGGATAACGTCTCATCAGATTTTGGATAATACACACATCATACACAACATGTACGCTTAGAAAGCAACATACACATTGTTTTATTGTGTGTTACTAAATTTTGTATGTGGCCGAACACACATATATATTTGTGTTGTTTTTTAACATTTGCTTGCCACACAAACACGACTTCGACAAAAAAGAACATGTCTCGAGTATGGAGAAAACATATGTTTTAAGTTTGTCTACGTGTGTCGAACACATTATTGGTGTACGAAACACATTATTGATTGTATATAAAATTAAAATTTTCGACAATACAACAACAAATACATGACAGTTTATTATACAAAATAAAAATTAAATAAAATATTTAAAATTGGTTGTATCTCGAAAACCGTAAGTGAAAAAAACATGAAATTTTATATAAAAAAGTATTCTACTAGGTGATGTAATTTTAAAATTGTGCAATTGTTTTTTTAATTCTGTACATGGCATATTTTTTTTAAATGTTGGTATTGGCGCAGATAAAACTCGATGTTGCTCGAAATATTTTTCTGTTTGCCTGTTCGTCTGTCTGCGTTCCTATCACGTTAAAACAGCTGAATGGATTGAAAAAGAATTTTGTGAAGAATTTCTTAGAAGCTTGGTTTAAATATAAAATACTTTTTTTTTCATAAAATTATGTCATTTCGTAGAAAAAATAGAACATAGAACATTGGTTGTTACATTGTATTTTTGTAGATGGAAAATTTTTGACCATGTTTAAAGATCTCCACAATTAATTCTTAAAAACACATTTTTCTAAATTTTTAATTTTAAGAAAATTATACTTGACACACACACGAAGTAATGGGCACTGCTACTGCGTTATAAAAACACTTATAACTAAAATCTTCCAAGTTAGTATGTTATTATACAGTCTAAAACAATTAAATGAAAAGGGATAATATCAAATAAATAATAAAATTTCAACAGTTTGCTGTATCTTAGAAACCGTGAGAGGCAAACTCTTGAAATGTTCTAAAAAATACAAAAATTCCATACGAAAAACCGCCAAAATGCCAAAAGCGGTTATTTTTTTAATTTTTGGTTCTCCGTCACGAATTAAAAATTTTTTACAAAGATGTCATCAGGTTTTAATGGGCTAAGCATCTAAAAAAATTACTACCTCCTGAAAGATATCTTCAAAAGCTTTTAAATGATAACCTATTGACTATATTCAGGCTCATAACGGTATTTTTCCCAATGCCTCGAAGAACATTGACCAAACTGCTAAAAAAAAATCGATACTATGTCTGATCGGTTAGTGTATTTACATATTCTCTAACTCAACTAGTGCTTTGGCAAAGTCGATTTTAACACTAAGACAGGCGGACACACGGACATCACTTAATCGACTTTGCTATGCATAAGAACTCAGAATATAAACACTTTATGGGCTCGGAAATGGATACTGTACGAAATACAAATGAAATGACAAACTTCAATATACCCTTCTGCCACTTTTTTTGGTGAAGGGTATAAAAAAACTTCCTTCAATTGGTCTGAAATCGCCACCTTTACCAACCTCTTTTCGGCCCCAACAATGCAAGCAATCAAAACCTGTAACACCACGCAAAATTAATGATGAACATTTTTAAGGTTTCCACCACTTACTTCTTATTCACCAATGAGTTATAGAAGGATCTGATACATACCTTTACTTACTACTTCAAACTGCTAAAAATAAATCTAGATAATTTTTTATACAATTTTTAGCAAATGCAAAACGCCAGTGTTTTCGAGCTGATTAAAGTCAGGTTCTTCTGTATTAGTTTGTTTGTGCAGCTTACATGATAGAATATCAAAAAGAATAATAGACAAAAATATTAAAGTCCATTGAAAAATTTATGTATTTGAAACCACATCCAAGCAGAAAATTCATTTTTCTTAATAAATTAATAAAAAGAGTTTAGTACAAAAAAACTTTAAGGTTACCTTGTATAAAATGTTTATAACAAATTTTGTCATTTGAAAAGAGGTTTATGCTTTAGAAATAGAATTGAAGTTTTAAAGGTTTATTAAATCAATCGCTTCAATAGAAGGCAATCTTACAAGGAATAAATAATAATAAATCTAACGAACTGCCAATATCTGCTTAAGGTGTACAAATAATATTTTATTTAAATAATGGCATTACAACAGCATAAACCTATCGTTCACAGCAATAGGCCAAATGTAGTACAGAAAATATTAATATGGAAAATGACTTGTTGCACGAGCACTCAAGTTTATTATGCACTTCATCGCAGGTGAAAAAAGAGTACATCTAAGTTTGTCATTCTATTTGTAATTTCTACAATTCTCCTTCCCGACCCAACAAAGTACATTTATTCTGAGTCCTTATGCATAGCAAAGTCGATTGAGCGATGTCTGTCTATCCGCTCGTGTTCGTATTATAATCAACTTTGTCAAGGCAGTAGACGAGCTAAATAAAATTTTAATACTCTACTCGATTAGACACAGCTTAGAAAATTCTGCTATTCAAAATCAGAGAGATTTTACTCAAAAAAATTCAACATTAACTTTTTGTACTTTATTTGAAAAGTTTTGAGTTAAGTTAAAAATAAATAAAAATATGGTTGTTTTGGGAAGAAAATTTTTATTTAACTTGTTAAAATCTGTTGTTAAAAAACGGCCAACAATACAGGTGTAGTTAAAATTAACAGTAAATTTTTGCCTTGTTGCAGTAAAAATGACACACGTATTTTTTAAAAAAAGTTTGTCAGTAGGAAAATATTTTTTTCAAAAGGATAAAAAATAAAATTAAAAATAAATTTATCAAACAGAAGTTTTTGAAAAATAAGACTGTTTGTAAAAAAATATGCTTTTACATACATATGTACAGTCAAGGACTTAAGTTTTCATACATACCAAAAATTTCATATATTCGCCGAACAAAAAGTGCAAAAAGAATTGCGTATCAAACATACGTAATTCCATTTTAATTATGAAAAAAAAACATTTTCTTTCAACTCAAGAAACAACGATATATACAGAAAAATCAAATTATAAAGATGGACAAAAGTATTCATACAATGTAGTCTCTTTTGTTTTAATCATAATTTTCATAATTTTTCATAATATTCAAATACGGTTAGTTTCTTGCAATCGAAGTATTTAAAATGAGTAAACGTAAAGAAATTGGCATCGATGTAAAAGATCTTATTGTTCAAAAGCGAAAAGTAAATTAACAGTCCAATCATGAACAAGAGCTCCGTACGAGTTTTTTCACTTTCGCCTTTTCTGCCGTTATACATTGTTTCTACTGACTGCGGAGAGTAAAAAAAAATCGAGGGAATAATTAGTTATTCTGAATTATGAAAGAGAAATTAAATGTAAATAAGCAAAACAGCTTTCTACGATGATGCCACATCTTTTCTCAAAAAAATTGGAATATTAATAATAGATATATATATATATATATATATATATATATATATATATATATATATATATATATATATATATATATATATATATAAATATATATACACATATGTTTATATTAGTAATATATATTAGTAATTTGGCTGCAAATTTTATAATTTAAGAAATATAGCAATGCCATAAAAAACCCCTTACTTTTTGTCAAATTAATATGAAGTTCAAAGAAAACAGGCAATAGTTCTATATTTGGCTATTCCGAATCTTTTAAACCCTTCACAATGTATGTGAATCTAGTTCAGTGAAGTAACTCCAATCAAAAAATAAATATTGGAGTGACAGAGATTTAAAAAAATTAGAAAAACGACTTAGGTGTTATATATGTATAATCTTACATCAAAATGCCACCGGCTCTTAATAGGTTAAGTATTTTTTATTTAAATTTTAGCATTTCCTAAAATATCTCTTCAAAAGCTTAAAGGTGATACCCATATTGATGTCTTAAAATATATGGTGCAAAATCGTAGATTTGTATGAAAAGTTTTAAAGGCCTATAACTCGGAAAATATGGGCAAACACCAATTTCTTCCAAGATTTTCTATTTTTTAATTCTCTATCGCCCCATATATTTGTTTTTTCAAATGTGGTTACTTCATTGCTCTTGGCGTCGAAGGCCATGGACCGATCTTGCTTATATTAGATAACAAAATTTTTGAAACTATGTATGTCTGATCGTTTCTCTTGCTCGTCTAGTGCCTTGGCAAATTTGATTTCAACCGAACACGTACAGACAGACCGACATCGCTCAATCGACTTAATAATGCATAAGGACTCAGAATATATACAATTTATGGGGTCGGAAATGGATATTCTAGATATTACAAACGGAATGACAACTTAGACATAACCGTTTTCCACCTGTGGTGAAGGGTATAAAAAAAAAGAGATACAAATAAAACCTTGCATAATTTCAGTTTTATAGTAACAAATAATCACGTCCACTTGATTGGTCATTATATTTTAATACTAATAATATTTAAAGAAGATTTCGTCGATTCCAAGGTGCTGTTTCATCGTTATCGCAAACAAAAGCTCTACAACAAAATATTAATAAAATTAAATATTTTTAACCTCAAAATTCTTACTGCTGACCGTATTTTGTAATTTATTTCAATAAAAGATTGAATAGAGATCTTTCTAATGTGGCATTAATATTTCTCCTATTCTAAATACAATATTCTAGATCTATTTTCTTACTTTAAAGAAATAAAGTTAATTCATAAAATTTAACGTTGTATTTAGTGATATTTTCTTACCACTCCTGTGCTTATAATTTTGCGTCTCCCTCAAACTTATGAATTCTGCCTGTCATTACTGGTGTTTATTATTAAACGGTGATAGATGGTTTAGTCACACTCGACAGATTCACCGGTCACACTTGAATATATACCGGTCAAAATTGATGGATATATCAGTTATAATTAAGTAATAGAACTTTATGCATATAATAAAATTAAATTTATTAGTTTCTTATCATAGAAACAAACTAAAGTCGTTTTTTTTAGAAAGTACTTTAGTTTTAAAACTTGCTTTTAACTTAAGCTAAACTGGCTTTAACTTCTTCTTTGATCAGCTGCTGATATTTTTTGTTAAAAATAAAAAAATATGAAAAAGTAAATTTTTTTTATTTGGAATATACAAAAGTTATTAAATTTAGCAAATTTTTATAAAAATTGTAAAATAAATTAATTTCAATGCATAAAATTAAAATGTAAGGTTATGTCAAAGAATTGTCAAAAACAACTTTAATTGTTATGAATTTAATAACGATTTTTACTTTAAAGAAAGTACACTTTATTTAGGACTATAAATATCTTTTTCGGAGGTTATTAAATATAATAATACATGGCATTATCTTTCACACTTTAGAACTCAAAGAATAAGTAAATTATCTAAACACTTGCCGAGAAAATCTATTGTGTTTGTTTGCTCGAGCCTTAGTATATCTTGTTTTATTTCTTTTAGCAGGTATAATATTTTGGGAGAAACTGGACTCTAGTTTTGTTGGATAAAACCACTTCCAGACGGAGAGCCTTAATAAGAGCCAAGCAGCAACATGCCAGTGAGACCAAACGTGTGACATACATATGGTTGCAAACGGCTTCTAATGTTTTACAATATTTTTAGTTCTAAAATAATTGTGAATGTACGTTAATTTTATTTACAATAGATGCGTTGACACAACCAAAAAATTGTAAAATATTTAAAGAGAAAAAAATGAACTAAAATTTCTTTTTATTCCCCTCTCCACAAAACGTGGTAACTAAGTTTGTAGTTTCTACAATATCAATTTCCGATCCCATAAAGTACATACATATATTCCAAGTCCTTATGCATAGCAAAAAATATTTCATGTATAGAAATGATTCCTTTGCTGTTTTATTATATGTGTAAATTATTATCCGTTAACAAATCATCAAAGCGAATCAATTACGAGATAGTAGCTGGTTACGTAAAAGTAAGCTCCGTGTATAAAAAATATGTAAAATTTTTTATGTATGGAATTTGTCGGAAATGATACAGGCGAAATTAAACGAATTCACTTCAGCTGCCACCTAGTAATTCGCTTTGGTCCTTAAAAAAAATATTATTTTAAAAATACGTGTTATATTTAAATAGATAAAAGTACACAGTCGGGTAGAATCCAAAGTTTGACATCATTATAGCAAAGAAGTATCTGAACTTAAGTATTAAAGCCGCGTACCTTCCACTTTAAAAGGACGGGTACCTCGCACCTACAAATTCTTCGCATTTGTTATTACAATTAATTTGTTCGTATTGAAACACGAGAAATTACTTAAGTTCCGGGAAAATTCTGCAAAAAAATCTTTTTAAAATTTAACCAAAAACAGAAAAACTTGCACGCACTTCCTAGTTACCTATGATCAACTCAGCCCATTTTCAATACCATTGAGAACAATAATTCAGTACGCAATAAACCTAAGTAAAAACAAGTAAAAGTGCTATATATTGCTTTGCCAAACCTTATATGTAAATCTAGTTTAGTGAAGTAGCTCCTACCAAAAAAGCAATTATTGGAATGACAGAAAATTAAGATACAGAAAGAAATATTAAGTGCGATAGCTAGTTTTATATAAATGAATCATCGGCTCTTAATGGGTTAAGCATTTTAAAAATTTTTAGTATGGGCTGAAAGATCTCTTCAAAGGCTTTTAAATGATACCCATATTGACCATATTGACAATCAAACTTTTTTATAAAAATTTCAGAGTCCCATAGCCCGGAATATGTGGGCTAGCGTAAATTTTTTTATTTGTTAGTATTTCTTAATTTTTTATTCTCTTTCACCCCATATATTGGTTTTTTTGATAAAAGTAGTTGAATGATATTGTAAAATTTGAGGCAGGCGTAGTGTTTGCCCGCTGCCGGGAAGAACATGAACTGATTTTGCTGATTTTCAATAGCAAAATTTTCGAAGCTATGTCTGATCGATTTTCGTATTAAAATTCTTCCTTCTTTATCGAGCGCCTTGGTAAATTTGATTTCAACACTAACACGGATGGACAGTTGAACATGGATTATAAAGACTCAGAATATATAGACTTTATGGAGTCGAAAATGGATATTGTAGAAATTACAAACAACTTTAAACATTGTGGAATGGAAAGCGCTCTTCAAAATGACCGCATAACTTTGTTCAATTGTACCCGTTTGTCCATAAACGCTACAGCTCTTACTCTATTTATTGCTGAAGGACGTTGAATTTAGAATTTATCGAAATGGCCCTTGTTTTTGGCTAGAAAAAAACATTTCGAACTTTGCTTAAACATTTGTAATCTTTAAAAAAATTTAATTTTAAACTTGCATACAGTTCTTAAAGATTTGATTTGGAAATGAATAGTAAAATAGACTGCACACATTTGAAAAATAGTGAACGGAGAATGTTTATGGATATATAACTGCTACCTTAATTGTAAAAATATACTTATCTTTATATTTTAGTTTAAGTTATTAATTAGAGAAAAAATTTTTCTTTTGTTTTTTGTAATTTCAGATTATTTATTCTCGATTATATTTAACCAAAATTAGTAAATCTTTTAAAGATGTAACTAATAGCATTTGGATTATCGGCTGGAACCATGTGACCAGCACGATTTATCTAGAAAATGCTTTAGTTAACAGCAGACTTTTCGTAGCCTTCTAAGATTCCATTCACGCTAACACCCAAACGAGGAGCATTAATATATAAATCTCGATGTTTCCATTGCAATTTATCTATCCATTTAATAGTACCAGGAGTAGAGTGAATCCAATAGCCCAGAGATAACTCCAACCTTTAAAACGGTTTCATTCAAAAGTCTGTTTACTAAATTAAAATAAGAAAGCCATTAATAAATTGAAATTCAAATAAGAAGTTTTGAAGTTTTGAAGTACCAATATGAATAACAGGTTTAATTACATCGTTCCTTAGATATGTAAGAACCTCACTTAATATTAGAAGGTATACCCAAGGCCGCACTCACACGACCACGATTTAAGTGCTCTAACTTTAGATGACGTTTCCCATTGTTGAAATGCTTTCAACTACTGTATATCTTGTCTAAATATTTTAATGAATAACGCATTAGAATTCTAAAGTCAATGATGGTTTCCAATTTATGCTTAATGTACCTTGATAGTTGTTTTTTCTAAGGAGCATGTGTCTATACTCATAAGCCTTAGTGGGTTTTAGAATATTGTAAAAATTAACACCTTTCGTTTTAAATTGCACTCTGCTTTGTGTTACAGTCATTTGCAAGGTGGCTTGATACCATTTAGATTTTTTTACAAATTCTGAAAATTTATAAGCCTCCACTTCTATATTGTTATAGCCATCTAGGTCGACAATGCCCTTAAAGTTGTTCAAAACAATTACCATAGGTATTTTATATATTTCACTTGGATAGTATAATTTTAATTTAACACTTACCATATTTAACAAGACAGAAGTCCAAGCCATTACTATATCAATTGGTGAAATTAAGGGACTGCCAGGAATCACCAAAGCAAAATTGTGTGTGTGAGTTTGAAGTAAGCGGACGTGTTTTTTGGTTGCTGCTATAAGTGTACTGTAATAGCATTTAAAATATCAATTTAATTGCAAAGTTTTATATCGGAATTAATAATAACTTTAAGTCCAGCTAAATCGCTAGAACATTTTTAATATTAAAAGTTTTTAGCTTATTAACAAAACCAATAAAAATTCAAACTCTTTAGTTAAAAACATAAACACAGAATCACTAATATAAGAACTACTAAAAACAAAAAAAAAAAACAAAGTAAATAAATAAAGCAGAAAGTGTATGCATATTTAATAACTCTTAAATACTAAAATCTAAAGAGATAAAAATCAATAAAAAAAATAACAAACAAAATCAAACTAAATAATTTATACTCAAAACCTGTTTTTTAAATTGTACGTACATCTACAAACATACAACAGAATGATCAGTGATCAACAAGTACGATCTATACAACAACACCCATTACAACAACATAGGGAGTACATGCAAAACAAAATTATACCTATGTACATTTTAAAATAATATAATGAACTAAAGAGAATCTTTAATATTTAAATTGAAATCTTGAATAAAACAAAACAGACATACAACATTTTAAATCAAAATATTTCAAATTGAAAATTATTAAAACAAAACATACAACATTTTGAATCAAATTATATCAAATTGAAAATTATTAAATTAAACCTATTTATTTTCCCTTTGCTAACTTTAACACAATATAAAATTCTTAAACTACATAATACACCACCAGAATAAACAGAAACTCTTTTAAAGCTTTTTTCTCTGCTTTTTTATAATGAATACGCGCCAATCTTCTAAAAAAACTCCAGTTGACGTCGATTTAAGTAAATTGGAACTCCCTACAGAATTTGATGATGATCGGGTTTTGAATTTGTGGCGACTTTTGGATAAAAAAATGTCAAAACAAACGGAGTGCTTAAATCAACAAATTTTAAACTTTTCTGCTCTTTTAAAAGAAGGCGAAGCTCAACTTGCAGCAGATATAAAATCTACAGTTAAGGAAGCAGAGAGTCGTCTCTTAAGCGAGATTGAAAAAAGATTTTGTGAAATAAGAGTAGAAATAAGTCAAGTCACTGATAGAGTTACAAAACTTGAAACAGTTACGGGCGAAATTATGGGCCTCAAAAATGAAATTAGAAAGTTACAAATTCAATCGCTAAAACATTCTAATTCCATAGTTGCATGTGATTTGCGTATAAGTAGAATTCCTTTTTGTGTTGATGAAAACTTGCCTTCTTTATTCGATACCATTTGTAGAATTATTAAAATTACCACTCCACCAGTGCAGTTTATTCATCGCTTACAAAACAAAAACAACAAAAACAAGGAAAACTCTCCTGACGGTGTTATTATTGCTAGGCTTATGACTCCTTATGACAAAAACACTGTCTTAAAAGCAATAAATGTATTTAGAAAGGAGAATAAAAAGTTAATGTTATCTGTGCTGGGTTTTCAGCCTGATGAAAAAAACCAATATTTTTATGTGCATGAAAATTTAACAAATGGGAACTACAAAATTTTTAGAGAAGCAGTTGCTCTTAAGAAACAAAAAGTTCTACAATCTGCTTATTCTTTTCATGGCATCGTGTATGTTAAACGACTGAGTACGGATAAACCTTTCTGTGTAGAAAACTTAGACGCGCTAAATAGATTTTTTCGCTGCGTTAGAGATGAGTCTACCAGATCCGATGGTATTGCCCCCGGTACTTCGCAGTTCAATAACACAGCTCTACGTTAAATACTTTATTTTTAATTATGCTTTTTATAAAATTTTTAATAAGATTTATATATTAAAATTAAATTCGTCTTTTTCAAAAATTATTATTTTTTATTTAACTCCTAAAACATATTGCGTTTTCTTTTCTGTATTTTCATTGGATTTTTTATTTAATTTAAATGCCCAACAATATTATACTAAGAGCTAATTCCAATGATGTGACGAGTAGTATGGTGAAAATCCTCGCTAAACAAAAACAAGGTTTTCAAATTTGCCACATAAATGCCCAAAGTTTAAAGCCTAAAATTGATGAATTTAGATTCATATTTGAGAGTTCGAACATGGATGCTATTTGCGTTTCTGAGACTTGGCTTAACGAATCTATACCAAATGGTATCATCTCTCTACGTGGGTACAAGGTGTTTAGATCTGATAGATTAGCTAGAGGTGGTGGCGGTGTAGCAATATATGTCAAAGACAATATTACTTGTAAAGTCTGCTGTAAATCGGAACAATCCGACATTATTGAACATATATTCGTTGAAGTTTCATCCTTCGGAAGAAAGATGTTGCTGGGTTGTGTGTATAGACCTAACAGCTCTATTGTGTTTTCTAATTTTATAACAAAAACTGAAACTTTAATTATGCCTTACAGTGATATAATATTAGCTGGGGACTTTAATTCCAACATTCTAACGGAAACATCTTTCAAAGACAGCATGGAATCGATAGGACTTACACCTACCAATACCACTATAGCAACCCATTTCACTAAAACTAATAACACGCTTTTAGATCTTATTTTCGTAGGAAATATATCAAAAGTTCAGCTCTACGATCAAACTTCAGCTTCCTGTTTTTCCAATCATGATTTAATATTTGCTGCATATGATTTTTTGACAGAACAAAGGGAGCAATCCTACTCCTTTCGAGATTTCAAAAACTTGAATTACAGTCTGCTGAACCAAAACGTTTTACAAATAAATTGGAGCAATATTTATCACATGCTTTCTGTAGATGAACAACTATCCTTTTTAGAAAGTAATATATTACAATTGTATGATGAAACAGTACCCTTGAAAACAAAATATATAAAACCTAAAAATAACCCGTGGTTCAACGGTACTATTCTACATGCAATTAAACGGAGGGACTTAGCATACTCACGTTGGAAACGTTTTAAGATGGAGTTTCTAAAGTCCGAATATCGCTTCGCAAGGAGGGAAGCCAATAAACAAATAAAAATTGCAAAGTCCATTTATTATTCTCGGCAATTTGGCTCTGCCCTTGAATCTAAGCGGACTTGGAAAACTATTAGGGACATTGGAATTGGTGTGTCTGTATCTAATACAAATCCATCTATTGATGCTGACAGTCTTAATAATATGTTTGCTTGTACTTCAACGGTAACTATAACAGATGCAAAAGTTGTTGTTAATAACCCCTTTTACACCGATGACATCAATGCGTTTAATCAAGGTTTTTTCAAGTTTTCGTGCGTCAGCCAGGTTGATGTTTTTAATAGTTTCACTCAAACAAAATCCAATGCTGTAGGATATGATAACGTTCATCCCAAATTTATTAGAGCTATTTTACCAGTTCTTTTACCATATATTACCCATCTATTCAACACCATAATTACTAAAAGTTATTTTCCAGAGAAGTGGAAGTATGCTAAAATAATTCCAATTCCAAAATCAGACGGCGGGTATCGTCCAATCGCTATTCTGGGCTTTTTGTCCAAGGTCTTAGAAAGGTTGTTGCACCACCAAATAAGCTCATATATTTATTGTAATCATTTGCTATCTGATAGACAATCGGGTTTTCGCCTTAAACACAGTTGCATAACCACTCTTATTGATGTCGCGGAGAATATACGGCGAGAACTTGATGATGGTAAAATAAACTTTTTGGTCCTACTGGATCACTCCAAGGCTTTTGATACAGTTAACCACCAAATACTGTTGTCTAAGCTTAGGACTCTGTTCAAATTCTCCTTTACATCTATAAAACTCATATCGTCATATCTCACTGATAGAATTCAGTCAGTATTTGTAAATAACAAGGCATCTAGTCCCTTGTTACTATCTAAAGGTGTTCCCCAAGGTTCAATTTTGGGACCAATATTGTTTTCGTTATACGCTAATGACTTGCCGCAGCATTTATCGTACTGTAATGTCCATATGTACGCAGATGATGTTCAGTTACACTTAAGTAGTCCAGTATCCTCAATTAAGGAGAATATTGAAAAACTAAATTCTGACCTCAACAGTATACGTCGATGGGCATCTCAAAATGGACTATGCTTGAATCCACAGAAATCTAAATGCCTTCTGATTCACAGGAAAACAATCAATCCCCTTATAGAAGATGATATCATAATAGACAACAACAAAATTGATATTGTCCATACGGCAAAAAACCTAGGGATAGTGTTCAACAGCAACTTAACTTGGGCAAACCATATTAACAAACTGGTTGGACAAATTTACGTCAAACTAAGGACCTTATGGTCCGTGCAATACTTTACACCTCTAAATGTAAGAATTCTACTTGCAAAAACTTATTTACTACCAAGCCTTACATACGGATGTGAGTTGTTTTCTAATTGTGACTGCATAAGTGAGATGAAACTTGATGTCTTATATAACAACATCATAAGATATATTCATGGACTAAAAAAACGTGACCAGATTTCTGCGTACTCAAAGACCCTCTTTGGAGTTACTTTTAGAAGTTTTCTTAAGATCAGAGTCCTCTTGTTCTTCCACAAATTGATTTATACTGGAGAACCGAACTATTTATTTGAGAAAATAAGATTTGCTAGGTCAGCACGGGGGAAAAGAATTATTCTTCCAAAATTTCGATGCCTTGTTTCCGAATGGCAATTTTTTATTACTGCTATTCGTCTTTGGAATGCTCTTCCATATAAACAACAAAAAAACAACAACGCAATATCTTTTAGGAATTTCCTTTTTAATTTTTTTATTAACTAAATTACAAAATATTTTTATGTCTCTATTTTTGTCATTAATTTAATAATTTTTATGTAATTTTAATTTTAATTTTGATTTTGTTAATTTTATTATATTAGGATCTCATTTGCACACATACAAAATCCTGTACTGTAATTATAAGACTTAGTCTTGTTGTGCAGGAAATGAACTATATATAAATAAATAAATAAATAAATAAATAATCTTGTTTCGCTGAATGGTATTGTATAATTTTAAAGCAAATTCTGACGCCATTTTACCACCGTAACTTTCACTAAAAATATGCAATGGAACACTTAAAAACTCTCGGTATCTTTTAGAGAATTCTTGCAAGAAAACGTCTAAATCCATAGCAATTTCGTTATTGTTAGAGGTTAAAAGCTTCATATCGTCAACACAGGAAAAACCATTCCGTACTGGAACGTCGAACAAAACATTCATATCCTTGACGCATGTCCAATTCCGATCATTTCTGTTAAGATCAAGAGGACCTAGTTCTTTAAAATTTCCTTCACCTGTTGAGAAGGAACCTGCGCCGCCTTGCAATTAAATAACCAATGGACGTTGGGTATAGTTGGCTACATTAGCTGTGGTATAGTAAAGCCAATAGAACATATGAGCATCCGGATAAACATCTACAAAGACCCAATCTTGTGTACCACGGCCATAACCAGTTTTAGCTGAAAATACAATAAAAGTAAATAAAATTAAATGGAACTTATACTCAGAAAAAAAGAGGGAGTAAAAGTTTCAAGTTTATTTATTAATTTTAAAACCTAATATTTTGAACATGTATCTATCTGAAAATTAGTTGAAAGAACGCCACGTATAAGATAAAATCACTATCATTAAAGATAATCGAAAGAACTTTTTCACAATTGACTTTAAAAATCATTTCTCAGGAAAATTTCATTTTAAAAGTTTTTTAATAAGGTACCACTTTAGAAAAGCAGCTTACTTTTTTCTAAATGCTCTTGAAAATCCGTAGAGAAAAGATTTTTTAACTGTTGAAAGAAGTTCCAAACGCATTTATTTATGTTCATGTCTTTTTATATCGTTACTTTGTTTGGTATAATAAGAAGTATAAATATCTTAGATTATAAATTAAAGGGTTTTACATAAGTAAATATTTACAAAGAAATCATATTTCTAAATCAACTACAACAGTAAGTTTAAATTTGGCTTTGGAAATCAAAGGGTTGATGTAAATTTACTCGCTGTTATTTTATGTATATTACCAAACCGTTGAACAAGCGAAAAGGGTGTACCATTAGTTATAGTAGTTTGATGTATGTGGCATTGAACCGTTATTGACAGATAGAAGAAATCTGTTTTAAACTCGTTTTTTTTTTGCAAGAATTATTTAATCACACAGTTCATCGCAAAGGTTTTGCATTGTTAATCGTAGAACGCTGGTGAGTTAAAGGAAAATTAATACTTCAGCTCCACCCGATTTTTTTCATAACGACACGTCATATTAAGTGCTCATCAACGCCAAAATCGACAAATAATTTGTACGTCGCCAAAAAATCGTCACGTCGCCAAATCCAACAGTAGGTCGCCGAATATGTTTGAAAATCGCCACAGTTGGCAAGAAATCGCAATTTAAAAAATCCCTGGTACTCTTTTGAGTTTTGGCTGCATTCACAGAACATATTCCCCCTTGTCCCTAACCCCCACTATCATAAAGCTCATAATTATCTGATCTTTTATATGTTCAGAGTACAAGATCTTTATAAATTTGCACAAGGAGGTGTTGTAAACTGGCCTCCGAAATCGTACGATTTGACTTTGTTACATTTTCTTGAATGAACCAGGCACAAAATATAGCGGCCCTTAAAACCAACATAACCAATGCAATCTGACTAATTCAACCTGATCTATATGCCAGAGCTATGGAAATTTTGACATTTCACATGCGTATTAAACAAGAATCCACTGATGTCAATAATAAGAAATTTTGTTACACAAATAATGGCAACATTAGACCTTTCAGGGAAGGAAAAAACTGCCCTAATTAAACTTCCAATAATAATGAAAAACATATGCAAGTTTATGTATCAAAGAAATGAAAATTGTGTCTTTTGTTGAAAGAACTGTTTATTTGAGTCGTTAAACGAGGTTTTCCGGATATAATAAGAATAAGTTGGGCTAAAAAATCGATGGTGCTAGATGTAGGGTGCGTATTTCAAAATTTTTTTAAATAAAATAAAAAACGTTGATACTTTTTTCTAATATACTTTAACAAGAAAAAACTTTCTATCTTTATCCTTCAAAAATTTAAATAAAGTTGAAAAGCTTTGTTCGCTAACATAAAGAAAAAAACTAAAGGCATCTTCAAATTGTAGAGAAGGTTACTGCTTCCGTTCAGGGTGGGCACCCTTCAACTTTGTCAAGATTAGAAAGGAATACAATTGTTGTTGAATATGAGCGTGGTTAGGATGCCCGTAAAAACAAGCAGCAACGAAAGCTTCATTGAAATCTTGAGTAAAGAGTAAAATAATTCTTCTTGAATAGCAAGACCGAAAATTAAAACAGTAGTGTTGGCTGCGTCAGGCAAGGCGCATACAAATGAAGCCGAACCCACAAAATAAAACAGTGAAAAGTAAATAAAATTGGTGTGTCTGTATATGTAATAATCCCTTCGCTTTAAAAGTAAAAAATATCAGTAATATGGTATTTTAAACTAGTTTCAAAATGTATATATCTGAAATGTTTCCAATTAAATAATTAAGGCATAAAGTTTTATTTTTTCAAAAATTTCTAAAAATTTTGTTTAAGCCAATGAGACACTACAAGACAAATCCAAATCAGTGCGTAAGGTGCAAAGTTACCTGGCGCATAGCCATTACGCTGAAATATCATTTCAAACCAACTTCAAAAAAAGAAGGAAGTTATTAATTCGTCTAAATTTTGCTTCTTTCTATGCTTGCGATCACAGAAAACAGTCATTTCTAGGTCGATTTAAAACTTTTTTCTTTATTTGTAAGGTTATGCAAACAGGTTGGTCCTGTTTTAAAATCAATTCATAATTTTAAGAACTAAAGGAGGTCTATAAACATACATGTTTTTAATGTTTTTTAGGCAACAACTCAAAATTAAAAAACTGCGTATCAATAGCAAATTGTAGTATAAAAATATTGGCCCGTTGTAGACAAACCTTTGAAAATTTAAAAGAATGTTGACTGTTGTTATAACAACAAGTATAAATATTCAAAATTAAAAATCAAAGGGCAGAAAATTTACAAAGAACCTGTACTTTCTAAGTCTCCTATAAAAAGTACAAAACTTGGATTTAAAAATTATGGAGGATTCCCAATACTTGATGTAAAATGTTGTATGTGACTAAACTTTTGAACCGTTATAGAGAGACAGCTGAAATTTACAAGAAACCTGTATTGCTATGTCGACTATAACAACAAGTAAGCAATTTAAATGTAGAAATTTAAGAGTGTTCCCAAAATTGACGTAATTTTACTTATATGGCTTTATCTTTTGAACCTATATATACCAACACAAAAAAGGTTGATAGAATGTCACTACTTTGTCTTGTATATTAAGGAATTTAAATATCTAAAATTATAAATTAAAGGGTGCGTAATAGTAGCGTCGGCTCCTACAGTTGGTGTAATTCGATACATTTTATCAAAGTGTTTAACAGTTATAGACAGAGGGTTGAAATTAACAAGGAGCTGTAGTGCTAAGTCCGCTAGAATAAGTATAAAATTTAGATACGGAAATGAAAGTGAATGTTATTTGATGTATGCGGCCATCCTTTTGAACGGATTATAATTCTTTTCAAGTCGGTGTTTTTGCAATAATTATATTTTATAAAACTTACCATATAGAACTAAGGAAGGTATATAACCTCTAGAGTACCCTGAAAAATTAATTTTCAACAACAAAAAAAGCAAACAAGCAGCCAACTTTACTTTCAAAATCAGCTCTTAGGTTTGCTAATTTGGGTTTGGCTGTTGGTTGTAAGATTTGCCAATAATGCATATGCTTTCAGATGGTAGGGTAGTATGTTTAATATATCTGGCTATATTAGTTCTAAAGTTTGGCCACATACATCAAATTAAATTAACTATTAGGACACCCATTAGTTTATAAATTTGAATATTAGCACTTGTCACATTAATCGACAGCCTGTCAAATTTTCAAGCGTTTGTCCATAACGGTTCGGAAGATAGGCGCATATGAGTCAATTTACGGCACCTATGTGGCAATCTCTAATTTTTATTACATTGTATTATTTTCGTATTAAATTTTAAAGACGTGCGCTTCACGGATCATTTTAAATTTAAAAAACATGTATGTTGTATTGGGACACACTTTAATTTTTTTAATTATGAACTGTTTAAAAAACGGGACTAATCTGTTAGCCTAATCTGTCAGATTACAAAAAGTTTTCAAAATCAGTTTAAAAAAATTACTGAGTTATACAGCCACAAACATAAGAAAGCAACATTCAGTTGAATTGATAACCTCCTTTTTGTAGTCGGGTGAAAAATTTTTCAGTTAAATATTAATTATAAAGTTAAAATTTTTAATACAAAATATTTTCACGGTTTGATTTTTTTTTTTTTTTTTGCAAAAGTTCGTGTACTTCATTCGTAATCAAATTGAAAAGTTTATCCCTAGTGGGATGAATTGCAAATAACCAAGTAATAATTGCAAAAATTCTAAACTTCCTCTCATAATTGTTTGAGACTTGAAATATCCCACAGAATTTTAATATTCATTGTAATAATTCTACAGGAAAGTGTGCAGGTAATGTAAAGATGTCTCTAAAGTTTACCAAGTTGATTGTTGACAATTTACTTTCTTCTTCTAGTCAAAAAATATTTTTAATAAAAATTAATTTGCTTTTCAATAAATTGGGGTGCATTTTTACTGGCTGAGAGATGGAGATAGAATTAACATTCAGTTTTTGTCTTATTGTCGAACCAAGAGTTAGAATAGAAATAAATATTTTTTAATTTACATTAAATGCTGTGCAATTTTATAAACTTGTACAAATTACAGACACCCTATGGCAATCGTACAATAATAAAATCTGTAAATCCTATTTATTTCAATTTCTTTTGAAAAACAGCATGCTTTCATTTTGTTTCTATTTTTAGTTTCATCTTTCAATTTTTCTTTTCTTTTTAACGACAACAGACATTAAACCCGCTAATTTGAAAAAGCACATAGTATAAATTAAATTCTAGGCAAATGTTTCGTGGTAAATGATATTAAACTTACCCAGGTATGTTTTATGCTGTGGTATAAATTCTTGCATTTCCGAAAGCAACACCGCAACATTTTGAGAATCTTTTATAATGCTACATTATTCCTCTTGATTTAAGTCTGGTGTTATTTGTTTGCACAATAGTATTTGGAGAGACCAGCTCGATTTTCTATAATAAAAACAAAGTTTAAATTATTATTTTAAAATATATTTCATGATCATCAAAATAAAAGTAAAGAGCTTTGTTGCCTAAAAGTATCCTACATGGAAAATGTCTTATTGTGTGAACGTCTAAGATATTCGTACTCATTAGAATATCTGAAAATTTTAATAATTTGGTAGGTTTGGATGATGCTAGTAGTATTTTAAATTCAACACTAGAATTATGTAGGGTGCTTTGTTTTTATTTGAGCCCGTTAGAATTTTAAATTATAAAAAATTGATTAACAGAAAAAAGTAAATTTTAATTTTTTATTTGTTTTTTATCTCAAAAATCAATAAATGACCTCCAGGGCGTTAATTGTTGTTGGCCTATCAGTGAACACGTGATCCAACTTGATTTAATTAAGAGGTGTCTTAATTTCTATTAAGAGGTTATTTTCTTGAACTTACCGCCAATTTTTTGTTTGAATTGCTTAATGATTTCAGTTGTCAAATGTTATGTAGCGTGACATTCTATTTAAATTATATCTCGCCCAGATCAATACCGTCAATTTCTTCAAACAAGAATTTATTGACCATGATCAACATTGTTCGTAAAGCAAGTTCCAGCTTCATTAAAGAAATTAAAATATAAAACTAGGGCCCAATGAAGCCATCAGTGTGTAAGCCGGAGCAAAAGGTAAGTTTTTTTAGGTGTAAAGGTGTCTGTTGTAGGTTGATTTTTCTCCATCTGCGGCAATTTAGTTTATTCAAAAACTCATTGTTGACCCAATTATAAAGTAAATCTAGATAATTTTGTAGCGCTGTTCAAGCGTTGATCTCTTCATGGTGATTTATCAGTGTAGACTGATCATGAATGTGAGAAGGTGAGCACAATATAACAGTTAAACTTTCCTAATCTCTATTCGATATAAGAAATACCACATAAAAAACTTAATGAGAGGAGCTGGAGTTACAAAATTAAAGTTCATATACACATAATAAAGTCCTGTTCGTACGTCTTAAGTATTATGCTTTGTGATCTTTTAAACATAAGTAACCTTCTACCTCTTTTGCCTTATCTGAGTCTTCATTTACAAGACAGATGAAACTATCAGATACAGCTTACGATATGTCAAGCCTATTAACTCTGATTCAAAAAGAAAAGTTTCGTATTAAGGATTGTAAAAACTAAAAATATAATATAAAAAATTTCACGTATGAAAAACGCTATTCATATTTTTTGCCATTTTTCAATATTTCAATAAAAAATTTTAGTTTGAGTGCATAAACGGAATTTCTGTTTTTTTTAGCAGTGCTATGTTGTCTTTTAAACAGAGCTCTGTTAAACTAAAAGTCTAGTGTCAAAACAGACAGAGTGGTATTTCGGAATTCACACGGAAAAAAATTTGTGCAGAAAAAATTATCCACCGATGTGCAAACAACAATTATTAATTCATGCTGCACAACATTTCCGTAAGATCGGCTCAAAATCTTTGTTTTAATGAATCTGAGTTTTTTGGCAAAAGATGTTCGAAAGTGTATTTAAAAAAGTTATAAAAATTTTGAAAGACTAGAAGTAAAAGATACAGAAAATAGAAGAAATTGCCTTGTGTTAGGTAACTAAACTGAAATTTTTTGGCAAGCAAGCTATTGAAATTTATTTAATAACTTTTGCAGTAGATAAAACATGTCCTATCAAACCATGACTAGTTTCTTTGTCAAGTTTCTTTGCTGACATATTTTTTCAACTGTTGAATTAGTTTCTGGGTTATTTATATTTTCTTGCACCGACAGAAAGTGCATCCTACAATTTAAGGTAATAAGCTTTCCGTAATCAATTTAAAAAAAAATCATTTTTTCACTTCTGTTGGAGAGTTCTGGGTGAAACCTCAAGTAATGCCTTGATATGTTTTCATAAAATTCACCATTTCTTCTATTTGCAACTTGTTTTTGTATTTCTATCTTTTATTCTATTAACAGAATTTTCATTTTGATATAAAAAAATTAATTAAAAATATTATTTTAAGTTTTCCTATATGTTTGTTCTTTCCGGACGCTTTTCGTAAGAAAGTTTTAATCAAAGTAAGATGGCGAAAAATATTTACATTGCGGAATGAATAGTATAGCCAAGCAGGGTTAACAACGCAATAAGGGAAGCATACCGTAGCAATGGTAACAAAAATAAAAAAATGTTGAGCCCTCAATTTCGAACTGAAATGAAAAATTTAACCTACAATTTTGAGACTTATCCTCACAAATTTTATGTTTTGAGCTGTTTCAGACAATATATTCAGAGTCTTATAGCACAGTTTTTTGAAAAATACTTTCATAAATAAATTAAAATTATTTTTTCGGCTTTGTTTCTTTTTTTAATTTAACTTTTATTATTTCAATATACGCAACTCAAGGCGATGGATGTGAAGAATGCTGATGATAGATTTAGCAGTCCTGAAAATGCGGCATTTCATTCCGCCAGCGTCTAATTTTTCTTGCTTTCTTTGGAAAAACGTCCGCGTACATTTGAAAAGCCGAAAAAGGAAATTTTAATTGATTTATGAAGATCACTGGTCACTGATCACTGGCTGGGAAAAGTTAAAAAAATAATTGAAAAATATTTTCTTAGAATCAAAAGTTATAACTTAAATATACGAACTTATGAAGAAAACATTAATAGAAAATGAGAGCAAGAAAAGCACTGAAATTGTCGATTTTTTTGAACTACATCATTTTTTTTTGCTGGGAAAACTCATTTTCTCTTCCTTTTCATCAGTTGGTTAGCTAGCTCGTTTAATTTTCGTTTCGTATTCCTTCAAAATTTTTCTATAATTATTTATTATTATTTATTATTATTGTCCCCATTCCAATTTTATTTTGCAGAATGGATTGTAAAATTACAACAAATTATCTGAATTGTTAGGCATTCATTATTATCATAAAGGCATCAGGTTTTCTTTTACAAGCCTCTGTCCATCTTTTTTGAAAATTTATATAGTGAAACTCGTGCATTCACCACTGCAAGATGTCTTAGATAACCGTATAGCTTATCTTGAAAATTTTCCAACATCTTTAGGTGAAATCATGCAATTTTGCTTTGTTTAATAAATAGCTACCATATTACCTTTTTTTTAATAAAAACTTAGTTTTTTTTATTTTTTATTATTTTACCAGAATAAATGTTTGTTCTTGATAAAATTTTATATTTAGTGTATAGAAATATACAATAAAGAAAGGAATACTAAATAATACTTTAATACTATTGTTTTAGTAAAATAGCAAAAAATTCATTTAAAAAACTTTTGTAATTTCCTCAAACAAATATATAAATGTCATCAATAACACTTGTCTTCTGGTAACATTAAATAAAATAAACTAAAAAAGAACAATATGTATGATTGAAAATGTAAATTAATGGTGAGCGAAAAAAGTTTTCGAATGATCAAACAATCAACAACTTGAGAACTATTTTATAGTTCAGAGATTTTACAGTGAGCTTTACCATACAATATTACTTTTGCTTTTAACTGTAAAGCAGTAACATAATTTTATTATTAAAAATTTATTTTCACCGAGAAGAGTGCAGAATGGAATTGTTACAAGAAAAATTGCAGTGTGTGGTGTGGATACTTATTCCACTTTTTTGTAGAGGAACTTTTCTAGACATTTAATCTTTTTAAAAGATACATTTATTATTTGCATATACTTACGCATACGTTTTTGCTTTTTTATTTCTGCTGCAGTATTTTTTTAAATCCCTGCCACAACCAATAATTTCTTCAAAGAAATATCATCAGAATAAGTACATAGACTACATATGTTTGAATGTTAAAATATGTAATATTTAAAAGGAAATTAACTATTGCAGACATACAGTTGTGATACTTTCTTTCCAGTTTAATTTTCCTTTTAACCAAACAAATTTTATTTTTATTTATTTTTTAAATTAAATTTTTGCAGATTTTTCTTGTCCGATTTGGCGAGAAACTCTAAACTCCACATGTTTTTTTTAATTTCAGGTACCTGCGGTAAATTGCGAATAAAATCCCCAGTTATTAATCGATTTTCATGATTTGTACCTTATTTTATTATTGAGATATTTAGCTCTCAGAAAAATGTGCAAAATAAAAAATATTTGTTTTTCTTTTTTTATTGCATATTTATCTGAAAAAATAAAGGAATACTCTAAGAAAAAACGTTTTACCCTCTTAAATTTTTAGATAATTCCAAAACGATAAAATACACAAAAAAAATATGTAGAAATAATTAATGTATAATGTTATTACTCATCTTTTTGTGTTTTTTTTTAACTGTAAACAGTGTTTAAAATTTCTCTATCTATAAAAATAAATTGTGCTGACAGTGTTATAGTACCATTATATCGGTTAAATTGGTTGCTTTCATATTTGTATCTCTAGTTTTTCTACCAAATGGCATATTTTTACGAAATAAAAAGTATTTTAAATTTGAACAAAAGTTCTCACGAAATTTCATTCAAATCCATCCAGCACTTTTTACGTGATACGAACACAGACGGACAGACAAACATTCCAAAAATAGGTGTTTTGTATTTTATATCTTCTACTACTATCTACACCAACATTAAAATCATCAAAAAATAATTCATGTATAGAAATGACCCCATAACTGTTTTATTATATGTATAGATTCTCGTATAATGCTACTTTTTTAATTTTGGGTGAACTAAATAAAACCGTGATACTTGATAAAAATTTTATATATAAAAAAATAACTACTTTTATAGAAAAAACAATTTCTGGCTTATAATCAATTTGCACTGATATTAAATTTTAGAGGATTATTATATTTTTTGTTTAAAAAGTTTTTAGCAAATAAGGTAAATGGATTAAGCGCCTCCCTTTTGGGCCACTCTGTCGAACATTGCTGGCCGTATGCTAATAATAACACGAATAATATTAGATTCTAAGGTGCAAAATATTGCTAATTTAAGTTAATTTACATTGTCCAGTAATAAATAATCAAGAAATTAAAAAAAACGACCTGAGAAGACAATTGACAAGTGTTTCTTTTACATGAGCACTGTTAAGATTATTAACTTAACAAAAATCAATAAAATCCCGAAGTGCTATGCCTACTGTGCCCATCCTGTCGATTCCGTAGTCAGCTATACACCTCCCAATAACAATATATATGCGAAATAACAGAATTCTTTCTTAATACGACGATTATTTACAAATAATTACTAGCGGCGTCTACGACTTCGCATGCGTATTTTTTAATTTTCTTAAAATTCAAATTTAGAAAAAGATGTTTTTTTTTTTATATTTTCATTAGAGTGGACAGTTTTAAAAGTTTTCAGTTTAATAAAATAAAATGTTCTGAAATTTTTTTTAGTACCATTATACCGTTAAAATTTGTGTTTTTACACAAAACTAAGCATCTTTTACGCGACGCGAACAAATGACAGACAGTAATTCGTAAAATAGATGTTATTTATTCCATTTTGATTACTATCTACCAGCAATAAAATTTTCAAAAAATATTTTGTGTTCAGAAATGACCCGGCTACATTTTTATTATATGTACAGATTCATTAATTTATTTTGAATGGGAGGAGCCACACCCAATTTTTTTATAGACATTTTTTTTCGTTTTTCACGCAATCGATAAAAAATTTAATTCAGTTTTGGGTCATAAAATTTTATTTAGTCTCTACTGTCTCAACGACTATAGGCATTTGGCACCAACATTTTCATATTTCTATTCTTTTGGCAACCCTAAAATCTAACCTTTAAGTCATATTGTCAACTTTATTTTGCTGCTAAGAGATCATAATTGAAGCAGAATGAGAGTTCTGCTTGGTTTAGCTAACAGAACGTGATTTCATCAAAAACGCTACAGTTATGTGCCAATAATCAATATGTATTAAATACAAAATGCTTAATCCGAGTTACGAAAATATAAAAGCTGAACAAAACTGATAATGTTTAAAAAACACATAAAAATTTCATTTATTTGTGTTAAACTACCAACTTGGCATCATATATTATTTGTTTATTTAAAATGATTATAGCTTTATCTTTATAAAAAAATGTGCTTGTAATTCTTAAAGACTTGTTATAAATGATTCTTTTAAAATTCTGCATTATTTTATATTGAATAGAAACATAAGTTCAAGTCAAATAAAAAGGAATTACGTCTTAAAAATAACAAATATGAAAAAATAAGAAAAAACTTACCATAATACCCTGAAATGTCCATTGGCACCACTTGTATTAGACGATAGCTCTTAACTAATTCGCGTAAAAACAATTGTGCCATGTAGAATAACAAAACAAGATGTGGATTGTCAGAAAGAACGCTATCAGGAGTAGCACTTTGTTAATGGTGAGACAGACATCAGCATGAAAAGGCCACCAAAAGTGGGTAACAGTAGTTAAAATAAAATTAGAAACGACAGCACATTAGAAATGAATCGTAGTGACATCAATGAAAGTGGTTTCAGCACATACATTCACGTTCACAGCATTCGATTACATTGAGAATAATAAAATTGCAGAAAAAAGAAACAGAATAAAACAGTAGGAAAAAATTGTTAAAATGATTGTAAGATTTGCCTTAAAATTAAGAGTTAGGAAAGGGAAAGGAAAAAAACTTAAAGCATTGAAATAAAATTTATGTTTCAATTTAAAATGGTATGAGGGCGTTTAATAAAATTCAATTGAAAGGCTGTAAAACCAAGTGATACTTGTAATATTTTCTGTACGAAAAAAAAACACTTATTTAAATTAAAATAGAAAACAAAGGCTTTAATTTTAGATTTTTATGCAAGTATTTCAAATAAAATACAGTCTTTGAACTGCACTTTTGGAGGTATATGAATATTTAGTTGAAATTTCGAAAAAAGCAAATCAACTCTGCACCTAAAAGTTTGAAAATGCTACGGTAAATTTGCTTGCAATGTGTTCGAATTGAGTTCATCAAAGAATTGGGATAAAACTATAGCAAGACTTTAAAAAGAGCAAGATTAAGCTTCATTAAAATTTGAATACGTTTATAGATATATTGCGCAAAGATTACAGACCGAAAATGGAACATAACTCTCATGTATGAGTAGGTGCCTAAAAGTCTATTTTGGAGTTACTCGGGCGCGTTCAAGAAGGGTATACAGCTCTACTGATTCACGGGAGCATCGACGCTGAGTGGGGTGTGTTGCACTGTTTTATCGTTACTACAAAAGAATATGCCCTTACGAAATCAGGAAACTTGTTCCTGAAAACCGTAATTTCGTTAGTATAACGCGCTCTGCCAAAACCGTAGAAAGAAACTTGTTCAACACCAATTGGCTTATATTTTGGATTTGGCATTGAACGCTTAAGAAACTAGCGAATAGCGTCACATGTATTAAAATCATGCAAATTTAATATGTTAAAAAAAGCCGTTTGGAATCATTAGACACTCGCCAGGCCATTATGTTTAAAAATTTCGTTTCTTTATACTCATACTATCAAACTAAAGTAAAGGAAAGCGAGTTTGTTTTACAACCTTATAAATTTTATATCTGTTTATTTAATTTCTATTTGATTTATATGTGTAAGCGTTTGATATTTGTTGTAAAGTTGTTTGTTTTTTTCATTGAAATCTCATAAAATATAAATCATTCTATCAGCCTTTTTTTATTTTAACCAAAAGTTTTGTTTTTACAACAAAAGTTTTCTATTTGTATTTCTATTACATTTATTTGTCCATTAGTTCCATATGTTTACAAATTGTATTTATCTTTTAGAATTTTATTTACTTTTAAAAATAATAAATCAAAGTTTTAACGCTGGATAAACTTGCAAAAATTAATTTATTATAGCAATTTGTCATATTCGACAGCACCTGACAACAAAATTGAAATTTATTCGTGTTTAATTAGTGGTTGGCTGGATTTTAAATACGTAAAAAATATTCTTTTTGTTTTATTTATGGAAAATTTTTAAATAAGTAACGCATAGGCACTTAATTCTGAGTTTAGAAGGCGATTTCATCTCAAACTCTTTGTTGAAAGTTAAAATTTTACCACCATCGGAAGGAGAATTTTCTTAGGATTAAAAATATGTGATTAATAAAACATAAGATTTTTACACTAAACTATTCAACAAAATATTACTTTATAACAAGCTTTACTAGAAATGGGACTGTAAAATCTATTATAGTTTTGTTTATTATATTTTATATTTAAAAAAAAAATAATTTTGAAGACAACATATTAAAAATGTCACAAAAGGCGTCGCCTATCAGATATAATCTATCAATTCTGTAACGAAACGTACGCAATATAGAATTTTATTACATTTGTACGTTCAAAAATAGTATCACGCTTTTAAAAAACTTTTTATGAAATTTTTAGTTGATTTTTTAATCATACTTCTGTTTTGCAATTAAATATACATTTTTTCTTCATCAAGAGTGTTTCACTTTTATATCTCTATTGTTGGGTTATCTAATTTTAACTGAATTTTACAGGAACATTACTCTTCAAATTTGTATTCTATCATGACCTTATTATAAACTATGTATTAATCACACAATTTATCGTCATCCACCTAAATAATTTTCAAGACAGAATCATAATACTTCAGTTAACTAATATTGTACAATAACTTTACAATGACTGCTGTATTTGTTTACCGGAGATAATAATGTCTTTGGTTACTAAATGCTGTATGTTTTACTATTAGAGACAAAAATGCCGTATTTTAATTGCCTTCCAAGTTTAAAATACGAATGTTACTCTTTTCCTTCTAGATGCATCACATTTATTTTTTTTTTTTTCTGGAAATATCGAAAAAGCCGACCTTTAAATTAAGCTTTTAAACAACTCCAAGTATAAGTGTCAATATGTTTTTCATAAAGTACTCTTAATTTAGTTACCAAGGTTTGATTTTTAGGATTAAAATTTTGCAACAAATTATATTTAAATTATTTTGCTTTGATAGTTCGCACTATAGACTTTATTAAATTCATAATTTTTAAGGCTTAATTTTAATTTTACACAATTACAAAGAAAAGTTTCCTACCGCTTTAGCTTTAAACAAGAAAAAAAAATCCTGAAAATTGCTTTAAAGTCTACTCTTCCAACACCAAAAAACTAGTGTAAAGTTGGTATAAAGGCAATAATATTAACTCTGAATGAAACTGCTAGCTGTGAATAACCAAAAATAAGAAAATGAAGACGAATACGGCCACTTTGTATCCTTACCGTAGACTGAAGCTCAGTGAACCTTATATGAGAGAATCATATCGACCGACTAGATAGCATAAAGCAACTGGGATTATCAGGAGAAAGCGAAATACCGATATCTACACTTGGATGCTTGAATATGCCTTAACTAGAAAAAGGGAAAGTGTAGTTGTTCACTGCCATGCAGACTGGTAGATACCATGTACGTAACGGAGTAAAAGTAGCTTTTGGAAAAACAACACCTAATTCACGAAGTTCATCAAGGCAAAAATGAATTAGTACAAACTTCGGTATGGCAGCAGTTAAACTTGATAAAGCTCGAGTTCGAAGGTTCAACTTTGGCTTTCACTGTTTTCGACTCACACAAATGTAAGTAAATAGCTCTAAGAAGATGTTGAAGAAAATTTAAGAGCAACAATACGACCTCAGAATTGGATAAGATCGGATCTCAAACCTTAGTGAATTTTTTTTAAGGATTTTGGGAATAAATATATTGTTTATTTAATTTTAATCCTGTCTAGAAGCACATTTTGGGTATTGGTTTGCTACATAGGCTCGATGAGAAACTTTCGAACACATTTTAATATTTAAACCCTTTCTTAATCTAGCAAGAGTTAAATCCATGATAAATATTTGTTTTTATAACATATCTGAAAAAAAGTGCTTTTAAAGTTTCCTCTTAATAAATTATTTACATTAAATATTTCGTTCTTTTAAAACTTCTTACAACTTGAGAGCAAAAGCTTAACACTTGTTGAGCTTAATAGTAGATTACAAAAAAATTTAAAATAACTGTTTAACAACAAGTTTTGTATAAAATTTCAACAAAGTATCTCAAGAAAGAAAAACAAAAATTTTTCAGCACGTAGAATATAAAAAAGTAAAGAAAAATTAAGTAAAATAACAAAACAGAGAAAACAAAAATATGTAAGAGAAAATTTACTTACTTTTTCACTTGTGGCATTAAAATTTGTTCGGTCCTCTTAAAGGCTTCTACACAGGTACGACGCAGCTTACGTATTTTTTCACGTAATTCTGAACAGTCTTTAGAATGGCCAACGTGTATTAACAGATCACGAAATAACGCCACGTGACTATTAATTTCAATTATGAGCTGAAAAAAAGAGAAAAAAAAAGATTTCAGTAAAATTTAACTCTCAACCAAATAAAAACTTCTTCTTCAAAATGACATGATTGTCATGTTCATTATTCTTCTTGTTTGAGTTTTTTTTTTTTGCAAATTGTTCAAGGCTTTCAACTGCTATTTGTATATTGTTATTCAAAGCTTAAATACGAAGAAGTTTTTTATATTAACTTTACTATCACAAGGAAAGATTTATAATTAATAACTAAATTAATTCTGGTAGTAGGATATTGAAAAGAAAATTAAATTGAAAAAAGAAATTCGTTTATATTTTTTCTGGCGGAGCTTTATGCATTCTGGATTAATTTAAAATTGCAGATTTTCAGGCTTTTTTTTAAGGTCGCGCTTCCTAATCATGCCTTATTATAAACTAAGCTATCAACTCTGCGTTACTGTGTTACTCCAACGGGACACAAACTTCTCAGTGCCTGGTTTGAGTAAACCTTACAAATCCCGACCACTTATGCTGTATCTAAGCCAGTCGACTTCTTTTATCCCATAGCCACGTCCCATGGGGGTACTACAAGAAGCTTTTTCTCTTTATTATAAAGGGCGCCTTGGCAAATGTGCTATTAATCATTACATTATCTTATATGCTCAATTTAACACCAAGGAAAAGTGTAGTGTATCCTAATAAAAATAAAATTGAAAGTTATACAGCATTTACACTATGCAATTTTTCATGAAACTAGCATGAAATTTTTTCTTGTTGATGAAGCAAGAGAGGAAGCATTATAGTATTGCTTGAATTTTGAGGGGATGTTACTGTTGCTAATGTTTGTTTTTAAATAACGCATATGCATATGCAAATGCCCCAAAAATTGCATAGTGTAAATCTGAAGTAAAACGAGAATATAATTTTTTCTAAAAACTTACTGGGTAAATCCCATTGTTTTAATAATACATTCATTACAGACATTATTTTAAATTATAAATTTGTGTATTTTCTTTATAAAGAAATATGAAGAAAAAATAAAAATAGTGACTGAGTATTGGCTGTGTTTTTTGTATTAAAAACCTGTTGAGTTTTTATTGTCTTATTGCTTTTTTGATTCAACGTAGTTCTAATTTAATTAACTTGGCAATAGATAAAAGACTTTCTAGTTTTTAATACAAAAAATTTATTAAAATTTACTGAGCAGTATGAGCAATGGGGAAATGCCCATGTGAATATGCATTCCCATAATGCATATTTCATGAGAATATCATGAAGGTATTTATATTTGAAGGAATCAAGCACGATTAAAGTAAATTTTTATAAAGAAATTTTAATTTGCCTTGCAATATGTTTCTTGACATTTCAAACGGAGTAATTACTTTTTTGGGCAACCTTCCGTAAAAAAAAAATCTTTCTAAATATTAAAATTATTTATTATTATTTAAAATAAATGAAGTAACAAAAAGTTTTACAACCTTAAATCTAATAAGGATGCTGTTATTATTTTCCAACAACATAATCTACTTTTTTCCAAATATTAACTACATAAATTGCAAAAAAATATTACCAAAGCAAGTCCAAAGTGTCAGCTGCTTTTTTATTGCATGTTAAATGTGGGCTAAAGAAAGTAAAAGATCTGTAAGGCTTTTTGGATAAGACCCAGCAAAAAATTTGAAAAAAGGTAATCGAGTTTGGAATTAAGCATTTTTGGTGGAAGGACTTCCCAACTGGATTACCAACCTAATGATTTTAACAAGGCATGAGACTTTTATAATCAATTACTGAGTATTGATTATATTGATTATTGCAGGAAATTATAAAAACAATTAGAACATATTTTAAAGTACTCTTTTTATACTCAAAGAACTAGTTCCATTACTACTTCATTTACTTGCGAACTAATGTAATGTGTTTTGAAAGCGAGTAACAAAATTTGGCAATCACAAAAGTAAGTCGTTATATGGCAAGCACTTTTAAAGGTAATGTCTATTTTTTTGCTGGGGACATCTAGTCTATTTGCCTTTTTCTTTTCAGTCAACATGATAAGAAAACGCAGAGCATATTTTGCCAAAGATTACCCAAATAATATTCCAGGACTAAGCCTCGATAGATACTGAGTTCTGTCTCTATCAACGTGTTTATTATATTCCAAGCCTGATTCTTCTTTAATGTCTGAAAAATTATTAGTGTTAGATGCTAATGAAGTAGTTGCGCAATTAATTTTTTATTATAACCAAGGTTCAGACAATGGAGACATCATACACACAATGTACTATTTGAAACAACGAACACATATTTTTATTTTCATACCAATTATGTGTGTCTCTAAGTTTTGTACTTCGTGTACACGCAGATGAGGCGTAGACGCCAGTTATACTTTAAGTACGTGTATGGAAAAAAGTAAATGAACGAAAGTTTAATTGTAAATATTCTTTAAGAACCAGAGAACGTAGATGGTTTAAGTAATACGAGTTAGTTTACGTAAAGATCCCTTCAATCTGCTGTGAGAACCGTATTTATTCATCAAGTATATCAAAGAAAACCAGGACATTTTAAGGAAGGAATTTTCTATCAGCACTTTTTGTGCTTTCCCTAAAACGACACAAATAAAAATTTTACATAAAAACAAAACAAATTGAATAAAAAATTTATGAGGCCGGCCACTCACGAACAGTTTTAACTGACAGTTTTTATCTGACAGTTTCAACTGAAGTGAACATGTTTGGGGGTTCAACTGTAACGTTCCCAGTTTAATTTGTGTCGAGGGAGAGTGCGTATCATGTTACGTAAACAGAACCAAGTGATAGTTGATTTTATTGCAATATATAGATCTGAAATTTGCGAAGAAGTTTTAAGAAGAAGAACCTGACGCGGAAAGGTTTCAGTTTTATTAAAAATAAACAAATCCGCTTTACGGAAAGAAAAAAAAAAGAAAGTTAAGGCATCAAAAAAGTCTGGAGCATCTGCAGACGACCTGTTTGATTTTTTTTTTAATTACAAAGAGTACACCGCGAGCAGCCAAATCGTCGAATCCATGTTAAAATTTGAATATTGAACTGCACGTGTGTGTACATCTTAATTCAGTTGAAACTGACAGTTAAAACTGTACGTAAGTGGCCAGCCTAAGACCAAAAATTAACCAGTCAAATTAAGGGAAATAAGGCATGATATTAAAATTAGCTTGTCATTGGCGAGCATGGGTTCACATTACCGAATCGTCTTGGCACTTAAATGAATGTTTAAAACCAAGGAAAATTCGATGATTAGGATACATATTTTTATTATTTTTATAATTTCTTATTATAAGTTAATATTTATTTGTAGTAACGAAACGGAACTATACTTAAAACCTTTTTATTGGAACGGTGAATACATATTATTTTATATCATTTAGCATTATACAAAGTTTTCATGAACTTTCTGAGTTTTTCAGGAGTCGAAAAGTTATAACTATAATAAGCGAAAAAACTAAAAATGTATAATTGAAAATAAGTTCAAGAGAATCGCTGATTTTTCAACTACTTCACAAAAAGTAAAAAGAAGTATATATAAGTTTTTTATTGCCTTTGTAATTTCTAAAACATTCATTTCTCACCCCTTAAAGTATATATATTCTGAGACCTAATGCAAAACAAAGTTGATTGAGCAATGTCCGCCCATAAGCCTGTCCGTCCGTGTTAGTGTTGAAATCAACGTTGCCAAGAAACTAGAAGAACTAGACAAAATTTAAATACGCCTAATAATTAGACACAGTTTCGAAGAGTCAGTGTGGAAAATAACCAGGGTCTGTCAATGTCCCCCGAGACAGTTGGCTAAGCACCACGATCGCCTCTAATTTTTCCATATCATTTGGAACTATGAAGTAACTGCAATTAAAAAAATATATGTGTATATAAAGAGCGATAGAGAATTAAAAAAAAAAAAAAACATCAACAGAAATATTTGGCGACCACCCATTTTTCCGATATTATCGATATTATTTGAAGGGATTTTTCAGGAAATACTAACACTACTTTGCCCATTAAGAGCCGTTGACATTTTTATGTAAAAATATATATCGCATTAACTTTTTTTTTCTTATTTCTTAATTTTCTATCACCGCAATATATGTTTTGTGTTTGTTTTTTCTGACTACTCCACTAAGCTAGGTTTACATATGTATATAGTGAGGGGTATATAAGATTCGGAATGGCGGAATATAGCACTCTTACTTTATCTATTTTTTTTTTTGCTGTGAAGTATTACACTTATGATGTGTTTAACGCAAATTCATCCTAATCCAACCAAACAAAATTTTAATCTTTCGGCAGATGTTTGTGTATTAATTTCCAACTTTGTTGTTTTATCAATCTAGAAATATATTTAGCTTTACTTATTTCGCTAAACTTTTACTGTATTGCGAAATTAAAAAAGTTTTTTTTGCCAATAAAACTTTTATTTAAAGTTTCGTGTGAGACATTAATAGATAAAACTGTATGAAAATTCCTGTATTACTTGATGGGTGAGTCTTTTAGTTATTATTATATTTTTTATATATTTTTTATATTTTTCTCATTTATATTATACTCGTGGTGTTTATTTTCATGGCACATAATTTTGGAAAATTAACACATATTTAAGTCTATTAAACAAAGTGTTTTGTTTTTTTTTTTTTTTTTTTTTTTTGAAGGATGATTAAGCATGAACATGAGTGTTTTTGTTATATTATTCAAAAAGTTTTATTATGTAGAAGATGCTAACATAAAAAAGGAAAAAAAACGTTTTTAAGGTCAGCAGGGTATTTTTTAACAAGCTGATTTAAAATAAAATATTATTTGCTACAAGCATCAAGAGCAAGAATTAAAATTAGAACTGATAGCTACTGTAGATATATGCATATTGAATTTCAATTTTTTATTTGTATGTTTAGAAAAGAGAAGCTTCGAAGTGGCTTTAAGCAAATAAAAACAAATTTTGTATATTTTTTCTATCCAAGTAGATATTTGTTAAGAAGTTAAAAGAAGCAGATAAGAAACGAATGATTTAAACGCTACAGTTTTTTACAATAAAGAATCTTTTATCGTTTCTTTACTTTAATAATCATCTACTTAAACAGATTTTTGCTTGTTTAATTGCTGAGTTTAATGTTTTGCGAGTAATTTAATTTCCATAACCTTTTTAGATCGTAATGTATTGATTGTGCACGTAGCTTTCGATCTAAAAATTTTCACTTATATTGAACCAATGTCGATTGAACTGAATTTTATTTATGTTTTTTTCTTACATTATTATTTATATTGCAAAATTCTGCGTCACATTTTAGCTTCGTCAAAAGCAGAACCGTAAAAGTCAATTACGTTTTGTTTAAAACAAAGTGAGCTTTGTTATTATTATTCTTCGGATGACTACGTTAATACCATCTAAACAACCACAACAGTTTTTAGTTAAAAGAGGGTTAAAAAATCTACTAATGGATGCATAAGAAACTCTGGGTGGCCGAGAGCCATATAACTAAAATCTAGGTGAAAATAGTTGATTTTAAAATCAAGTGTTTTAGAGAGGAGTCTCATGTCACAATATCACGAATAACTTTTAAAATAAACTTAGTTTTCTTTTAACACAATGCAAGTAAAGTTATATACGGTAAAAACAAAAAAATAACAATAATAGTTTTTTTTTTCTAAGGATGTGTAGCAATTTAATTTCAATCACCCTTTTTTTAAGTACCCAAAAATAATAAAATTTACATTTAAAACAAAATAAATATCTACTATACAATATTGGATTGGTCAAATAGTAAGTTGATGGTCTACAAAACAGGGTTTTAATTAGAGTTTCTTCATTAATCAGATTCCATAAGATAAAACAATTTGAAAAATTGGTATCTTTCCACCGCATAACAGATGATTTCAAGCTTTAAACTTCATTCGTAAGGTAATAGTTTTAAACGAAATTTTTAATTAAAAAATAAACATGTCTAAGGGAATCTAGAAAGTGTAAAAACTTTGCTATCAGGAAACTTCAATGCTAACGAAAATTAACACTTTATTTTATAAATAATTTTTGAATTACCGCCGAAAATGAAGTAATCATTACAGAGAGTTTTATACTTGAGAAGTGATTTTAAATAAAAAAAAATATATTTTTCAGTTTTGTTTTAAATGCGCAATTAACTATATTTTCTAAAAAACAGTGGAAGAATGTAAACAGTGTATATTTGTTTAGGCAAAGAATATTTTCACAGTGCATGAGCACTATTGATATCAGTAACTATTGCTTAAAAATTGAGAATTGCGTAACTGTTTCTGTTTCAGCGCAGTACGGTTTTTTGATTATAATTAACCGCTTAACACCAGAAAAATGCTTCCAAATTGTTAAAAATTACATTAAAAATTATAAATCTATTTAAAGAGAAGTTTTATCAAAGGCTTATGTTGAAAGATAGATTTGATTTGTGCTTAACTAGTTACGTTCATAAGCAAAACTGCCATATGTGGCCATTAACAAATCACCGACACTTTTAAATATCTTGGTATTAACAAAATTGTTTATAACAACTTATCTACCAGACTGAAAAAAAATATGTCTAACAACATTTCAGTTGTTCCCATGCCGCTAAAGCCACACTCAAAATTAAGCCAAGTAATAAATTTTAAAATACTAATTTTTTCGTTAATCTAGAAGTTATATCTCTATACAATTTGAAAAAGTCTGTTCCGAAGTCACACATCTTTTTTTAATTCATTTTGTGATATCGCTCTTTTAGATAGATCTTGCGATAAAATTTCATAAGATAGCCGTTTTGAAATAAATGCAAATTCTTTAATTTTTTTAGAGTCATGATAATTAAAATAATAAATAAAAATGAATGAAATATAAAAGAAAAATGTTATACATATTTCTTTCGACTGAAAACATATAAAAAAAGATTTCAACCATTTAGAAGAAATATTAATCTGTTTTAGTTGTGATGATGTCTTGCGTATAAAACATGCATGTTTTAATATTTATATTTTTATGAGCCATATTTCTTTATTGTGTTGTGTCATTAAATGTCAGTCTCTAGTAGTTGTTGTTGCTATCAGCAGTACATACAAAAGTCAGAATCGCTAGCTAAAACGAAAAGTTATATTAGCAAGATAAAAGGGCGTATCACTTCTATTTGTGTTGTCTGTTATTGTTTATTATAGAAATTAAATTATTTTAAGATGTATTCACTTGTTATCATTTTTTATTACTTTTTCCAGCATAAGTACAGGCTTCAAAAATTGTATATATTTAAAGAAAAATTCTGAAAGATGGATGACTTTGAGTCATACCATACCAAATTCCTTAGTGTTGGCCAAAAAATGTAATTAATTAAATTATATAAAAGAATTTGCTATTGCGATTAAAAAAAATTAAATATCGAAAGAAGTTTTTAAAATGTGCGAGTGAATTCTAATCTAGTAAATGTAAACATCACAAAAAAATTGTAAATAGTTAAAATAGATGAATATAAAATATTTTTAAAAATGTTGAGAATAAAATGAGAGGCGAACATTTATTGTGACTTATATGATTACAACAACTTCGCAGTTTGAGTTTTAAGTTATACTTTTAGCAAATGGAAAATAGTACATCCTTATAAACATTTGATAAAATGGGCAAGACGAGTATTTAAAATATAGCGCATAATTTAGAGATACTGAACAATATGAAAAGACTTAAAGATTAAGGATTCCAACTGCCTTAAATCAAGCTGAAAAATATGCATTAAACCTGTTACTTTAAGCACCAAGAATCAACTATTAATAAATGCTAAAGAAATCTAAAGGAAAATATGAATATCATGTGCGAAGAAACTTGAGTAACACTTGCAAGAAAGCAAGCGAAATAAGACTTTCAGTTAAGCGATCATGCCAATTATTGGCTTACTGTAGTTTTAAATGACCCAAAGAAATTTAATTTGTAGATGCGAAAGAAGAAGATCTATTTGTAAATCAACATTTACATAGAAAGAGTGGATTAAAGTAAAAATTTCACTAGAATTAGCTTTCCCTTATATAACTTATATAACTAATAGTTGCGGAAAGAATTTATTGAATCTACGGAAAGAAGATTCTACCATACGTAAGATCAGAGTTGTAAAAAATTTATTTCGAACCAAAATATTCGCTTTCTTAATTTGCCACCACATTATCCCGACCAAATCATAATAATTGAGGTTGGCATTCCTCCAAGTTTTTTTTTCTGTTTTTATTATTTTTAATCATGTTATTGTTCAAGAAATAACTGTATACTTGAAGTTTTAAGCTAGCACTTCTACTAGTTAGTAACCGCTAATGAAATTATTAAGTTGGTTGGTAACAAATTATTTATATAAAACATCCTCACTTGCACATTTTTTTTTTTAAGTTTTATTCTTCTGTGTGCAATAAAAACATTTTTCTAAATTTTTTTACTTATTTTTTATTTTTAGTTCCAGCCAGGGGTTGAACCAGTGATCTTCATAAATCACTTAAAATTTTACTTTTTCGGCAAATTGCAACAAATGTGCAAGACGTATTGTGTAGAGAAGACAACAAAAAATGCTTTGAGTTGTGTGTGAATTTCGTCCAACCAAACTAATATTGATTAGTTGGTTAAATGGATGATATTTACAGTATACGCAAATCAAGGTATTGGATGCAAAGAATGCTGAAGATGGATTTGGCGGTCCTGAAAATGCAGCATTACATTCTGCCAGCGTCTAATTTTTCTTGTTTTCTTTGGAAAACGTCCGCGTACATTTGAAAAATAATTTTTTTTAATAAAAGTTAAATTAAAAATGAACCAAAGCCGAAAAAGTAAAATTTTAAGTGATTTATAAATTTTTTTACATCAAATTTTATTTTTATTATTGATTAGCAGTGCTTACGATTTTGTCCGCACATCATTTATAATTCTCTTAAAAATCAAATTTAAAAAAATGTGTTTTTAAATATTTATTGTAGAGATCTGTAAACAATGCTACAAATTTACCCCTGTAAATATAAAAGTTTCTAAGAGACCTTCACACAAAATTTTATTCAAATCCATCCAGCAGTTTGTGCGTGATATTATTGTTATTATTATGTTTATTTTTGGTTTTATTTGTTCTAATATGTGTTTCAGTGGATTTTTTAGATTAAGTTTTATATAAACTGATTAAAAATAACCAAATAAATATTAATAATCAAAATAATAATACTAATGACATATATAATAAAATGAAATAAATTTCTAAAAAAAATATAATTTGAGAAAATTTAAATTCCCAAACATTTTTTTCTAAGAAATAGTATGGATAGAAAGTGGTTTCCTTACAATTAATACCAAGCTCAAGTTAATTGAAATATATTAATTCATCAGAAAAAGGTTTAATTTTATTTCTTTAAGTCATTTTATGACATTCAGCCGTAAAGTTTTGTAATAACGTGCAAGCGTAGGATATAGATTATTAGACTCAATTCTGAACGAGTCTTATCATAAATCGACACTAGAGTTTGCAACATGTTAATTTAGTTTCAAGAAAATTTGAAATGGTGCAGATATATGAATTTGCAATTTAATTTATAATGTAAAAATATGCTAATTTTTATACAAGAGCATTAGCAATTAAAACTGTTCCTTTTTTATTTCACAAGAATAAGCAACAAAAACAAATAAAAAGTCTTACATGCCACTATATTGCAATTTATTGCACGCAGAGCAATTTTTTCATTTTAAAAAGTTGTTAGAATACAGAGAATTTTATAGTTTGAAAAACAAATATAAAATTTAATTTATTCCTTTATTTATAAATGTATAAAAAGTTTTTAAATAGAAAAGTGACTTTTTTTCAAAACTAAATAAATAATTATTGTACAGTCTTCAGTTGCAGTTGTAATACACGTATGATTAATATTAAATGCAAATAAAAAAATAACATCAATCATACGTAAAAGTTAAAAAGCACAAATTGAGTAGACGGGTACGGCTAAACGACAGATTGTATTGATGTTTACATATGGGTAATTCTGCTGACAATTTTATTAATTTACTGCCTTCATAACGCAATAAAAATTGTTTGCCCTACGAAATGCTTGCCTTAAAAAAATAATGTGCTAAGAAGTCGGATTTAACAATAGTTGCAAAAATGTGTTTTTTTATTTTTATGTAAATACTTTCTACAACATGTTTACATGTTTACCGAATGTTTTAAGAGAATATTTTTTTAATATTTATATTTTGCTGGTTAATTTTATTTACATTTTATAAATTATTGCTTAGAAACTTTAACATCGTGTTCACAACTTCTTTGGTTGCATTTGAAAATTTCTACAACTGTTTGTGAACTGATGCAAACCGTACCACTTGAATACAAATTTCTGTATTAAAAAAATTTTTTAATTGTAAAAAAATTTAGTTAAAAAAAAAAACAAAAAATAACTATTTGTTTAATAAACCCACATTATTACCGCCTTGGATTTACTCTTTTTAAATTCTGACATTTCCTTGCGTCGCCTTATTCTCATAAAATTTGTACGTAATACAACTTGTAAGGGATCATTACTTAAGTTTAACTGATATTTTCTAATTAAGTGCCGCATTATTATAGCAATCGATAAGTAATAAAACAAAGTTTCAAATAAATATTTAATGGTTCATTTCTTTGGAGTATTTTTTTTTCTTCGAAAATCGTAGATGGTAATGGCTTTACTACAGAATAAGTTTTTGGGAAAATATGAGTTTTTTTTAGACCAAAGATGGTATGCTACTTAAATGGCGCACAGCGTATTAATATCTAAAAATATCACCTTACTAGCCTAATCATTTTTTTTCTTTTAGGTTTTAGCATAAATTTTTACTTTGCATAAATTATTTGCGTTTCTGCATTGTTTTTTTAAGCTTCATCTGATAATATAATTTTTTAGAAAAAAAATAGCCTTATATTACTAGAGTCATTAACAAATAAGAATTAGTAAAAAAAATGTCTGGTCCTATAGATCAATAATACAAACAAATGTTAAATTAAATCCCATTTTTAATGAGATACGTCGTCTATAAATTTCTGGTTAAAATTATTCGTTATGTTTGATATTTGAGAAAAAATTTGGTTTTAAGTTTTTCGCAGTTAGACATTGAAAATTATTGCGAATGTATTTTGTCCCTCTCAAGATACAGTATTTATTCTAATAAAAAGTTCATTGTCCTGTACTCGCAAAAGCTGTCTTCAAATAATTTTCTTAGTTAAGATCCGCACGGTCAAATATAAAACACAAAGCCTTTCTGCATGTATAAATAAACATTTTATTAATACATTATATTTTATTAGAGCATTTGTCTTGTGAGCTGACAAACATTAGATTTTATATTAAAATAAGTACCATGTTTTGAAGTGCGAGCCTGTAACCTTCTATGCCAACTGAAGGAGAATATACCAATTATCCATTATCCACTACTTATCTAATTTTAATACTTCTGTACTTGACCAAACGCTAATCTTGCGTGACCACATAAATAAATTTAACAAAGAGCATTTAGCTCTGGTAAGTTGTGCTTTAGTTTGAAAACAGCTATAAATAAGCGGAAAGTACTTAAAATTATTGTATGAAAAAGAAGCGTATTTTCTATTACACATTTATTTTCTTACTTTATAACTGAATTCTATTCTTTCAACAATCTTTACATTATGTTATTAAAGTGAAACTTTTCTTTAACAAAACTGTATTGTATTGTTGTGCTGTTAACAATGTTAACAATACAAGCATTGTGATGAAATAAATGCAGAACTAACTTCATTCGTTATATATTTCAAACGCTACCGAACATTTAATATATGTATTTGTAATACACGAGTATGAGTTCTTTACAATAATAAAAAATACGATATTTTGTAATAAAATACAATTGCATACTTGTTCACTACCAGTCACACAGTTACTCTCACTGGCTGTAAAACATTATTATAGAAATCCTTGAAAGACAATTAATTCTTTATAAGATATATGACATAAAATAAATTTTTATAACATTATTACATATTAAACTGAAAATCAATTTAAATGTTTGAGTCAAGGCCAAATTAGAAAAGAAGATAACATGGGAAAAACTCTAATTCACATTAGAGCTAATAAATATTTTAATGTATTCGAATTGTTTTATTGGGCTTTCTATATATGTATAAATTAAAAATTTTGTTTACAATTTCTAAAGATCGATTTGTCACTTCTTTTTAAACATGCAGATGGTATTATTTAAAATGCTTTCTGCTAGACTTTTAAAAATCAATGACACAAAATGTAAAGATTTTAAAAAGTGTTAATTATTATCAACGTTGACTTTAATAATGATTTTTTTATAAACATTAATGTCTACTAATTTCTTCGTCCAGATTTATGTTCAAGTCAATTTAGTTTTTAGACTCAAAAATAACCTGAGCTCACATAAATATTCTTCAACAATGCTTGTAAAAAATTGAATAGTAAATATACTATTTTTTATTTAATTTGACTTTTTATTATTTATTTTTTGCTTCTTTAAATAAATACATGGACACCCTATCAAATGGCAGATATGTATAAACAATAATATAATTTCAAATAAATAAATGCGTCGCCTTAATTGAGTTGCAATTAGGGTATGGGAAACGGAAAAAACTATCCACAATTTCCCGGGAAGAGTTTGGCTAAATTTCTGAGAAATGGAAAGTTTAAAATCATTAGCACTTTAAAAGCACATTGAGAAACATTTGCATTTCGCGTGAATCCAACTACATTTACACATTTGAGCATGAAATATTTTTTTTAAGTTTTGATGTCGTTGAAGAAAGTAATCGATATGGAATACAAAAAATCAATTTTCAGAATTTTTGTCTGTCTGTCTCTCTGTCGGTCTGTCTATGTTCGCATCACGTAAAAACTAATGGATGGATTTAAATAAAATTTTGTAATAAGGAACCTTAGAACATTGGATCAAATATAGAAATTTTTGGTTTCGTAAAAATATGCCATTTCGGAGAGAAGCTTGAGAAACCAATGTGAACTCACCCGTGTAATTTATTTAATGGTATTTGAATTAAAAAGGAATTTGAGTTACTTGAAGCCACTAACATTTGAAACCCACACATGGATAATCCTTTTAATGCATTGTTGACAATCTACCTCAGAAGAAATTAAGGATTTTTTCTATTGTTAATAATTTTGCAACGAAAAAAAGCCACAGTATGTCAAATGAATTGTTAAATGCAGTTCTAAAATCCTATATTTCAAAATATAATTAATAAAATACTTTTTCAGTACTTTTTTTTAATTTTTATTAACTGCTTAAGCTATTATTAAACAATTATTTATATTGCTTGTTTGTGTTTTAATAAAAATATGAATTTTTTTTATAATTTTTCGTTAATAAACTTGTCTTGTTCAAGAATTGATTTTTTCCGGGAATATCAAGGAATCCCGGGAATGGGATAATTTTTTCCTGTTTCCCGGTAAACAAAAAATTCCAAGAAACCCCAAACCCTAGTTGTAATTGTAAAATATACGCAAAGGTTTTTGGATGATAACGAGGCAGTGCAGTTCAAAAGTCATTGTTCGTTCCAGTCTTTAAAATGTTAATGGAAAATGTTAAATTTGCAAAAGTTTCTTTAACATATTTTTTAAAATGATTTTTACTTATTTTTATTTAAAAATAATACATTTTTTGCGTGTAATATTTTTGCCTTTGCTGCAGTTAAAGAGTATATTTATCTGCTTTTAATTAATATTGTTATTAATAATATTTGTAATAACATACAAACCCTACATAAACAATATTACACTGTAATGTTTGAATGATTTGCTTCACTAGCGAATAATAATTTACTAATTTTAATAGAACCTAATTAAGATTATAGTTGATGTTATATAAAGATATCAAATTTATACAAATAAGCAATCACATGCTCTACATCCAAATTTACTTTACACTTAAGTACATAAAATGAACATTGTATAAGACAGAGATAGTTTTAATAAGTAATTAGTTACAAAAAATTCAAAGGGGGTAAATATATAGCAATGAGTGTTTTCAAAAACTGCAAGATAAAATAAAAAGTAATATACACAAAAACCTAGAATAATATTCTTTGTTTTTTCTTTAATTAACTAATTAAGAGTACACTAATTGCTGCCTGTATAATTTATAAAAATATAAGAAGAGCTTTTTAATGCCACATAAATTCAAGTTTGCTGCAATAATAAAAAAGTTTCAAAATGTGTACTATAATAGTTTCACAGTGTTTGGTTATTTTTGTGTAAATAATACAAAACACTTAAGTAGCTCGATGTGCGCAACTTTAAGGACGCAAATATCTGTAAACGTTTAAACAAAACAATCTAAGATTAATGATACACGTACCCACAATATATTCAACTCAATGAAACTTGAAAATAACTTTATCTTCATTGAGTATAAAATGCTACCCTTGAAGAGCTTTATATGTAATTATTAGCTGCTTCTGCTTTTAGTTTTTTAATTTAGTCTTATTGTTGGATAGATTGTAGCATTAAATGTTATTAGGCAGTTAACTGAAAATTTAATTGTTTTTCAAATTAAATAACTCATGCAATCGATGCTCTAATTATTTTTCAAGCTCAATATTTATTAATATTGAAGTCAAAAATCTAATTTAACATTTTTGATCATAAAGTCTATCATAGGTAAATATAAAATTGTGACGACAAAAGTTGGAACGCTCATTTTTGATCGACATAGAGTCTGAGGAATAGAACTATATTTGATTTTTATTTATTGTTTTTATTTTTATTGAATTTAATGCATACTTATTTAATGAGTTTTATATAAATGATAATAAAATTTCCAAAACTGGGTACAGACGTCCGTGCATACCGTATTGTGGTATAGGAGAAACTATCGGTAAAACCAGGAGCATACCTATAATATGTGCTAATATCGCCTGTGTGTATACAAGTGTTGCCAGCATAATGACTATCCTAAGAGTGCGGCACATACCTGTGTTACGAGAGAAACATTTACTAGATATCCGCTAGCACAACTATCTCAGCGTAGACAGTGCTTATGCCTACCAGTGTTACCAACCTGCGACTACCAACACAAGGCTTGCAGTTCATATAATATCACTAATACAACCAACTGAAAATCCATTACACTGCCCATATTAGAATTTAATACGTTATTCAGTCCAACTCATGAAAGTGAAAGCGATACTAGGCTCTACGTAGAGCGTCCCAGCAATCAGCAGAAACGTTATATTAAAAATAAATTATGAATAAACACACAATTTTGGAAATTTCTAAAAAAAAACTATGGAGTTTTTTTTAATATTTGGCAATGCTGCATAATTGAATAGGTTATGATAGGTCGTCAAAATAAAAAAGTAAGAGTGCTTTATTTGGCTATTCTAAATCGTATGTACTCTTCACGATATATGTAAATCTAGTTTAGTGAAGTAATTCCAATCAATAAAACAAAAGGTTCAAAAGGTTTTAAATGTTATCCATGATGATATGTTAAAAAAGATGGTACATAATCGTACTTTTTTATGAAAAGTTTAGAGAGCCATAACTCAAAAAATATAGGCGAGCGCAGTTATTACACTTAATATTTTTTTCTTATTTTTCAATTCTTGGAGTTACTTTATTAAACTTTTTTTGTTTCAATAGCTAAGGAAAAATTAAAGGCAGGCCTGGTATTTTGCCCGTCCCCTCAAATGACCCGGACCGATCATGCTGATTTTAAAAACCAAAATTTTCGAAACTATGTCTGATCGGTTGGCGTATTTAAATTTTCTCTAGCTCATCTAGTGCCTTGGCAAAGTTGATTTCAAAACGAACACAGACAGTTAGACGGCAGACTTCGCTGTGCATCAGAACTCAGAATATAAACACTTTATGGGGTGGAAATGAATATTGTAGATAATAAAAACGAAGCCACAAACTTAGGTAAACCCCTTTTCTAGCTTTTATGAAAAAAAACTTGTATCAGTCGTAAATTACAACAGTGATATCATTTAGTTTAATAGTGTAACAATTGTTTGTTCCAACAAGTGATTTATAAATGATAATTTTCCAACTTGATTTTTTGGTTTTTTATTTATCTTATTAAGTACTTAATATCAAAAAGAACAGATGTTGTGGAGATGTTGAACTTTGCAGGCCTTGAAAAACGTATGTGGAAGGAGAAAACCATTATCATAATTAACAGATTGTAGGTCTACTGAACTAGAATTTTGAGAAAATAGTTGGAGGAGAAAATTCTCTCATTCAAAAGTCGCAACAAACGACAACTTCTAAATCAAACCAAATTCGAACTGGAAAGGCCTTGTTCTCATCAAATGGTGTGGAAACATTTCATGCGATCACAGGATGAGTCAAAAATTAAACTGATTAGCAGTGAGAAGATTATGAGTTTGACACACTAAAAATAAAGAACTATGTCTCCGCTGTCGCATTATTTTTACATCGATTAGTACCTGTATTCAAATGACTAGAAAGAAAAAGCGTTTTCTTCCTAGAGTAAATATTAATTAATTAAGGGTTAAAATTATATCCAGAGTCCGTACACAAGCTATTCTCTATTATTTTAAAACTTTGAAAATAACCAAGGCAAGGCACACCCATGTTAATTCATACTTAACAACAGTCAATATGATACTGAAGCAGCATCTATAATGTTGTTAGGAAACAAGTATGATTGAATAAACAAAAAAAAAAAAAAAAACAAACATTGCAATTCGTAGCCATATCGAAGGATGGTACGAAGCAAAAACAAACGTATAACATGAGTTACAGAGAGAGAGAGAGAGAGAAAGAGAGAGAGAGAGAACAACGAAAGACTTCGCCTAACCACATAAACTCTGGTTAGTTGGATAAATAGATGATCTTTACAATGTACACAACTTAAGGTAGAAACATACGAAGAATGCTTATAAAAGATGGAGCGATCCAGAAGATGCTGCATTTAATTCTGCTGGTATCTAATTTTACTTGTTTTCTTTGGAAAACGTCCCCATACAATTGCAAATAGTTTTTCTTCCTAAATTTTTTTAGAAATTAAAAAAAAATTAACATAAGCCAAAAAAAAAATTCTATTTGAATTCAAATTCAAATTCTATTTTGACATAAAATTAAAATACATTATTTATTATAAAAAAATCTTTCAAAACACATTAATCACAGTTTGAATGGTCGAAAAAGAAAGAATCATCTCCCTGAAATGACAATCACTCCTTATTTATTTATAACTATTGACACTTCGACACTTACAAAAGTTCAAAAACCAAAGTGTGAAAAAAATTTAAGTATCTGTTAAAATACAAACGTATCCATGCAAGCTGCTATATAAACGTACCCTCTTATTTTAAAAATATTATATAACACTTAGCTGCCGTCATATTATATTCTGTTTATTTTTTAAGGATTGGTCATCATAAATATTCATAGCATTCGAAATAGGAATCTTAGAATGAAATATTATTTGATTTATTTTTTTTACAACAAAAGACTTAAACATCTATTGAAGTAGAATATTGTAGCATTATAAAAATTTAAAGAAATTATGTGCTATCTCATCCCAACTTTAAAATCGCCATGGGCATACAACACGTTTAGGTAATAAAAACCTTAAAAAGAATTTCATGACTTTTTATGAGGCCTCATTAAAAAAAAAACAATGCTAAATGAAGCATGGAAAAATAGAAACTGTTAAAAAATGTCTTTTTATAAACGATTTCATTAAAGCAATGTTCAAATGATGCATTAAAGACTTTAATAACAACGTTAAAAGTTATCAAATAAATCAAATCAAAGCAAAATTAAGTATAAAATTTTTAAGCTTCATCTAAAACCGCTTAAATAACAAATTGTGTCCATTAGGTTTTAAAGGAAATAAAATAGTAAGGAGCTACTTTTCTATTTTTGTCTTCTCAGGCAGAAATCGAAATATAAATGAAAATTATATAGAATATCAAACAGAAAAAGTTTTGCACTTACAAACATTTTTAATATCTTTTTTTTGTTGAGATATTATTAAATGTTAGTTTTCACAATTTTATAATGCAATCATTCAATAATTAATTAAATAAGTAATCGAATCAATTAAAAGCTAACTTAACTACAATTTAAAACGAATAAAACGGTATTTTGCATAATTATTATGATTTCGTCTACACAATATTTTAACACTAAATTTCTCCTATTTATTTAAAATTTTTAAAACTAAAAATTAAAAGAAAAAATTGAATCATTTCAAGCTTAATATTTCTGAATTATTTGCAAAAGGAACAGCTGAGATTAAACGAAATATTAATATTAAGAGTTAAAAAATTTAGTTATTAATTTCAATAATCAAAAAATAAGTAATGATTACTTAGGTGTTAATAATGGTATAATTGAATACGTATTTCACTTTCAATTTATAGAATTATAAATAGATTATTTACAAAATTTTTTATTTACATATATTTAAAACTTCCCTCTCTTCAAAAAATATATATTCAAGTAGCAGGTGTAAATGGTGAAAATTCATTATCCTCTTTTATAAGTTTTTTTTGGCAACTACCAATCCTAAGTGACACTAAAATATTTGGTAGTCGAATTCTTACTTGAATTCGTACATCAGTGTGTTTAAAGAAGAAATTAAAATTATATAAGTTTAAAGCCGTATACCAAAATAGTCACATTACAAGAGTGATTTCAAGGGATAAAAAAAAACAAATTACACTTTGAAAACTTATTTCAAATTAAGGATATATAAACAGAAGATTAAAAAAGCGCAACTTATTTCAATGTGATGTCAATTGCAAGTTTTTAAATAAAAATAAAAAGAAATTCTGTCAAATTTAAAATGGAAAGTTAAGCACGTACATATTATCCCGTTTTATTGAATACCATTTTCCAGCATATGTAAGTTTTCAAGGACTGTATAAAAAAAATACAAAATGAAATATCTAACATCCTAATATTAGTTGAGCTTTCAGATGTGAAGAAAAAACATGACTTCATTACGTTTCTTGAATTTTTTGCTAGTGTCACATACACAATTTGTTAAAAAAAATTCATTAACACAATGTTTTGTTTTAATTATTTTTGTTAGTAAAAGAAGCAAGTAAAGCAGAGAATAAATTATGTATTTTACAAAAGGTATTTTCATATATACAGCAAAGACAGTAAAACCATGAAAAAATTAAAATCTAGAATAATTTTCAGGATAATTCGGTTTTATTTGGAATATCATTTGGAGTATGGCTATCCTAAGTTACAGTTTTAGACAATGTTTTCACCATTGACAGTAAAACGTAAACGCCTGTTTCATCTCTAACACTGAACCATATGCTTTTAGCTGAAAGTCATTATTAAATATCTTTCGATTTTAATTTGTGCATAACTGGTTTTCTTGAATTTTGAACAGTTTCTTGATTTTAAGGGTTAAATAAATGGAATTTCAAAAGATTCCTTGTGTCGTAATTCTTTCAATTTGTGACACTGTTCGAAAAATGAAGTTTGTATAATAATATTTTAGTAGTTACTCTTTTCCTTGTTAAGATATTTTTATAATGTAAAAATGTCTTTTTATTTTTTTTTTAATAATTGCAATTTTTATTCAATTATTTTTATTTTTACTTGAATATCTAAAGTTTCTACGAAAAACTTGGATAACAAACATTGACTAGCCATTAAAGAGATAGCTGAATAACAATTTGCAAATGATTACTGCATTTATAAAAAATAAAAAAAAACGTTTATCGTTTGAAAATAGGCATTTTAAAGGCATCAAGCACCATTACCATTTTGTCTTCAATTAACTCGAAAATTCAATCAGGTATGTGATAGTGGGTGCTGATATCATTACTTTTTTTTCGCAATTTTAATATCTTCAATATATCTTTCTATACCTTTCTCTTAAATTTCTACATATACTTTGGGGTAACTTCTTTATTATTGTTAAAAATATATCCCAAAACTAATCGTTTTTAAATCGACCAATTTCTATCAATACCTGAATGGATCATATTAACTCCTAGATGTTTTATTTATTAACTTTGCTTCTTATTTCCATTAAGTATTTAATAAAAGATAAATATTTTCAAGGAAAAAGTAATAATTTTTAATTTTTGCAACTGTGTTTTTTTCCAAAAAGGGAAGTATTTGCCTCCTGATACCACTATGCACAGTGATTTGAAAACGATTTTTTTAGACATTATTCGGTATACCATGAACTACTATAAACGTACTTTAGATTTTTTCCCAAATTAGAAAGTTATCCTTCATATGTAACACACTTTAATATCTTTTGATGACATTTTCCAAGAATTTTATCCACGAGATACTTAAACTTGATGGCCTACTCAAAAGCCACACTAGGGCGCTGACCGTTTGTGAAATTTCAATAAATATCTTAAGAATTTTGTCCAAAATAAGTCGTTTTTAAGCCACTGTGCTATGTACTATTGTGGTTAGGAAACAATCCAAATGATAAACGAAAAGTACAATGGTTCCCTTATTTAATCTTCGCCAAAAACTATAAAGAGCATATTTAGACACATTAAGGTGACACACTGTTGCTGTTGTTGCTACTGGCTTTTAATATAATTCATTAACTTTTGTTAACTATAATGTGTTAAGGACAACAAAAACACAAAATTATAATCCAGGGAGCAAATTTCGGCATTCTATATCGATCGAAATTTACGTTTAAATTCTATAGAAATTTCGATCGATTTTGAATGCCGTAATTTGCCTCTAGCGTTTTTTTTTTTTTTTTTTGTTCTCGTCTTTCAAAATTTATTTTCTTATTAAATTTAATAGAAAAAAGTTTCATTATTTATCGCAAAGCATCTTGGCACAGGCTATGAAATTATATACTAATACCGAGCCTTAAGCTTTACTAAAAAAGCCTTTGTAATAACGCTAATCTGCAACAGTTTTCAGTAGTTAGGTCTTTTAGCTCATCTAGGGCCCTGGGCAAGGTTGATTTCAACACTAACACGGATGGAGAGACGGACTTCGACCAATCGACTGCCCTATACATAAAAACTCAAAACATGTGGGGTCGGAAATGTATATTGTAGAACTACAAACGGAATGACAAACTAAGATATAGCCTTTTTCCACTTTTTATAGTGAAGGGTGTAATAATCACACGTAATTTTAAAATATTTGAGCAGATACAAAACCTGTTACAAATTATGAGAATATTTGTATTTAAAGTAATCAAGCCTAATATTTAGTAAACAAATGAATACTTTTCAAAAGTGAATGACATACAAACCAAGCTGCATTCTTTGCAAAGTGAAAAGTTATTTATTCATAATTTAGTAAATTCGATTAAAAAGCAATTTTGAACATTTTTATAAAATCATTCAATTGCCATTTCATGCATAATCTATGCGTTAAGTCTACGATGCACAACAAGGCGGTAAGTAAACTGTAAACCTAAATATGCTTAGATGTATCTTTAATAGCAGACAATGGGGAATCCGATTTTGAAACCTCTAAAGTAGTAAAGATGGCTGCGGTTTTGCTTATTTATTTTAAGACTGCCTTTGTAATTGCAAAGTAATGACAATTTAGTTATTGTTTGGTCTATCGATTTTATTTTCTAGGATTCTAGTAAGTCAATCACGGCTAAACGACTGAATCGATTATAATGAAATTTGATACACGGGTAAATATTTGTCCTCATTGTAAAAAAAGGTTTTCATATTTTCATAAGCGGTGCAAGACCATTTATGGTAATCATTTCATTCAGATTAATTTCAAATTTTTAATTGGTTTAATTTGTATCCGCTATATTTAAAATGCTAAGAAGAAGTTCGCACTCTAATACTCTTAAATAATTTTATGGTTTATCGTTTTAATGGTTTTAAAGACTAATAATCGTTTGAATAAAATTAGAAATTAGCTTCAAAAACGCTGAACTGGTGATACTGGCATAAAATTATTAAAGTGTATTGTGAGAACTAGTAACGCAAAATGATTAAAGCATAATTTGTTGCAAAAATTTTCATTGTAAAAGTCAAAATGGTGGTTTGGTATCAAGTCGGGAACTAATAATAAAATGAAAAAAATATTTTTTTACACTTATTACATGACATTTCTGGCAGTTATTTAAATTCTAAGCTTTATTTAACACTATAACCTACGTTTATAAAATACCTGATAACTGAAGTAAAATGCTGTCTTGAAATATTATTCAGGTAGATCACAGTAAATTGTGTGAGTTATTAAGTAGCTTATAATAAGGTCATGTTGTTGCACGGCGTTTCAGAATAAAATTCCTTTAAAATTATGTTAAAATGACAGAACGGAGCAGTACAAATATAGAGGTGAAAAATTATCGATGAAGAAAGTATACAGATTAAAAGATAGAAAAGAAATTAATTAAAAAAACAACTAATAATTTCATTAAAAAAGCATAATAATATTTTTGAACGTGCAAATCTAATTGTATTTGTATTGTATCTAATCTGTATTTGCGTACCTTTGGTTGCAGAATAGATAAATAAGATCTGATAGGTGACGCCTCTTCTTAGTTTCTAAATACATTAGTGCCAAAATTACTCTTTTGACCATAAAATATTTTAAACAGGGCTATAGGTTATTTAATAGTGCCTATAAAGGCCCTAAAATTTGACCTAGGCAACGCCAACTACAATAAGCTAGTCTTATAATATTTTAAAAATATGTGATTGTGTAATAATAATTGCAGACGTAATCGAATTTTTCTTTTGTTTATACAGTGTCAATACATATTCCCCAAAAAAAAAAAAAAAAAAAAAATAAATAAATAAATAAGAACCGAATAAACACAAAATTGATTCTGAATGATAACCCTAACAGCAGTGCATACAAGCATCACTTAAACAAAAGATGTTAATAAATAATTGCGCAAATGTGTGTTAGTATCTTTTGCCATGTGGCAGTAAACATTTAGTGATAAAGAATTTCCAGTGTTTCTATTGCTTTCAGCATCCTTATCCGTTGGCATTTTGTAATAATGTCTTTTAACTATATAACATGTAAGTTTGTATAACAACAAATGTATGATAATAAAATATCCACATGTGAACGAACAATTGTTTTTGTATGCAAGACTTGGTAATTTATATTAAATTGTATTTCATTGTATTTGATTAAATTGTATTTCAAGCACATAAGATGTAAAAAAATTTATAAGTTTTAATATTTTATTTAATAATACTTATTCTTTTTAAAATAAAAAAAAACAGACAGGAAAATATTTAAAGGAATTTAACACTTAAATTAGTGAGATAAATCTAATGGAAAAATTTTAAAATGATAAACAACGGAATGAATATTTAATATTTCGATTGCATGTTTCTTCCTTTAAAAGAAATTAAAAAAATAAGAATGAAAGCGAAACGTTTCCGTATATTTTAAAAGTGAAATTCAAATATTTTGATTGTTGAAACCTAAATAAATTTCATGAATATTAAAATATTAAATACAAAATAACAAGTTTTTCTTTAAGCCCATGGGAATATTACAATAAAATATCGTTTGAATAAAAATGTCTAACACTGTATACATTTACAATAATATTAACTTTTACTAATGCATACATAAACACATACACACAAAGTTATGTTATAATAAAAAGCTTAAAGTAATAAATGAAAGAAAGATATTATGTTGCAATATTAAAATAACTTAATAATTTTCTCATTCCCTTGTATTATATCTATTCAATGCTGGATTGTTAAAAGCTCATGCCTGAAGACATTTTTCAAGTTCTGTATAATTTAAAGTTAAAAGAGTATTCCATATATTTACGCAATAAAGTGTTAAGTGGTGGCTAGACATGCACATGTTGGCTTCAAATATATTACTCGTGTTAAGGTACGGTCAAATTAGACAAATATTTGACTAAAAAAGCGTAACCATTACGATTTCGCTTATATTCCTTATATATTATATATATTATATATATTATGTTCTTTGAAGCTTTTTTTAAAAAAAAAAAAAACTTATGTCATATTATAGGAACATGTGGTTATATATGTATGGTGAATACAAGATTCGGCTTAGACGAACATAGCACTCTTACTTGTTTTAATTTTAGTGATAAACAGTGAGTTTTTTTTTTAAGTTTTAACTTCAGAGTTCATATTTATCAGTTTTGTACATAACTCTGTGTATTTTAAAAAATTTTTGTTGCTTTATTTTTCATAATTTGAATTAGTAAAATTTATAAGAAAGTATAATAGAAGTACTCTTTTTCAAGAGAAGATTACTTTAAAAGCTTATAATGCTGTTTACTTCTTTTAGATCGATTATTCAAGAAATCTTAAAATAAAATTCATTATTAATAAATTTATTAATCCATGTTATAGCCGAAACTTTGCAGCAATGGTGCATCAATGCCTACACATTTCTTTAAATATTTAAAGAAAATCAAGTTTGGCCTTAACCAAGTAGGGCACATGCACACTATTAAAATGTTTGAAGACGAAATTTAATGTCTTAACCGTTTAACAAACATTAAAAAAAGTTACAGCAGCCAGCTGACGTTGGGTAAATATAAAACATGAGAGTATTATTTATGATTTTTACAAGAAGCTTGCTGTAAAATGTTCATGCTGGAAGTCTATATATTCAAGCTCTGTTACCGCTTTAATATTTTCCGAGGATAGCTAAAGCTCCTAACTGTTGTCAAACCTTGAACCAGAAGGTTTTAAAAATTAAAATTCTTATTATTTTTCTTAAAAGAACAATGTACTGTTATATTTTAAAATTTGTTATACAAGTCAGAATACTTAAGCGGTACAAATTAAAGGAAGTTCTACTTTTTCCTTGTAAGTTAAGCAAAGGCTTCCTTTTATAATTTTTAACAAGAGAAACAAACTTAAAACGCATAATAGAGTAATATTTTAAATGGAATACAACTCTCATGTATGGGCCGGTGCTTCAAAGTATATTTTGGAGTTACTCAACCGCGTACAGGAGAGAGCGAAGAAACTCATCGGTGACAGTAGGTATCCAGCTCTATTGACTCACTGGAGCATCAACGCAACGTGGGGTGTGTTTCATTGTTTTATCGTTACTACAACGGAATATGCTCTTATGAAATCAGGGAACTTAAACCTGAAAACCGTAATTTTATACGCGCAACGCGATCTGCATCAAGAGCGCATTCCTTTGTGGTCGATTGGCCAGCGAATCGCACAACGCATTACAGAGAAAATTCGTTTTTTAGCCAAACAGTTCGTATGTGGAATAAACTCCCTGCAGAGGTCTTTCCTGTCACTTTCAATGTGCAAAGATTCAAATCAAATGTTCACAAGCACTACTTCCTCTATCCCCCATCCCAAAACCTAATTTCCTAGTTCTGGCACAATGCATTGCATAAGTAGGGGTCATCCCCTAAGTGATGGTCCTAATTAAAAAAAAAAAAAAAAAAAAAAAAAAAAAAAAAAAAAACTTAAGCCCATTTTAGTATAATATTATTCTTTTTAAACGTTTAGTATTTCAAGACTAAGCTCGTAAGAAAATTCTCTAGTGAATGCAAATTTGCTTGCGATTTTAAGCAATTATAGCAGGTACAACAATATTATTTTCTTAAAATAAAATAAAATAAAACATTATATCATTTCGTATAGACAATGAGAGTTTTAAAACACTAAAAGTTACATTAGGTGAAATAGAGTGTCGAAGCATTCGAAATTTTAATTGACAAATGTAAATGAAAATTGGTACGAATGTAGGATCGAAGCATAATTATGCTTCGTTTGATGCCATTGAATCAATTTGTTAACTATTTATGGCCCATTGAGCTCACTTACATTGTAAAATAAAATTAAATAAACAGAAGGATAAATTTGAAATTAAAATTGGCGTGATTTTTGGAACTTTTATTTTTCTGCTTTTCGACCTTTTCTGAATGCTATGCCCTGTTGCTATTGTTAAGCTATTGATATTTATACATGAACGAAAGACTCTATAAGACGAAAATAGTATGCAAAATAGATTATTAAACACTAATGGGTTGAGGCTGATTTTTTAAAGGAAATCATCCTAAGCGATCATCTCTTTAATCTTCACAGAAGCTGTTTTATACGAACTAAACGGCAATAGGTGGTAGTGAAAAAATAAACACTTAGTAAATAGTACTGCTTTTTGAAATCCTGTCATGATACTGCAGTTTTATTAACCTAAATTGTATAACGAAATTCATCATATTCCATACCTGAAAACAATTATTTTATGAATGTCTACCTGATTGGACACTTTCTCCTGATGTGATTAAATATTACCTGAATTGCTTTATGGTTAAAGTGTTATGCCAACAAAATTACACGCACCCATGTATCGATGACAGAAGTTAAAAAAATGAACGTTAGATTTCCTAAGAGTCATTATTTCGTCATTGTCAATTGTCAAACGAAGTTTTCCGCAAGTTTTAAGCCACACTATATCATCTCTATCTACATCAAATAAATATCTAAGTTTTGTACCTAATTTAAATTTTGCATGAATTTTGGGTAACCTTTGATAAACAAAAGTAAAACAAACAGCAAAAATAGACTTCAAATTATTAAATTCATACCCAGATAAAACTGGATTATAAATTTCTACTAGAAAAAAAAATATTTTATGAAAATATTAAAGCAAATTCTTCATGTTGGATTGTACTTAATAATAAAGTAACCCGATGCAAAAAACAAATTGTATTTCTTTAACTAATTTTCTTTAGTTACAAAGAAAAAAATGTCGAAGTTAATTCTTATAGAAGATGAAAAATGTAAAAATAAATTGTATACCAGTTATCAGTGGCATATTTAAAATTATCATGTCTGTTAAATTTTGATGCATATTAAATTATTTTAAAAAGTAAATTTCAAATAAGAATGTCTTAAAAAGTAATTTATGACTTTCCTATTAATTTAAGTCGTAAGAGTTAAAACATAATTGATACGTCATAATTATTATTATGCTGCTATCTTTTTGACATTAGTAAATTTATGACAATACATCAAAAAATATCTTTATGTAAACAAAACCCTTAAGTTATGACATCCTTGATTAATAATGCTTTTTTGTTTAACAAAGAAACAACAAAAACTACGTCAAAATATACATTTCGTTTATGTGACAATTAGAATAAACATGTCGATTTGACATCCCTTATCATTAAGTTTTAATATGTCACAGTAAGATTTCTCAAACTCACAACGTTTAAATGATTTAAGCTTGAAAATAAGCATCTGATTAGCTCTGGGGTAAAACAAAATTTTACAATTGACCCTTTTTAGTAGGTTTGCTAAAGAAAAGGAATTAACTTTTAAGAAAGGAATTTTTTATTTCTTAATTTACAAAAAATGTACCATTATGCCGCTTTTTAACGAGAGTCTTTTTTCCGGTAATTATGGTTGCTGAACACGAAAAAGTTTTTTATTATTATTTCCAGTATAATAGAATTTTTGAATAAATTAAAAAGAAAGTTTTAAATAATTTGTACATACATACATAAAAAATTATTATTGCTGTTTTTTGCTTAAACTTTTATTTTTGTCCTTGCTTTATTGTTTGGACAAAAATCTTTAGTTTTTTTAAATATTTGTGAGAAGTTTCCTGAAAAGCTAAGTAAGCGGTAGCGAAATGGCCATGAGATATGCTTGCACCCTCAATAATCAATTTCGGTAATTTAATTGGGATAAAAAATAGCACAATGTTGTTTTAAAATTAATTAGTTTAATTTAATAACCCCGTGGTTTAATTTAGAAAGATTATATTGTTGTGCAGTATTTTTAAGCTTTTTAAAAAGTTTGCCGCAATAAAATAAAAAGTGTTCTATGTTTAAACCAGGGTTTAAAGGGACCTTCTCACAAAATTTTATTCAAATCCATCCAAGAGCTTTTACGTGATGCGAACTCAGAGAGACAGACAAAAATTCCAAAGATAGGTATTTTGTATTAAATATCAATTACTGTCTACACTAACATCAATATTTTCTTGAAATATTTCATGTACAGAAATGACCCCGTGACTGTTTTATTTTATGTATAGATTTTTGGCCACTAATGCTATTCTGTAATTTATATTTAACTTTTAGGTGATAGATATTTACATTTATCTACGAGAATTACATAATAATGCTGTTGTTTTTTTTTTTGTAGAAATTAAAAAAAAAATCTCTGTTTCGGCAGAATTAGGCATAATATTGAAAATAACTCAGGATTTGGCAATAATAATGATATCCCTCAAGTAAGTACTCTGACCAGTGCCTTACATCATTTCTTGCCTCAGATATAGCTACAAAATAAACAAAACTGCGTATCAGTGTATTTTAATCATTTAGCTATACTGAGCAGAAATACAGTAAAATATCTAGGGCCTTTATCTCGATCGAAGATTAAGACGAAAATAAAAAGTAAAAAAGTTAATAACTTGAAGTTCAAACAAAAATAAGAACGACTATTAGCTGATGGATGTAAAGTCAAGTTTAATATTAGGAAACAAAATTCTTCTTTTTTATAAATCAATCCCTAAGCCGAAATGGGCCTATGGCATACAACTCTTTTGAATAACAGGTTAAAATATAATAAGTTATTTTTAATGGAAAACAACTTTTTATAATTTCTGCCAAAAAACAGGAAATAAAATATAATACAATCGCTAAGAATTTATTTTTATTTTTATATGATTAAACAATAATTTATTCTTCTAAATTCATATCACTAGACCTAAGTGGTAAATTAAGTTCCTTACACCAGTTAATGACCTGCTTCTCTAAAGCAGAACCATCTTGGTAATGTTTTCGCGCTAAACCTTTTGGGTAAAGGTTGAGGGGTAAATAATGTCTAATATCGCTGTTCAGGAGATAGGAAAATGTTTAATTGGTTCTTAGCTCAAATAACTAAAGTTAAATTTTTGTTTGCTTTTGGGTTCAATTCGAACTTAACATATGGTATATTGCTTCTAAGTTTTGGCCATTTTTACTCTAATTATTATTGTTTTGTTTTTTTATATATATATATATATTGCAAGTACAGATATAAAAGTCTCTTTTAATTTTAATTAAACTATTATTTGAACTGTTTAGTAAAAAATGAATTATTTAATTTGGGATTATGTTCATTTTCGTTACACATATGGCACATGCGCAGTCATATTTACTTCATAATAATCAGTACCATACTAAAGCAGCGTCTACAGTCTTGTAAAGAAAAATATATAAGAATAAAATTAATTTTTTTTTAGAGAAAACAATGAAGAAAAGCGTTGGGTTGTGTTTAGATTTCTTGTAAAGAAAACCAAATTTATACTAAGTGGTTATAAATATTCCAAATATTCCCTTTATACTTTGTTTCAAAATTAATTGGTTAAATACATGATGTTTACAATGAACGTAACTTAAAATCATAAATGCAAAGAATGTTGATGATCGGTCAATTTCCTTCAAGGCAGCGCAAAAAACAACAGGCCTAACTTTAATTTTTTCACTTCATTTGAAACAATAAAATAACTGAAATTATATAACAGCTATATGTAGCGATAGCAAAAAAAATAAAAAACAGCATTAAGTGAAAATATTGGCGCTCGTCTATATTTTTCGGCCTTCTAAAATTTTAAATTTTTTTTTAAATATGAATATAGGTGTCAATTTCAAGCTTTTAAAGAGATTTAAAAGAAAATACTAAAACTGTTTAAAAATGCTTAACTTATTAAGAGCCGATGGTATTTTTATATAAAATTATATGTACGTAGTATTTAAATTAATTTTTTAATTCTTTGTCGCCATATATATTTGTTTTTTATTTGAGTTACTTCACAAAACTTAATTTACATAGATGGTGAATCCGAATGTAGAACTCTTACTTGCTTGTTTTAGTTTTTGCAGTTTTAAATTCCATCGGACTTAAAACAACTTTCTTATAATCGAAATGGATACTAAGGACCCATTAATGAACCCAAGTACACAAAGCAACTCTGGATACCTGCAAATTCCTATAAAACTTAACAAATTTAAAAAAATAAATTATTAAACCCATCAATTTTAATTTGATAATTGCGAATGCCCGCGCATAAGATAAAACTTAATTATCGTAGTATTGTTGTGATATTTCATTTTACATCATGTTTTAACTGTATAAAAGAGCCGAAAAAATTCAGCCGTATACAGTGGCTAAAGAAAAATAAAATTATTGTTGATTATTGTTGTTTTTTGATTTAACTTTGAGTTTTGTCTTTACTTTATTGTTTCGACAAAAATCTTTAGTTTATTTAAAATGTAAGTGAGAAGTTTCCTGAAGAACTAACTAAGTGGTAGCGAAATGGCCATCGAGACATGCTTTCACACTCAGTAACTAAAATCAGTGATATAAAAAATAGCACGATATTTCTTTTTTTTTAAATAATTAGTTTTACTATTTTTGTGGTTTAGTTTAAATTAAAGAAATTACTAAATTTTTCTCTAAACTTGTGAATGTGATGATGAAGTAAAATCCCTAGATTCCTAAGCAGCCACTAACAAATAAATCTGTTAACAAATCTAACCACAAGACACCAAAATATAGGTTGAGGTCATAGACCAGCGTAAGTTTTAAAAGAGCTAAGAACTAATTTAATTCATAGCTGCTCATAAACGTAGCCGTTCACAGAGAGTTAAACCTTCGAAAGATGAATTCGAAAAGAAGAGTCATATTCGAGAAACTTACCTCTAAAAGTTAAGGAATTATTTCTATCTCCTTGTTATTATCTAAAATATGCTGACCTACCATTTGTTAAGCAAAAAACAAGACTTATAATTATTTGGTAAATATAAAAATAATTATTTTTCTAAAAAATATATATTTAATTCAGTCCATTTCCTTTATCCTTTCTTTATTCTATTAAAAAATTACTTTAAGTTAAAAAAAAACTCCATATATCATTGATCCTTATTATAGTTTTCTTTATGCAGGTGAATGTGTAATATTTTTTCTTCCGGTGGATTATAAAAAATCTGTAGTCATACAATTTTTGTTTAACTTTAAACACCTTAAACAGACTTTTCAGTAAAAAATTATAAAATTAAAGTACTGATGCCTTTAGATTTCTGTTAAAAAAATTAAAAACGGCCTTCAGAAGCTAAAATATTTAGGAATATAATAATGTGTGTGTTTATGTTTTAGTGAATGATTTTTTGGATACATTACCAAAATTACTGTTTAAATAATAATAATTTTTTCTTTTAGCTAATGAATAAAAGTTTTTTAGAGCTTTTTTCTTTCATAATATTCCAGCTTCTATATTAAAAATGAATTGAATTTATTTTTGTGTATTTCCAAAATTTTGGTTACATTTAAATACAGAGTCACAAATTATGATTTTTTATTTCACTTTTTTCATAATGACCCTTTATTACTCTTTTACTAATTTAACAGCACTGTATCTAATAAAGTTGAAATTGGAAAAAGAATTTAAGACACAAAGCTTAAAAAATTAGGTGATAATTGTTAACTTTAAAAAAATTTATACATATGTTTCGATTTTTGGGAGACCATTAAAACATTTTTATATGAAGAATTCATGTTTTTGAACAAGAACACAAGGTTATTTTCTGTGACAGGGGCTTATTACTGACAAAAAATCTACATGTTCAACCCAGATTATTTTTACATCTTGCAGCAATTGAAATGCGTGATAAAAAATTGAAGATTCAGAACTTTAGAACAAAATTAATTTTCGATTTATTAATCTCGCATCAATTGATAACTATGTACCATATGCAGATGACATACAGATAATGTTTTTGCCTGAGCACTCCAATGTTTTAAAGCCAATATTTATGTTTCCCTTTGTCGAATATCTAAATACAAGCCTAGAAGCAACTGGTAGGTGTATCGGATGTTGAATACTTTTTTAACAATTTGAGCTTAAGCCTTGTGCGTGAAGTGCAATATTAACAACTTTGGGTTAATAAATATAATTTTTTGAAATATATTGAACATAGGTGCCCAAGAGTGAACTCTTCTCTAAAAAGACCATAGTCTCTTGATATTTTATAGCGCTCGCCTAAAAAAGACATTGTAATGCTAATATCTAATGTTGTATTCGCTTTTGACGTATTATCGGATGTTAACATAATTTATATTTTTAATTTCAATAAATTGGGCTTTTACCTCATTTAACTCTTCCTAATTTACAAAAAAAAAGCCTTTGCAATCAATAGTTTTAATTTTATTCAAAAAAACTTATTCAAAAAAAACTTTTTGCTGTAGAATTATTTATTCGCCTTTTAAAAATTTCATTAATTTGCGAATATGATTTTTTTTTTATTCCTAAGACAATGATGAAAATTAATTTTCATTTGTCATACTAAATTAGAAATCCTTATATGGATATCTTTATATATTTATGAATGGTCGTCACAGGTGTGACTTACTACAAAATAAAAATTATTTTCGAATCCATATGGTACATTCAAGCTTACTTGAGACAGCATTTAAAACAAAGATTTCATATTTTCATTAAAGTTCCTATTACTCAGCGACTTTTAGAAGACCTTTTTATTATGTTCAACTACTGACTGCGAATTCGTTGTATATAATTTTCTTTTTAACATCTGTAAAGAAATATTATGGTAACTGTTGCTTAATCGAAAGCTATTATTAAGCAAGGTTAAATATATTATCGATTAATAAAGAAAAAAAAGTATGTATTAAGATCGTCTAACCAAATTAATACTCCCTGTATTCTTAATTATTAAATAAGTTGGATAATCAGATCTGTAGATAGGTGCAAAAAATGTTGATTAAGGATATAACGATCTAAAGTATGTTATTTTATATTCTGCTGGTGTCTACGTTTTCTTGTTTTCTCTACATATTAACATGAATGTTTATAAATAATTTAAAAATTAGGATAGACGTGAACTTAAGCCGCAATAAAATGATTAATTTTTTATATGATATTTTTATTAGAATGTAAGATTGTCCCAGTCGTCTTGATTCCGAACTTTTAAATAAACGACATGAATTAATATAAATTTCCTTTAATTGTTCTCGATTCCTTCAAATATAAATATTTCCTAATATTCTCATGAAATATTTAATATTAAGAACTACAAAATAAAATGTATTACTGCAGGGAATAATCAATATCAATAATGGCATTTCGTTACTGTTCATATAGTTTAGCAGTGGGTTTTACCCAAATTTTGTATCATGGAGATAAAAATAAATAAATATTTAATTAAAATTTGGTTTTTTTGTTAAAATTCCTTTTTTAAATTCTAAAAACCTTTTTAGGTACAGAAATTATTTTGCAAATGTATGCGAACGTTTTCCAAAGGAAACAAGAAAAACTAGATTCAAGGAATACAAGGAATATTCATATCAATATTAATTTCGTTAGACAAAGTTCACACACAAACCAAAATATTTCTTCACTTTCCTCTCTGAAACTCGTCTTTTACATATTTTCTTTACATTGATATTTTTTGCTGGTTTATATAACAATAAAAATAGAAGATATATTTATGATATATGCAATATATATAACATATAGAAATTGATGTTTTAACACTTGTTCTATAAAATATAATAATTCGTAAGCGTTCTCAAGTTTGCAGTTTTTAAATTAATATATTATTTTTCTATTTGTAGAACTTTTATTAAAGGAAATTAATAACGTATTTTTCTAGATGTAAAATTTGAAAGCGTGATGCTTCTTCCGACATTTTTAATAAGAAAGGTAACATGTCAAAAGATTCTATTCAGTCATATAAAAACAAGATTATGTTTTTTTCGTAAAAAATTTGTGTTATTATTATCCTTATATTCTTAGTTTAAGGTTTCCTAGTTGAATCAATTTATATGTAAATTCAATAGAAACACCTGAACTGTTTTTATAAAAAAAATGTCTTGGAATAATAATTATATTACTAAGCCATCACTAATAAGAGGAGTATGTTTTTTTTACACATAAATATTTGTATTTATGTATGTATGTCGCTCCAGATATATGTCTGTGCAGGAGTACGTTTATTGCGTTAAGCATATCAAGATTTTCACATAAACCTTCCTTACTTTCTATTTTACGGTAAAGCTGTAAGTGAAGCCTTCATAATTGCAGCAGGCTTTTGAAATTTTATTTTAATCTATTAGCGAAAGTATTTATTTTGTTATAAGTGTAAATATTTTATAAATTTACAAATAATGAAATATTCCTTTGTTTTTGTGAAAATAGGGCAGTCAAATAGCTTTAGTCATACTTACATATTTTTTAACCAAAACTTCTTATAAATATGTCGCACAAATGTATCTACAGTTTTTAATACAGCGTTGAATTTCCTCCTTGTATTTACAAGTCGTTGCGAGCCCCCAATAATACTGTACAAAAATATTCAATGCTGTTAAGTGACACAATCTAACAGACCAGTATTTATCTCTTAGACGAGATTGTGGACGACAAAAAAATGTCACTTATAATAACTGAATTATTTCAAGAATTTACGATATAAAGTTAAATACACCCGCAGAATATTATGGATGCATTTGTTTTTTGACGTCAAGAGTTAATTTAGTGTTTTCAAATTGTAAAATTTCTTTTTGCTTTTTAAGACCTTTTTCTTTTAAAGGCGGTGCAAAGAAATATTATAAAAATGCAGAATGCAGTTTATTTAAGTCTTTACGTTCATATGAATGTACCAGTTCTTAAAATAATTCACAGTTATCAAAAATAATTCAGTTATCAAAAGCTCTTCAGTTGATATTATTTTAACCAATAAAATAGCTCCTGTTAGATTTAAAACCAAATCATTGGAAGGAATTTTAATGGACCTTTTCTATGACCTTTTAAATCGGATTAAAAACAGAAATAATACCACATGCCTTAGGTGGCTTATTTTAAGGCATTGTAAAAGCATCCGTCCTTAGATTATGACCAATTTCAGTTAAATCAGACAACAAATTTAGAGTTGTTATATTAATTCAAAATTTTCCAATGCCTACATATTTGATCACATGTTCACAATTTTGTTTACATTTTTATTGCAAATTTACTTAAAATGTGGAATGGTCCATCACTTTTTCTTTATTATTTATGTGTTTGTACCACCATTGTTATATTCTAATGGAAGATACTTCAACATGGGTTGTGTTGTTATAAAAATGTTAATTTTAATTAAAATATGTTTTTACTTACCGTATTTAAATTTGTAATTTTATCCAGTTCTATGGCTGTACTGCCACGATGATGCAGATGTGTTAGATGATGTGTTGTAAGCATTTTTTATTTCTTGTTTTTATTCTGTTTGAAAAACTAACAATTAAATCCTCAGTCTAAACTTTAACATTTAACAGAAAATACACTAAAATAGAAAAAAGGTAAGGTCATCATTAATACTATGAGCTTGATTATTTTGAAATTATTTTTTTATCAATTAATTAAATTCGTTGTTAGTTTCCGCAATAAAGAAATATAGTCTATTTCAAACGTTTATAACAAAAACAAATTTTAAATTCTCATTATTTTTTTTTTTAATAAATTTATAAAAATGCTACAGAAATTTTTGGCACGATGAGGGTATAAATAATAATAAAACCGTCAAGCGTGGGTTGTATACTTTATTAATAGAACTTTAAAGCATTTCATACTACATTCAAATATAAAATATCGCACATAAGAATCAGATTCTCTTCAGGAATACCCTTCCATCTTTCATTGTATTTTTTAAAATTACTATTTATTGAGGCACACCTTGTGATAAATTGTCCTTTAATATACAAAACCATAGTAAAATTCTCGTCCCTACTGTAACACCCGATAATTTTCATTTTTTGTACTTATTCTAATAGCACTTATAAAAAAACACACTATCTGTAAATTTTAAACTTCTGCTATAACGGTATTTTATATAAGGCTATATTCGTCAAAATACGGCCTCTATGAAAGCACATTTAACATTAAAATTTTTGTTTTTGTTTTTATTTAACTCAATAAGAACAATTAAAAACAAAAGTGTATTTTATTGATTATTTTATAGAATACGAGATGAATACTTATTTCATTATAGATTTAACAATTTCCATGACTCTGTTATTTAAATTATTTATTTAATTACTTATTTCTATATCCTCCGCTTTTCATACAAATGTATAAAAAAAAACTGAATATATTGTTATACAATTATCTCGCTAAATCGCAAATGATAGATTTTCTTTTTCGCCATTAAATTCGTATTCTTTAAATTCCCAAAGGTATTCTTCTACAGAACCATACCAATCATTACATTATTTGGCTTATTCGTCATTTTACACACCTTTCTGAACTGACGCGAAGCTACTGGGAATTAGTTCACAATTTTTGGTACATGTGTGGTCCATATACCGTACAGAAATATTATGAATATTTAGGCTTTACCATTTATATATCATTCAATTATTTTCATTGATATATCTCAGAAAAATGTTCATGTAAAACATATTTTGTTAAATCGAATGACTTCACTTGATACGAAACTTAAAAATTAGCCAAATTTATTATTTTTTTTTAAGATGATTACTTTTGTAATTAAACGCAACTTTCTTTTGCGGCTCATTTTAACAAAACCGAACTGGCGCAGAATTTAGCAAAATAAGTCAAGTAACCATAAAGCAAGCAGCGGAATAACGTGATAAACAAACATAAAAACAATTAGCGCAATCTGTGCATTCCGGTCTGGTTAAAATTAGTTCAACAAAAAACGAAAAAAATTAGACCGAAACTTGCTCGCGCGATCGATGTATCACGATCCGAAAGGATATAGAACCTTCTTGAGCTATTGGATTGTACCCTCAATTGATGCTTTTGCTGACACTACTATTTTTTTTTTATTAATTTTTAATTAAAACTCCTTTACACTTCTTTAATGGTTAATTAACCTAACCGTTATTTTTAAATAAAACTACTGAAATTGACTGTTTATGCTAAAGCTTGTTTCTCTAGCTTTCTCATTTATTGCCCAACTAGAAAAAAGTTCAGGTCAGCAAGAGACGCTTTATACTTAAAATTAAACTGTTCGAATGAGAAGATTTGAAAAAAAATTAAGAACAGCAAACATCAAACCTAAGACATAAGAGTCATTATTAATTGTTACTTTATTTTGATCGAATTTCTTTATACTACTTTAAGATTAGTTGTAAGAATTTATCAAAAAGAGAAGCAAAAAGCAACAAAAAAAAAAATTCTAAAATAAAATGAGATGTCAGAAATTTTTATATAGTTTCTTGAGCTTAACTTAATATATTCTATGTTTGGAATAATACGATTTCCCAATTAAAAAAGTGACGTATAAAACAACACTCGTCTTAGATAATCGTTAAGGACTTTTGTATTAGATAAGGTTAAGTGGGTCCGTTATTTCACGTCTTTTTTTATCACCAGCACAAAAGCGAAAAAATAGGAGTAAAGTAAGAATGAAGGACAAAACGTTTGTTTACAATATAGAAATAGAAACAGAAGAAAAAGCGAGGCTATAAAAGATGGGTAAGTAATTTTAAGGAAGATGCGTTTATCCTACGGTAATGTGTAATGAAACTTTTCACACCTCTTAGTAAACAACTTTTGAAATTAAACCAATGGTTGACACACTCAAATAGAGGACATAAGTAGATCAGGTGAATAGCTATCTCTTTTTCCTCGTCGTTACTACTTTGTGATTGAACCCAAAATTTAGCTCAAGTTATCCCGTCCCCTAGTTACCCCTTGCGAATTTAAATTCCGGAAAATAAATATCTGTGAGAAATCGTAGATATAAACTCTAATGCGCTTTTTGCAAGCCTAGAAGATAGTGTCATGGAAGATGTTGATGCCACTGGAAGCCTATCCACCGTCACGTTGCCGCGTTAAATATTGCTTTTTAACCCTCAAGTCTTCTACTAGGCGGGATAACAAAAAGCTGTCAAAAAATTGTTATTTTTGACAATATTTTATTAATAAATAATTTTTCTTAAATTTGAGCAGCAATTGTCATTTTTTTATTCTTTGTAAAAAAAAACAGTTAATATTGAGCATCAAAAAATATTTCAAAGCCTTTGATCGGCTGAAACAATTTACTAGTGAGTATCTAAACGCCCAGTTAAATTCAATATAAATTTTTTTTTTTTTAAATACAACCGCTTCTGGACTGTGGCATAAACACAGCTTTCGAAAAAAGGGAGAAGGATATTTTTCTTTTCCAACTTCAAAATAATTTTAAACAATATCATTTGATTTAAAATTAATAACAAATTAAGCCCTTAAAATGTGTATATAAAAATTTATGTTTTTTAAAGGACTACGATAATGCCCAACTCCACCCCAAGGTAAACTTTTCAGTTTGTTGACTTAAAAGTTAACGAGTACTGAATTTATATTAATGTTTCTCAGCCTAGAATTATCAAAATAAGTTTTTTAAAAGTGAAAAAAAAAAATATGTGGCACTACAGTGCTAATTGCGAATATTCTATAAATGTTTTTTAGGAGAAGCCTAATTGCCTCAACTGTAAATTCTGTAAATACAAAAAAAGTCCTAAAGAAGACTTATTCTTCCTATATTACAATTTATTAAACATTCATATGTTTAAATGCCCCATTCAGACGCAATTCAAATTCAACACCTTAATTTCTGAATCTTAGTTGAAAGATGTTCACTTCAAATAGAATTTGCATAATATGTGGCTGTATCACAAGTTTTGATCATATTGCTTAAAATTCAAAATTAATTTATTTGGTTTACTACGAAAAAAGTGTGAGTGTGAATAAGTATATTGACCTCAAAAAATTTACATTTACAATCAAGCCGCAATTTAGTGTTATATTGTTTTAATTTTTTTATTTACTTATAAATATATATATATATATATATATTTATTTATATATGTATATATATATATTTTTTTCATTTATTTAAATAAAATATAAGCACAACAAATTCAAAAGAGTTAGATTGTTGTTTGCTGCATATTTGCATAAATTGAGTTCAATGATTACAGGTAAAAATACTAATGTCGTATGAGGGGTTGTTAAAGTATATGTAATTACAATTAAAATTATCACAGTATTTCTGTAAATATGTTGTTTGATTAAAATGATACCTTCCCTTCCCTTCCCTTTAAAAAGCAAACTAAGAGACACTTTTATCTACGTGTCTTCTTCATACATTCGACAAATCTCTCGTATTACATTAAGCTATGTCGCCTAGCCTATTGTGAAACCTATCGCTTAGCTACCTAAGCCTGTTGCCTTGCAGTGCCTGCCTGAGAAACTTTTTATGCTCATCAGTTTTAAACTCCTCATCATCATCGCATATTGCGCAAAGGTCTGATGTACCATTGACCATTATACTGCTTCTTGCCCTATCATTGCCTATTGAACCAAGATACCATATGGCCTTCCTAGCCGTCCAGGATTAATTATTTCTTCGTACTATTATTGCAATGAACCGAAATCTAACACAATCTGATACCATACTTATCCACCAACACCCTGAGAGGCTTTTTTTACTCTCTTATCAGTATTGATGTGACACTGTATCCTTTCTTGTCTATCGAAGTAGAGTCTTACCTTCTCTCCTTCTAGCATGTGATAAGACGACAATTCGTTGGCTGTCAGGATCGCCAGTAAGTCTGCCTGGAACATACTAAATTCAAGAGGGAGCCTATAAGATCTGCATGTCTAGTACCTATAATATAAACTTATAAACAACTGCGCCGTTGTCTACATTCGCCATGCGCAACCTTTTTTTAGAACAAGCAAATTCCAACCAGCTTTCTCTGTTCGAAATATCAATTTTTGTTAAATTAATTTATTAATGCTGTTCTTTTGCGTTCGGCATTTTTTTTTTTTTTTTGGATTTTTTCTTTTTTCATTTTTTCAGTTTTTAATACAATTAAGTAAAAGCAACACAAGTAAAAAAACATAAAATGCAACTAAAAAAAACTCAAACACAAAAACTCACCGCAATAATCGTAAAAAATCTAAAAAACGAAAGTAATGATAAGCTCGCTTGTTTTTCTTTATCATATTTCTACCATTTTCGGACCGATGAATCTTGAAAGTCTCACAGATTGGTAGTGATTTCAAATTGTCTCAAATAGATAGAAATCGTGAATTCGACATCTATGGATGAAGTTCAAAAATTTATAAACATTATTAGGTTGAAAAGGTATATGCGTAAATTACAACCGAACTATATTTTCTGGTAGAGAATACAGAAAAAATTTTACCCAAAAACGATTTAAAAAATGTGGGGCGCTTATTAAGAAAGCATTAATATAACCGAAAATGCTAGAAATTTATTTTAATAGTTACAATATGTCATCAAACTTTTAAGTTTATTTAAGTAAAAAAAATATTTTTCCATATCACAATAAGGTATGAGCAATCCCGTGATTTTTAAGGAACATCATTACCATTGAACGTGATTCAAGTCCTCATTCGTTTTTTATAGTTACCGTAATCACTGTTTGCATTTGTTTTTATTTAAGCATACATGTTTATATTGAGTGTATATAGTACATATATTAATTATATATTATGCAAACATCACCATATTGGAAAAGATAATTTGATTTCTACATTCAAAGCAGCTCTAATTAATTTTGGCCTGTAATATAAATTTCGGTAACACTGAAGGTTCGAATAAAAAACACAAAAATTGTTTCTTTGTTACAAAGGTATGCATGTATGAAGTTTTGGAAAAAAGAATAGCTGTTGTTAATAAGAAGCAGAAAGAAAACAGTACATAGCAATGAAGCCGCTTTGACATGTGAAAGAATGAAAGGGTCAAAAGTATTAATATTTCTCTCCACAAATTAAAATGAAATTAAAGTTAGTGTTTGTGCAAATGTAGAAGAACGTTTTTTCGCGGAAATGTTACTTGATAAACTTAGTCACTGTAGTGACAAGTGATTTTTGAATTACAGTGATTTAATCACAGGTATTGAAATATATCTCATCTCTGATCACAATTATAATTTCAAGCTTAAGGGAAGGACAATACTGCACAGTAAAATATATCTTTTTTTATATTACTTCTCACTTTGTGTTTGAATAAATAGATAAGCATAAGAAAATAAACCACATTAAATAATTAGAACCCTATACTCGAATCTTGGGGTTTAAATTTCGGAAATCTCAATAATTATACATCTAAATGTTGAGTTTTCTATTTTTTTTTTTTGCTTTCTTTGAAACTATTTATTTAAAAATAATTTTCTGACATATTTTGTTATTAACTTAAAATGAAGACATCCGAATTAAAGACTTGCAAGCAAATAGCAGTAAGCGAAACGCCATGTGACTTTGTTTACGAATATTGTTTATGTTATTTAGAAGATTGAAAAAACAATCACTTTTATATGTTATATTTCGCTCAAGAGAGGGTTTTATCTGACAGTAGAAGTAGTGCTAAAAATTTAGTGAAAAAATGTCTTCATTAAAAAATTTCAGGTAAATGAAGATATTAATACTCCCAATTTATTTACCTTTTAATACAAAAAATATCGCTTCTTAAAAACATACGCTTTAAAGCCTTTTGATTGCTTTCACGTTTTATTATTTTTTCGGACGCTTTAAAAATTTACATATTTTTTATTTAGAGCACATTAAGCATCCATTTATTTTTAATGATATCTCAATTACTTTCACTTGTTTCTACATTTCTTTTACTTCCTAAAGATGTAACTATATAAATATTTGCTTGTTTGCTTGATTAAAACTTTGTTTTTGAACTTTTATTTTCATCAGGATCGTTTTTTTTTATGGCGTATCCTGTTTAACATTACAAAAATACTGGAAATTCGTAAGATTTGTTGTAACTAACTGTTCGATGGTACGCGCTTAACTGATTTGAATATTCTATCAACATCCTAAATAAACTGTTATAAATGAGAATATACTTAAACATATTGCATGTTGACGCAGGCGCTTAAAAATCTTTAATTTGTTTAGAATGGAATTGAAATAATATTGTTTATGTTTTGCAATTACTGTTATGTTTTGCTTAATTCTGCAGCTTTACTACAAACGCTTTTTACAACTTTTATTTGATGTGTTTTTCTTTTTTACTTACATACACATATGTGCTCACACTTATGACCAGATGACTAGAATTTTTTTTTACTAAGCCATATCTTTCAGACACTTTAAGATTATAAAAATAGCAACAACATAAAAGCCTAAAAATAAGCTTTAAAAATCATGATCTTCTTATCCGGTTATACGAGTACGGTTAGAACTCCTCGCGTTTTTAAATTTTCGACACTTTTAGTTGTTAGAAATAGAAAATGATTACTGTCTTATAAAAATGAATGAAAAACGGAAAATAAAAACATTTTAAAAATAGCGGAAGAAGACAGAGCTGATGTTTAATAACCGCAAGGTAATCCTGAAGGTAGATTAAAAGGAAATTTGTGTAAAGTCAAAAAATTTTCTTCTTTTACTTAAAAATATAATGAAAGCAGTTTTCTCCAGCAGAAAACATCAGTTCCTAAATTGCTATTAATTTAAGCATTTCAAATGTTAAAGGAGTCATCGCAAGATTCGAACATTTGCAGTTAAAACAAATGAACCAAAAAATGCCGCGAAGTAATGAATACACAGAAAATTGTTAACAACTTACTTGGTGGAATATTTAATTAAATTGCCATTTTAATGATAGGCGTATTTTGGTTTTTAATGATGAATATAAACTTATTTAGATTTGTCCTAATGATTATAGTTAGAGCAGCTAATTTTAAATAGTCATCTTCACAGAGGAAGTGTAGTTACGGTCGACAATGTTTTAGCATAAAATAGTACAATAGATTTAAAATTTCAGAGTAAAAAATTTATGAGAGGAATATACAAATAATCGTAGATTTTTATATTTATTACGAAGAAGGCCAAGCCATTTGGAATATAGTCTTACAAGCAAGTTTAAATCTAACCCCCGAAAAATCTAGTGCTGCTTGCTTTCCCACATGTGTAGGGCAAAATATACTACCTCATCTGTATGTTTGGCAGATATAGATTTTAAGAAATTAGAAGCTATCGAAGCATGAAAATTCAAGCCGGTGTTTGGTGAAGCAAGCATACATCTTAGGTCGCAAAAAATTTCGCACTGCAAGGCAGATTTCTCTCCAGTTTCTTAATATGTATGCCATCTTTATCAGGTCAGAAATGGTACACAAGTGTTATTAATGAGCCGGTGATTCAAAACCTACTTTGGAATTTTTCGACCACGTGCAGAAGAGAGCGAGGAATCTTATTGGTGACAGTAGAGTATTATTAGCTCTATTGACTAACTAAAGCATCGAAGCAATGTGTTTTTATGTGTTATATTGTTACTACAACGATATATTCTCTGAGAAAATCAGGAAACATGCCGCTAAAAACGGTGATTTCGAACACGCAGCACATTTCTCATTAGGAGCGCTCCCTTTGCAGCAAATGATCTAAGGAAAGCCATTACAAATTACAGGAAGATATTTTTGTATCGATTTCATAAATACCAGAGTTGTAATAAATTTAAAAATAAACAGAATATTTTTCCACTCATTTAGCCATCTTCTCCTGACTTAAACGTTATTAAAAAAGTTCGGAGTAAACATTCATAGAAAAATTTGTCAATAGGAAAAACTGAACTCCGATTACGAATGACTCTTTAAAGTCTGGATTCCTGGAATGATATTTCTTTCGACTTATTAAATACGTTTTATGATTTAATAATAAACTATATTGTTGCAGTTATTTAAAGCAACAGTGCTGGCACTTCGTTCTAAAATATTGTTAACAATAATATCAATGTTTCTGATATTTTTAATAAAATAAACATAATTATATGAACGAACAAAAGTTTTGGTATTTTTGTCTATTTTTAAGAATTTTTAAAATACTGTCAAAACAAACAATTTTTATTGTCGTTGACATTTTTGTACTCTGAAGAAAGAACTCCTTACAAAGGAAGTAAAATCTTATCTGACAAAAATAAGTAAGGAATAAATATAGCGTACTAAAAACAGAAATTTTAATGGTTTTAATCGCCTAATCTAGAATGTATAGTTATAATTTTATAACGAATAACATACTGTTCAATTGTGCATATGATTAACATTTCTGATTTTTAAACTGAAATTGATATTTAACAAAATAATAGGGTGACCGCTGGTCGACCTATTCGACTGAGCTTCAAGGGCCAAATTATTAAATTCTGATTCTGGTTTCTGTTTATGTTCAATGTTGTTGTCAAAATTTAAAAATAATTTAATTAATAAAAAAATTTTCAAATAATTTCAAAATGTAAAAAATTGTAAATTTTATAAAATTAATTTTCAAAAATAAAAAATGAAAAGTGAAGTATTGCTGCATATGCAGGAGAAAGAAACCAACTGGGTACAACTTTATTTATAGAATCGAATGATTATAGAAGTAATAATTGAATTCGGCTTCCTTTCGTTTAGTATATTTGACATCAATGCGGTGCTCTACAATGAAGAAAAGTAACGGATTCACCATTAATTTTATATTATTTTCCAATCTTTTAGTGTTAACTTTAAACTCTTTTTTTATAACTTTCAAAATAATTAATCTTCACTTATCACCTGAGTATAAGAGTGAGAATTTGTCTTGTCTATAACTAATATAAAATACGCATATTTATTTTTAAAATTATTGAAACACCAATTTCTTGTTAATATTTATTCATCTTTTAATTTCGTAATTTTGTAACTACTGGCTTATTTACAAAAACTCAATTTAGACTGCAAACTTTTACTCTAAAGTGTGGTTCTAAAAACTATGTGTTATGAAAATTAGTTATGAGTCACAGACACTTTTATCAGCTTTAAAGTTGCCATACTATTGATCAGTGGATGTTAGTGGATCGAAGTTACACTCAAATACTCTAAAAAAAGTGTTACCTATTCCAAACATTTTATTCAGTTTCAAAATTTATTAAGGGATAATTTGTTTACAGTTTCTTTAAAAAAATTACATATTTCATTTTAATTAAATTTCAGTTTAAAACTGGATAGAACCATTAAAAATTTTTGCAAGTTTTATTCAGTTGCACGTGTTTTTAGGGCTTTTTAAAATGACCGGTGAAATGAGAAAGAGCACAGTCTTTTGCCCACTGTTGGTAAGAAGTTATCTGTTTTACACCTTAGTTCTCCGTTTTCACTGTCTTCTTTTTTTAAGTCGGATAAAAAGAGCAAAAACCTTTTTCTAAGTAAAATGGCGTACATTGTTTTCTTGGTCACAACCCTAAAAACGTATCGTTTTTATTGCAGGGACTACAATTAATGCGTTTTGACTCTCTAATCTATACTTAATTGACCACAATAGTTAGATTTAAGATATAAGCACTCATTGTTAGTTTATAGTGTGTTTAAGCGAATACAATATTGCAATAGATTTTCCATTAACTACATATCTACGTTTTAAATTCATTCACTAGATACACTTTCGAAAACTTTGCTGACCAAATGTGAACAAAACTCTTCTTTTTTCTTCCAGATATGAACAAAATATATTAAAAACTAAAGACTTAATTAAACATCAAAAATTATTATTTTATTTTTTTTGGTAGAATATTAAAAATATATAAACTTACACGATTGCAATATCACAATTCACTGAATCCTTTTTTGTTTTCTTAAGTAATTTAGTTTTAAACGTTCCGGGAATTGAGGCTGCTTTCCAAATTATTTGACACAGAACAAATCACAATGTGCACGACTGTTGTAAAATTTACTGTATTTAACACACTCTTATTTGAAATAATCTTAATTAAAATATTATATGATAATCAAAACATATTTTATTATTTTTTCCTAATATCTTTCAAATGATTTTTCGTATAACATTATAAACTTTGACGACTTTTAGTATAAAACTATTTTATTTTTATTGTAAACAGAGCCAATTTTTCTTTCATTTTTTGTTTATTTTATTTTTTTATTAAAATATTTTTATTGCTGCCAAGACAGCTTACTAACGGATTGAACCTACACGTGCAACTGAATAAAACTTGCCGTTAGCAACTTGAAGTTGGTTCAAGACAAACAAAAATCTTCAACATATTTTAGCACATTTTTTCAACTTTACATTTCTGAGGGTAACAATTAAAACTTAAGTACTTTTCTGTTATTTAAGAAACATTTTCTGCATTGTATTATTGTTTATTATTTCTACAATTAATTTTTTCCGTACTCTCTCTTAATCTTAGCCTTTCTGTAAAGTTTAACATGCTGTAAAGCAAGACGCATGATTTAAAAATATTCACGGTGAAGTTTATAAACTACAAATATTTAATATTTTTATGACTGTAATTTACCAATATTGTAAAATGCTAAAATAATATATATTTCATGAGAATATCATGAAATATTTATATTTGAAGGAATCAAGCACAATTAAAGTAAATTAATAAAATCCATATATATTTAATATTAACCAACAAAGTTTTATTTTTGAAATTTACTACATAAGTAATCGACCAATTGTAATGTGGATGATTGTACACACAACAGAGCTGTAAATGAATCATTCATTTTGGAGAGTTTTATATTAATTCTTTTCATAGAAAATAATAATTGAATAAATTTGAATTAATTAAAAACATATGGCAATTCATTTTTAATTTTAAATTTAAATAAATTTCGTTTTTAATTTAAAGGAAATTGTGTAAATGAATCTGTCAAAGCAATTCATTATCAATGTATTTGAATTAATTTTATTTTGTATTTATTCATTAATTACTTTAAGGAATGATATGTCATCCTTACTTTTTATGACGTATTTGAAGGTTTTCTGATATTTTGAAATAAACCTGCTCAAATTTAAGATCTTTATGTTAGTATTGCTTTCTATTTTATTAACAAAATTTTCTTTATTTAATTTTCTTTATTTTTGTACACGTTTTTGAATGTATTTTTTTATTAATTTTTTGATTTATATAATATTTTATATACATTTCATTATATATTTTAATTTGTATTTTTATTTATAAATGTTATGATTTTTAATAACGATTTTTATTTTTATTATTATTATAATAATTTTGTTTAACTCTATTTTTTTAAAGACACTGTTTCCGTACAGGTTTAAAGAACACGTGCGACTAACTAGAAATACGCTAGAAAATTTTAAAGGAACTCCAACAAACAAAATTATAGCTAAACTTATAGCAACGCAAGCGCTTCAAATTTCAATCATTTACCTATGTTTACTTTATTTAACATTTATTCTCGCATTCTCTTTTTTAAATTGCCTGTTATTTTGCTCAGTTAAGAATATCTACTGCAGTTGATAGTATATGTTATCTTTACAGAAATTCCTTAAATGTTTTTCTTTTTATAACTTTTCTAAAACGTTGTTATGCCAGTTGTTTAAAGACTTACATGCTTTGAATCGAGATCTATGAAAAACAAAATATTGTGAGGCAGTTTTATATTAACTTGTGGAGTTATTGAAAAAAAGTTTAAATAATATAATTTTACTTCCTCATTTTACTAGTAAAATAACCAAGTTTTTGCTTTTAATAATAATATGGTTTCCTTCTCTTCTATGAAAAAAAGGCATTTTAGATACTGAATAGATTTATTGCAAACATTACAACAAAAAACTAATATTAACAAAACCAAAGTGGCGGGGACTTAACAAACTTATAAGTTGATAATCAAATATCGACAGATTTTTCTTAAGAAGAGTTTTGTAAAAAAAACCTTTTGAGTAAAACAATATCTTTACTACAGACAGAAACAAACGTAAGAAAAATTATGCGGCAGTCAGAACGTTGATATAATTACTGGAATAAATAAACCATCTTTTATTCACGACGATTATTAAGTGTAACATATAGTGATCAAAAAATATAGACACGACAATTTTTCACAAAAACATGTTTGATCTTTCAATGGTTCTATTCACAATTAACTGTTCGTTGTAGGCTGTGTAAAGTTTCCATTTTTCATATTTAAAAAATTCAAACTTAAAACATAGAAAACCACAATTTAATGAAAAACAAAAATATATAACCAAATTAAACAACGGGAATTTTTTATTATATTAATTTTCCAAAAAAAAAAAAAAAAAAAAAACAAAAATCGTGCTATTTTCTATTATCCCGATTAATTATTTGAATCACCGATATTGATTATTGAGGGTCAAAGCACGTCTCTATACAATTTTACCAAAAATTTTGCAGTATTTGTGCACTAAAACTACTAACTCGCATAACAATTTCGTATCGAAATAACTCAAAATACTTATGCTTTTCATAAAAATTTTTTAGACAAGTTGATCGCTTGTCATACAGAAGTAGCGTGTTAGAATAATTTCTAATTGTCGTTATTTTACTTGCACCACATTTAGTTCATAAATATAAAAAAAATTAAAATAAATAAATTGTTCAATTTGTAAAAACACGTTTACATAAAAAAATATATTTATTTAATTTTATTTTACTAAAACTACGTTCACAAATAAAATTTTAATTAAATTATATATTTCATTTTTTGCTTTTTTGTAAAATTTTGAGTGATTTTTGCAACAGACACTAACGCTTCAATAGTACACGTGCTGCATTTGTTTTTATGTAAGTATGTTAAAAAGTTAACTTTAAGTACTTACTGCTAGTCTGTATAACAGTGCAAATTATTAACAGAATGACATAACATCATAAGGTTAACATCTTTAAGAGTTTTCTCTTAAAAAATCTGTATTAAACTCTTTCTAAGAAATCTTTCGCTTTTTGTTTTGCTAGATTTTATGTACAAAAGTAGTATTTAAAAATTTGACTAAATGTTGGCTGTCTAAAATATCAGTTCTGTTAATCATTACATTCTGTGCAACCGTTCGTCTACGCAATAACGTAACAAAATAACATTAATCATACGTCAGTATCAATTTTAATTGTATTTAGTAGCAATTATATAAATGAAGTGTATTTTCGTAATTTTGATTACATTTGTTGAACTCTATAGAAAAAAATTTCAGTTTGCAAAGTCCACAATAAGTATACTGATTTTTTTTCTAAAAAATATCTTTGAAAACTTTGTTAAAGCTTCAGTACTATTTTTTATAGTTTTTAAATAGCACTAATTTAATTTTTGTTAAAATGGTCTAAATTTTTGCTAAAATTGAGAAACTAATCAGAATCACTCGCTGTATAACATCAGAGTTGTGAAGATATTTTATAACAGTTTTGGTTGTTTGACTGCTTGTGTATACAGTTTACTTGCTCATTAAATAGTTTTAAAATTCGAATTTCTTTTGAAATAAAAAAATAATTAATAATAAAATAATAAAAATATTGTTCTTAATAAAAAGTAAAAATTTAAATATGAGTATAATTGAACTTTATTTAAAATGTTTATGTTAATAATAAATCTAACTGATACACAACAAATGAACAAGACCACCCGTGTCTTTTTAGTTTTTTCACCAATTTATAATCCAACCAACATTCTATAATTTTAACAAATGGAATTATTAATGGGCTCCTTGGGAAAATAAAAATTTACAAAAATGTTTACCTTCAGAGAGACACAAATAATCAAAAAATTGTTATAGCAGTCAATTATTTGTTGATTTATAAAATGTCAATATTTATAAAGTGGTCATTTTCAGAAACAGTGCTAACCACAGCAACAGGTGTAACTACTATCTCAGCAGCTTAAATTCTTTAGGTCTGAAAACGTCAATTTTTTCTAAAAACATTTAAAGTTAAAAAAATCAGTGGCAAAAAGTATTCTAAATTAATATGTCCATATTAAGATTAATGAACTCTGTATACTTACAGTGTTAATTTAAAAATAAAAGGTGAGATTTATTTACAATCTGATCTTAACACAGCAATGCTTCTTTAAAAATATCGAATTTAGTTTAAGTTTCCTCCGCGCGAACATACATATCTCAGTAAAATAACAGTTTAAGTACTTTAAAATAAAAACTATTCTGAACAACAGAAAAAAATCATTAGATATTAATAAGTTATTAAAAAGTCCCTATATCAAGTGCTTAAAATATAAAAAAACAAGAAAAAAACAAAAACGAAAACATAGCTACATAACCACATAACAAGAAAAGTTTGAGAATACATTTCCTTCATTTAGTTTCTTAATCGAATATTTTTGCAATTAAAAAGGAAACCAAATATATTGCGCACACTTATTTACATATTGTATGTTTAGTTTACTTAGCTACAAAAATAAAAATAAGGACTTTAAAAAGTCCTACGACAAGATCCAACACATACTGCTTTGCGGTTTTAATGTTTATAAGACAGTAAGGTTTGTCTATTTATCAAGTGGTTAGAATAGGAAACAAAAATATGATACAAGACTTACTCGTCAAGACATAAGGTCACTAAAGTAGAGGTCTTAAGTTTTTCTTTTCATACTTGAATTTATTTCACTCTGTTTGTCTGTTAATGTACTGCCTTTCAAATGCATACAGAAGTGCAAATTAGTGTTAATCAATCTTCATCTAGGTTAAGTGAGCGTTTTTCTGGGTATATGTAAATGTTTCATTGCAACAGGTTTCTTTTTATCTTTGAGTTTAATCATCGTACAATATATTTTCATGTGCTAGTATTGCAGTAGAAACATATTAAGCAGTAAATTGTAAAAAATAATTTGGTAGAAAAAATATTAAAAACTTTAAGGGATAAACTAAAAGCAAATATTTTAATATTTGTCTTCTGTAAAGACGAAACTGAACAAGATGCGTGTCCTATATGTAGACCAACCTAAATGATCCTAATTATCTGCTTGTGATTCTAAAAGGTGGGAGGATGTTAGGGTGAAAGGGAAGTCATTATGTCCCTCGAAGCCCGAATAAGCAAGTTAGTTCTAGTCGCATCGCAATCGCAAATTTGTGCTAAGTTTCTGCAGCTTTAATGGCCAAAAAAATCACTCTATTCGCGGAAAGGATGGAAAAATGGCAGGGAAGGTGCTTCACCACAGTCTCACTACCCTTTTCGTCTTGGACACTTCTACAAAAGACGTTAAACAAAAGATTTTAGATTGAACAGTGCATACCTACCATACCTACAAGCGTGCATTTTTGTCGCCAAGGGTTCGCAGCAGCTCTGCAATTCTACCCCGATCTGTGCGGCTACCAGTAATTCTCACTGAAGAGTTTGCTAACAGCAATCTATGCTCATACATACTAGCATCACCCAGACGACTGCAAGTTTAGCAAATTCGTTTAAAATTATATCCGCAGGCGTAGAGAGCTTAAACCTACACCCATGATTTAAAAAATTAAGAAGATTTAAAAGAAAAATAAATCTATTATTTTCAGAAAATATAATTTTATTTATTTATTTATTTCCTTTTTTTTTTGATACTTATTAAATTAAAAGAATTTACAAATCAAATTATTAAATATTTTTTTAATAAAAATTAATTTTCTTTAAACGTGATTGATTTCTTTAAATATATATAATTTATGATATTCTATATATAAAGAAAAAATGAAATCTATATCTGAAGGGTAAGCAGGTGGCTATTTTGCTACTGCTTATATAGCTTTCCTGTCGAAGTGTTAAAATCGTCTATTCTGGTGTTGCCAAACATGCGTCTACTAGAAATGCAAAAAGGGCGTATTTCTAAGTATTATATAGATAACTTCTAACGAATTTCTATTCAATAAAAATAGTAAGTTTAATAATAGAATAATTTAAGGATGGAAAGCTCTAAGTTAAATTTTTATACTAGAAAAGGACTTGAAAAAATTATTTGTGTTCAAATTTATTATTAACTTTCTCGTTACATAAATATTCCTTCAGCTGCGTATAAGTTTACATTTTATTTTTATCAATTTGTTGTTTACAATTTATTTTTCAGTATTTCTTAAAAATCTCGCAAATTTAACTTTACCGATCGCTACACAAATCAAACTAAAAGATATTACCTAAACCATTCACAGAAAGGGTCGAAGTTGTGACCTATAAAAGATTAATATAGAGAAGTAGTTTTTTTTTTAATAAATTTTCAAATTATCAGTAACATAAAAAATTTCTCTTAAAATTTTAAAGTATTTTGTTTAATTAAAGGGTGTTCGAGTTCAACTTACTTCTGGTAATAAGAAAAAAAAATAAAAATAAAAATTTTTAATCACTTTGAATGCACAAATTTTATAAGATCAATAATGAATATGAAACACATAAGAAACGCAATAGGTAAAGTAGTTATTTAGATGATAACCCTCTAAGTCTTATGTCTTTTATTGGTTTGGAATTTAGTTGAAGGGATCAACACAAATCTTCGGTTCATCAGCGAAACATAAAAGACCTTAAGACAATTATATTTCGTTATAAAATGGCTCCGTGATATCAAATTTGCTGGAAATAATGTGTGTTAAAAAATAATACCAACAAAATGGTTATCGCATTTCATCGCAACGAAGGGTAAACTCTAACACCAATTTTTTGTTATAAGTAAAACTGTAGAAAGTACCTCGTTATTATTGAACAATTTATTTCTTAAATTGCTAAAATTCTTAAGTTTGTGCTGACTTGCACAACTTTTTATATTTTAACAATAAGGATGACACAATAAAATCTCGAACATTTATAACAGTTGACTCATTTTCCATATTCTCAAAACGGACATTCTTCTATTAAAAATGTATAGATATTAGTTTTCTAGGTCAAGAAGTTAATGAAAATTTTAAAAGCCTTATAATATTACCTTCGGAAATTTGACTTAAGAGGGGCTTTAAAAATTAGGAGTGTCCGAATAAAATGCAAAATAAACAGAATAAAATAAAAGATTTGCTTTTTGGTATGCTTTACTTTGGATTAAAATTTTAGGAGCCGAGATGTTAATAATCTATGATGAAGCCGAAAATATGTCGTTAAATCAAAAATTAAAAAATTTTGTAGCTAAAGACAATGTATATTATCTTGCCGATTTAAACCAAAGTACCCCATACTGACAAACGAAATCCTACAAAATGTTTGTTATTTGGAATATTTAGTTTTGTAAATACCTTAAAAATTTCTTTGCAGTTATTAAATACAGCAAATGGCAACTACAAACAAACAGAAACATTTTCTTGATATTGCATGCTTTTAGATGGCAATGTGTATGTGAAAGTATCCTTGGTATTTAAAATATACTTTATTGCATTTTATTCACAATTCAAAACAACTACTTGTTTTAGTTTCATACAAGTATTTCTAATCAAAGTGAATTCAATCATTTTGTCAGCTTCAAAAGTAGAGCACAATATGTAGATAATCGTGTTCTTTTGTCATGCGTTACATAGACAAGATGCCTTTTAGTTGCGTGTTTTTTTTTTTTTTTTTTCTTAAGGTATTTTTAAAACTTTGTGTGTATTCCCATTTTAAAGTTAATTTATGGAAAAAGTTGCAAACATTTATATTTGTGACTTTGAAGACTTTAGGTTTACACATGACGTAAACTCACATTAATATTTACTATGTGTTTGAATTAATAAAAAATAAATAAAACTTTAAATTTTTAATATGTCAACCTACATCAAAACACATATTTCCCCTGTGGAAGAATATTTGACAGAAAAATCATATCAAACTCTAGGTATTGAAGTATAAAATACACATCGGGGCAAACCTTCCTCCACCCCATGTTTTTAATTGTGCAGAAATTGAAGTTCTACGAATTTTCTTAAACCATTTAGTTTAAAGAAATTTGTTTATCGAATTTTAAATTGTAAATCATAGTTCTAGTTATGATTTGATTAAATTAAAAACTAAAAAAAAAAAAATACAACTCGTTTATAATTTGATCGTGTCCTTGCGAATATTGCATTGTAAGTTCTTCTATTTAACCATATGTGACCTTGACAATTAAAAGGCGCCTATGTTCTGCAAAATTATTTTTGTTTTGACAAAAGTTTTACAAAAAATTTTAATTTCCTTTTACACCGCAAGCTCTCAAGCCTATTAGTTGCTAAGCTGTTCTCTTAAATTTATTTTATTTCTTTATAACACTGTAAGTATATTTATATATTAAGCAGCAGTTAAATCGAAAATTTGTTTTCTATCTACAAACACCATTTCATTATACAGGTTACAAAAAGGTACGTTCATTAACTATCCACCTCTGCTGCACAACAATCTGTTGATTTTTTTTTTTTAATATTCTCAAAATTATTCGAAGGGATTAAGGCTCTTGATATGTTGCCTACAATGAATGTTCCTTAAAAGTCCATCCACCGCGACTGCTAAGCAAAAATTATTATTAGTTCTACTTAACGCTCCGATGAGGTTTTAACTGATGATCTTTCTGTTTACTATACCGGCGGCTTAATTAGCAGCCACCGCAGCTTCACAACAACTATTTTACTGAGATTATAATCTCTTGTTTGCAATTTAACGCGTATTAGGCACCGTATTCATCACGGCTGCTTAACATTAAATGTTTTTTTTGCGTTACTTAAGACTTTAAGCTTTAAGTAAATATTGATACAGTAAGAGAAAAATGTTAGCAAAGTTTTAAAAGCAAAATTGTTTTCCTTGCCAATAATTATGTCGTAAATAATTGATTAATATATCGATTAAACCAGATACAATAAAATTATTAAAAACAGGAAAAAACGATTAATATTTCGTACTCATTAATAGTAACAGCTTCGGATTATTGTCCGGCAAATAATCGATTATTCGAATAATTAATTGTTCGAAGGCAAATAAAATAGTATTAAAAGCAGCATATAAATGGAATATAATTCCGTTTTTGGGTAATTGTATCAGCTGCGTGATATTGTTTGTATCGATTAATTAATCGAAAGAAAATCAAAGTACTAAAGCCACAAAATTATCGATTTTTTATCATCTTTTGATTTATCATATTTACTACGAATTATTGTTTTTTAGATATTCATCTCATATCCCGAAAAAAATTTCCCGAAGGAGGATTTTTCAATATAAATAATCATTAATAGTAAATAGAAATAAGAAAATTATTTAAAAGTCGTTTTTCCGATAATCTCGTTTCGCAATTAAATCGCTGATGAAAATCTAATATAAAGCTTAAAGGTAATTGTAATGCTTCATAGCCCCTAAAAAATACAATTTTTTGCAACATTGCAAAAGCTCTTTAAATTTTTTGCAGCATTTTTTAATTTGTGCATTGGCAATTCCGGTAGTTTGAAATGTAATAGCCTAAAGCCTTTATTCGATTTGTTTGTAAATGTTTAACAATGTACATATGTGGCTTTTAATTTCCATTTATCATCAGTAGCAATACTAGTAGATTAACTAAAAGCCACCTGAACCATAATGCTTCAAGCAGACAGACATCTATTCAATCAATCATGTTACGTTGATGCTTTTAAGTGAAATCAAATATTTGTAAAATTATCGTCATGAATTCGGTTTTTTCTCTTTGTGTTTTAAGATTTGTAATCATAGAAAATAAGGACACCAAAAACAGTTGAATTTTATAAGATTGTTAACGGTAAACTGATATTGTTTTATTGCAAAACTGTTAAAGTCGTTTATTTCATAAAAGGGTATACATTTTCCTCCTTAAGATTGACTATATATTTTTGGTTAAAACGTTACCTAAACATTGCAATTGAATGTGACAACCCTGATTAATAAAAAAAATATTTTATTTATAAATTCAGGATCAAGCGCAATAAGTGAAATATAACAAACGAATATTTTTTTGGTTAAAGTTCTCGCATATTTTAATTTCTAAATGTATAAAGAAAGAAATATTATATACAAAAATTAAAACGTTGCAGACTGTAATGCAGCATATTCTAAATTGCTGCATTCGGCATGAGCTTTCTTCGCAATTATAGATGTTCAATATTTAAAATATTATTCAAATTTTTTTATAATTTTTTAATAATTTTGCTTTTATACTACCAATAAAAAAACATGGTTCAAGAAATGTAAAAAAGGTTATAATTTTGAGTTACACTTTTACGATAATAACAAAAATTAGCTGATTCAAGCAATAAACATCTAAACGATTGAAAAAATTTTCACGAAACGTGCAGAAAGCTCAAAAGGCAGCAAATCAAGCAATTTATGTATAAAGTTTATCTGATGTTGTATTTGATCGTATTGGATACCAGGGTGGCTCAACCGATTGTTTTAAAATTTTGTCTTTGTATACTCATAAGCTTCTTAGGTTTAATCTTTCAGGAGGCACATTCATAAAATCTTATACGTTTGGTCTCCCAATTACTTTTATGATTTCTAAGTTTTTTTTTTTTAAAGTAACACTAAGTCAATTAGTAATTGGGTGATGATTCTAATAACACCGTTATTGTACGTTATGTTTAATTTTAAGAACAATGTTGCAACGCCTCTGATGTTACACGGCGCATTAAAGGCTTTCGAGGATGATACAGCCATTTTATTTGGTTTTTATTTGCCGACGATTTGCTGTACAGTTAGTAGTACCAGCATATTAGTAAAATGAATCTTAATTTTAAATAGAAAAGTTATTTTAATTGGCCATAGCTGGGTTACGAACCTAGGGCATCAAATCTATAAATCTTGCTAACCATCGTAGCAACTGACACAAGCTAAGATTATGTCTGTTTGATTTCAAATTGCCTAAAAACTATAAAGGGTTACCAACACAAAAGATACAAAAAGATTTAAATACTTGCTTCTGCATAAATTAATTTAAAAACTACCTTCTTCTGGGGTTAATATTAACAAGGATTTATTTAACTAGAGTGTAGCATTATTGTTTTTAAATGTCACAACATTTTTGAAACGAAACGGACTTTAAAGTTTAAATTTTTATTATTTGTTAACGAAATTGCACTTGAAAATTACAAGAATTTATAAGAATTTCATGAAAATTGAATTTATTTCCCTTAAACATGTAACTTTTAAACAATTGTTCGATGTTTAAGAACCGGGTATAATTTATTTTAATCCAACTACATACATATAGAGTCATTAGCTTTGTATGACATCCTAAGGAAAAAATATTTTTAGAAAAAAAAACACAAATGTATTATTATGTAGAAAAGGGACCAAGAAAAATATTTTTTTCATGATAAACATCCGCTAATAAATCCAGAAAAATGAAATATTATTTTAAAAAGACAAATTTTGTAAGACAGTTGAATATTTTTAGTTCTACTTAAAAATTTTTACGAAATTTATATAACTACAATTAGTTTATAGATGTTAAGATGTACGCAAACTTTGTTGAATTAATCGACGCTAGTGTTATGGTACAGCAGAGTTCAGCTATCTAGACATTAAATTCAATTATGTTTAATTGCAAAACATTTTGTTTTAAACACTTTTAGTTGGAAAATATTGTAATAAATAAAAACCTTATTTATATAAAATAATACTGTAGTTAACTCGTCTTATAGTTCGGTTTACTTCTTAAAATTAAGTAAAGTAAGGATAGCTAGTTGAATTATGAATCAGATTTCAATTCCTCCCACTAATATTGATAATATCTGGGTTACCTTTATAATAAGCTTGATTCAAAAATTATAATTTTCTGCTTCTGCATTGTAATTAATATTAATAATAAACAATAGCAATTAGATATTTTAAAATATGATAGATCGTAACAGTAATTATTAATCTATTACAAAATTGTCGTAGTCGAAAAACACCTACGCCAAATACAGTATGGATGAATATCTAATATTTTTAAGTAATTTTTAGTAGGTACCTAAAATTTCTAACAGTTAATAGGAAAAACACAAAACTTTAAATTAAGGGTCCGCTTAATCATAGCGAATTTATTTTTATAGATATTTGTTTATTTTTAAATACAAAATGGTGGTTAGTAATTAACACTTTCAACCTTAACTATTAACTAAAATTAATTATAAATTTCTTCTGGATCTTTTCTTGACCAGCTTTAGGGTAAAATTACATCTAACATGTTTTCTTAAGTTTTGAATTTTAAGATTGTTTATAATTATTTTATTAATATTGAACATTTTCAAACTTATAATTATTTATTATAACATGAATGAAAAAGCGCACATTATGCGTCAAGAAACAAAATCTTTAGAACGTCGTGAATTCATTTTATTTGAACCAAGTTTTATAGAAATATCTTCTTTTAGATTTTAAGTCGATGTTTAAATAAGCAAAATTAAGAATTGCAAATATACATTTTTATTCTAAATCAAAATTGCTATGTTTATGTAGTTTGGGTGTTATTAGAAATTTGTTTCCTAATCGCTTTCATAAATAAGTAATAAATTATTTTTTGATTTAGCAAAATTTCGTTTAAAAAATCCTAAAAATTATTCATAAAATACTTTGCTACACATGCTTTTATTAGACTATATTTATAATACAACTATAATATTTTATTTTTTTATTTGAGTCTCTTTTATGTTAATCTACTTTAGTTGTGCTTGATTCCTTTTAATCTTATATTTCAGGAGAATATTGTAATAAAAATATAACTTCACTGAAAAAACTAAGATCTTCGAGTTTTTATTTCCTTTTTGCTTTATTAATTCAATGTAGATCTCATTTAATCAATTTGGCTTTTGGTATAAGACTCTTGAGTGTTTTATACTAAATTTGGGTAGAATCCTCTGCTAAGCTATATGAGCTGTAGCGAAATGGCCGTTAACATTTTTTAAATAACAAACATTTCATGAGAATTTTATGAAATATTTTTATTTGAAGGATTCAAGCAGATTAATTAAATATCTTAGTTTATTAACCCTTTTATTCCGGATTTTCTTACATTTAAGTGCTAATGCAACGATATAAATTAGTTACGTAAAATAGTTCGAAATTTTACGCACTGTTCAAGCATCATTTACAATTAAAACTCAATTTCATTAAATTTCCAACGAAATCAACATAAACGCTGATATTTCTATAACCACCGCATAGATTTTGTTCCCGCTAGCCCATTTTGTATACCCGAAGTTCCTCTTTAACAATGTTTACGCACTGTTCAAGCATAATTTTTAGTTTATTTTCAGTATATTGCAATAATCAAGGAAACAAAATATCTTAACCTTAATAAAAGCTACATAAGAACGTAAATAAAATTACTTTCAATATGAGAAATATTATGAACAGAATGTTTCGCAGAAGTGTACTGTTAAAATTGAAAATAACTTCTTGCTTCAATAACACTTTTTTCAAACATATTGGATTGAATTTTGGTTTTCTTAAATTGTTGTTCGCTTACAGAATGGAACATAAAATTTATACTAAGTTAACTCTGCATTAAACAAAATAACATAAAAGTATTTGAACAAATTGATTAAAATTGATTTGGATTGAGTTCATTTTTACTTTATTTTTTTTTTTTTTAGTTTATTTTCTTTAAATAGAAAAATTATTTACAAATGCATGTGGACATTTTCGAAAAAACAAGTGGAAAAATATGGGACCAGCAGAGTATAATGCTGCATTTTATGGACAACTACATCTGCCTTAAATTTTAATTAATTTGCTATATTATCAAACAGTTCAAATAATAATTTAAAATTGGTTGTGAAATCCGTATATATTTTTGAAACGCAATAATACCATTGTTTTAAAAACAACTGTAATAATAAAATATAATATAAAACTTAAAAACAAAGTTATTGTTATTGATTTTAATAATTTTTTTACACCACACTATAGAAAATTTTTAACTTATTTCGAGTCAAAAGTAAATAAAATTTTTTTTGATTTTTTCTTATTTTACTTTATGAAAACAAAAAATACGAAGAAAATTTAAATTCAATTGGAGATAAAGTTTTGACGATACATATTTAAAGAAACAACAAATAATAAATTATCTTTTGCAAAAACAACCAACTATAAAATGGGGGAGGGGTATGAAATACAAAAAAAAGCTGACATTTCAAGAGATAAATTTATTTGTATCTAGTTACATCATCAACAGAGGACATCCGATAATTTCTAATATTAAATATTGATATTTTTTATTTTAGGGGGCATAGAAGAACACAATCCCTAAAATTTTAAGTGTTGGACTTTAACGTCACCTACAAGTATGAAGACGCCCTTCAATCATAAATTTTAATTCTTAATTCCTTTCTATTATACGGAGCTATACTGATACCAATTCAATTAATATTATACGCGCTAGGATTCAATTGACGGTGCAAAAATCATGTGTGTAAAACAGGGACACTTTTTATTTTTTATAATTATAAGCCTTTTTTAACATTTTTTATTTATTTATTTATTTATTCATTTTTTTTTTACAGGTTTAGAAATGACTTAATTCTGAGTTCACAGACAAAGAAACATCAAATGCCATGATAGCCCCTTCTTTTCTTTTTTGTTAAGTAATCACAAAAGAACTGTGGAGATTATGATTTGAAAATTTATTAAGACGCTATTAGAAATGATTGATAGCTAATTACCTTTAACAATACGTTTTAGCTGAAAATAGTAAAACAAAACAAACTTGGTTTTGGGAAGCTACAAAGGGGCAAATTTATATATTTTATATTGCGTGCCTAGCATAAAGGAGAAAAAGGATATGGTGTTGTTTTAAAATTACTTTTCTTTTAATTTAGTTGACAATTGCAACTCGAACTTCAAAGTCTTATGTGCTGTTTCTGTATGTAGGCGTTCAACTCGTCTAAAAAAATTTATATGAAAAGCACTCAGTTTTTTGAGTTATTTTTATACAAATTTTCCGGACGAAATATTTTTTCTGATGAGAGTGCGTACGTGAGGGTGTGAGAACGTGCGTAAACAAGAAATTTTTTCATGGGAGTGCGTGATAGAAATTTTTAGGGACCCTAAGAGATCTATGCAAATAATAAAATACTATTATAATTTTTTCTGTCTGTCTGTGTTCAAAAAACTGGTGGATGGATTTGAATAAAATTTTGTGAGGAGGTTTCTTAGAAGCTTGGTTAAAAAAAAGATATTTTTTCATTAAAATATATCATTTCGTAGAGAAACTAGAGAAACAAATATGAATGCACCCAATTAACCAGTACAAAAGTACTAGAACAGTTGTCAGCACATTTTCTTTTTTTTTTTTAGAGATGGAAAATTTTTAACTTTACTTACAAAACTTTACAACAAACATTTAAAAACATCGACGAACTCTTGGGCACTTCTGGTACAGATTATAATAATAACAATAATAACAATAATAATAATAATAATAATAATAATAATAATAATAATAATAATAATATTAACAATAAAATAAGAAAACTAATCTGGTCGTTTGTGTGCAATTAATTTTCGCCAAAAAAGTGGTTAAATATATATAAATTAGCTACAAAGAGTATAATTATAGTCAAAATGTCTCAACAAATATTTTTTTGATTAAAATTTTAAATCTAAGGATTTTAAATTTTTTTTATTATTATTAGGGGATATAGAGCACCAAAAAGCTTAAAATTAAACAATTAATACTGTTCTATTAGAAATAAGTTTCTATATGGATAAGTGCACAGAACAATCTCTTAATATTACTTAGCCCAAAGACTTATAACCACACACATACATACATTTAATAATAAAAAAATAAAACTAGCTTTCTAAATACAATTAATAATAACGAGACCCCAAAGAAATATTTCCTTCTAAGACAATCATATAGATATTTTTCTTAAAAACCTTTCATTTCTACGTTTACTACGGGCGATAACAGAAATTTTTCTATAAAATTGCTTTAGAACTTAATAATGATTACTATAGAAACAAAGTTTATATAAAAGAAAACATAAAAGCACTCTTGGGAATGAAATAAATATTAATTACAAAATAAAGACAATTAAAATTAAGTGTGTTTTTAAATAAAACAAACACAAAGATATGACCACAGGATTAATTTTTATGTCTAATCTTTACGCTTTTAAATCTTATAAAAAAAACACGACATTCAAAGTGAAATTGCTTAGGCAATAATAAGTATAATACTGAGGTACATATATTATTGTCGAAAAAATTTATAATGTCCTACATTTTTTTTTCTTTTAGCAAAAAAAGCACTAAATCATGAAGTATTTTGGTGTCTTGAAAAATAGGATTTCCAACTGGCTTCTAAATGGAGCAGGCAGGTAATACCTGCTTATGTTCTTAATGTTTGCGGCTTTACTACTCTTTAATTTCCAAAATGCTAATATGAGTAAACACCAGCATACGGTTTTTAAATATGTAGGTCAATATTAATATTTTTATAAACTTCACTACAGGAAAAGTCCTTTATTCTGTTTGTAATTTCTACAACTATCATTTCTTATTACATAATATATATTTGGTCCTTAAAAAATCGGCACATAATCAAGCGATGTTCGTCTGTGCGCAATCGTAATTAAATAAGTTTTTTAATGCCCCCAAAAAAATCTTACTAGCAGTGCCCACGATCTCGTCCACGTATTATTTCTAATAAACTTAAAATTGAACGGCTTAAAAAATTTTTCATCTACAAAAATTAAATATACTGGCTTGTCTTAGTACCATTATACCGGTAAAACTGTGTGATTTCACATTTGAATCTAAGTTTCTCTTGCAAATGACATACGAGTATTGCTTTGAAATAAAAGTACTCTTTGTTTAAACCAAGATTTTAAGGGACCACCTTGCAATAATTTTTTTTCCAATCCATCCAGCAGTTTTTTCATATGCGAACGCAGCCAGGCAAAAATTTAAAAAAAAGGTGTTTTGCATTCCATACCGATTACTTTCTACAAGAACATAAAAATTTTCAAAAAATATTTTATGTACAGATGTAGCAGTATTCTTACGAAACGAGGTATTTGCAAATGTTTAAATTTCACAACCAAATATTTAAAAAAAATCTGTGTATTTTTTTTTTAAGTGTTAATGACTTTAAGCTTCCCGTTTCCCGGAAAATTAAAAAAACTTTCCCTGTAAATTATGAATAGCTTTTCCTGGGAATTCCCGTTTCCCAAACCCCAGCTAAAAGACATTGATCTATAATTATAAATATGATAAAAAAGCAAGCTTCTTTATTTTTGTGTTTAGTATCTTATTTTTGTTTCTTGCTTTCTTTTGCAAGATACCAAGATACTCTTAATTACAAATAAATCTAAATTTCACAAAAATTCAAAAAAGAAAAAATGATAATCAAATATTGTTCCTACAATAAACTTCAAAGAAATAAATAAAACATAATAATTCTAATTTTATTGTTAATCGAAATCTGCAATCGAATGCCAAACAGAAATATCTAGATACCCAAAAGATTGAAATCTAATTAAACAATTAAAATGCCTTTAAAAATTTACATGAACAAATATATGTAACGGTTTTAAAGGAAAACAATGAAAAAAGTTTTAGGTTGCGTGTGGACTTCGACTTACCAAATTTATATTAATTGCTTAATAATATTCCTCGTATTCTTAGTTACAACAAAGCTTGTTGCAGAGATGATATATATGATGTACACAACCTAAAGTAGATAGACGATAGATGAATGCTGACGACAAATGTAGCGACCTGGAAAATGCAGCATTATATTTTGCTATTTACAAAAATTTTTAAATAAATTTTCTTTCAAAAAATTTATTACAAAAACACAGTAACCATTGAATAACTATTTTTATTTTTTCTTTCTTTATTAAAACATAAACGATCTGTCTATAAATGCATATAAGGCTATGAGAAACTTCAGCGGGGAATTATATCCCTCCAAAAGATGTTTCTTAAAAAATATTAATAAGACAATTAATTTGGTGAAAGGAATATAAGATAAGTTACATCTGTTGTTTTGTTGTTATTTCATAAATGCTTGGTTACATTTATAAAATTCAGCAAAATAAAAAAAAAATACAAAAATGAAAAGTAGCATTTCGTGGAACAAACTTCTTTGTTTAGCTTGACTTAGACGATCTTTTTTATCTTATCTTTAAATACAATTAATTTTTTTATTTAAAAAACAAACGATTATAATATTATATGTCTAATGTTTAGTTATTTTCAAAAGCACGTTTTTGCTTGTTCAACAATTTTTCAAATTATGTACATACATACATACATATGTATGTAATAAAATTTTTATATATTTTATCTTCTGTCATATACACAAGTCAACATGTAGTTTTCATTTTTTTTTAAATTTAATTAATACTAAAACAATTAATACAATAATAATTTGCGGAAAATTAACTACATTTTCTATTTTTTCCAAACTAGCTATTCATTTAACATAACATACATAACATAACATAACATAACATAACATAACATAACATAGCATAACGAATAAAAAGATTAAATTATCATTTATGCAGTGTGTCCATTAAGGTGATTGGCTCGATTTTTAACTGAACAAGACTTATAAAAAGAACAACAAAAGATGCCTTGGGGTTTAATTTAATATTCCTATTGATCGACTAGTAATACAATTATCAGTGTATCTTATTTTTATAGACAGAAAATTTTAGCACTCTTTACAGAACTCTACAATAAATATTTAAAAACACATTTTTCTGCAGTTAAATTTAAACAAAAATATAAGTGACGTACGGTCTTAAATAAAGTTGTCTTTGGACAGAGGCTGCAATAACAGCATCTAAGCAAAGAAAATGTACATAATTTTAAAACAACAACAATTTCAATTTAGAATATTACTCCATACTTTTGCAACGTTCTTTTGTTCATCTACATAAATACAGTTCAAAGAAAGTTCCCGAATATGTTGTCTTTGTTGCAAACAATTTTTTGTTTTTTTTTTTTATAAAAGTCATGGCAAACATTTTTGTTTGAAAAAAACACTCAAAAAAGGAACGTTTTTTTATTATTATTTTTATTATTTTTTTATTATTATTTATTATTTTATTTATTATTTAAATTGCAACTATTTTTTCGTTTACATTCTCCAGTTTAGTTTCTACATTGGAATTACTGTGAGACAAGCCATTTGTTTGATTAGTAAAGTAGCTGTTGTAAGGGAATTTTAACAACAAACAAATGTTGGTATTTAAAAAAAAGATCTCTTCTATTTATTTCTTTTTTATTAAAAAATTGTTCTTAACTTGAAATATATCAACCCCAAAACAAATATAAAACAAGCGATAAAAGAAAAAACCAACTCAAACTGTTTGTAATCACTCATAAGGATTAAATATTTAAAACTAAAACTTCCTCTAACCCTCTATGTATTTTACATTTTCATTCTGTTTTTCTGTTTTTGCAATTTATAGTTAGAAATTTATATGTTCATAATGTTTATTGCGGTTAACTGCTGAAAGTAACGCTTCACATTTTGATTATAATAGAAAAAGCACTATCCTAGCATTTAATAAAAATATTTAATTCAATTTAAGTCTTAGAATCTTTTAGGCTGTTTTTTATGTACATTATGTTCAGCACAGTATTTTAGAAAAACATTTATAAACTAAATGGGAAAAAACATTAAAACAATATATGTATTTCATCTTTTTATCAAGTCATTATTTCACAAATACAAAATTTTAGCATGAGATTCTTGCAAATTTGTAAATGTTAATAAGAGTTCAAGCAAAAAGGATATGAAATAAATATGACTTAGTGTTACATACACAACGACAAATACATTAATTGCATGTACCGGATGTGTAAAATTTACAGTTGCTAAAGTATTTTAATATTTCACAAACTGCAAACTGTTTGAACCGCAAACTAACAAAAAAATTTTTTTACTCTTTACATTTGTTTAATGAAAGTATAGATATAAATTATTCTGTGTTCTAACAGAAAAATCTTTATCTTGTTTCATTGTACACAATATTATATAGAGGGTACACTTGCTTATTTGTAACCTTGCGACCTTTTTTCTAAAGTAAACAATTTACTTTTAGTTAGTACATGGATTAGTTTTTTAAATTAAACAAAAGCGTAGTATTTTTGACTTAAAGCAAATACTGTTTTTTTTTTTTTTTTTTTGTAAATTTATCGGCTCGAGCTACTACCAATTTAAAAAAGTGCCCATCAGCAATTAGACAACTGCGTAGAGACTATTTTTGGAAATGTTAAGTGTTTGTGGAATTTCAAGTACAAAAAAAGAACCATATATTTACTCATTTAAATTTTTAGGTACTATCCCCAAGCCCTTTTTCGAATTTAAAAATTATTTGATTATAGTTTAAACTGAATAAAGATAAGTAAATTAGTTGTTTGTTGTAGACCTTTTATATCTATTTTAATTAAGTTTGGTAATTGGACCTCAAGCCGAAAATTACCAAACTTAACTGAATAAAGATATTTTTATTAGTATTTCGAAATGAGCGTGAAGAGCAATAATTTATAAACAAACAACAAAAGACCAACTTTTTAATTCTTCATAGGAAGTTGAAGGTTTGAAAATCAATGTCTGACTTGTCCTCCTTAAAATGTATTTTTAAGAATCCCTATTCAAAAGGGGTAAAAAGGTAAAAACTCCAATGACCAGCTACTTACAATTTCTGGCACCCACCAATGCAGCCATAATCAATCCAAACAGTAGCAATTGGTACTTATTTATAGGCCAAAAGGATTAAAAACATGTTTTTAAAAACAAACGAAACAAAAATATTACAAATTGTCTACTTTTGCCCGATTTAGAAAAAAACTATATAAATGGATTTTAGAAAAGTTAAAAAATTTAACAAAAACCTTTGGTTCTTAAAACGCAGCAAGAAAATACCACATACATTTGGCAACAGAGCTGCCAGATATCGTCAAACGTAGCGATTAAAAATCCTTTTTGGCGATAAATATTTTAAAATTGTGAGTAGCGAGACACTTGGCGGTATTTAAAATACTCGGCGAAATTTTCGGCTTTTTTTTGTTTTTTGATTTTCATTTTCTGTCCGCTTGTATATACAAATATATATTAACTTATTTATTTAGTGTTCAATGGTAAGGTTTTTTACTTAAGTTTTTTAAACGTTATATAAGACCAATGTACCATTTAAGAATGAAGTCCTTTTTTAGAAAATAAATTTTTGAATAAATAAAAGAAGTAACATTAATAAAAACAAGTTATATGCGTCAATACGGTCAATATGGAGATACCCATATTAAAACCTTTTGAAGAAATCTTTCAGGAAACGCTAATTCTTTTATGTTTAACCCATTAAGAGGTGATGACCTTTTTATGTAAAAATATATATCGTACTTATTTTGTTTTTTAATTTCTTAATTCTCTGTCACCGCAATAGGAGCTATTTCACTAAACTAGATTTACACATATGGTGAAAGGTATTTAAGATTCGGCATAGCCAAATATAGAACTTTTACTTGTTTAAATTGATTTCAGCCGACTTAGTTAAAAAGAAAATATTACAATCATGATTAGTAAGAAAAACGTACATTTAATAAAAACAGTGCCTATTCGTAATCTTATTAAAAATAACTACTAAAGACTGATTTATACGAGTAATATCAGCGGAACCACCTAGAACCATTTAGAACAGAAAAGTTGCGCTACAGGAGAGTATAATCTGACGAAATCAGGGAACTTTTTCTTGTAAACCATAGTTTCGCATGCATAAAATTTTCTTTAACAAGAGGTCAACCTTTTGTGGTCAATTGGTCGGTGAATATCAATACGCATTACAAAGGAAATTCCTTTTTAGCCGAACACTTCGTATGCAGAGGTCGTCAAAAGTCTTTCACTTTTAGTTTGCAAAGACTTAAATCGAATGTCTACACCTTATTTTCTTACTTCTGATACAATTCGTTGCATGAGTAGAGTTCATCCCTGAAGTGGTGGCCCTATTATAAAAAAGAAAGAATTATATGCATTTCAGAAGTTTAGAAAGATCGTGTTTCAATTTTGTTGGTATTCTTCTTTTTAACTAAAAATGCAAGAGCTATGAAATAGGACATAACTTAGCTTGAGAAACTACATTTGTTCGTCTTGTTTTTTTTTTTTTTTTTGTGGGTTCTATTGAAACCGCGATATATTCTTAAGGAAAGGAATAGAGGACAGAAAAGACAGGTGGTGAAAGTATAGCCATTTAATTAGTTATTATACTTTGCCGGCGAATCTGCTATAAAAAAATACCGACGAAGGAGCCTGCATGCTGTGTTGTTAAATGAATACGCATACATACCATTAAACAGAAAAAAAAGATATATGTTTCGTTCTTGGTTGCCCCAGGCGTAAAACCACTTTGGTCAACCCAATTTATAGTAAACGTGCTCGCAAATATGAGTACAGCATCCTCAGTTATATAAGCGAAGTATGAATCATAAAATTATCTCATTAATTTTGCGTGCAGTGGCAAATTTAAAATTGTGCTATTTTTTATTTATTTTTTTAACAAATTAGCATTCCAACCCTTAGAACAAATTTAGGCGACTTAATTTTTTTAAACATGACATAATTTTCTTTATCTTAACATTTTCAAAACTAGCATTACTTTAAAACGACCACTAAGCAGAGTACAGTAGCGAAAACATTGTTTGGTGTTGAAAGGTCAGATAATATAAAAAAATGTACAACATTTGTGTCACATGTAAAATTTTTTTTTTCTTAAAAACCATGAACTTGAATATTGGATTGCGTTCAAAATGGCATTTTTATTAGACGAGCCATTTTAATTGTTATTTGAACTATTCCTCGCTGAAACTTGTTGGAGAATTTTTTACACACTCATATTTTGGCTAAGAATTAAATATTCCATTTGCCCTTCTTTATCTTAAAATTGTGCAGTTATTGTATTAAATAAAAGTACTTGAGTTTATTTGACAACATTTTTTATATTTGTCTCCAAATTTCCAAGCTGTCTCTTGAAAAGGCAAATTATTTTGACGTCAAATTGCACAATATATAAAAAAAATTTACAAATTTAAAATACAAGACAACGATTTAGAAAATATCTGTAGATTTTGTGTGTCTTTTAGAGCATTTTAAGTATAAAGTTCAAATATTTAATGAGCTGAACACATTTTTCGCATGGCACAAAATATAACAATACTACTTTTGGCGCAGTCCCATTTTTTGTAATGAATATTTCATTTGCAGTCAAGGTCAGTCGTAAAAAAACACATTAAAGTAATTTTTTGCTACAGCTTTAATTTTGCAATAAAATTTGTATTACAAATTTAAAAAATGTAACCTTTGACCTTTTAAAATAAACATTATAGCAGAACACGACAAAGTGATAACTATTTACAAGAATGAGATAAAATTTAGGTCTTAATGTCTAAGACAAATGAGTTTTATGTGTCTCAATGATAAATTTCAAAATCTGTTCACATTTTTATTTATTAAAAAATAACAGTTAAAAAAATAACTTAAGACTGGCTTAAATTTTTTCATTAAATAAAAATTTCCTATCTTGTGTTATAAATTCACAGAATTTGTTTAACTTATTATCTCATATACAATGCTTGTTTTAGCCTCAAGATGTACCACATAATTATCTAATTTAGTTTAAGTTAATTTTTAGTAATTTTTTTCCATGATTACACAGGTTTATTATCATTTTCTTAAAGAAAATATTCAATGTTTTTTTCTCAGCCTGATTTATAACTTTTTCACATTCTTTGCATGTTAATTAGAATTAAGACATAAATGTTTTTTTGTTGTTGTTTTTTCTCTACAGTTTTTTTTTTATAAACGTTTAAGCATATAATGAGCAATAAAGACCAAAGACACATTTTACAGAAAAAATTCTAGACTTTTATTGCATCCGAATGAACAAGAAGAATAACAACTCAAAAACTAGACAACGAAGAAGCTAAAAAAAGAGGATAAGCAGCAAGAAAAGTCAGCAAAGCTTGTTTATTTCATATCCTACAACGAACATACGCTAAATATTTCATTTATCAAAAGCTTATTCTAAAGTTCTTTAAAGTTTTCCTGAAGAACTAAATAAAATAATTCTTGCGAAAAAAACCGACTTCAAGGCAGACAAACCAAAATCATATTTCTTTAGGATGGTAATTATACATTAATCATGTTATTTTATATTTGAGAAAGATTATATCTCAGGATTTCTTATATGTCATAGAAAATATACGAATGCAGATTAAACAAGAAAATTCAACAGTAATGTCGTCATCTTTTATTTTTTACACTTTTTATTGCTGAAACAGTACGAACAAAATTTAAATTCTAAACATTAGTTTTAAGCTCTTTAAAAGATTGGGTATATACATTAAATTACAATCATTAGGGCACCCTTTAATTTCTAATTTTAAATATTTATACTTGTTATTATACTTAATATAATAAGAGACATTCTGTCTAATTTGCGAAAATTTGTCTGCAACGGTTTAAAAGATAGGACCACATAGGTCTAATTATAACAGTAATAGGGACACCCTTTAATTGTTAATTCCAACTTTCATACTTGTCATAGCGGACTTTGCAATAAAGGTTCTGTGCAACTTTCAATCAACTGTCCACAACAGTTCAACAGTTTCGTCATATACATAAATAACAGCAACTATTGTAAGACCCTATAAATTATACTTTTAAATATTTATACTTCTTAAAATACCAGACCTTTTGTTTGATTTTCAAGTGTTTGTATATAACGTTTCAAACGATAGGGGCATATAGATTAATTTACTTCAAATATAAATTCGAAATTCACACTTTATACTTGCTAGTATAGCGGACTTAGCAATAAAGCTTCTTTGTAAATTTTTGTCTGTCTTTCTATAACGGTTCAAAAATTTGGCTACATCCATCAACTTACATTAACTATTGGAACACTATATTATTTCCAAATACATATTTTATACTTGTTATTATAGCGAACTAAGCTATAAAGGTTCTTTGTAAGTTTCCACTACAATAACTATGAGGGCACCATTTAATTCTTAATTTTGAATGATTAAACTTGTTATTATAACGATCATAGTTATCGATATCCTGTCAAATTTTCAAGCGATTGTCTATAACGGTTCAAAAGATAGGCGCATATAATCAATTTACGTCATCTATGGGGACACCCTATGAATTTTAAATTTATTAATATATTATCTTTTGCTATTGGGAGCCTAAAAAACATGTATGTTGTATAGGGACACTCTTTAATTTTTAAGATTATGAACTGTTTTTAAAAAGGGACCAATCTGTAAAAATAATCTATTAAATTACTAAAACTTTTTTAATCCGGTTCAGAAATGACTGAGTTTTGCAGGCGCCAACATTAAAAAAACGCAACATTCATTCGAACTGATAACCTCATTTTTAGCTCACATGTCAACATTTTCAGTTATCGCTTCACAGTCTACAAGAATATTGTCTGGTAGAAGAAGTTACCATATGGCAAACAATATAATCAATTGTTTGAAATGGACAATAAAAATTTGTTTTCTAAATACTAACACGTGCTTTACATCGCATTTACTTTCTGAAGAATGTTTTGATTACCTTCTCTGGGGTAACGTGATCTACTTATACTAGACTGGCAATTAAGGATAAACGACAAGAGAACATTATGCTGACCATTACTTAGATACGGCAGCAAATCCTTTAAAGCCTCTTCTATAATGAGCTTCTTTGGAGCTTTCCGCAATGCACACAGAACTGAAATTCAAATTTAAAAAAAGATTTTCAAAATACTAAGAAAACTAGTTCATCATTGTCACAGTAGGGTATACTGCAGTAGAAAAGAAAACATTTTATACTGAGGAAACTGTGCAAGTCACACTACATGGTGGAACTTTTTTCTTCACGCCAAAAACTTAAAGCAATAAATACAAAAAACAGGAAAGCCAGCAAAAAAAAAAACAATAGTTTTTTTTAAGCTAAATGTAAGTTTTTAGACATTTCTGTTTGTTTTACAAGTTCCTTTAGATGAAGAAAACTTTTTACTTTTAAGGCAAAAAATTAAACACCAAACTGAATAAAAAGATAAAACTATCTTTTGATTTTATCCTACGGAAATGGCTGTAAAATCAGTCACAAAAGCGGAATGAAAGAAAATTAAATTAAATGCCTGATCTAAAAAAAGTTGAACGATGCAATAAAAGAATTCCATAATCTTTAATTTATTTTTGTTGAAAGTAGTTAAAAAAATTTGTGACATTCAAAAGATTTTAAATTTCAATTTAATTTATCATTAGATTTTGCTGCCAATGTCTGCATTATTTTAGTAACACTAAAAAAGGAATTGATAAGTTGACCTAAAAATGTGCTTAAAGATAAAAATTTGCAATAAAAAACATTTATTGACATTCAAGGAATAAAGTGCCTGTTAAAGTCTATACCTACATAGAATTCGCAGACCTGATTGATTAAAGTATAATAATTTTTTTACTTTCACTGAATATTACATTTTTTATTTTACGTCTTATTAAGTTTATTGTCCCTGTATCATATCCCTACAAGATTAGGGGGCCATAAAAAATAGTAAATTTTATTTGGTAATGTATCTTGCTTTAGAAATTGGTAAGCAGAATTAGATCAAAAACAAAAAAGAAAACAATTTCTCATATATGACAGTGAGCTATAAACTTGTATAGACAACTGTATTTCCAGGGCAACTTTTAATCAAATTTCTTTTTAAAAAATAATTATAATTTTTTTTAGTTTATAATAACAATACACTTTCCGCTGATGATAGATATGTAAGACAAGAAAAAAATTAGTGAAACTTCAGTTGCTGAAATTATATTAAAGATAGCAACTTGCAACTAACAGATAGCATTTTAAGTTACCAAATAGTAATGATATGAGCAGTTTTATACTGTTGGTTGCCTTAAAAAACCTTTAAAATTATTGTTTCTAAATGAAAAAGAAAGAATGTTTATTTTTTAGGAAAGTTTAAATAATTTTTTTATCTGAAGATTGCAAAATGGTAAAAATCACCACCAGAAGGTAAACAGGATATGTTTATTATTATTTGTTTTATATGTATATAAACAGACTTCTTGGTTTTTTAAGAAAATAATTAAGCAGCATAATATTTAAAAAATGTGTCTTTTTGCCTTTTTTAATCTTCACTACTAAAGTGGAAAAAGGTTATAACTAAGTTTGTCATTGTCATATATATTCTGAGTCCTCATGCACAGCGAAGTCGATTAAACGATGTCCGTCTTCGTCCGTGTTAGTGAAGGAATTAACTTTGCCAAGGCACTAGATTACCAACAGAAAATTTAAATACACCAATCGTTTAGACGTTGTTTCGAAAGAGTTGCTTTTGAAAATCAGAAAAATCGAACTCATGTCTTTCGAGGCAGTGAACTAAACTTCACGCCTGTCCCTAATTTTTCCATATCATTTGGAATAATGAATTAACTCCAATCAAAAAACCAATATATGGAGTAATAAAGAATTAAAAAATAAGAAAAAACATTAATTGAAAAAATTGTCACTCGCCTATATTTTCCTCTAAAATTTTCAAAATTTTTAAAATGTATCATTTTAAGTATTCAGTTTGATTGTTTTTATTTATATTCAGTTGCTGATCTGTAAAACAATTTTTTGATAACTCTTCGGCAACTAAAGAAATTTTGTTGATTAATTGCATTATGGGTAGGCAAAGAAGATGTACAGTAAATTTTTAGAAAACACTCTAAATTTTTTTTGTATTAAATTTTGTCTTTTTTGTGATATTTATTGTTTGGGCTCGTTTAGAAAATGGATGAGTAAACAAAAAAAATCTCAATTTATTTAAAAAGTTATTCTCAATATTGTAGCCGAGGTTTCCAAAAGCGCCAAAAGCATTTAATTTTGGCATAATTCTTAGCAAAAAAAAACAAAAGCTGCAAAAATACAGGCATATTAAGAAATCCCTGAAGAATACTTTTTAAACTTTTGAAAACACGCTCAAAAAAAACTGATTTCTCACATATGCTTTTAGTTATTTCGCCCTCGTCTACCCAAAACTTCTTATATACCCAATTGTAGATTTTTTTATACCCCTTTTAAATTAAAAATTATTGTAGCCGCGAATTTTTGCATCACATTTTATTTTATACCATGTCTTTTTAAGATTCCTTTTAAATGTCGAGATCTTTCATCAAAACTTACAGGAATTAATGACATTTTTTCACGCAGATTCTTGCTGTTGATAACAGATTAAGACGTGATTTTAAAGTGCCATTCCCGGTGTTAGTAAAATTTAGCTCACGAGAAAAAAAAATTAACTATTTTTGGGGCTTTTTGTAGCTGATTGTTTTCGGGTACTTGAGAGAAAACCATATTTAGTTTTTAATTTAAATTTTTTTCCAATTCTAAATAAATAAAACAAAGAAAGTTATGTACAACTCTCTCTTTATTATCGATTTGAATGGATTTCACCAGCGACTGCTCTCTTAGATACGAACTTACCCTTCAGTTGTGGATTGCATCAAACTTAGTAAATAGATGGTAAGTGGTTTCAGTAATGTAATCAAGGATATGTGCGTCTGTATATTATATATATTTTCTTATATATGCATGTATTTTAGCATTAGCACTTTAAAAGTGTTCCTTCATTGCAGTTAAATAACGGAATTGTAGACTTAACACCACAAGAATCAAATGTGTTGTGACTTAGTTCAATTACAACGGAAAACGCTGTCGATAAAAAACGCAAAAAAAGAGAGGGCAATAAAATATAGTAACGCAGCTGAAGGAGGGAAACACTTTTTTTTTTGGTTTGAGTAACTTTGCTGGTTTTATAAGACAAAAGTAATAACATTCAGCTATGAAAAATCAATAATATTTAAGGTTTTTAAATCATTAATCGAAACATTGCAATTTCTAAATTTATTAAGAAATGAAAACTGTTTCTCCTGTTCTTATTTGCTAAAAAATAAGGTTTTTAATATATGATCCTTACAACCTACAAAAGCTAAGGAAAATCGATGCGAAGAATAATGATGACGGATGGAGTGATCCAGCAAATACTGTAATAGATTTTCCTGGTATTTTATTTTTCTAGTTTTCTTAAAAAAACTTACTAAATAGTTTGAATATAATTTTTCTTTCTAAATAAATTTAGAAATTATGTAAACTTAAGCCGAATAAAAAAAAATTAACATTTTTATTTCTTTTTTATCAAAAATTTTTCTTTCTTAAAACTGCTTTAAATTAACTTATTTTTAGCTTAGAGAGTCCTTTTTTATTTTATAGAAATTGCAAATATTTTTTTATTTATTTTTCAATATTTCGGTACTCCTTTGTGTACCATCTTCAGGAATTAAATTGTTTTTACATGTAATTTATTAATAAAAAAAAGAGTCAAAAAATTTGTTACTTTAAAGCTGCTTTATTATTTTTTTAAAATTTTTATTCAAGTGCAATAAGTTTGTTTTATATTCCGTTGTATTTTGGTTCTGAACAACAATATTTAGTTTTAGTGAATGATTGACAGTTTAATACATGAATGCAATTTATTATCTTCACCAGCAGTGCAGTATTTAAAAATAAAAAACTTCATGCTCATTTTTAAACATTTCCTCTAGTATTATTTTTATGGCTTTTGTTAGAAAAAAAAAACAAAATGTTGTTTTTGCAACTAATATTATTTTACATGATGGATAATATATATCGAAATAATGTTTGTTATTTTAAATACATACAAAATTTGCATAAAATTTTCTTGAATTATTTTAAAATTCAAAACAGGTCCTGGAAAATAAAAATTTTTTTATATTGTTTTTATCTTGCTAATTATATTATATATTTTATATGTATTTTTTTTACTACCATACTTTTACCTCAATCGTTTATTTAACAAACTTAAAAGCTAAACATTTAAAGCCAGTTAAACGTTCGGTTAAAAGCTTGGGAACTTTACTTTATTAATACATACAAAAACAGTAAAAGGGGCCATTTCTGTACATGGAATATTTTTTTTAAATTTTTATGTCGGTGTAGTTAATACTCGTATCTTTACAGAACTCTACAATGAATGTTTAAAAAAAAACATTTTTCTTACTAATTTTTTTTTTGTAATTAGAGATGATACGTGAACTTAACTTCACTTGTACGATTTTATCTTGAAATTTTTTCATCAAAAAAATTTAAAATTAAATAAAAGATTCATCATAAAAAACGACATACTTCTTGCCTCTGACATGAAAACAGCCAGTGCCAAACACAGATCTTCTTATTTTACCTAAGATGTTTTTATAAAAATAATTACCTGTTAATTTTTGGTTAAAAATTTGATTTTTTGGTAAAACATGAATTTTATTAGTTTACTTTAAAATTATTGATATATTTTCGCTTTTGTGTTAATTTTCGATTCCTAATAACTTTTAGATTTTTTTTAAATGTAGTTTTTGTAAAATTCTTAAATGCTCTTCTTCTTAACCGACTTTAAAAAAAATGGAGGTTATCTTTTCGTCTAAATGTTGCCTTTTTATGTTTGTGTGTGCAGAACTTAGTAATTTCTGAACCGATTTGAAAATTTTTTTGTATTTTGATAAATTATGCTTACAGATTGTTCCCATTTTAAATACAGTTCAAACAACATACATGTTTTTGAGTGTATTATTGTATAAAACCTAAGGCGCACTTCTTTAAAATTAACAAAAAAAAAAAAATGCGTATTTATATAGCTCCCAATAACGTTCAAAATTATTAATAAAGGGTGTCCTAATAGTTAATGTAATTTGATGTATGTGGGTAAACATTTTAACCGTTATAGACAGACAGCTGAAATTTATAAAGAACCTGTATGGCTATGCTACAAATATAAAATTTTAATTTAGATATTAAAGGGTGTTCCACATTTGAAGTAAATTGACCTATATAGCCCTATCGTTTTAACCATTATATTCAAACACTTACGAATTAAACAAAATGTCCACTTCTTTGTCTGGTATATGAAGAGGTATAAATATTCAAGATTATAAATTACAGGGTGTTACAATAGTTGCTGTTAAATGATGTGTATGACCTAGATGTTGAACACTTTTAGACAGTTGATTAAAATTCGCATAGAATCTTCATTGCTAAGTCCGCTATAAATAGTAGCAAACTTGAAAATAGAAATTAAAGGGCGTCCCTATACCTGATTTAGTATGACTTTAATGGCTCTTTCTTTGCAACCGTTACAGACAATCTCTTGAAAATGAGACAAAGGTCCATTACTATACCAAGTATAATAACAGCTATAAATATTAAAAATTAGAAATTAAAGGGTGTCCCATAGGTTGCAATTTGATGTATATGGCCAATCTTTTGAACATTTATAGACATACGCTTAGAATTAAAAGAAATTTTATTTTACTGTGTCAGCAATAAAAAAGTCTAAATAATAAAGGGTGACTACGATAATTTTTTATACAACTTATAAAAAATTATCACCAAATCTTTCTCGAATATATTTTATTAGATTAATGTATAATTTATGTATAATTACCGTCCTAAAGATATATTATTTAAGTTTGTCTGTTTTTATGTCTTTTTTTTATCTTTATGAATTATTTTATTGTACAAAATAAGTTGGTTAAATGAATGATGTTTTTATTGTTCAAAACCTAAGCTCGAAGAAACAGAGAAAATGCTGCATTATAATCTGGTGGTGTCTAGTTTTTCCCCCTTTCTTGAGTAAATGTTCGGACACAATTTTAAATAATGTTTTTCTTGAAAATTTTTAGATATCAGAAAATTTTAAATTAAGCAGGTAAAAATGTGATGAAAATTCGAGCAGGTATTTTTTAGGGCATTCTTGAGTTATTAATATATCAACGTTTTTATACATATTCCCTTTTCAGAAAAAAAAATTATATTACAAGTACAATTTGTCGTTGTGTAAGATTTTGTTGTTGTGATTTTTCGGTTTTCAATGAAATTTCAATTTATTGCGATTGCAAGCATAATTTTTTTGTGAAGCTTTTGGTAAAAATGTGATATTATGGTAAAAATATGACCATTAGTTAAATTTCAATTTATTCCTAATCAACAGTTTTTTTTTGCAAACAAATATATAAAAACAAAAACAACAACATCTAAAATAAGAGAAAAAATCATGTATATACACACCTAATTGTGGGTTGGAAACGAATATTGTAGAAATTACAAACCGAATTACAAAATTAAAATATTTGTATAGTAATATATTTATATAAAATAAAAAAATCTGTAATAAAATTTCAAAATTCTTAACATTTTCATGAGTTTTATTACTTTAGCAGAACAAAAAACTAAATTGAACCTAAAGTTAAATTGTTTTTAAAGGCGCCAAAACAAAATTCTACGAACACTTACTCTAGCCACCCTGGTATATAAAAAATTTAAGCATCTCCATAAAGAGGTTCGTAACAGGCAGATATTACTGACTACTGCCCCAACTTTGAGCATTAATTTAATTAAATTTTTTCACCAATATGTTTTTTTCCAAATACTTTTTTCATATCGACACTTTGTGTGAGTATTTGTTGCAAATCCCTTTATTAATCCAATCCAATAACTGGTTAACCAAATTTTAATAAATAAAGCAAGGCAAAATTGTTTTCCTGTTCCCCAATTTTAATATTCAAAATACGAGTGTTGCTTCTTCAATTTTGAAATTGGAAACGTATGTTTACTTGTACTTATGTATGTATGTATGAATTTATTTTACATACATATGCAGAACAAGCATCAAGCTTTGTATCAATACGTTTTGTAAGTTTCATAAAACTAACTGAAATTGCTGGGATAGAGAGACGCATACAAAATTAAACAATTGAAGATGCATTGCAGATAAAAGTGAATGGATTTTATTTTCAATTGTCAAAATAGCAATTTAAAAAAATGTATTGTAATTTTTTTATTTTGGTATTTAAAGGAAATTTTTTTAATAATAATAATAATAATAATAATAATGTCAAAAATATAACATGTTTTTCTGTTGTTAACACATTTACTATCAACAATAAAAATTTGTATTTATATATAACAGAAAGTAATATATCAATATGAAAATTTATTATTCGAAATCTTCTTGATGTTAGTTTACTTAAATTATGTTTGATTCCTTCAACTATAAATATTTCATGATATTCTCATGAAAAACTTATTATTTCAAAAATAAGTAGGAGAAAAAAATAAAATAATTACTGAATGTTTGCTGTGTTTTAGTAAGAACATTTTTGATTTTTTGTTGCCTTTTTTCTTTGTTGGTTCAATGTAATTCTGATTTAATCTATTTGGCTTTTGATTTAAGACTCTTTGGGTAGAAGTCGTTGATGAGCTATACGAGCATTAGCGAATATAGATATGCTTATCTCGCAGTAATAAATTCAGAATATTATGGAATTTTTATTTTTGAAGGAATCAGGCGCGATAAAGCTAGAAAGTAATATATTTTGGTCTTAAGTTATGAATCTGAAATATTTGTACCTTTCATAATAATATAAAATATCTTTCCGAATTGAAGTTGTTCTCATTTAACCAGATTTTGTTCAAAAAGCTAAAAAACACGTACCTGTAGTGCGATTCACAACTCTTTTTATCGGTTGATTAAATTGATTTCGTAAGTGATGGAATAATTTTCATCTTGTGAATATATGGCATATTTAGCTACGGTAGAAGACGCTCTATGGATGATTTCTTGGCATTGGTTTCGGAAAAATTGTCAACCAGGGTGTTTGTTTAATGCGGTATGGTGTAGTTAACACTTAACGGCTTTGGTGACCGCTGTATTTTCTCTTGGTTTATTTTAAAAATTCTTAGGGGTTTGACTATTCGAAATATTGTAGATAAGATCTTATCAAATGAGTTCGAGATAATCTTAGGGATACTGAAAGATTTCGTCCTTTCTCCTGCACTATTTTTATGCGATTTTTAGGTCGCCAAAGAAGCATTTAACTTCGTTTGTTTTTTGAAACAGGATACTTTACTACATCAAATCTCCTAATTTAGAAAAACACATAATTAATATATAAAATAATAAATACATATTTTAAAACTCTGGTCTTAGTTAAGTAAAATGATTATTAAGATGTGCATGTTTTTATCTCTGTTATAAATGAATATTTAATTACAGCCACCATCAACACTAGTGCATAATAATTGAAGAGAAGAATATTTAAATAATGTTACTTTCACTCAATTAAGCACGTTAACCAGGCGTTGCCGTATTATTTTATATGACAAAACATTTACAAGTGGTGATAATTTTAGTATTAAAATTTTGAAAGGTCGTACATACATATGTGTGAAATATTAAAAAAAAATCTGTGTAGCTATAAAGCAATGATGAAGTCTGTTCTTTAATTAACTTTTGTTGTGAACATGGCCTAAAATACAAATTTTATAGATAAGACATGAAAAGAAGCGGTAAAGAAAGAAAAATGTCTCTTGTTGTATTTTATTTATTATCACATTTAACCAGCCACAAAATAAGGACAATTTTCAATCTCAAAAGTCTTTAAATAATCTCTTTTGTATTTAAAATTTTTTTTTAACCGACTTAAAAAAGGAGCAGGTTATATCAATTCGTCTAAATATTGTTTTTTCTTTGTTTGTCACCGTAGAAATCTGTCACCTCTGAACCGATTTTCAAATTTTTCTTTTTTTAAGGGATATGCTTACAGATCGATTTCGTTTTAAAAATGGTTAAAAAAAAATTAATAGGCGTCCCCATATAATACAGATGTTTTTTATGAACCGTTAAAAACACTACTTTAAAATTTAAAAAAACTTCGTATCACAATAATATACAATATAATATATAAAATAAAATACAAAAATAAATCGTAAAGGGTGCCCCCATAGGTAACGCCAGTTCACCTATATGGGCATATCTTTTAAACTGTCTTAGAGAAACGCTTAAAAATTGGACAGAATCTCGACTATCATTCGCATAAGATGTGTAAATATCCAAAATTATAAATTAAGGGTGCACGATTGATTCATTTAAGTAATGTTAATGCCATACTATTATAAAGTTATAGACATACCATTGAAATTTTCAAAGAACCTGTATTGCTTAGTACGCTATAGCAGCAAGTACAAGTTTTAAATTTAAAAAATATTTAGATGATAAATGTGGCAACACGTTTTTATACCCTTCACCACAAAAAGTGGCAAAGGGTGTAACTAATTTTTTCATTTCGTTTGTAATTTCCACAATATCCATTTTCGACCACATAAAGTATATATAGTCTGACTTCTTATGCATATCGAAGTCGATTGAGGGATGTCCGTCTGCCTGTCCGTGTTAGTGTTCAAATCAAATTTATCGAGACACTAAATCAGCTAGAAAAAACTTAATACGCCAATAAATCAGCTTAGCGTCGAAAGAGATTCTATTGGAAATCAGCATGATCAGTCTATGTCCTTCGACGAAGCGGGCAAAACACCATGCCTAGCTTTAATTTGTCTATATCCTTTGGAACAATGAGGTAACTCCAGTCAAAAAAACAAATATATGGGGCGATAGAAAATGAAAAAATAAGAAAAAATCATCTAGTGAAAAAATTGCGCTCGCTTATATTTCCCGAGTTAAGGGCGTCTGAACTTTTAAAAATTTTTAAGATATTAATATGGGTATTATTTTAAAGCTGTGAAAGATATCTTTATGGAAATACTAAAACTTTTTAAAAATGCATAACCTATTATGTGCGGATGGCATTTTTATGTAAAAATATATACCGAAATTATTTTTAATTTATAGTTTTTAAGTCTGTCACCCCAATATTTATCTTTTTGGTTTACACATATGTTTAAGGGTATATAAGATTCGGAATAGCCGAATAGTATTATTCATATTCAATACATTAAAAGTAATAAATTCCGTGTAAACCCTTTTCTATATTTCTAGCTCTATCCATGTGATTTCCTTTGATATTTTTTATAAGATTTCATCAAATTCCATGTGGTAATAACAAGTAATATATATTCTAACATATAATATTTTTAGTGAATAAAAGCTAAAACAAATGCATGTTATGATAAGGAAAAGCGAGAAAAAATTTAAAGTAAATGCATACAGCAGGTAATTTCGTAAAATAAATAGCAACAAATCTAAAAAATTAGCCTTCAATCAATATCGTGTAAAATATTTACCTCGACTTCTTTTAGAGATGTAAACTCATGTGGAGTCATATGAAATATTTCGTTAAAATGCTTATGAAACAGCATTAGGAAACTGTTGTTTTTAGGTTTCTAGAAATTGAAGATACTACCTGGGAATAGGATTAATGGACAAAAAATATATTTTAGTTACTTTTTAAATCAGATTAGCACAGATTAGGAAATGTCCTTACTTATGAAGTTTTAGTGTGCGGAAACAAGGAAAGTTGGAGGTTAAATGCTTAAAATAGTGTTAAGTATGTACGATGTCAATTTTATTAAATAAAAAAAAACTTATTTCACGTATGAAGTGAACAGTTATAAAGGAATTGCCACCTTAAGAGATTGCGCAATAACTGTGCAAATTGACGGCAAAGAAATTTGTACATAGTATAAATCGAATACAAGTCCTCTAATGTTACTAACAGTAAGAGAATTAAATGAAGCAAAATCGTAATTGAACCTTTGGATGCCTTGAAACATGAGCATACGATGGATAAGTTCCATTGATCTGATCATAGATCTTCGATTTTGAATCGGAAATTCCATCAATGCACGTTTAGCTCCTTTCAACCTATTGAAAATAGCCCAAAGTGTAAAAACTGTGACATGATGTTGAATTTAAACAACAGAAGTTTAAATTGAGAACTACTAACATACTCTGTTTGTTGACGTTCAAACAGTTCTTAACTTCTTTTAAGAATGCTATGAAAATTAAAATGTGAAGATAAGCAATGCGACGGCAATCTAGTATCTTGTATTTTCGCATTAACAATCTAAAAATTAATTTCTATTCAGTTACGTACGCTTCTTAATAATAACTATAAACTCTCTGTCATGTTCAAATTAGGCAAATAGAAAAAGATTGCCACTGAAAATTTTTACTGACGATTTCCTTCTTCAGCACGTAGCATTTTGACAACAATTGAGACAATGATTTTAACATACAAAACTAATTAAAAATTAGATTATTATTTAATTTTAAATTAGATTAATTAGATTAAATATATTTGCTCTGTTCAATATAAAGCTCATGTTATCCTTAAATGGTTGTACTTAAATTGTAAAAAATGTTTCTTTTAATGCTCATTTGTTTTATTTTCTGTAGTGCAATCTGATCTATTCTCTTTTTGAATTTCTAGTCTGCAGTTTATCCGTATTGACACTTTGTTTGTATATGGTTTTGTTAAGTTTTGTTCTCTTGTGTTGATTTATTTTTCGGTCTAGTTGTTTGTATTGTTTTTGGTTAAATAAGTGTTTTTATTTTTACTATTATTTCAATGAGTTTTTTGTTTTAAAATTCTTTAGTTTGGTGATTTATTTTACATTTACATTAACAAAAATTAAATAGGTATTTTCAAGCCAATTTTGTTCAAAGAGTTCGTTTTAATAAAAATTTAAAACAAAACTTATTTTTATTAATATGTTGAGCAATTGTAAATGTCGTAGAATCAATTAAATTACTCTTCAATAATAAGCCTGATTGTTATGTAATTTACTGTAGGATTACAAACAATCTAAAAATATTTAAAATTATTTTTTCCGATAATCTAAAGGAATTAAGAATTAATTTTATTATATTTTTAATATAATTTTATTTGAAACCTTCTAATTTTATTTCTTATAACTATACTTCGTGGTTTAAAATTGCTCATAATTACAACAAACTTTAGTAGCAATTAATGCAATACACTTTGAAAATAATCAAAAAGGATTAAAGCTAATCTTTGAATACTATTTATTTATTTATTTATTAGATTACTTTTGGTTTTTTTTAATTATTTGAAAGTGTTTTTAAATAATTTGCATTAACTGTGCTTGATTCCTTCAAATATAAATATTTGATGATATTCCCATAAAATATTTATTATTTAATACTATAAAATGAAATGTATTACTGTGGGGAAAGCATATCCATATGGCCATTTCGCTACTGCTCATATTGCTCATCAGTGGATTTTATCCAAATTTTATATTCAAAATATGAAATATTAATATTTGAAGGAATCAAGCACGATTAAAGTAAATTATTATAAAAAATAATCCGAATAATAAATTTTCCTAAATAATTTCACTTATTTTATATTATGAATATTGTAGTTACCAATAAGTCATTGTGCAAAATATTTTAGAGCTTTTTTTGTATGAACTATTCTTGTCTATATATTTAATAACACTGGTACGGGGTAATTTCTGTACATAAGGTATTTTTTGAATATTTTGATGTTGGTATAGATAATAATCCTCTGTTCGTGTTCGCACCCCGTAAAAGCCGCTGAATAGATTTGAATAAAATTTGTGAAGAGTTGATTCATATATAAAATACTTTTTTTTCGTAAAAATAAATAATTGCGTAGAGAATAGCAATATATATATATATATATATATATATATGAAAGCACCCAACTTTACCGGTATAATGGTATTAAAGCAGTCGTCAGCAAATTCTTTTTTTTTTTTTTTTTTTGTAGATGAAAAATTTTTAACACTATCTACAGATTACTTCAATAAACATTTAAAAACACGTGTGTCCAAATTTTAAGTTTGGACAAATATAATACTATAGTTTTTTTTCCTATGTCAATAATTATGGTTTTTAATTATTCAAGCACTAGGTCAGTTGTAGCATCTTCAGGAACAAGGAAACAAAGTTATTAAATATTAAATTTTTCAAAAACAAAAATTAATTCAAATGAAAAAATTGACTTTGACAAAAATTATTTTTTTCTTTCATTTCGGTTTTTATAGAGTTCAAATATAATGAAAAATTTAACAAAATATCACAAAAAAATATATAATTAGGCAAAATTCTTTAGTTTATATAAAAATTTCCTGAATACCTAAGTAAGCCGTAATATAAGTTTAATGTTAATAGGCTGAAGCGATAAAATCCAGTGTTGGTAAATCAATTTATAAAAGTTTTATTTATAAATTAATTTTTAATTTTTAATGAGTTAATCAATATTTTTTCCATGATGATGCCTAGCAAAAAATCAAATATAATAAAAAAAATAAAATAAATATCTTAAACATGGAAAAACAATTAATTATATAAGTTGTAATTATTTTTATTTTATTGTTACAATTTTCTTATAAATCATTATTAAACCACAAAGTACTTAAACAAATAAGATCTTTAAGTAAAATAAATATAGGGTTTTATTGTAATGACTTAAAAAAATTACAAGCATTAAATGGTCTTAAGTATTTAACCATTTAAGTGTTTGGCCATTTACATCATCTTTATATAAAAAAGTATAAAAAGGAATTTAAAATAATTTAATGAGTAAGTGGAAATATATTTGCTGAAAACAAAAGGATGAAACATTATTTTTAATGAACTAAAAGAACAGTGGCGCTGGCTAAGGATATAAAAAAAGAGTTTTATTACAAGAAACTCTAAAAATATGAATAAAAAAGAAATTATGTGCTTATTCTGTAATATAAATTATGCTTACATTTTGTAACTAATTGAATTTAATTGATATAGAAATTACGTACCAGTAGAAAACTTAAAGCATATAAATGTCTACAATGTTTAAGAATAATTATTTTTGCAATAAAAGCTAAAGGGTGTTTTTTAGAACTTTAAATTGTAAAAAATAACACAAAAAATTAAATCATAATGAAAAATTTTTTATACAAAAGATCAGAGCATGGCTGCTTATGATGAAGCTCATTTTTAACTTTCAATTTCGGGTCACTTCTGGCCAAATATCACGAATAACACGAACAATGTGGACCTCCACAGCGCCAATTGTTACTAGTTTATCAGCGTGAAGAGTGACTCCACGTGAAGTCCCACAGGAAATAATTGAGAGGTGTCAAATCGCACGACATTGAAAGCCAAACGACAGGTCCGTCTCTAGATATCAACTCATCGCCAAATTTTGATTTCATTAAGTCGATGGTTGCGATCGCCGTATGGCACGTAGCACCATCTTATTGAAACCACATTTCGGATCAATGTCATCCAGATTTTCAAACAAAAAATGATAAATCATTATGGGGTAACAATCTTCATGACGGTAACGTGAGACTCGGCCTCATATTTGAAGAAATAAGGTCCGATGATGCCACCGGCGTGTCAACCACTCCAAACGGTACATTTTTCTGAATGCAATGGAGTCTTTAGGGTATGTTATGGATTGGTTTTACTCTATATGCGACAATTTTGCTTATTAACAAACGCATTAAGCCAGAAATTAGCCTCATCGCTGAACATAATTTGCGATTAAACAATGGGTCAGTTACTAATGACGCATATCATAGTCTCGTGGCTTTTATTCCTGTACCAGCTGGATCTTATACGGGTGTAGCCCAGGATCTTTTCGCAAAATTTTCCACGTGGTGGTCGGACAGAGCCCCATTTTCTGCGACTGATGACGAATCGATAAATTTAGAACTTCTTCCACACTTTCGTTTACAGCAGCGATATTCTCTTTAGTACGCACATTACTTATACGTGTTGGTGTTATTTTATCCTCTAGATAGTATGTGGTACGAAATCTATCCACAGTTCGACGGACGGCTTGCTCAGACGGACGATTATATGCACCATAAAAATCACGAAGTTGTCTATAAGTTGCTCGAACTAATGATTGATTTTCAAGTAAACTTGGATGATTTGATAGCATTGTTAGAGCGTTAGTGAGTTTACTGAAAATAATAAGAAAAAATTTTTCATCAAAATTTAATTTTTAGTGTTATTTTTTATTATTTAATTAATAAATTTAATTTTATCCTATCGGGCTTAAAAAAACACCCGATATAAATACTATCTACCACAACGATGGATTCTTTTCCGTCAGAGGCACACCAGATATGAAATCTCGAAAAATCGATGTTTACTTCGAAGCTTTGTATAAAATTAGTTCTTGATTCTGTTATTTTCATGGTATTGACTTTATAAAATCCTTTGACTTTTTCTTAAAAATTTTCAATTTCTTTGTAAAGTGACAAAGTAATGTTGTAATGGCAATAATTAAGTAAGCACAACAACAGAAAAAATATAAGAAATTGTGTGCCGTTTTTGCCAAAAAGACTGCCATCTATGGGATGAAAATAAGTTGTCTGTTTGTCTAGTACACGCAACGAGCCCAGAATTACATCCTGAACTCCGGTACTTGTCTATGTTCATGTTTAATAAAATACTATTGTAATAAAAATTCTGCATGAAAATCTGGTTCAGTAAGATAGAACTCATTAAAAAAAAGTAATTTATTATTCTCCAAAATTTTTATATACAGGAGCCATTGCTGCGAATTCTAGAAATTACCAGGACGGTGTTTTTGTTACAGCTAATTATAATATAAAGCGTACATTCTGACATACAAAATACAAAAGCGTACATTCTGGCATACAAAATATCTGGGTTTTTGGTTGTAAAAATGCAATAATAACAAAAAATTTATAGCAATTTAAAGTTATCATTAGAATAGGCTTTGCTCAATCATCCGCATAATATCTTGTTAAATATTCGTTTTAGCGAAAAGTTGTTACAACCTTCTAACAGAACAACTTTTTAGACAGTAGTTATTTTGAAAAACTAATTCTTATTAAGTAGGAGGCAAAAGACCGAAAATAAACAATTTTTAAAACATGTAAAAGACGAAAATCAGAGAGAACAACGTAGAAATGCCTTTGGTTGTCTATAAACTTTATCTAGCCAAATTAATATTGATTAGTTGGTAGATAGATACAAAGAATGCTGATGAGGGCTGTAGCGAACCAGAACATACAGCATTATATTCTGTTTGTGTTTATTTTTCTTTATTTCCTTTGGAAAACGTTCGTATATATTTGTAAATAGTTTTCTTTATAAACATTTTTAGAAATGAAACTATAAATGAATTTTATTTTATTTTTAACCGATTGACCTGAGCTTTTTTCACAGTCGTTTTTTGTTAATCCCCCTTGGGACCTGTTGAAATAAGAATTTTAATTTAAGGCTTCTTACAGCCTGTTTATAGAACACGTCACGACCGAAACGAAACCGGATGGTTTGTAACACGTTTCGATTTTTTCGTTTAACTTACGTTGTGTTTCGTGTAAATAAATGTTGTGTCAAATCGTAATATTGCTAATGTATTGATTAATATTTTTTATTTACTTTTTTTCATATACATTTCTTATTTTTGCCTTAAAAGATGGTAACCCTACTTCGGCGCCTAAAGAGAAACAGCTGAAATAAACAAAACAAAATTATCAAACAATCAATTTAAAAAAGTTTAATAATAAATTATAATTGTAAAAGTGTGAGTGTACTGATTATATGAATATATAATACTTTTAAAGTAGATGCATTTGTAGATGTTTTATTAGTGAAAGTGTTATGATGGGCAGTTGCCCAACAATATTAATTCGCTCAAACTTCATTTATATTTTAGAAATCGAAATGTTTGGATCTGTTGAGCTTGCGTTTTCTAGTGACTCCAGCGAGAATGATAAGGAAGACACTCGTTTAACCAGAAGAAACTTGAGAGATGCCTTAGTTTTTAACTAATTTTGGGAACACAACTAAACATATACATATATGTAAAATTTTAAAAACGAATAGTATTTTTCCTTCGCTCAACTTTGACGTTTCTGACACTACAATGCGCGATACATAAACCAGAAACAATTGTCATTTGTTACGTTTTTTACAAAAAAAAAATGACATCCGTGTTTTAAAGACCCAAGGATGGAAAACGGTCACTTTTTTGCGCGTCTAAACGGCAGATTATGTCCTGTAAGCTGGCTGTTAGTTTTTTTGTAACATTTATATCAAAGCTCGTAAGTCATATCAATATAAAAGTCAAAAGCTTCCTAAGAAACTTGTTACAATTAATTAAACATACATATTTTATTTCTGTTTTCTTATTCAAAGTAAAACTCATTATAACATTTCGAATCACCATAAGGGAAAAATATTAAAGGTTGTCAAAAAAAATTCTCTTAATTTTGGTTTGTCAAGCTTAAGCATGCATTTATATTAATTTATTTATGTACATAATTAAAACTATTAATAATATAAATATAAGTAGCATAAACTGATTGCTAACACCTTCATTCCCTCCCTATATTTAAGGACATTAATTAAATGCCATTTAATAAAAAATCAATTACGTTTTACTGCATGTGTAAATGATATTTTTGCTTTAATTATTACTTAAAGTGAACATTTAATTTTTTCATTAGTTAAGTTTTTAAGTGTTTATTTTATTTCTAAACACTTAAGTGCAACTGAAGTGTAAACAGCGAAATAAATTTTAGTGAAATTTCTAAAGAAATTATAAACACATTTTTAAAAGGAAAGAGCAAAACAACAAGTTTCTTATTTACTTAAATACTTTAGTTATGCAAGATTCATAATTTGTTATAAAAATTATAAAAAAAAATGATAGACAAAAATATTGTGCATTTATTTAATATTAAGAAATAAACAAGCGAATAACTAGTTATTGCTATGGACTCTTTTTTCATCGTTAAAAAGAATAAATCTAAGTTTATCATTTCATTTGTAATTTCTACAGTATCCATTTCCGACACCCTAAATTATATATATATTCTGAGTTCTAATGCATAGCGAAGTCTATTGAGCAATTCTCGTTTGTCCGCCTGTGTTAGTGTTGAAATCAACTTCACCAAGACACTAGATGATCTAGGAAAAAATTTGAATACGCCAATTGATCAGATATTGTTTTGAAATCAGAAAGATCGGTTACGGCTGCTTCTAAATTTTCTATATATTTTGGAAAAAGTCTATTTAATGATGCAAGTCCTATCAAAATAACCAAACATATTGGGCGGTAGAGAATTGAAAAATAAGAAAAAACATCAAGTGAAGAATTTGGCACTCGCCCATATTTTCCGAGTTATAGGCCTTTTAACTTTTTACAGAAAAGTTCGATTGTGCACCACGGTTTTTAAGATATCAATATGGGTATCATTTAAGAGCTTGCGAAGAGATTTTTAAGGGAATGCTAAAATTTCTTAACCTGTTAAAAGCAGTTGACATTTTTATGTAAAATTATGTGTAGCCCTTAATTATTTTTTTTTTTTTAATTTGAATAACTTCACTAAACTTGATTTACATACATTGTGAAGGATATATAAATATATAAGATTCGACATAACTGAATATAGCACTCTTACTTATTTTGATTTCGTTACTAATTCGTCACTGATCCAATAAACCACACAAAAGAAGTATTTTGTTATTAATTAAACGATTATGGTTTCTGTACTTTTTTAAGATTAATTTAACTTGAAAAAGTGTGAAGCAAGGAACAATATCTTCGGAATTCTTGTAACAATCCAGAATTCTAAAATTATTTTGTTTCAAGCAACTTCCTCATTAATTTGCCGTTTATTTTTTGTTTTTATTACCTTTCAATAACAAAAATTGCAGCTTACATTTTTTTATTCTAAAAAGAATGAATAAATGTCTTTAATTTAGAGTTCTGATTCAGATGTATTAGTTTTGCTTACAACAGGTCTGTTCAGTAACTAAAAATTTTTGCTAATTATTACTAGAACGTGTTCACGTACTCAAAAAACTTGCAAGAAGAAAATGAAAAAAAAGCGTACAAATTATTAAAAGATTGCTTATTAAAAAAATGCAAAATATCATAAAAGCTTTTGAAAATGGTCAATTAATTAAAAGAAAATGGTAAACATTTATGTACATATTTTTGCTATTTAGTTACTTAAACTGTTTTATATATTTTAGCACTCAAGTAACTTTACTTTAAAAATTTCCCTATTTATTGTACATCCCGTACAGTTTTAAGTCTTATATATCATTCTCAAGCCTACGTTAATAATATGAACTAAATAGCTTTACGACATACGATGGCAAATAGATCGTAATCTTATATTTGAGTCATACTGGTTGTCAATCATTCAATCTGGTCAGTATTTCAGTAGCGCCTAATTCACGGATAGCTGCTTCAATTAACAGTTGTTCACTGGGCATCAGCAGTTTTTCTTTATAAGAGCCTCTTCCAGTCTTCTCTTTCGAATATGATTTTTCTTTCAAAATATAAATTACTTACTCGTATAACATACTTCACATTCTTGCAGCATTAACTGGTGGTACTTCTGTGTCTATCCACAATCATACATATTTTGAAGCAGTGAATTAAGAAGCAATTTTTGTGTTCATTTATGAACGTGTGTAGCTTAACTTACTATAATTACAGCTAGAAAAGTAATTTTTTCATAAAAATTCATTAACAAAAAACGATTTTGTGTAACTTTCATTTTTGTAGAGACCTAAGTTTTGTTAACTGATGACAATTCTTAAAACAAATGCACGTTCAGTCAAAAGATCTTTAGATTTTTTTGAATTATCATTAGTTAACGTATGGCACTATCCAAAACACATGTAACGATTGCACCCATAAATTCATGAACTGCCAAAAAACTACCTTATTCACCTTCACATAATAAATGTATATCACATTACGTTTTAACACTTATTAAACCCTTTAACACAGAAGAAAAAGGGTATATTTAAATTTGTCATTTCGTTTGAAATTTATAAAATATCCATTTCCGACCCATTTAATTATATATGAGTCCTTATGCCTACCGAAGTCGATTGAGCGATGTCCTTCTGTCCATTCGTGTTCGTATTAAAGTTAGCTTTGCCAAGACACTAGATGAGCTAGAGAAAATTTAAATACGTCCACCGATCAGAGATATTATCGTGATAAAATACTGCATGCCTCTTGTTTTCCACATCTTTTTTACAACTTACGTTTATATTCCTGCACGTGCATGTCTTTGTGTAATTAGTCCTTACAAAGTAGCAAAAGCAACCACCTACGAGAATTCTACGTAGTTAATTATTGTTTCTTATCCCAATTATACTACGCAAAACCTACGATTTTTGATGCTTTTTTTCAACAGTAAAACTTAACGGTAAGATAGAATTTCTTCTACCGATGTATTTGTACATGTTGATATACGTAAATGGTTAAGGATATATATGATTCCACATAACCAATTATAGCACTTTTACTTAATTTTGATCTTAAATTTAAATATTAGCTTAAATTTTTTTCTCAGTCCTACTAAAAATCACTTGTTTTTTTATTAATTTAAAAAAATCCTTAGTTTGTTTTGTATAAAATTGCTTAAGCAAAACAAACACTTACGAATAATATGTTATAGCTTCTTTCACCTCTATAACTCTTATCAATGCCTTTACTATTTGTTAAGAGAACGCAGACGTGGCTTTCAAGAAATAAATGCATGATAACAAGTAATCGTTATGTGCATATTTGCTGTCTACCGGTACTATATCAACAAGAAAACTGGATAGGCAGTAACTGCAATTAAGGTTCCATGTCATAATATTTTACGTAATTTTTAGTTTAAGGACGCTTGTGTGGATGACATGTGGTCCAGAGCAAAAATTTTTATATAAACACCATAATATTTCTTTACATGTGAAAAAGAAAATATGTCAAAGACGATGGTTTCTCGTTCATTAAAGAAAATTAAACAACGTAGAAATAGATTACAATCACATTATGCAAAGTGGCAAAAAAAATTTTTCCCTGAGGAGGCTTTTTCAGTAATTTAAATAAATAACAGCAGCAAATTTCTAGATAGAACAATTGCAAATTACAAAAATGCCTCTAACAAGCTGTAGCAATTATACATCGGTATAAGTTTGTTAAAAAAAATAATATTTAGTTAACCATAGTACACATATTATATTAAAGTGGAAGAGGGGTTCTGAATTAACAGTGTGAAAACAGTACGCCCATAAATGGAAATCTATCACAATATTAACAATAGGTTTTTATAAATAAAATATTTCCAATGTACTTTTTGGCAAGAAGCGTCCGCTTGTCATTTATAATTTTCCTAAAATTCACATTAAAAAATATTTATCTTAAAGACCTGTAAAAGGTGCTAGAAACTTTCTATCTATAAAAATAAAATATGCTGATAACTTTTTTAGTGACTTCACATTTGTATCTCTATTTTCTCTACGAAATAACTTATTTTTACGAAAAAAAGTTTATTATATATTTAAATAAAAGTTATAAAAAACCTCCACACAAAGTTTTATTCCGATCTACCAAGTAGTTTTTACGTGATACGAACACAGATAAACGGACAGACAAAAATTTTAAAAATAGGTGTTTTCTATTCAATTTTCATTACACCAACACCAAACATTTTCAAAAAAATATTTCATGTACAGAAATGACCTCCGTTACTGTTTTATTATATTAAGAGATTTTCTTTAATCTGTCAGAAACCAAGAGAGTTTAAACGTCTTTATATTTTACATTAGAAAACTTTTTTAAAGTGTTTCTAAGGACATAAACAAAATACAAGTCTATTAACGTGTGAACTCGATAAAAATAATGTTCTTTTGAACATAAAAGTCCATAAAAGGACAAGAATTACATATAAGCAGACACATGATAACATTTGACACCAAAATTTAAGACATGCGACACCTAAAAGGTTTAACACCTTCATAAACAAAGAGAATTTAATGATCATAAAAATAAATATAAAAATATGTTATGGAAAATGCTAGTAGAAAAAAATAAACAAAAAATTTTCCCAAAGTTTAAACATGTTTATTATGTTTATTTTGTTATGTATTCCATATCGATTTATATCTACACCAACATTAAAATTTTCAAAGAAAAAACTTCATGTACAAAAATGTTCACAGCACCCACAAACGCGCACTGCTTGGATATTGACAATTTAATTATCGCAAAATTCTTCAATAAATTTCTTTTTAAATGAATATTCCAATCATATTTTAAATGAGATTTTTGACCACCGAACTTTTAGGTATGAAAATTTATGGTTCTTCCTATAGGCAATCATATCTTAACTTAAAACTATCAGCTCTGAAATAATTTTTATAGGTCGTGATTAACTTGAAAAATGATGCCCGATTCTGTGTTGTGAATCTTTTTTTTAACAAAATATTTAATAGCTCCTCTTTATATAAAAAGTCTTTATTGGTAGGTGAACACGATCATAAAAAAGTAAACAATGCAATGCGTAGTTATGTAAATCAACCCATACATAAATTGCAATTTTTATATTCTTCTCCTAAAAAAGAACAAAAAAAAAACGAGTTATTTATCATTAATGTCATATAAAAAGTTCCTCAGATAAAATAATTACAATGACAACAATTTAACATAAAGGCACAGTGTCTTTTGCTAAAACTTTACTTTTTTCATTATCGTTTTTGACGCCTCTTTTTATAATTTATATCCTTTATTATGTTATTGTTGTCTGTGAGGGTGTAAAGTGTTATAATGTGTCTGCTTACAATTCTTTTATTTTTATAGACTTTAATGTTCAAAAGAACATTATCATTTTACTAAGTACACATGTGTCTTTATTTGTTTATATATTAAGGACATTTTAGCAAAGTTCTTTAATTCAGGCTAGATATTTAAATTTAGAAGAGGTATTTATCCGCAGCTAGAATTGTTAAAATTAAAATCTCTATATAAGCATCACATTTTTATAAGAAATATTTATTATTATTTTTTTTATGACAATGATTTCAAAAATAGATAAGAAGCAATAGAAAGTTAAATCGAATAATTCAAATCGGTTTTTACTTTAAGAATTTAAACTCAAAAATCAATACTTCAGTAGCCAAAGTAATGAAAAATAATTTAATAAAGTCTCTAGTGCGAACGTTCTGTTAGCAATTTTAATGTAAGTTTATACGGAGACGCCACCTGTTTGCATGTAGAAAAAAAATTATCCACCCCTTCTCAGAAATTCAAAAAAGATACAAATTGGAACTCAATCAAAATCAAATGATTATTGTAAATCTAATCTAATATATATTAAAAATTTCATCATTAGTTTATTTACATTTATTGTTAACTTATTTATGTATTTGTTTGTTGGTGTGCCGTTCACGGTTAAATATCTAAACTGGTTTCAATGAAAGTTCAAACGCTTGTAGATATTTGTCTACATGGTTTAATAGGCTATTTTATACGTCTTAATCAGTTTTAACAAAGTCTCGAAATATGGATTTTAATGAAAATCAAAATATAGTTTGGTTGTCATCTAAAAGGTCAAATACTTGTTTGTTTCCAGAGCTAGAACGTAGAGGAGAAAAGTAGAGGAAAAACCAGCATTTACACCTGGACTAATTGTAAGAAGGTTTAAAACATTCTGAAATATTCTGTGTTCATTTTGATAAAAAGGAGATGGGAGAGGACAACTGCGCAATTTTTATAGCCGAAAGTTTTATTACCTGGAGTCAGCAAATACAACAGTTATTGTAAGCTTTATTTAATGTTATGACCTGAGTTCATTTAAAATCTGATACCTAAATTAAAATCCTGTCATCAAAATTTTACTTAGGTGCGCGACAGTAGATTGCGAAACTTATCAAGTAAATTACAAGAAACTCATGTTGGCATGCAGACTTACAGAAAAAAATTCCTCTAAAATTTAGTTAAATGAAAGAAACAATGATAAAATGCTGGATGAAAAAAAAAAAATAAAAAAATTACTCCTAATTTAAAAAAATAAGAATATTATTGAGCATTGAAATTTTTTATTTACGATCCTTAAGTCACAGACTTAAAAGATAGGTCCTGATAATTGACAACTCTGCTGAGATTTAAAATATGTTGATATGTTATTTTTTTGTTACTATTTTGATTTAAAAAAACTTTTGTTTCATGCCTTCGGGGTGGAGACCCATATTAAACAGTGCCTAGAAAAGTCGGAAAATGCCTGGTACAATAAGCTTGTATGCAATCTTCTAGGAATAACAAATAATCTGCTTTCCAAATTTATTTTATATAAATTTCTGCTCTATTTTCTATTTTAAGCATCTGTATCTAATGCAGCTCAATGCTGACTTCGTTAAATGACACTTTAAGTAAACGTTGCTTAAAACCCGGCGTCTTTATATAAGTTTGAATTAAATCAGCGTTTGTTTGATCGTTAATTTAGTGAAGCTGACCGTGAAGTTCAAAGACAAGACTTCGACATGAAGTTGTTTGCTACTTTTTGCTTGTTTTTTTAGAATTGCTTTTTTAGTATTAGAAAGTAATGGTGCATTCCTATGTCAACATATTGATTTTGGTTTTTATTCCTATTTAGTGAGTTTTTTTTATTTTTATTTTATTTAATTTTGTGTGACTATTTGTCCCCATTTTGTATAAAAAAACATCAGCAACCAGTAGTGGTTTTTGATTTTTATTATTTTTAACATTCTTTTAATTTGTTTATAACTTTTATTTTTTTTTTTCTTTATAACTTTTGAAATTAATTAACAGACAGTTAGTTAATAAAATGCAAAAATATTTAAGATTATTGGCGTTCACTGAAATTTTATAAATTCCTAATATAAAATTAGTTATATGTGTTCTGAAGTTTTGTATAAATCTTTCATATTTTTGTACCGACTTTAAAATAAAGGAGGTTATCAATTCGATTAAATTATGTTTTTTTATGGTTTTATGCGCATAAATCAGTTATTTATAGATCGATTTAAATTTTTTCTCTGTTTTCAAGGTAATTTTTACAAATCGGTTCTGTTTTCAAGCGAGTTCATAATTTTTAAAATTAAATGGTGTCACCACACAACATATATAGTTTTTACTATTTTACGTTAAGGGCAGAACCTTTAAGTTAAACGTATCACTATAGTTTCCAAAAGTATCAATTAGTACAAAAATAGATCTTAAATTTAAAGGGTGCCCGCAGGTGACGAACATTAACCAATACGGGCCGTTGAACCGTTATAGACAAACGCTTGAAAATTAGATGGAGTCCTTTAATAACCTTTTTAATAAAAACAAATATTTAAAGGGTGCACCAATAGATCATTTGATCTGATAGGCGTGGCCATTCTTTTGAAAAGTGTAGGCAGACGGTTATAATTTACAAAGAACCTGTATTGCTAAGTGTGTTATAACAACAAGTACAAAATTAAGGGTGTTGCCAAAATTGATGAAATTTGACCCATATGGTCATATCTTTTAATTCGTTACATGCAAACACTTGAATATTAGATAGAATGTCCACTACTTCGCCTGCTGTAATAGGAGGTGTTAATATTAAAATTATAAACTTAAGGTTGTTAAACATGATTATAAGTTTATCTGTTTTGATTTATTTTTTTTTCTTGCATGATATATTTAAATACTTTTCTCTCCATGAGAGTTTAACGTAGAACTCTCCTAATAATAAAAAAATTCTTTTTTTTGCGCTTCATATTTGTAACTTAAGTGAGAACATTTGCAAGAAGGTAAGTACTTTGACTACAAACCTGGTTGGCTAGGGTCCAACCCCAGCGGCAATCAAAAAATAAAAAAAATTCTTATCTCATATCTACCCCTCTCCTAAAGAAGGTAGTACGGTTACAAAAAAAAAAAAAACTAATTAGGTATTATTGCTTGAAGTTCTACTCCTCTTTAAAAAAACAAAAAAAAAAAGAGCATTATGTTAGAGTTAGAGTTATTAAGAAATTTTTATATACAGTAATAAAAAATGCATGATTAACTATAGCTAACCCTGTTTAAAATAAAATTATAATAATAATTTCATGTGAAAATCTTTTTGCTTAAATTACCGAAACAAGTTACTCTGTACAATATTTTCGTTGAGGATGTTTGAAACGCAAAAAATTATTTGATATTGCTATTTACTGAATTGTCATTATATAACATAATTTGATGCTCACTTCTTTATTTATGAGCAAACAAATCAGTAGACATCATCTCACAAATAATATTTCGTACAATTTATACATCAGGATTTAAAAAACACTAAAGCAAAAGGATCAAAAAACACATAAACAAAAAAAAAATTAGGAAAAACAAGGAAATATTTCAACATTTGTAAATTTACAAAATATACACAGTTATCACAAAACAAATACTAACACTAATAGATAAAAATAAAATTTCAAAAGCCAGCTGCCATAATGAAAATAAGGAAGTTGATGTGCTAAACGCAATAAACGTACTCCTGCACCAACACAAATCAAAAGGGACATATACATATATACATACCTAAAAATATTTATGTTTTCAACAAACATACTCCTCTTATCAATGATGGCTTAGTAATAGAGTTATTGCTCTTAGAAACAGTTCAGGTGTTCCTATTGAATTTACATATAAATTGATTTAACTAGGGAGCCTTAAACGAAAAGTATAATGATAATAATAACACACATTTTACCAAAAAAAAAAAAAAAAATTATTTTTTTTAACATGACGAAATAAGATATTTTGACATGTTATCTTGTTTATTAACAATATCGGAGGAATCATCATTGCTGCGAATTTTACAGATAAAAACATATTTTATCAGTTTCCTCACAAAAAAAATTCTACATAAAAAAACTAACATTTAGATTTCAAAACTGTAAACTGGAGAACGTTTACAAATTATTATATTTTACTGAACATGTGTTATTGTATATAGCTTCTATCTATATCTATATATATCTGTCTATCTATATATCTATATAAATATATATATATATATATATATATATAGCTGCATACATCAATGGAGTCATGTAACTGTCAGTTTATTACCAGATATGGAGTTAGTAAAATTTGGATTTTTTGGATTTTTCAAGCGCAGGTGGCTCTTCTCAAGGAAGAAAATAATTAACATTGTGTTACTAAGTAACTGCCGCAAATAGTACTGTGAAATTTTATTAAAATAACGCTCTTAATAATTTTACAGTAGCAAAGACTGGCAGAATTGAAATAATGGGCGTAGCGTCTCCCATACAAAATGAAAAATTATTACCATACTCGTACAAGCGCAAGCTCGTACAATACTCAACTGAGTTGGCACGAAGGTATGTTTTAGTAGGAGTAAGCGATCAGAAAATATCGTAAAAAATAAACAGGCGATGTTTACGATTCTAGGGCTAGATAACTAGATCACACGCAGAGTACTGAAATTCATCTTAAAATCTTCGTAAGTAACTTTGCTGTTAATAAGCATAAATTTCCGGAATTGAAGCAGCAGGCAATTACCTCCCACACAAAATTAAAAACTATCATGGTATATCATATTACCCTACATTTTTTTTACAAGAATCTTTCTTGTTAATATACGTAGTCCAGCACATATTGTGAAGCGAATGGATTGGGACAGTGGTCGTGGTATCTCTTCTAGAAAGATAAAAGTTATTGTCGTTATCTAGTGACTGTAAAGAAAATGGTTTTAAAATTTCTTGGATGTAACGTCCATATTAGTGTGAACAATCATATAAAAAACTGGGTGGATTGGAACAATGGTCGTGTTATGATTATTGGGGTAACTAAGATCACCGGGATTAACGATATAATTAATTCCTATCCTTATTAAAGTGACATGGATGGAACTTTAGCTACTTATTAATAAACTGAATTTTTAATTTTCTATGTATATATCAAAATTCTCATATTTATACAATCGTTAAGCAAAAGATTAGAATTTGCTTAAACTAAAAAAGAATGGACAATTGAAATCAGTGAATGAGTTTTGAGATCTAAAACCGAGAAATTATATGTGGATTTAACACACATCATCATGAAATAATAAACTTTTAAAAATTTATCACTGCTAAATACTATTAATGGTAGAGTATATAACTATTTAAGAGCTTCTACCAACAACTGTACAAAACCATCTGCTATCACAACAGGAATTAAAAAATAATTACAATACATCAAGTATAAATTAATTGTTGTATTAGAAGATTTAAAGTAATATCCATGTTAATTTATTGTTATATTTTTTATCTCTTTTTTTTTCATTTTTGCTTTATTGCTACCAAATAAATTAAAAGGTTTCATTAATTTTGCTTGTGTATATACGAAAAAAAAAATTGACTGACTGCAGTAAATCAACGAATTTTAACTGGTCTTGTTTCCGCACAAATCTTTTAATTTAAGTTAGAAAATGAACTCGTTAGTCTAGGAATTTATTACAAAAATTTTTATTTAAATAAATTTTTTTCAAGTGTAGACGTATAGATAATTTTGAAGACTATACCTTGAGTAGGACGCATTAGCGACTTGAAACAGTTTTGTTAATGTGGTTTAAAATTCAAACTACGTTTAAAATAATAATCTAAATTCACATGGTCTATGGTGGCAGTTCCAATCATCACAAATCATATTTATATCCTCTAATTTATTCAAAAATAAAAAACTCTGTTATTATACCAGACTTTACTAGTCTAAAACATTAAGTTCAGTTTGTTAACAAAAAACAAATGTCGCCAAATTCAAATTTCGCATTTAGTTTGATACACCCTGTACGTACATTTAAGTGATATTTGTAAATTTTCCTGATTTCCATTTATATGATCTATTTAGCGTAATAGTTCACATGTTTGCATGTGACTATACACGCAGGCAAAACACATCAGAAAAATTAATTATGTGTTATCGTGTTGGTAAATAGTGACATGTCCAAAAATTTCATTATATTTATTGCGTATAAAAATAATGAGAGTACATCAACAAATTATTTTTGGCTAACTCAGCATTAATTGTTTAAAGGCAGAGAACTAAATAATTTTTTCCTAAAAACATATCGTGTGCTAAAACGGAAACCGCAATTTTTAGAATATATTCTACAAAAAGTAGAAAGTAATTTGAAAGAATCCGTAGCTTTTACTATTTATTATGTTAAAACTTACCCATATTAAAAGTCACTTTTAGCTTACTGATATATATATTTGATCTTTTCTGATTAACTTCAAGCAAACAAGGAAAATTTACAAATGAAAATCGAAAGAAACTTCTTGGGAATTTGATTATTATATTGAAGGCAGAAAACTTGCACGGTAGCACATAACGGACTGTTGGGAGCACATATGCCACTAATTTTGAAATTTTGTTGTTTTTTTATTTTTAACTCATCTTATGGTAACGGCACATGCCAGCTTATTTACGTTACTTAATATGAAGTTTACAAGTCAGACTGGCGATAGATTAAATATTCCCTGCCAGCTCAGTTGAAAAGATGACGAGTCATACCCATTTTTCTAAAAAATTTTTATATCATTTCTTTCCAGCTTATTCATTCGAATTGGTAAATGTAGTAGTCGGCATCGTCAGAATCATCGCGGTAGTCAAAATGAAACTAAGCCGATTCTAATAAAATCCTTGCCATTTTTGAAGAATTATTAAACCAAAAACTCATTAAATGTTATTCATTTATATAGAACTGTTAATTACGAGATTGCATATTCTTTTATTACTGTTATTTACTGCTTAAATTGTACCTTTGTAGCTGCTTTTATTAAAAGTTCTTTCCAATGAATTAATGATTGCACGTTTAAATTTAAATGCAGGTTAAGAACAAAGAAAAATCTGCTCGTGAAAGAAATAAATCCTGAAGCAAAAATTTGCCTACGGTGCAATTTAAAAACAGAATAAGTTCATAACTTCAGTGTCTGCAGTGAAAATGATAAAAACTCAATTTTTATATGATGCAATTATAAATTTAATTATCAAGCATGTCACACACTCCGATCGAAATGGTTTTAATTTCGTATAAAAAAATTCCGATCGATATTGTTTATTCCTGAAAGGTATTGAATCTCCACTATTTAATTAAAATGTAGCAATATTTTGCACACCGAAGTAAACAACAAGGCTATTCTAAGTCGAAAAGATCATAATAGTACATTTAGAAACGAAAGTAACAAAATTTCAAACAAACTAAATTCCACTTTGAAATTTGAAAATGGTTTCATTCCGAAAAAAATTTGGTTTTCTGAAGAAGTAATTTAAGAAATTGAGACCACTTTCGATCGGAATTGAGTTCTGCGACATGCCTGTATAAATTGGTTTTCTTCTTTTTTCATTAAATATATAATTGATTGAATAAAATATTTAGTTATAAATATTTTGTGTTTATTTTTAATTAATTATATTAAATTTAATATTCAAGCAATAGGTCTTATTTTTTATATAAATTCTCGATATTTTGCTACACCATTGTGTGGCATCATCAGGAAAACAAATATTTATTTAAACAACAAAAATTGAATTTATAAGAATCATTCAATTTTAATTTTTATTATATAAGGAAAGTTGGGTTTTAGTTGACGACATAATTGATTGTTAAGTTTTATTATTTAATTGCCCACTAACAATAAATTTATTTTTGGATTTTGTTAAATAACATAGTTCATAACTTGTTAAAAGTTGACCACAAATAAATCATTGTCTGACAATAATAAATAAACATTCTTTAGTTTTAAATAAAAATGTACCTCTCATATGAAAAAAAAAGTTTGTCATGTACTTTTCACGCGAAAAAAACTCAAATTTTTGACGTTTTAAGAAAGCAACAACAATCACATTTATTTAAATATGTTTTAAAAAGTTTTGGAAAATAGTAAATATTAAATAGCGAAGAACGATTTTTATAAAATATTTAAATAAACTTTTCATATAAATTAACAAAAGCAATATAATAAGACAAAAAGACTAAAAATTGAACGATAGAATTTAAAAAATATCAGATTTTACTTATTTCTTTTTCTTCAATTATATCCTTCATCGTATTTTTTATTTTTTAGATAAAATAAATCATATAAATTAAATGGAAATTTTTTATATCTTCGACGCTAAAAAATAAAATTTTGAGAAGTAATATTCTAAGTGATTTTAATTAATTTTTTTTTTTTCATCTGTATAAAAATGCGAAAACACAAAATTCTGTTTGTTAACCGATTTGGTTTATTATTTCATATATTTGTAAATATTTTCGAGCTTTAGTGCACCGTTTTTATCTCATTTAAACCGGTTCAATATTTAAGAAATAAATGACATAAGAACATATATTTAAAACTTGAGTGTGTACATAAAATAAACAAAGAAAATAGTGTTCAATTACAAGCTTGTTCGAATTTGTACTACAAGGCGAACATGAGTTACATTAAAAAGTCTGCAGAAATTTGAAATTGCTTTTAAAGTCCTAACTTCCAGCAGAAACTACAACAATATGATCAAACTCGACATTCATTTATTTGTTTCATGATTATAGAAGTCATGCATGTTGGGGTATAATTAAAGGTGATGTAATGATGTGTGTATTTTAAAGTTGAAAGCATTTATTCACTTCATAAACTTTACGTTCGTTTCCTGTTCGCAATAAATTCTTTTACTACATTTTTTGTGTGTTAATTTTTCGTTTGAAGTTTAACTCCATTTGATTTAGAAATTATTATGTTTTTTTTTTTTGTTGCAAATTAAGGTCACACTGCCAGATGTACATATTAATGTGAGTGAACATTTTGAAACGAGAAGAAAAGGAGAGGTAAATGACCAAAATTAATGATTTAAAACTTGATAATAATTTTTCATTTGGATACGACTGATTTAGAGCACAGTTTGACTTGCCTAAAATGTATAAAGTCTTCTGTTTATCACGTGATGCGATTTTACGTCATTTTAATTTAAACAAAATGGTTGAAATAAAATCAAGTTGATACTATAAAACTACCGCACCCTGTGACCATTGAAAGGAAAAATTTACGAGAGTCGAGGAAAGTTATTTAAGTTATCAAACTCACTGTTAGAACTGATGTCACTTCACAATCAATCTGTCTGGACATGAAGCATCTTTTAAATTTAATTTTTATGCCTGTTTTCATAGCCGTACACATCCTGCCAAAAATCGTAGGCTCAGCCAATAATGTTAAAAAAGGGCATTACATGTGAAAATCATGGTAGCAACGGGATACAATTCACTTCATTTTAATTTTATAATAGCAGACATACTAGTACATCCTCTCTCCAAATTTCAAGCATTCACGGCCTTTTGAAAGCATTGTTTTATTTCTAAATTTATTTTTCACAGTTTATTTATTTATTATTTGTACATAGTGTGCGTGCATTCTTATGTCTTCATACTAGTAAAACTACCTAAATATTGGGACACCCTTTTATTTAAAAATTTATTTATTTTTACTTGGTGCTCTATAATCTTAACTAGTTATTTTAAGCTTTAAACTTCAAGTATGTTAAGTTAAATTTATGGTAAAAAATTTCAATTTATTATCTTTCACATAAAAGATTTTTTTCTTTTCAATTAAAAAAGAAATCACAAAACTGTTTAGATGTGTAAAGTGATGACCCACAAATGATTTAAAACTTAGATTTTAAAGGAGAAGTTAAAACATTAAATTTTTAATGTTCATTTCATTGAATATTAATGAAATATTTAATTAAAGTTTACTTTGTTTGTTGTTACTTTTAAGGAGAGTAACATTGTAGTTTAATATATTCTAACGTAGCGTTTCACCGCACTCTTATAAAGTTTAATTCTGGCAAGAAAATTGTAGCAAAATGTACTTGTTTTTTAAGACAATAAACCATTACTAAACTGGCGTTGTCTTAAATTGATGGAGTAGAATATTTAAGGGCTAAAGTGTTATATAGTACATCACATTGGTTTAAAGAAGTGAAGTTTGGCGGCCTAAAAAGATTTAGTATTAAATAATAAAAATAACTAGTTATTCCCAGTAGGAACAATGCTTTTGAATTAATATTCACAATTATAAGAATTTATAAACTCTGTCTATATTAGTTTTCTGGGTATCTATACATATAATAAAACAGTAACGGAGTCATTTCTGAACATGAAATATTTTTAAAATTTTCATGTTGGTCTAGATAGTAGTCCATTTGGAATACAAAACACCTATTTTTTTAATTTTTGGTCTTTCTGTCTGTAATGCAAAAACAACTAAAAGGATTTGAACAAATTGTTTTTCTTAAAAACACGTCATTTCGTAGCGAAACTAGAGATACAAATGTGCTAGCAACAAATTTTATTAGTATAATGGAACTAGAACAGTTGTCAGTACATTTTATTTTTGTTTATGGAATGTTTTTAACACTGTTTACAGAACTCTACAACAAACTTTTCAAAACATAGTTTTCTAAATTTAAATTTTAAGAAAATTAAATATGATACGCGGGCGAAGTTGTGAGCGCTGCTATTATGATAATAATTTCAATAATTCTGTGTTCCGCTAAACTATGTATTTTAATATTGGGATTACTGGTAGAAAAATTCAAGAATCAATCTCTTTTAGTTCTCTATTTAACGGTAAAATTTATTCAGTTTATACAGAAGGTACCATGGCCATAATTCTAACTCAGCCATTATTATTTAAAAAGTTATTGGAGCAATATTTCAAGCTAAAGTCATCAAACTAATTACCAATCCGACAACATTCCAAAAAAGGCTATTAGTAAGTCTTTGTAATAACAGCCCTTAATGTGTTAATTGTACAAATGGCCTGAATAGTGATTAATATTTTAAACGTAAAAGGCAGTTTTCTTGGCTTATTTAAGAGCCCAAGAATAATCTATTGACTCACACCTAACATTTTGACTATATATGGTTTTGTTGAATACCAGTATTAATAAGCAAATCAAAAATAAATTATTAGTTACCAAAAATAAATAACGATTGGCTTTTAGATTAAAAAAAATATGCATCTCAAATAAAAAAAAATGTTTTATACTCTGCACAAAAAATTATAAATTTAAAATTTTCAAATACATTAATATTTGATAAACAAGATATTGAGCAAATTGGCCATTTGTAATTCACATGAAAGGAATTTTTAATGAAAATCACCAAAAAGTAGTTTTTGAAATTGAATTGTCAACTCAATGGCATTGTGAGTTGAACTAATTATTTTTAAGGATTAAAATTTTAATTTGATTTCTTGCTTCAATTCTACCCTTCAAATAAAAATCATATAAATTAGATCAGCATAAGAAATTTGCATTTTTTGCGACGCTTTATAATGACATCTTAGCGATTTTATTTATTTATTCTGTTATTTTATTTATTTTGATTACTTATTTATTTATTTTTTTATTTCTATTAAGAAGCGTTACAAAGTCTGTAGGAATTCGAATCTAACATCAGTACTTTATATTGAAGGTAAAATATAATATTTGTAGGCAAATGTTGGAAATTTAAGTAAATAGGACTCTTATAAAACTTGGTTTTTGGATATAGTTAGAAAAATGCAAAAACGAAGAATTTTAAATGAAAAACTAAAAAATATGAAGTATAAAATTATGAACTTGTATATTTTAAAATTATGATAATATCATCAAATTTTAAATTATATGAAAAACCTATGTACAAGTTTTTCATGTTAAATGTATGAATGGAGTTTTGTAACTGTATTTAATTTTATAGTTAATTTAAAATATTGCGTGTGATATGTGTATTAATTATGTATTTAAATACAAAAATTTTTATTTTACTTGTTTTATTTTTACCGCATTTATTGGCCCTTTCATTAAGTTTGACATAAACAAATTCAAAGCTGTTTCTGACACTTATGATTAAGGTCATATTATATTAGGTTTTGCTTATGCATAATTTTGTTAAAAACGAATCACCTTAAGCAGGCATACGTAAAAAGCAAATAAATAAAAAGTAATTCTTAAAAGTAATTCCTCTAAAAAATATAAGAAAAGTTGAGGTATAAATAGGTATTTAATTTCGAGTAAAATGTTATTAAATTTTTATTTGACTCAATTCTATAATTAATTAAAAATACAAAAATTTCTAATTAAAAAGTTGAATAAATCATTTATATATTTAATTAATAAAAGAAACCGAATTTCTTATGAAAAAATTAATAATTGAATCAATCAAAAATTGAAAATCGTCATAATGTCCTTGGACATGGTTTTTAGTAGAGATCTATGAAAGTGTCAATATGTTCGTACTTAAAACAACAAGGGCGTCTCTTCCTTCGCCAGGCGCAAGGATTTTCTCCTCTAAGAAATATCTAACACTGCTTTTGCTCACCAAAGATTTTGTGCAAGACAGTCATAAAAACGTTATATCTTACATAAAATACCATAAATAATACCTACAATATCCATGAACTCTACGTCGGTAATTTACATAACACAGTCATGCCATACCATAGAATAGTATTCTGTAACTAGAGATCAAATTAGAGACAGCAATTACCAGTCAAAGAGCTTTGGTCTTATACATATTAAGTTCCACTATTAATTGTGAAAGTACTTGGCAACGGATAAGATATGTAAAATAAAGTAGCCGGAAACTAGTTGAGAACACTAAAAAAGGACCCAGAATAATGCCAGGCTATTTCGCTGTCGCTCTGGTGTGGTGAAAAATAAAGGATTTTAAAGGGCACAACACATTGGCAAAACCGGCAAAAAAATTACAAAGAATAATTTTTTTTGTCATACTTCTACCATTTTGAGTTTTATTTTACTAAATTTTAATAGCACCTTCAAAACTTTGCTTGACTGGCTAATTTGCTTAAACTTATTTCAACAGCAATTCGCCAAAAAAAAAAATTTTTGGCTTGATAATTAATCAATTTTTATTTAGAAAAAAGCAAATGAGGTTTATTTAGCAAATAAATTATAAATCGCTTCGATAAGCTTTTTTGTATAAAAATTTTCTAAAGAAGTCCAAAAATCAATACTCTCTAATTTCCATAAAATGTTTCGCCTTATTGTTTAGTTTGCTATGATTGCAATATTTTTTAGTAAATTAAAACAAAAGCAACACATTTATTTTTAAATTTCATAGAAGAGAGAAAAAAAATAATATCAACCGTTTGCACAGGCCAATGCATATTTTTTATTTATGAAATTATTTTAGAAATTTTTATAATATTATTTATTTTAATTAACCTTTTCCAAGTTCTTCACAATACCATACAGAAATTCTGAATTTTTTATCTAAATTTTTTGCTTTATTTTTATGTAACAATTTTTTCTTACAACATTATTAATGTCGTAAAAACGAATATATTTAATCTTAAACTACTTACTACTTCTATCTATTCTTGCAGTGAAACTTTATTGTTCTTACTATTGCACATTTTTTAACCTGCCCCATACTTATAAAAAAAAACTAACATCGGTTTTAAGGTGAACTTAAATAAACATTTAAACCTCAAATATTGCGTGTTATTTCCAACATTATTTCCCACAATTTATTTCTATAGAAACAAAAATGCAAACTATATGTAAAGAATTTAGCAATGCTAAAGAATGTTTTGTAAATTGCTATAAAATGAAGTGGCACTTCATATTTGCCAAGGAACTCTTAGTACACGCACAATACAAAAAGGTCTAAAAAGGAAAATGCATGAAAATATTCGCTAAAAGAAAATCAAAGTTACAAAAGTCATGTAGGTGTTTTGGATATAATTTTAATGCAGAATATAACCCAGTTAATAAAATGGTAAAAAGAAAAAATATTTTTAGCTAGTTAAAAGTCAAATATTTGTTGTTTTACAGATAAGTTATATAAAGATTTAAACATATATTTAAAAATATTTATAAATTTATTTTTGCATAAGTTGCACAAACGCAAATGAATGAGATGCGAACATAGGTATTCGTGCTTAAAACTATACCACTAAAATGATCTCTGTCCCTCTCTGTCACTTGTACTCCTCATAGGGTTTGCTTAACAACATAGTAAACTGGGAGAGAAATCAACTACAATTAAGACATAAGTGCACATACGAAAATGGGATTTATCAAAAAATGGAGAGTATGTCAATATGCCCTTAAAAAATTATATAAAAACTACAAAGTTTTTGATAAATCTTAAAAAAAAAAAAAAAAAACATTTTTTTAAGAGAAAAATTAAAAAAAAAAATCAGTTGTGGTGATTATTGAAATTTGTGGACATAGCAAAAAGTAAAGTGACTAGAATTGTAAATGAAATGAATGAATTATGCGAATGTTATCCACAAAATGAGTACCATGTTTTAACAAAACTGATAGAAAAAATTTTGAGAGCACCCATTTTTTTCAGTATAATATTACCCAAAAATTTTTAACACTGTTTACAGAAATCTTTATTAAATATAAAAAACTATTTTATAAATTTGATTTTTAAGAAAATTAGAAATAAAACGCTGAAAAAGCCGTGGCACAATATTAAAAAATTGAGAAGAAAACTTGGTACATTTAACTTTAATATTGAACAAATACTTTATAAATATGTATTTTCAACAGGAACTTTTTTTCAATTGTGGCAACATAAACGACCTGGTAATTTAAACATTTAGTTTCTTGACGTATTCGTAGTAGATGCATTCAAGTTCGCTCAAAAATCGCAGCAAAATTATTAATATGCGATATAAAAATTGATTGAGGAGCAAACCGCTGGATTTTCTAAAAATAATGTTCTCAGACGAAACCCATTTTCAATTGTCAGGGTATGTCAACACGAAAACTCGCCACATTTGGGTTTTAGAAAATGCTATAGCTACTATTGACAAGCCTTAACATGCTGAACGTGTTACTTTATGGTACACTATGTGGCCTGGATGCCTGATTGACTCGTTTGTTTCTTTTTTGTTTCAAAGTGCCAAAAAATTATTTAAAAAACCTTGGATGAAACAATCGACATATATTAACGTGGTCGTAGTGGACGTTTGCAAGACATCTATTATCTTTCATAATTGCCGAACTTTTCTCTTCATAATACAATAAAAATTTAAATTAACTTTATCTAATTTTTATGTCTTATTTTGTTTTAGAAACAAAGTTCTTGTTGTAAAACACTTTAGTAATATGTTAACTATTTTTGGTTTAAAGGAAATGGCTATTTTTTAAATAAAGCTGTACGAGTATAAAGAAAAACATTTTGAAATATAAATATTTATTATAATTTTACGAATAAATCACACTCACTTTTGTTACTTAATTTTTATTTTTTATTTTATTTTCTTTACCCTTTAAATATTTTCATGCTGAAAAATTAGAATATACGGTAAATAGAATATACTTAAAAATTTAGATATTAAGCTTGGAGTCACATAAATAACATTCAAAGTGAATAACATTATTCGGTTTTCTCATACTGCAGTTCGTTTTTTATTTTATGGTATTTCATAAAAAAAATTGGATTTATTTAAACTTAATGTATAATTTTTCAAAAAAAAAAAAAACCTTAAATTCATATGCAACAATGTACACTGATTTATTTTTTAAGCCAAGGATGGTAACTCCAAAGTCAAAAGTCCAGTAGGTGTTGAAAAAGCTTCAACAAAAGCTTCAGTTCAAGAATGGCCCTAAAAAGCCCTGTAAAGATTAAATAAAATCTTCTATTTCACTCTACTTTTAATGCATTTTTCCTCTGATCTTTGTATATTTTTAATATTTTTAAATAAGACTGATATTTTTCAAAGAAAACACATGTCGCTTCTACATCTGGGAAGTTGAGTTTTTTCTTTTCTCATGTACTTCTTAATTTCAAACAGAAAAATTGGTTTTTGGAAACTGATTTCGTTTAAATCGTTAGCTTTGTAGAATTTATACCGAAGTAGTACAATATTTTTAGCTTTTAGTGAATGTTCCTACAACAAGAAATAGTAAAATAGTTTTGCATAGTATATGTTTTACTTTTCTTAACTAGATTGAGAACTCACTGCTTGTATAGGTCATAATTTATTCCTTCGTAGATGGACGATACTATTTTTGAGGTAAATGAGGACTAAATCATTTTTAAAAAAAAGATTCTTTTACAAAGGCTATACACTTATCGCAAATGTCTGAACACTAAGAAGAGACAAATTTTATTACAATTAAATGTTTAATTGCAGCAAATTAGCTTAGAAGCAGACTGTTATTCCTTTTTCTCTGTTTTGCGTCGATGTGCTATGGGGACCGATTTGCAATTCTACATTAGTTGATTTATAGTGACTTAATAGAAGTAAACAATAAAGTATATCGCAATGCTGCATTAACTTGAGGAATGAAAGATTAAAGTAAAAAACGTACATCTGGTTAAAAATGATGATTTTTGCGAATGGAATTATTGATTTTTTTGTTTTGGTTATTTTTTTAATTATTAATTTTGTGTATAATTCTTTTTTTTTTTTTTTCATTTTTGGTTTTTTTAGCATTTTAAATTCTTTCACCGCTTGAAAAAAGCTATGAAATATACCTCTTTATGATTAAATAAAAAGTTTTTGTTTCAAGACTTATTTTGATTAGCAATAAAATTTTCTGTAATTTTTTCCCCAATCAGGATTTAAACCGTGGATACTATAAACTAATTAATATTAAATTTTTGGCAAAGGTTCATTTTTTTAATTTTATTTCTGAAGTATAATTTTATTTCAAAGAATACAAGAAAAACTAGACAATAGCAGAATGTAGTGTCGAATTTTCTGCGTAGCTACATCCTTCATCAGCATTCTTCGCATTTATCTACCTCAAGTTGTGTACATTGTAAACATCATCTATTAAACCAACTAATCAATATAAGTTTGGAAAGAGGAAGATCACACATAACTCAAAGCATTTTACGTCTTGTACATTTATATTTGTATTTTATGTTTTAGGAAAATAAATTGAAAAATAAACTTATATCGAAAGAATTAAATTTTTATTTATTTAGAAATAAAATATTATTTTTGTAGCAGAAAAAAGATGTCTTAAATATATTGTTCTCATAAATGATTTGCCGGCAATACATAGTTTACTTTCATTATGCTGTTTATGTCTTCTTACGCACAATTAATGCATTTGTGACATACCTTAATTTTTACTACTTTCCGCTTATTTCTCAATTGCGATTAACTGACAGCATTTCGGATAACAGTACGTGTAAATGAAAATTCTATACAGCAACTATGTTCTGGATTTGCAAATGTTTACAGTGATATTTAAAAGTAAATTTATTTACTTTCGAAACTGTTATCTTTAAGGCAGAATAAGTCTTTACTTTCCGTTCCGTGCAGAATCAGCTGATCAGTTTATGGTAAATGTAAAAATGTACTTTTGATTGTTATTACTTCGACGTTCTGTTTTGCTCCGTTATAATCAGTATACAATAGAATTCAAGTACTAAAAAGTTGTTTGGTAGTGTGAGCGCAAAATTGTTAACAACCCTATTTTTTGTATTGTAATAATATTGTGGTTTATTTTGTTGTGTATTGTGTTTTTTTATTATTATAAACACGTGATATGTTGTTAAAGAAAAACTAATTACAATAATTTAAAAACGGAACAGATTAGCAACAGAAAGTTAAGACTAATGAGGCTTTTAGAATAACATTGTGCGCAACGCTACGTATGAATTATAATATAAACAAAAACAAATAATATGCATACGTCAATGCGACTTTTCATTTTTCACTTTTTAAATTTTTGATGTCCTATTTTTTTAATTTTTGGTACACTATATCAAATAATTTTATTACTTATTACATAAAAATTTAAATCGTCAAAGAAAGTAAATTGTAATAAATAAGTAAAGTTAATTTACCCATCACGGCTATTCTTGGCGAGTTGGAGCCAATTTCAAGCATTTCTTGCTGTATGTTACAAATAAATAATATAAATATATAAATAAATAAAAACGTTAGCTTCCAAGGCATCACTTGCTGCTGGCTTATCAACATTAATTAGTAACGAACTTGGAGAACATCTGATATGAACTTCTTTGGAAATCAATATATCGCCAAAATTAAGATGAAAAAGTATGAATGCAAGTGACGTGTTAAAAAAACATCATACCCGGTTCACTATCATCCATATTTAAAAGCTCAAACTTATTGAACGTGACTGAAAACTCATTGGTGATTAAATTTATGGCTAATATTTAAATCAAATCTGCACAATTTTACCGGTATAAAAGCGCCAATCTATTCATGATGATTCGATAGAGAATAACACATTTAATAAACTTAACAGCTATAAATGTAAAATGCTATTTAAATATGTGAAATATTAAATATACTCAAAAAATATTTGCTAAATTTGTATATTACCGTATAAATATTAAAAAAACTTTACATCCTTTACACAAATGAAATCGTAACAAAAAACAAATACTAGGGTTTAAAGGTCAAGTGGTTAAATAAAACAGAAACAAAAAAGTATTGAAAAGAGATTTAGAGAAAAGGTTTAAGGCACTTTTTTTATTTAGTTAATATTTGAGAAAGCACAAACATTTGTGTAGCAAGTACACAATTAGTTATTCATACAGAGATATCAAAAATAGACGAAAAACAAAAGTACCTTAGAAAATATATCATATATTTTATTGAAAGTCTATATATGGAATAAAAAGTTGAATTGAATCGGTGAGCTAAAAAACAACTCAGTGTAATTAATGATCTAGATTTTAATATTTTTAATGCACTGTTTATAAGAAAAGTATTTTCAGAATACCGCAAATGACATTTGTTCGCTTTTAAAGTAGAATAAATTTTAAAAATATAGAACTACACAAAAAATAACATGGATTTTTTATTTCATTAAGAGCATACTACATTTGAAAATAATTTGAACACACTCGTATCGTTTGTGACTCAAAACCGAAGTGATTTTGAGGGCAACTAAAAGTACGCGAAATTCTACAAAACTAAACTGGGAGGTTTCTATAATTTTTTATTTTCTTAGAATTTTTTCGTTTAAAATCACTCATACTAAAATTAGAACAGTTTTTAAAATAGCCTTATTTCGGCCATTGATAATATTTTTAAACTATTTTTCTTGCTCTCCATAATTTTAAAACAACTATAATATAAGTACTTTCACAAATTTACTTTATTTTTTCACGTGTGTTTAACATAGTGGCGAATCTAAAATTAAAGAATTTCTTAACCGAATTCAAGAAAAGAAACAGGTTATCAATTCATTTAAATATTGCTTTTTTCTTGATTGTGCCTGGAGAACTGAGTCATTTCCGTACGTAAAGGGTGTCCCAATAGGTGACGTAAATTGACCAAGAATGGCCTATCTTTGGTACCACTACAGGTCAACGCATGAAATGTGGACAGAATGTCGATAAACATCGTAACAACAATTATAAATATTCAAAATATACATTAGGTCATACTTTGTAGTTGTAGTTGTAGACAAACCGTTATAATTTGCAAGGAACCTGTGTTACTTAGGATTTGGAAATTAGACTGTTAAAATCGTTGGTGTTATTTGATGTATGTGGTCAATCTGTTGATCTTTTAATTACAGAAAACTGAACCTGTAAAGTTTTTAGTGCAAAGTCCACTATAACAACAAATATAAAATTTTAATTTACAAATTAAAGGATGTTTCCATAATTTATGTAATTTGACCTATTCGATAAACATTTAAGACTTAGACAGAATGTCCACTATTTTGTCTGGCATAATAAAAAGTGTAAATATTGGCGCTTGTACATTAAAGGGTGTCGCCATAGTTACTGTAATTAGAGCATAAAGTAAAACTTTTGAACTGTTATAGACAGGCAACTAAAATTTTTATTTGGAAAATGTGATATTTTATATATAGAAAGAAATACATGTCTCCGAATAGTCTTAAATTTACTTTCAACTCTTTGCAGGCCACATAAATATCACTGTCAGTAGAATTCTAAAATTTGGTGGTGTAGAAGGCAATGTTTTTGGTAAGAGAGCAATTCAATATTTCCATGCGAAAGCAAAAACAGGGTATTAGGTATTCGAAAATATCAAGGTTTCTCAGATAGCAAGCAGTTTTTTAACATTTAACTAGGAGCCTAAAAAAAATTCTCTTTAGTTACCAAGTTCCTCCACACGATGGAAAGAAAAAAAAAACATTTAAAGGTTAAACTTATTCGGCAATTCAGTTATTCAGTTTAGCGTGCACAAAAAATTACCTTTTTCCAGCTAGTTAAGGCATCTAATTCAGAATCCAGCAATAAAATTGACGATATAGACGATTAAAAGTTTGACGTTTAAACGCCGATAAAATACATGTCTCAATGGAGATATAGAGATTGCAAAGCCAACGGCAAAATGGCAGTTTGTTGCAATGTATAATTAATATTAATATTATTTGTTTTTTTTTATTTTGTTTTAAGCTTTAATATCGAAGTTCCGGTAAATTTCTTCATTTTTACCTAACCGTTCATAACTCACATGCTAAATACTACGAAGGCTCTTTAAAAGAAGCCGATGCTATGAAATTTGCTATGTGATTTTCAGAAAGGAATAACCGTAAAGCCATGAAATTAAGTCACAAATTTTGAACATTTTTTGTTGGATTTTAATTTTTTCAAAACTATTAGTACAGATTTGGATTAAGGAATTTTTTGAGGCAATTGTTTTTAACTCTCTATTTGAGCTACAGCCATATGTGTTACTAAAAAAAATAGGCAACAGTAACATCCCCTCAAAATTCAAGCAACACATTATTGCCAAATTCTCTTAATTCACCAACAAACAAATATTTTTTGCTAGTTTCATGAAAAACTGCATAGCGTTAATTCCGTATTAGGTGAACTGTTTAATATTATAACAAATAAATTATTAATTAAACTTAAGTTAGTTTTTATTTTTGTTTATAAATTCTTATTTATAAAACGTTATTAAGGGGGACTTAAAAAAACCAAAAGAAATTAAATACCAGCAGAATGTAAGGTAGCAATAAGAATACTTACCAGTATCCTTCAATTCTATGTACTTTAAGTTGTGTACACTAAAAGCATCATCTATTTAACCAATAAGAATATTCGTAATCAATCAAACCTATCCAAAAGCTAACACTCTTTTATTCATTTCATAAGAGTTTTAAAATTATTTTTATTTACAACTATTCCATATGTTAAATTATTTTAAACATAGCTTTAAATTTTTTTTTAATTTAAATATTTTCTTTGCTCTTTTTATCAAAATATTCTTTGATTTTTTAATAATGTGTTAACATTTTTTTAATACATCCAGAACTTCTTCCTTTGTGCTCAATAAGTATCGCTACATCTCCCTATTAACAGAATAGATTTTAGTAAAGATACAAATCAGTCAAATCACTAACGAATATCGTTTGATACTTTTAACTATAAAAATTTGTCAAGGTTATATTTTATTTGAACCAGCAGTGCCCACGAATTCGCCCACGTGTCATTTATAAAAAAAAATTAAATTTAGAAAAATTCAAATTTAGAAAAATGTGGTTTTAAATATTTACTGTAGAAATCTGTAAACAGTTTTAGAAATATTCCACCGATAAAAATAATACGTGCTGAAAACTGTTTTAGTAACAATATACCGGAAAAATTATGTACTATCATATTTGTAACTCTACTTTCTTTACGAAATAACTTTTTTTACGAAACAAAAATTATTAATTATGTTTGAACTAAGGTTCTAAGTGACCTCCACATAACATTTTATTCAAACCCATCCAACAATTTTTACGTAATGTGAACACAGACCTACAGACGACAGATAGACAAAAATTCCATAAATAAGCATTTTGTATTCCATTTTGATTACTTTCTGTACCAACACCAAAATTTTCAAAAAATATTTCTTGCACAGAAATACTCGTAACGCCGTTAATTACCTATTTTACAATTTCATTTTTCTAGAAAACGAATAAAAATAAAAAGTATTCTATATTCGAATCAAGGTTATAAGGGACATCCCTACATAATTTTGTCCAAATCCATGCAATAGTTTATGCGTGATGCGATTACAGACAGGCACACATAAATTCCAAAAATATTTCTTCAATATTCCATATCGATCATCATCCATGTCCAACATCAAAATTTTCAAAAAATATTTTACGTACAGAAATTACCCTGTTACTGTTTTATTATATTAATAGATATTTTTTTTAATTTTTAATGCTTTAACCGATTTTTTTAATTTTGTAAGTGTATATTTTTCAAATTATTATGCTTATTATATGAATTATAAAGGCTCTTACATTAAGCTAAACTAACGTTTCCTTTTTAATTTAATACCCGGATTCAGACTTGTTTCTTTAACCGACTTCAAAAAAAAAATTCGTCAGTTTTTTATATATGTGCCCTTAATGCTTAATTATTTATTTTAATTAAATTAACAAAATCGAAAATACTTCTACAAACAAATAGATGTTAAATAAAATATTCATATTTACAATTTAAATTAAAAAATTTTTAGATTTTTTCACACAAATATTAAAAATATCTTTTCTAAATGCTTTAAGAGTTTCTTTACCCTTATTTAATCCAGCAAATCACAACTGCTGACTTGTGAAATACCTTCATTGACATTGTGTCCGTTTAGATGTCAGTATGTGTTAGCAAGTGTCCTTGATATTTGAAAAACAAACTTTATTCTATTTTACCCACATTTTTAAAACTTACTTGTGTTTACAATACTCAACTACTTTTGTAGTTGTAGGTATCTTCAACTATTTACATAATTAAGTTACATTCAGTCATTTCATTCATTTTGCCAGTTTCTAATGTAGAGCACACAAGATACAGGTAACTGTGTCTATTTTAGTATGCGTGATACAGAGAGCACGTTTTATATTATTCAAGCTTTGTGTACTCCCTTCTTTGTTTAATTTAATAATATGTAATATGATATTTGTGGTTTTTATGAAAAGGAGATTTATATTTTACACAAAAAACTTTAATATTTGGAATGTTTTTGAAAAAATGTTAAAAGAAAATTATTTCTCTAATATGTCAAACATTTTCAAATATTACCTCAATGAAATCGATAGTCAACAATGTCAATTCATAAAAACTTTTATTTACTTATAGTTAGCTTATAAAAATCAAGTTTGTTTTATTTAATTTTTGAATTTGTAATTGTCTGCATGGAGCTAAAAATTTATATATTCATATAATACTGGCATTATGTAGACATAAAATCTTCCAATCGCTTGTGTTGACATTTAAAATAATTTAATTATCCTTATATTATTAAATCATCTTTTTAGCATAAGTGACACTTTAAACTCACGGCGTTATATTTTTGGCTTAAAAAAAACTTTTTTGTTGGTGCCAAATAAATAGTAATAATGTGATACCATTAAGCCAATTCATCTGTAGAATTGCTAGTCGGTTCAGTAATGAATGAACTTGCTAGCTTTTTTTTGCCAGATGAAAATCTTTTCACTATTAGCATTTATAAGGATTTTTATACCGCTCAGAGCAGTCAGCAAGATTTCGCTTTAACTGTTGCTGAATAGTAAGCAGAATGATGGCCTACCGACTAAAAAGTTAATAAAACGAATAGTGCACTAGATGATTATTCAAGATACTTAACAACAAAATCCTACAATAAGATTACGAGCAAGTTATGATTGACTGAATATTTGAGTAATTGTTTTCGTATCACTGATTATAATTCCGTTGGTCGTAAATAATTCTTATTTTGTAAGCTTATGATTATTATAACAAATAATTAAGTTGAAATACTTGAATTATAATGTAGTGCAGAAGGAGAAAATATAAACTTAAGTTTCCTCCTTACTCACATCGATCTTTAGAAAAAGAAATCAATCGTAACAGAAATTTGTATTTGGAAAAATAAAAATACAAAACTTTACACAAACTAATTCATAAAACAATACTTTATACTTATTTTTCAAAATATTTGCATACGTCACCCCCCAAATATATCTCGGTCCTTCGAGCCGAATAAGAACCCGTAAAAAATTGTTAAAAATAGAAAAGATCCTTAGACAAGATTTTAAGATTTAGTCAAACATAATTATTACATAAAATTTTAAAAAATTATTTTAGAAATTAAAATGTCAAATTATTTCGCAAGACTTGGTTCGGTAGTCTAGGTCTGAAATTAAATTAAAACTAAAAAAACTGTTTCAGAATAATAATTAAAATAAATAATAAATAACAATACAGAATTTTTCTTACTTCAAAAATGTATATTATAACATAATGTATGTGAACTTAAGCCGAATTAAAAGTTTTTCAGTTAGTTATATTACAAAAATAGTTGGTCAAACATTTTCAAAAATTAAATAAGAAATAAAATTTTATTGAAAATAAATACCTAAGGATAAATAAATTCCCTGTTTTACTAAAATTTTAATTTTAATTCTACCTGTTTTAAAGATGTTTTGTTGTTATTTTGTCATACATATTTCCTATCATTTTCTAAACCGGACTAGATAATATATTATTTTTCATATGCTTATTCATTGTCTATTATTTAAACTTGTTATCCATGGCTTTTAATTAGACCTTTCACTTTCCAAAAGGGTTTAAAATAACAATAAAACAAGATTGATAAAAAAAAAAACAACCTGAATAATAGTGCTTAAAGCAGACAGAAAATTATCTCTCAATCATATTCATGATTTCAATATGAGTTATAAAAAAATGTTGTAAAACTATCATCATACAATTTTTCAATCATTTTTTATTCTTTTTAATAGCTTTACAATTTCTAATCTGCGAACGTAAGATAACCAACTGTTTTTATTTAAATGTTGAAAGGTGTTTTAGTGATAACTGATGTATTTTTATGGCAACATTTTTCAGGTTGTTAACTTCATCACCATTTGTCTTTTAAAAATGAACATAATAATTGGTAAAATTATGATTGCCTACCACATTCAGGTGTAAATTACAACAGTAAAAGACTTAACAACAGAAAAAACAACAATTAAGCATCTATTATAAATGAAGCACATGGTTTGAATTAAAAATTCAATACAAATAAACAAAATAACCAAAAAAATTTAATTTTAAATTAAGAATATTAAATTTATTAAAATAAAGTGTAAATTTTACAAAACTAAAACAAATAATTTTTACTTCATAATTTCACACACCGCTACTTAGAGTTATTTTATTTAAATTTAATAAATATAAAACATTAGTTATGAATAGACATCTGCATTTTTTTAGCTTTTATTTTTTGTTTTCGATAAAACAATAATTGTTTCTAAAATTTTTCGAAATACGAGTATTAAGAAATTTTCTGAACTTTTTTCTTTGTATGAAACAATTTAGAAAGAAATGTAATTCTGAATTTACATATGTATCATACCCAAGGTTGGTACAAAGCAAAAAGAAATTTATAAGACGAGTTACAGAGAGAACAACAAACGTATGTTCATTTTTTTAATTGGCTAAATATTTATGTAAAATGCTTAAATGTTAATCGTTAGTAAAACTGAAATTTTTCGCTGAATTTTCGGTTTTTAATAAAATTTGCAAAAGCAAGTTTTTACCAAAGTCAGATATTTTTGATAATTTTTTTTTTTTTTAATTTAATATTTTGGTGAAATTTGGAAATCCAATTGCCTGATAATTTATAGTTTATTTTTCCGAAACTTCGCTTTTCAAAACAACAAAGCCATGAACAACAATAGGCGCTATCCTGTTTATGAAGATATATCAACCGTTTATGGATCAATGTTGCTTAGTTTAATCGGATACTTTATATTTAAAAGTGTTATCTTTTTGTATCCTTTACAAAACAGTAGTTAAAAAAGGTTTTCATTAAAATTTCAAAGTTTAAAAATTTTTGAGTTAACTTGTTATCAATGTCCCGAACTAAGCAAGATATTTGCATTTAAAAATAATATATAAATATATATAAATTTCTTTTTTAAAGGACTTAAAATAATAATAAATAAAGACATATATTATGTGCATGAGTGTATTTGTACTAACAAATGAAAAAAAAATCAAATATAGACAAATTAAATATCCACAATACCGAAACATGACGTTTCTGAACCTCTGCCACTACAATCTTAACCCTACGCATGTCTTAAGCGAGGATACTGACGATGCTTACAGCTTACATTAATGCTGATGTCTAATTTATTTGTTTTATTTGGAAAGTGTCCGTAAGCATTTGTAAATAACTTTTCTTTTCTAATAAAAAATTTTAGAAATTAAAATAAAAATTAACGTTTTCCGAATTAACTTTTTCATAGTGTTAAATATCTAGAAAAGAGAATAATGGACTAAGGTCTCAAAAATTTTGGAATTTTTAATTTTTAAATCAAAATAACTTTTTAATCCTTAGAACCAGAAATAAGTAATAAAAAATTTACAAGACTTACAAGATTTCCATGTCCAAGATGTCTTAAAGTTTACTACTTTTCCTCAACTGGCATGTGATATATATATTTCTATTCTACATTTATGCAATTTATGTAAAAATAGCCTGAGTGCTCAAAATGATTAATTAAATTTCCAAAATTATTAAAAATTCATTCTGCTTTTTCCGCTTAAAAACTTTTGTGTTTATTTTGCTGAGAAGCTGTGTTCATCACGCAAACCTGGGAGTTAATAATTAGATGAACTAATTAATTGCTAATTTCTTTAGCATTAAATAATAAATAATCCTAAGGAATTTTTTTAATAATCCTTATGAATTTTTAGCATTACCATTAGTGAAAATAATGAAATGTTTTTAATGATAGTTGTTAAAAAAAACAAATTCGTTACCATTCATTAAAATTAAAGGGGTCCATTTATGTATTAGCATTAATAAATTTCACTTCTTGTCGTTGTACACTAAATAACACCATTAAGTATTATATATCCTTTTGACATTTTTATCACAATACCATTTTTATCGCAAAAATTTGGTGAAAAATGAGACACTAGAGAAATATTGTTGTTTTAACATAAATAATAAGATTTGCTATCTATAGTTTCATTAAACGATTTCATTTTAATTTCCTATTGAACGATAACTGGGATATCAACAGCAATGAAAAAATGCGAAGTATGACATTATTTAAGTTTAAAATGCATTTAGTTGGAATAATTACATGCAGAGACACAAAGTATTAGCTACTTTAAATTAGTTTTTTAACAAATATATTTAAATAAATAAAACACATAAGTTATACTTATAAGGAGTTCAGTATGGTAAGCAGCAGCCAGATGCTTATTAAGATTGTTTGATTTTATAAAGTTTATCATTGAAGTAATAATTCTTTTACAAAATTTTCTTAAAAGGACTCATCTAAAAATTAGTTTTACGTTACGGTAAAATCTAAATTTCGCATTTTAGTCATTCGTAATTTTTTTTCTTCACTGGTCTTGAATTATGTTTATTTTTTTGTAAAATTTTATTTTGCGCAGAAGATTCTAATAACATCGTACAAAATGCATAAGTAATATTAAAAATATTGATGTCTCAATAAGCTTTTGACAATTTAATATTTGCTAAACATATATTTTTTTTGCCATTTCTCTAAACAAATAACGGCCTTGAGAATACTTCGACAATTAAATTTAATTGTTAGACTTTACAATTGAAAAAATGCTACAAATCCAAACCATGCAGTCCTTAACGCCTAAAGCAAAAAAGATAAAGTACTTTTTTATATAAAAACTTTCTTCTGCAATAATCTAGTAAATTTTCTTTTGCACTGAACGTTTTCCTTTTATTTTCTATTGTTTAACAACAAGAAATGCCCTGACGACTACAAGTTTAACTAAAAGCCAGTAATTTACACTGTCCATCATTGAAATACCTCGAGTAAAAACAAATATATATACAAATACATACCTATACATACATATACATATATAATATTTTGAAAAAATTTTGCGTTGAATTCTCCATGCCGTAAACAACAAGTTTTTAATAAATGTGTATTTTTAAATAGGTCTGGGAGTATGACAAATATCTTGGACATGTGTCTTTTTTTGCTAACGTATTAAATTAAAGCAAACAAAAAATATTTTTTTTTGCAAATGAATATTTAAAAAAATATAAAATCACTTGAAATGGTTATTGAGTATTTTGCTGACAGCTATAATTTGACTGATGATACAGTTAAAACTTCCACTATTTTATTAATAGTTTTATTTGTTTTCAGATTCAAATTTTTATTTATAAATTAATTAAAATTTACTTTTTCTGGCTAAGGTTCATTTTTTAGTTTCATTTCTAAAACTTTTTAGAAAGAAAATTTATTAACAAATGTATGCGGACGTTTTGCAAAGAAAACAAGAAAAAATTAGACGCTGGCAGAACGTAATGCTGCATTTTCAGGACCGCCAAATCCCTTATCTGCATTCTTCGCATCTATCTACGTTAAGTTGTATATATTATTAACATCATTAACATAACCAACTCATCAATATTAATTTGTTTGGACGAAATTTGCACACAACTCAAAGCATATGTTTTTGCTTTTGTACCTAATCATCGGTATGCCCACAAAATGTATTTATTTTTTAATCATTCTTACTTTTTTCGTCACCACATTATGGATGCTGTTCCAGTATCATATTAACTGCTGATGAATAAGGTATGAATATATTTGCTCTGAGCTTTGTATATTCTTTAAATTTAAATTTTTTTCCCAATCAGGGATTGAACCGTGGAATATTATAAATAAATCAAAATTTATTTTTCTTGCTTAAGTTCATTATTCAATTTACTTTCTAAAAATGTTTAAGAAAAAAAAAGTTATTTACAAATGTATGCGGACGTTTCGCAAAGAAAAAACAAGAAAAATTAGACGCTATTTATTGATATTAATTAAATAGTTTAATATTAAAAAAATTAATTCAACATCATCATCAGCTCATCAGTGGATTTATATTATATTATATTATATTATATTATATTATATTATATTATATTATATTATATTATATTATATTATATTATATTATATTATATTATATTATATTATATTATATTATATTATATTATATTATATTATATTATATTATATTATATTATATTATATTATATTATATTATATTATATTATATTATATTATATTATATTATATTATATTATATTATATTATATTATATTATATTATATTATATTATATTATATTATATTATATTATATTATATTATATTATATTATATTATATTATATTATATTATATTATATTATATTATATTATATTATATTATATTATATTATATTATATTATATTATATTATATTATATTATATTATATTATATTATATTATATTATATTATATTATATTATATTATATTATATTATATTATATTATATTATATTATATTATATTATATTATATTATATTATATTATATTATATTATATTATATTATATTATATTATATTATATTATATTATATTATATTATATTATATTATATTATATTATATTATATTATATTATATTATATTATATTATATTATATTATATTATATTATATTATATTATATTATATTATATTATATTATATTATATTATATTATATTATATTATATTATATTATATTATATTATATTATATTATATTATATTATATTATATTATATTATATTATATTATATTATATTATATTATATTATATTATATTATATTATATTATATTATATTATATTATATTATATTATATTATATTATATTATATTATATTATATTATATTATATTATATTATATTATATTATATTATATTATATTATATTATATTATATTGCGAAACTTCCATATGGATATTCTTTCGCCGCAGTAATACATTTAATTTTATAGTACCAAATAATAAATAAATTATGAGAATATTATGAAATATTTATATTTGAACGAATCAAGCAGGATTAAAGTAAAGTAATACATTATATTACATTAACTGTTTTAACACACCTTAATTTATAATTTTGAATATTTATAATTTTTATTATACCAGACAAAGTAATGGACATTCTGTCTGATGTTTAAGTAGTATAACATTTCAACAGAAAGGTCCATATAGTTAAAATTATCTAAATTATAAATTCAAATTTTAGGCTTGTTGTTATAGCGGGCTTAGCAATATAGTGACCTTCTTTCTGGAAGGGTTCAAAAGCTTGGCTACGTAAACAAAATACATCAACTATTGACACATCCTTTTATTTCCAAATCCAAATTTTATACTTTTTTTATAACGGACTTAGCACAACAGGTTCCTTATAAATTTCAACCGTCTGTCTTCAACTGTTAAAAGTAGGACCATATACATCAAATTAAATGAGCTTTAGTATATAATATAGTATATAATTTTGCATATTTATACTTGTTATTCTTTCCAATTTTTAGGTATTTGTCGTTAATGGTTTTAAATATAGGCCCATATTAGTCAATTTATGTCACCTATTTGAACACTCATATTGATACAAAATTTTTTCAAGTGTTTTTTTTAAGTGTTGGTCTTAATGAGATATAATACAATATGTAAGCCTAACCTTTAAAACAAAGAAAAAAATTTTAATCGGTTCAGAAATAAATGAGTTTTGCTGTCAAAAATATAAAAAATCAAATTAGAGGCAGGCGAGGTGTTTTGCCCGTTTTCTATAAGGATATTGACCGATTTTGCTGATTTTCAATAGCAATATTTTCAAAACTATGCCTATTCGATTGTTGTATTTAATTTTTTAGCTCATCTTGTGCCTTGGCAAAGTGGATTTCAACCTGAACACGAACTGACAGTTGGACATCGCTTAATCGATTTCGCTATGCTTAAAAACTCAGAATATATATACTTTATTGGGTCAAAAATGGATATTGTAAAAATTACAAATAGAAATGTAAATATACCCTTTCCTACCTGTGACGAAGGCTATAATAAAACCTTTTAACAGCATACTTAAAAAAAAAAGCGGAAAACGGAACGTTTACTTTCGATTAGCTTTTACGCTGAAATGACACACTATACCATGGATTATTAAAAAAAAAAATAAGTACAACTTCTCTGATAATTTTAAGATGAATAAAAATACAATTTGTGTTGTGTAAGTTAAAATTTTATATAAAAAAACTTTATTATTTTAAATTATTTTATTTATTTTAAATTATTATTAAATGCCTTCTTAAAATTGGATTTTCCAATTGCAAAGTTTCCGTTGCGTTGTCGCCGCAATATTTCGGTATGATACAAACAAAATGTCGTACTGCATGTATAAATGCATGCGAGCATGAGAAATTTTGACAGCATAAAAACGCCTTCCGCTCTTGTTTAGTTAGGGCTTTAAAGGTGTAAGAACTTTTTTTCTGTAATTGTGATATTGAGTTGAATCGTAAAATGATTTTGAAAGGCACAGCAAACTGATACTAGAGCATTACATCAGTTTCAGTTATAGAGAACAACGAGGATTTTGTACGACAATCTTTTTTCTATTATCATTTTACCTTAAATGTATAAAATCTTTTCCGAATTAAATATTTTGTATGTTATTACATATTCATGTGTGCTTTTATTAAAAATATTTGTATGTAAATCTAATGAAAGTTGTCTCATAAATTATAGCTATTTTAATTTACTATCAGTAAGAGTCCATATTTAGAAAATGTTTTTTTTTTCAGTTCCCTTTTAAAATTTTAGCGGGTTCCATAGCGTCCTTATTTCATGAAACTTTTCATGTCATCCGAATTTGTATATTTTGTATATGTTCGTGTAGTTGTATAATTGCTCGTGCTCTAATTTCAACTAGATTTGTCTCCATGTCATCGTTATGAAAACAAATTTGTTTGTTTGGTTAAGTTGTAGTAACAAGTCAATGTTACTTAAGTACAACTGTTAAAAATTTACAAACTCAGAAACCTTCTCTATTTATTTTTTTTATTATAAAAATTAAACTTTGTTAACATTTCAGAAAAAAAAATATTAAAAAAAAATAAAAACACATTGCATGTAAGACATGTAAACCAGCACTCAAACTGTTTTGAACAAGTCATATGGTGTAAATAAAGTTTTTTTTTCATTTTGCAGTCATAAATTTTGATGGTGTTTTTCTGTTTTTGCAGTTTCCGGTTAGAATTTTCTATGTTTTTCATAATGCTTATTGTGTTTGGCTATTGCAAGTAATGTTCCAGTCCTTGAATATGATTGCAAACACTCATACTCATGTAAATATTTACATTATTTCGTTGTTAAATATTTAATTAAAATTAAGTTTTTGATGTTTTTCGTATGTTCCTTGAGGGTAGCACAACCTAATAGAGAAGCTTAAGCACTAATGTTAAATTGATATTTTGTTATAATAAATGTTTAAATGTTATATGAATTTTAAAGAAGCCTTCCAAATTATCAGATTAGTAGAATCCCTAAATTAATCCTTCTTTCTTTTGCCAACAATTAAAATTTGACAGGAATAACAATAAGTTGTTTTTCCAAAGAGAGCCAAAAAACAATTGAAATTTTTGCCATCCATATCATGGGAACTACCATTTTTACACGTCTTGCGTGTATTCGCATTTAAATAACAAAGTCCATGTCGGATACTTATAAAGAACGGAAAAAAGTACAAAGAAAGAGAACCAATTCTTTAAGTTTCAACCTAAAACTGCAGAATTTTAATAACTTTTTAAAACTTTCTTCTTTCAGTACAAAAAACTAAGTCTCAAGCTGGCATCTGGGCATATATCTGAATGGTGAAATTTGACATTAAAAGCTGAAGAAACTACCTCTAAAAAATGTCTACAAACAAACGATTAGGATATGCTGGAGAGAATGTGACATGGGATATTTAAAAATGGGGTAATACAACCGTTTAGGGTACTGTAGGGTTAAGGGACAGACACAAAAAATTTTTATTGAGATGGCCCAGACGGCAGCCATTACTATTTTTACCATTAAAGAAGAAATATTTGTAATTCCTTGTCACAAACTTATGTGCTGTTTCTGTATTACAACAAGCGCCTGTTCTAAAAAATTTTTATTTCAATCTAATAATGTCCAATTTTGTTCTCATAATCCCTAGTACTTTTACCAATTTTTTTTTTTTTTTGGTTTTAAGTCACTAGAAATTACAAAAGAACACATTTTGTTTTGCTCATTTTCGTAAACAGATTGTTGCGGCACAATAAATTTAGAATTTCAAAGTACAAAAATGACTTGTTGACTACGGATTCCAGGAATTTTATAACACGATAATGCTCTTTGACTTAACGCCAGACTTTTAAAATAGTTTATTGTTAGCAAAAATTTCGTCTTTTAAATTAGGAAAATTGCTCTTTCCGATGGTGAAAAAAATTTCAAATGAAGACAAGAAATTTGTATATATAAGACCTACTAAATTTAGAAATTTAAGTGCTTTTTATCAAATATGTATTAGGGAGCTTAATGAAATGAGCAGTTTTGAGTAAAAAAGCCCTTTGTTGAACTCTCTGACTTAATTTTATTTGTTGCATTTTTGTTTTCTTTTCTAGAAGAACGTAAGAGCTATAAATTGATTTTTTTTTTAATTTTCATCGGAGAAAAAATCTTTTTTACAGCCATCATATAACTAACTTCATAATGAACAAGTGAGTGTGCTATATTATTCGGCTATGCCGAATCTGGTATATCCTTCACCATATGTGTAGATCTAGTTAAGTGAAGTAACTCCAATAAAAAAAACTGAATATAAAATTAGAAAAAAATTTACATAAAAATGTCATTGGCTCTTTATGGGTGATTTGTTTATAAAAGGTTTTAGTATTCGCTTCAAATCTATTTAGATTATACCCACATTGATACCTTAAACAATCGAACTTTTCCTCGAAAAGTTCAGAGGCCCATAACTCGCAAAAAATTTTTTCACCTGATTTTTTAAATTCTCTATTGTCCCATATGATTGCTTTTTCTGATTGGAATTACTTCACTAAACTAGATTTGTTCCACATAATATAGGTAAATTAGAGGCAGGCGTGGTAATTTGCCTGCTGCCTAGAAGAACATGGACCGATCCTTTTGATTTTTAATAGCAAAATTTTCGAAACCATATCTGATCGATTGGCGTTTTTAAATTTTTTTTAGCTGATTATTATAACGTGTTGTGAATCGTAGTTTAATTAATTTTTCAACAACAACTACAGCATTCATAAACACCAGTTTATTGAGTTTAAACTTAACGCAAATGTAACCTTCTTATAGGTGATTAGCTATTTTTCCCAACATCCGTAACAATCTGAAATCAGTCTTGCTTACTAAATAATTATTGATTTGTTACTTATTTTTTTGTTATTAAATAAATTATGAAGATAAATGATACCACTTTTGTTCCTTATCTTATGAATAAACATTATCAAAAATAAAAGTATTTCTGGATTAGTTAAAGACATTTTTCCAGTATTGAGAATAATGCTTAGCCCTTAAAACAAAAATTAGATACACAAATATTTTTTATCGATCAAAATTTCCAAAAACTATTTCATGTATAGGAATGACCCCGTTACTGCTTTATTATTTGAATAGATATCGATTGAATTCCAAAGTTTAGGGCGTTAAAAGCCAATTTATTTGAATTAGTATTCTTGATAACAAAATAAGAGGCAAGAAATACCAATATAAATATGATGTTGTAAATATCCTAGCGATGATGAATTATACTGCCGTTATTATTCTCAGCTTAAGTTCGACTGGTTTTATTCAAATACCTTATTCATTGCAGAGTTTTGCATAATCGACATTACTTCTTTGGGCAAAGGATCTACATGGAATCCGCACTTAAGATACGTCTTTCAGTGAAACTCTAATATGAGACCAACATTTTTTTAATTTTACAAGACCCCCCAAAAACAGTGACCATTATTTGATCCAAAAATTATGTGGAAATATCTATTACTGTGTTAAACAAAGTCTCTATCACATTCTTAATAGGAAAATTAAAAAAATGATGTAAACATTTGTATACGTGTAATGTATGTTGCAAACAGTGTTGCCAGTGATTTTTTTTACAAAAAATTAAAAAGAAAATGGCCCATAATCATTATCCACCACCAGTCGTTTTCTCTTGAAAAACATTTTTTTTAATCTGTTAATATCTGTTTTGGCACTATAGCCAAGAAGATTTTATAATAAACCAGTTTTAACTGTGTAACACCTTAAATAAAAATCAATGTGTAACAAAGTACAATTAAATAGGTTAACCATCTCTGATCAACTGCTGGAGATAACAAAATATAAATCCCGCAAGTGCGAGTTGGACTCACACATGACGGGTTCCATACAAAGTATAAATCCCCTTTCTTCAATCTTTTTTTTAACTTGCCCGATGTCATCGTAAAATATTAGTTGGGTAAATTTAAAATAAGCTTTTTTGAAAATAACGTTACTATAGGACCCTATTTAGGTTTTTATACTTTCGTAGCGACATAACAATACACAGCAAGCATAAATTTATTGTCCCAACATTTTACAGTTTAGAAAATATAGGGTTCTTCATCTGAAAATCATGGCACTATCGGGATACCCTTCATTTTAATTTTACCTGTTTTTATAGCATACAAATCAGTATATCATCTATACCAATTTCAACGTTTGCCTGTAAGGCTTCTTTACTTTTACTTTTACATTATACTTTTTCACAAGCAATAAACTCTAAAAAACTAAGCAATATAGTAAACAAACCATTCTTTACGCGATGACTTGTTACAGAGCTACAAAAGTTTTTGGTAAGGAGCTTCCCAAAAATAAGTTATATCCAAAAAAATACATTTGGAATCATGGGTTTCACAATTATACCTTTCGACAATAGCTATCGCTATATCTTAATTAAGTGCAAAGATTTAAAGTTTGTATTTAAGCGGACCAATTAAGTTAACATGTGGAGAGTTTTCTATGTCCTTTGAAGAATTTTATGATTAAAATTAAAACAAAAAATTGGCTGAGCACGTGCTTGATACGACATAAAATATAAATTCTTATTTTTACGCCATAAAACAAAAGTTTTTGCATATAATGAAGAATAAAATAGCAAAAAACTAAATTTTAAAAACCTTTTTTTTTCTTCTATTTGAGTGGACCAGAAAATTCAAAAAGCAAACATTGCGATAGCACCAAGACAACAACTTATATTAGCCTTAATTGATTTTTTGATAATCTCAAAAAAAAATATTTGGAGCTAACTGGTAAGAACTGTTTACAAGAACTTGTTAACTCTTTAAATAAAATTTGTTAATTATTATGTTAGACACTCAAAAGTAAAGTAAGTATCCTACTCTTAACTTCAGCCGAAATATTGCTTTAAAATGTAATTTTTGTTTAGTCTCAAGAGCTTTTAAAACTGTAGAAACAAGGTTTTGCTTTTAAATCAACTCAAAAAAAGAATAAAAGTTTTTATTTTAAGACACAGGCTTAATTAAAACTAAATTTTAGAATTTACAAAATGATGAGCTCTTGTACTCGCTTGCAGTCTTGTGCAATTACAAGACCAGTCATATTGACTTAATTTTTATATGCTTTTAATCCTGCGAGCAATAACTCTGAACGTGTTTAGCTTAAGGCATGTGAAAATGCAAGTGGTACAAAAGTTATAAATTTTGATCAGTGAGACGAGGATATAACACACAACTGACTTTAAATTGTCTAGAAAATAAACAAATTGTTATTCTAGTCGGAGTGTAAAAAAATGTTTCAAAACTTATAAAAATTTTAGAAAGCGATTGCTATAAGAAATAGCTTTGACATTAAAAGCTTAACCTTATATATAAGTTTATAATTTGAAATTTAATAGGCACAAAAAAAATTGTCAACTTCTAATCTGAAATTTTATAAAAATCAAAAAAATAAATAAAAATTCAAGTTATGTAAAAATATTTTTGATTTCTAGAAAAGTCTTTGGAATCCATTAAATATTTAACATTTTCTTAAAATTTGGGACCCGGATGATCAATCGAATGTATTTTTATGGGATTTGTATAATAAGATTTTCCTCCTAAGTTTGGCATTGTTCCAATATGGCAAATTTCTTAACGTTGCTACTTTTGATGCCTATTGGTTATTATGATCAAACAACACTGTCGCTCTACTCTATTTGAAGACCAAATACTGCTTTTTATAGACTCGTTTTCCATTTATTCTCGTTATAGAAAATGTTAAGAAAAAATATATCATTTAATTCAACAATTACTTGAGAAGAGTACAAGAGTAGTAAAGAAAACTATTCATATTTAGGAAATAATACAAATCGCACTGCAGCAATGAAAAACAAAAGAGAAAAGAAAAAAAGTTATACAAAAGCCAAACTTAACTTTTTACCAGTCAAATAATATTTTCCAGAAGAGACTGCACGTATAAGTTTTTGCACACTTTTGTTTAGTTTTCAATTTTAGGGAAATCGTTAAAAAAAGAAAAATTAAAAACTTTTAAAAGATTTGAAAAAACTAAAAGTTCACTGATGTGATAAAAAGTTTTTTTTATTATTATTATTTTTTTTTTCTTAGTTATTTGTTTAGCTAAGAATAAAGCTGATGGAATCACTGATAGGACGTGGGGTAAATTAAAGCGGTTCACTGAGTCAATGAAGCAGCATTTATTTTGTTGTTGTTTATCAAATAGGAAGGATATGAAATTAAACAAGAGTTATTAGGGTTTCAAGAAGAAGAAGGTGCTGCTAGGTTTTAGCAGAAAAAAATTTAATATTAAAAACAAATGGATTTCTATCAATTTTGTCGGGATAATCAGTACAATATTTAAATAGTTTAATTAATTTAATTTGATATTCCCGAGATTTATTTAAGTGCCCGTGCCCGTGCATAAAACAAAAATAAATTGTCGCATTGTTTGGTGATGTTTTATTTGTTTTTTTAATTTAAATTTTTCATTATCTGACTTAAGTGTACCTATAAAAGAGACGAAAAAAGTCAGCTGAATACAATGAATTAATAAAAATAAAATTATTGTTGGTTATTATTGTTTTTGCTTAAACTTTAATTTTAGTCTTTACTTTATTGTTTGGACAAAAATCTTTAGTTTATTTAACATGTTTGTGAAAAGTTTCCTGAAGAGCTAAGTAAGCGGTATCAAAATGGCCATCGAAATGTCCCTTCACCTACAATAATCAATAACAACAATTTTGTCGGGATAATTAGCACGATATTTTTGAAGTTTAATAAATATAGCAGTTTTTTTAATAATTAAATGTTAAGGATTCAATTTTAAAAATTATTTTACTATTTTGAAAGCTTTTTTCTGCTAAATGGCAACTTAAAATTATTGTACGCAAGTCGCCGATTTTTTGTAAACGTTACCAATAATTAGTTTCAAAAAAATTTTTGCTGTTTTCAAGGCCCTTTAATAGTTAAAAACGAAACGAATTTAATTTTTTCACTACAGCCAGCTAGCTGCACAATAAGAACTGTCATATTGAGCTACTTAATCTTGGCATCGCTTTGTATTATTGAAACCATTAGAATCATATCCCTACAAGTACAACCGCGCTTATAAAATAATTATTAAAGGGTCCGACAAAAATAAGATGAGGCGCTGTTTGTTCAGTTTTAGCTACAAGTCTTGTAAAGAAGAAGTTTATAATTCTCTTAGGTCTCCTTACATGTCCGTTTACTTTTTGGCAATATAATGTCTTATACCCAAATTGACCAACCTAAAATTGACGCAACAGTACCTTAGTTTTCAAATGAGTTGTGTGGCACTTGAAAAATAATTTTCCACTGCAGATCTGGTTCAAAAATCATATTTTTCTGTAAAATTTAGGAATACTTAAATAATCCTTTTATTATTAATTAAAAGTACTAATAATTCCTAACTCTGTAATTTGTTTTTATACCCTTCACCACAAAAAATAGAAAACGGGTACAACTAAGTTTGTCTTTCCGTTTGTAATTTTACAATATTTGTTTCCGACCATCATAAAGTATATATATATTATGTCCGTCTGTCTGCCCGTGTAAGTGTTTAAATCAACTTTGCCATGGCACTAGATGAGCTAGAGGAAATTTAAATACGCCAGTCGAACAGATATAGTATTAAAAACTTTGGTATTGAAAATCAGCAAGATCGGTGTATGTCCTTCGTGGCAGTGGGCAAAACACTACGCCTAACTCTAAATTGTCCATATCATTTACAACAATGAAGTAAGTCCAATTAAAAAAAACAAATGTATGGCACGATAGAGAATTAAAAAAAGGAATAAAAAACACTTAGTGAAAAAATTTGCGCTCGCGCTTTATTGGCCTCTGAACTTTTTATAGAAAAGTAAGTTTGTGCACCATATTACTAGTATAAGATATTTCTGTAAAGTACTGCAACAGGAAAGCGCCTTGGCAATTAATGTTATGACACGTTAGCCATTTCAGATATATTTTCTGTATTTTATAAAGAACAAAATTAAAACTATTTTTCAGAAAGTGAAAAAAGATTTCAAAGCAGATTTCCTAGAAAAGCAGAGCTTTTTATAATAACTAAACTTACAAAAAAGAAGTTTTTAATTTCTTTATAATATTGCGCCGTTTAAATCCTGATTTTGAAGAAATTATTAATTTAAAAAATACGCATATACATTTATACCTATTTCATCAACAGTTAATACGATACTAGAACAGCATCTATAATATTGTGAGGAAACAAGTATAAATTTAAAAACAAAAATTCCATTTCGTGGCCATACCAGTGGTTGTGGTACACAAAGCAAAAGCAAATGTACAAGACAAGTTTAGAGAAAACAAAGAAGAAATGCTTTGAGTTGTGTGTGGACTTTGTTCAACCAAATTAATATTGACATAACATTCTGCTTGCGTCTAATTTTTCTTGTTTTCTTTGAAAAAAATCCGCATATATTTCAAAAACTTGTTTTGCTTCAAGCTTTTTGATTTCAATTGAAATTCAATTTTAAGAATTTCATGCATAATATATAACAACAAAAAAGGTAACAACTATCACAAAAAATTAGCTTGAATTTGGCTGAAAACTTTAACTTTAAAAAACACATTGTATTAAAACTGAAATTTAAGCGTATTATGGTTGCGCTCCAGCAGATAAAGTTAGACTAATCATCTTGTCACATAGTCTTTAAGACTGTCACCCTTTGTAACTTATGCATGAGACGTTTAATATATTTTTATAAAAATAATTCCATTCGAAAACCTGGCAGAAAAATTCGATAAAAGAAAATTAATTGAAAAAAAGTAAAATTCAACTTCAAAAATAGAAGGAAGTTATCAATTCGACTGCATATTGCTTTTTTATGCTTGTGCCTGCAGAACTCAGCCATTTCCGAACCGATTTTAAAATTTTTTCTAATTTGATACATTATGATTACAGATTTGTCCCGTTTGAAAAATTAAAGGGTGTGTCCATAGAACAAAGATGTTTTTAAGTGTTTTATGAACCGTAAAGCGCACTTCTTTAAAAAAATGCGTATAACTATAGCTTCTTATAGCAACAGGTAATACAAAAATTAATCTACAAATTTTAGCGAATCCCCATAGGTGACGTCAATTGACCTATATTCTCGTGAACCATTATAGAAAAACGCTTTCAAATTGGACATGATGTCGATTACTACGAACGTTATAATAACAAGTATAAACATTCAAAATTATAAATTAAAGGGTGTTCCACTAGTTAATGTAATTTGATGGATGTAGCCATACTCTTGATCCGTTATAGACAGAAATATTAAATCTGTATTGAAGTCGGTTTTTTTTCAAGAATTATTAATTAATTATTAGCTGAAATTTTTTGATATAACAATTGAAGAAAATCAATTTTTGGATTAAGCTCAGTTTTATTTTACTAACTTAAAAGCTTAAAAAAAATACTTTCAAATGTATTCGGTCGTTTTCCAAGGAAAACGGAAAAAGTTAGACACATGCAAAATATAATCCTGTGTTGTCTCGACATCATTCATCAGCGTTCTTCGCATCTACTTTAAGTTGCAAACATTGTAAAAAACTATCTAAGCAAATAACTTTGTAAATAAGAGTACAAGTTGTATGTATAATCAATCAATATTAATTTTATTAGTAGAAGTCCACGTCTCCGTAACTCATCTTGTACATTTGTTTTTTAGTAAGAGAAAAATGAATTTAAGCCAAAATTAATTTTATTAATTTCTTAAAAGAAAATTATTATTTTTTTTTAAGATTTAACATTGGAGTGTATGTAAAGCAGAAGAAAAATTAATAAATGTTTTTTAGTAACCATTTCACATAATTTTGCGTTTTATGCTCCGCTGATATCAGCTTCGTTTAATCTATTTAAAGGAACCCAAAAAAAAAAAATTAAATAAAAATGTTTGAATTAACAGACGTTTTGGACATAACGTCAATACATATAATTCTTTACAGCTAAGAGAGATACATTTCGTCCTTTTATCATCGGAGCGATCATTTGTAGGGCAATATTTTCTGGCTGATCTGGCTTTAATTCGTTGAAGGTGACGGTTTGTGCGATTGTTTTGCTAAAACTTTGTAGATCAGTATCGAATTTAGCAGATCCAAATTTAATTCCAATCGACTTCTTAGCCCCATGTATAAGAAGGTACTTAAATTAACGATTTTGGTCATTGGGGTATAAATTTTGGTCTTAATGTTTTTTAGAGTTCCGTACGGTTTTTGTTTGCAAATTTATATATTTTTCTACAATATTACTAGCATGTTTTAGTTCATAAGTTAAATATTGGCTTAATACTGACATTGTTTCTAACTCTTTTATCCCTGATATTTCGGTCGAATTTAAATAATAAATGATAAGTGGCCGACGATGAACAGCTATGTCTTTGCTCTTAGAAACATTTTTATTCTTTTTTTAAAGCTAAAGTCAGCAAGCTAACACCGGACATTCCTGGAATTTTCGCAATTTGTAGAATTGGTTGCATATTATTTTATAATCACGCGGACGTAGCACTTCCCTTACAAAGTAAATATTTGAAATATTTAGCCGGGAATTAATAATTCAATTTAACTACCCTGCTCCGTATTTGGATCCCCGGAAACCAACTTTGTATAAAAATAAATCATTAAAAAAAAACACTTAAGTAGCTAGAACCTCTTCCTTTCAACGTTAATAAGTGCGTGTAAATTTGTTTTTCCCATAATAAATCAAATTAGATTTAATCAGCAGTTCTTGATGCCAATTTGTTTCGGTATTAGTTGCAAATCCTTAATTAATAATCTTCATATATCTTCATATCTTTTCTAACGATTATTGGTTGGTTAAATTAACTTATCAACAAAATTGTCGATTTTGGCATTCAGTAACACTTTTAAGGATATTAGCTCTTGCTAAAACCAGCCGATATGGTTAGCAAATTGCTCACCCTTAAATAGACGACTATTATTTGTGAGTTGCACATTTAAAACTTATTTTAAAAATAAACTTCTTGTTAGAACAAAACTGCACATAAACATAAGTCTTAAACGTCATTAACAACTCCACAATCAAAACAATTATTCTTCTCTTATTGCATATTAGAATATATGTATTTATCTGTGTACATTGACATCGAAGAAATAAACACATGCATGTGCCCCGTTTAAATTCACATGTTTTTACACTTCTTTTTTGTATACTTCGTTTTTTTAGACAAAGGTGCCACTCAATTTCAATTTGTGTGAAAAGAACAATTAAGATGTCTATTGTCGTTAACAGGCATTTTACACTGACTAACAGCTCGGCGAAACGCATGGAAGATGTAGAAAATGTGAAACACTCATTTACATTGACAACATTTACCATCTAACACCAACTCAGCTGTCAAAAACATATAATTAAGCGACGCATAATTTTTGGTAGCAAAATAAGATTTAAAAAATTGATTTCGAGGACACATTAATAATTGGACTCATTGTGACTTAGAAAGAACAAACGCAGTTATTAATGCAATGGATTTAAATAATGGAAGACTATCCTGGATGAAGAAAATGAAGAAGAATTTTTAGTGGACATAAGTGTGTTTGTAGGTCACAATTGACTAGATTAAGAATATTTATCTCAATAAACACTTATGAAATATTTTAGGAAAAATATGTGTCCCAATAAATAAAAAAAAAATTATAAAATATAAAATGAAAATATGTACATATTTTTTATTATTTATTTTTTAATTCAACGTTTTTATTTTAAAAAAATTTTCGATTTTTTCCAAGCTCAAGATCACCAAATAAAAAATATTTTTTTATTGCTTTTGTTTTTTCAATACTTTGGAAGATTCTTAAGAAATAGAAAAATGTGTTGTTTTTATTAAATTTTTGTCCAATTTAGTATTTATAAATTTCAAAACTATTTTATTATAAGCAATTTTCCAAGATATAAAAATTACAATTTAAAAACAAAAAACTTAAACATTCACATTACAAGCGCCAGCATAGCCATTTGGAAAATTTTCGAAAAATCGAGGTTGGCATTTGTGTACCATGAGTAAGCGTTTAAATGCTGATGTTTCTACACACGTTTTGGAAGTTGTGTAAAATTAAATAAAATGACTTGTTGAAAAGAAAAACGTAAAATTCACAGCCGAATTTGAATTGCGCTTTTTACATTCAATTCCTAAAATTAAAGCTATAAATTAAGCAGGATATTGATTTTTTTCTTTTGATTCATTGCGAACATACATTTAGACAACAATAATGAAAAATATTGACATTGATTATTTAATACTTGATTCTACTTTCTTCCTATTTTGTATTATTGAGACTTGTATTAAAGGCAAAAATATAAAAAAATCGTTTTGTTGTCAATATAAATGTATAAAAAAGCCCTTTCGCATTTAACGAAGCAGGCAATTTATTTTATTTACTTTTTTCATGTATCGGTTTATATGTTATATTCAATATAACTTTTAGTGCCAGTGCAAAGGGAGAAATGTTACACAAACATCATTTACATGACGATATTTGCACAACGCTCAATTAACTCACATGTGCCTAAACCGCGATGAGGGAAAATGTTTATAAATATTTCACGTACAAAGAAAGCATTTAGAGTTTAAAACATGGCAGATTTCCGTATCAACTGTTTTTGTTGCTTTTGAAAAAGAAAAAAAAGCTAAAACTCTTGTAGTTGAATGGCAAAATACATAAATAAGTAAATGAATTAATATTTTTTTTTAGTTCTGTTATGTATATGTTCATTATTATTTGTAACTGATTGCAAAGAGAACAGTCAAATTTGGATAAATACAAAAAAATTTAAAATTTTTTTTCGAAAACACAATATGAAAAATTAAAAAATATATTGAGTAGTGTAACGATTTATATGTTCGTCTTAATTTTCAAAAATTCTGTTGCGGTATGTTACGTACAAATCGTAAGGAATCGTTCATTTATACGGGGTCCATCAACAGATCAAAAGTAGCATGCTAGAGTTTTTTATCTTTTGGTTCTCACGCCTTATTAAGTTGTAACGTATGTATGTAAGATAAATGAGAAAAAAAAATACATTTTTCTCCTTTTGCAGGCATACATACGTATATATGATCGCTTAATCGTTTTTTTTAAGACGAAGGTAATAAATGTTAAGAATTTTTCTTTGGCTTGGTTACAAGAATATTTGTAGGAAAAGATCATTGTAAAGTGTGAAGTGATTCAGAGCAGAAGTGGTACTCTATCGTAAAGTAAAAAGAAAAACAAGTCATTTAAAATAAAAATAAAAAATTTGTCTCCACGTGAACCTCCTTTTTCAACCATTTTGGTTTTAAATAATCAGCATTTAAGTTACAAGTAAGTGAGAATTAATTTTACATTTTATTGCAATTTTAAATCCTATTCAAACCTTAATTAATTAAGGTGAAAAATTGCAAATCACTGAAAAGGAAAGAAATTACCTGAGACCACATGGTGCTACAGGACCAGAATAAATATAACCTCTAATCTGAAGACCTTGAAAGCGCTCATGCAGAGACTTGTTGTGGAATTACAACGTTTGGGCATGGGTCTAAGCAAAAGCGGGTAGTATACACATGCGTATGAATTGAATCTAAAATTGATTTAAACTCTTATGGTTCTGGACAGGAATTGGTACCTTAACCTAAACACATTGATTAAACAAAATACAACTAAAAATTATCTCACCTTAACCTGAAAATTAAACAGTATCTCACCATAACCTGAAAATTAAACATTATCTTACCTTAACCTGAAAATTAAACATTATTTCACCCTAACCTAGTTAACTAACCCTTAAAGCATTTTGACTTAATATTATTGGTATAAAGCCTTTAAACAAATTTTTAACGAAGGCTACATACCTACATATTGTGTATGAATGTGTATTAAAAGTACCGTTGCACATGCATATGTAAGTATGTATGTCATATAAAGCTTATGAATTTATAAAAATAACCTTATTAATTTTATTATAAAAAAAAATTATTTGTAAAATTTATTATGAAATTATAAAATAACCATAAAGAAAACTTTGATTAGTCACCCTAATATTATCTGAAGCAGTGTATCATAAGGTATCTTTAATTTTCTTTCATTTATATCCTATATCTAAATACTTTCTTTTATAATAATGATCAAAAAATTTTTTTTTTGGCAAACATATTTAATCATCATAAATATTAAACACATCATCATGATCTTCTGGTTGCTGGGCCCATCATCAGTGAGACGCGATGAAATGTAAACACTACTAAAAAAAATGATTTAATTATTAAACTTAATTATTATTATTACTTCGTTTGGTATGCTATTATTCCTTTTTACACATCACTACATACACATATATTTTGTAAGTAGATATTTATATATATACATATGTATATATATGCATACATGTTTATGCACAGTCATATATGCATACGTAATTAATTTTTTTTGTAGTTCCGAAATCCAAATTGTTCCTACTACTATTTTGATTGGAACTCTCTTTGCGTAAAATTTTATACACATATGTACGTATAAACAAATGTTTATTTTTTGCTTATATATACATACATACATTGTGTTGTTATGAATGAGTAGCTTAGTTCATGATAATTTCTAGTTTTAATAATTATATCTCATTTTGTAAATAAAATATCTTATGGATTTTGTACATACATAAAAAAGAAAAAAAATATGCAATACTAAATTCTTATTATAATGGGAAGGGTAGCCAAAACAAGGTATAAAATAATGTAAGTAGAGATCATGTAATATAGGGACAGATTATGAATTCCGGGTACTCAGTCTGTCATAGGAGTTTTTTTTTTTTTTTTTGGGCGGGTTAAACGTACCCTACATGGCACACCAACTTGCCATGACATCTTCTACTTCCTTTTCATTTCGTTCGGTTTTTCGCATACTCCCTGGGTGTGAGAGTATGCTATATGTTTACGCGTTAAATACGGGTTAAGAACCAACGTTACGAATAGAGCTAGCTGGTCATCCCTTCATACCCCTTAACCACGGTTTTTATTGGATAAGTTATTTTCCTTGATATTAATTTATTCAATTTTTATTATTAGAATTTATAACCAACGCGTAACATATATGGCGCCCAACGTAAAGGCCTATGCACAGCCAACCAATGGTCATTGCAAAGGTCAATATTTTTATATATGTATATATATTTAGTATTAATATACTTACAATTTTTTTGTTAATTTTCCAAGTGGCTATACATTGGCAAAACATATCAATTCTTCGTCAAGAACGTTATACCTTGTTTAACGCTAAATATTTCATGATTTTATATAAGTCTTAGATTCTGAGTAAATTATAGGTTTGGATCTAATTGCGATATAGAAAAATTTTGTATTTAAGTTTAGCCAAAGAGCTCTTCAATTTGTTTATAAGTCTTAGAATGGTTTTATTATCTGGTTCTAATCGCGATATACCTATTGCACTTATTCTTCGAATTTTACCGTTTGGAATATAGCTTCATTGCTTTGAAAGTCCCAAATCTGAGAATATTATTTTGGTTTGGGTTGCGTCAAAACAATGAGAGAAAATCAGCTCGTGCAGTTTATATGCTGATTAAAATTATGCTAAATTATTATTTTATAAATTTTTTTTTCTTAGATGGCAGGGAAAGAAAAAAATTCAAATCAAAACGATTTGAAAAGGAATAAATTTGCTTTTGCAATAGAACACTTAAAGAATAGGTTGTAAAAAAAAAAAAGAAAAAAAAAAATGAAATAAAAATAAATAAATAATTAAAAGGGTGTAGATTTTTGCAATAATGAATACTCAGTTTTTTTGTTTCCGTTTCTATAGAAGTCTTAGTATCATGATGTTAACAACTTCTAATGCTTAATGCGCTATAGGAATTGTAAATGGAAAATTACATAGTTTAACCATAAAATTTCTAGGGAATATGTGTTAAACCTAAACAAAACAACACCTTTTTGATTTCAGTCAAGTCTAAAGACTTTAATAAGAATAATCTGTATGCCTTCAATTTTCCCTGTTGTATTTTTTTGTATTAAATTAGCGAAAGCAATCTAAAATTAAAACATGACCTTACTTGCTACATATATATGTATTTTGTGATGGTATATCCTTCCCTGGATTAATATAAAATTATTTCCGATTCGTAATACAATAAATTTAATTTAATTTGTGTCAATCTTAATTTTTTTTAATTTTTTTTTTTTTTGTTTTATGTTTTAAAACAAAAACATAGCAAAGAATAGTAACTATTCGTTATTGAGTTTTTAAATAATTATTGGGTTATCAATTAACACTTTCATTGCAATAATCACTCATAGAAAAGGGTAGAATATTTTTTTAATGAACATGGATACTCGAAATTCTTCCAGAGGAGCTATTAAGAAAAATCCTTCTTGTAGGGTTCGTAACCGCTCTTCATCACAGAATAATATATCAATAGAGCTTCATCCGGACACTAATAGTCCAAGACCTACGGTAGTACACTCTCCAAACAATAGGCAAACGGGCACACAACACGTTCCAAAAACATCTAGTACTAGTAATTTGTTTCAGGATATTCAAATGTTAGATAGTCACGGAGCATTGTCACTACCTCAGGAACCCATTTACACTAATCAAAGAACTAGTATTAACCATACTATGAATCCTCAGTATGATCAATTTTCCCTTCTTAACATTAATGAACCAACTGGTTCTAACCCAATTAATAATCCCACATCTTCGTTTTCATTTGACTCACTAATGGCTGCAATGCAGCAGACTATGAGAAATACGCAGGAGGAGTTCAGAAGGGAACTTACTTCAATAAAAGCAAGCATTTCCCAAATAGGAAATGTGACGGTTCCAAACTTAGAAAAGCCCGCTGAGATTTTGAATAATTCGGTCAACTCTCATAGTAATCGGAACTCAAAAATCCGGAATAGGTCTCCAGTAACTGGTGACGCGAATGTAAAATTGGAAAAGTGGAAAATAACATATGATGGTTCCGGTCCAGTATCTGACTTTCTATTTAAAGTGGAAACACTTAGTTCTAGGTCAAGGTGTTCAAATGAACACTTACTATCAAATTTCCATATATTTTTAGAGGGCAGGGCGAAAAAATGGTATTGGCTGTTTACCAGACAGAATAGGAACGTAACTTATCCATTACTGCGCGGTGCACTTATTAAAGAATTCGGTCACATGGAGTCCGATCATGACATTATATTGAAAATATCGTTACGTAAGCAGCAAATTAAGGAAAGCTATGAGGATTTTCATACCTCGGTAGTGTCCATGAATTTGCGTCTTAGAACCCCTTTACCTGACGAGACCTTAATTGATATTATGAGAAGAAACCTTAACCCAAACCTTAGATTTTTATTATTCAACTCAGATTCGCGAGACCTGAATGATTTTAGGGATACGGCTCGTAGGGCAGAGAATCTTATAAAAGAAACAAAATTCCAGAATCTTAGTATCGCAAATACTCGGAGTGTCAATGAAATGAGTTTTTTCAACAGCTGAGGATGACGACCTTGAATTAATAGACCCCCAAGTTGAAGCGATTCAAATGTCAAGGGGAAAAATTAGATATGACTATACAAATTTACAATGTTGGAATTGTATGTTATCTAGACATTCGTATATCTACCGTGCGCAGGAGATTAAGCAACCTTTTTGTTTTAAGTGCGGTGACAAGGGGGTGCTAGCACCAGGTTGTCCTAACAAGCATAAATTTCTGGGAAATTCCAAGGTGGGCGATCAGGCAACCGGGGACACTCGTCCATCCCTTCAATCCCCGAGTATGAAGTAAATTCTGCAGATTTTAGTAAAATAAATAAATCTGCAAATATTAATTTATTCAATTTTACACAACCACGAACGAACGTCTTAATAAATGCTTCGACCCAAACAAAAGACAATTTTCATTCTCCTGATAAAAAACATTCTAGTGGAAAACATTCCCAGGGAACAACCTTGAAAGTGAAAAAGTGTAGATTACGCTATGGAAAACGACGACATTTTCGTAAATTGTTAGAAGAAACAATTATTCAGGGTTCTGATGACAGGCCATTTGCTAAAGTAAGGATTCTGCAGGAAACACTTATTGGTTTACTTGACTCTGGGGCAAACGTATCTGTCTTAGGTAGGGGCTGTATGTCCTTCTTAGATAGAAATAATGTCTCATATGTACCCTTAAATTCTAAAATACAAACTGCGAATGGAGCCAAACAAAATGTGGTCGGTTATTGCACTTTACCGGTTTTTTTTAAAGGTGTTGAGAAAGGAATAGAGTTTTACCTAGTTCCCACATTAAGTCAGGAGGCCTATTTTGGTGTTAACTTCTGGCGCGAATTCGCCCTTGCTCCTGAAATAATTTCAATTCTTCCTAATAATATATCCGAACTTTCCTGCGACTTAGACAAAGAAAATAAATTTCATACATTAGAACCTTCTCAAAAACTGATTCTGGAAAAACACATTTTAGAATTTCCAGCGTTCGAAAGACTAGGCTTAGGATGTACCGATCTATTGGAGCACAACATTGATACCGGGGATGCCACCCCAATAAAATGTAGACACTACCCCTTATCACCTCCAAGACAAGAAGAAGCGTACCGTGAGATCGATAGGTTGTTAAGTATGGGCGTTATTGAGGAATCTAATTCGCCCTGGTGTTCTCCGGCGGTCTTAGTGAGAAAACCAGGGAAAATAAGACTGTGCATTGACTCTAGAAAATTGAATGCGGTCACAAAAAAGGACAGCTACCCTTTGCCTCATATTAATGGATTACTGAGTAGGCTTAAAGATACCTTTTATATAAGTGGTATAGATCTTAAGGACGCCTTTTTACAAATTCGCCTTACTGAGACCTCGAAGGAAAAGACAGCTTTCGCGATTCCGGGAAAGCCATTGTATCATTACAAATATATGCCATTCGGGCTATGCAATGGCCCTCAGACCATGAGTCGCCTCATGGATAGGGTAATACCTTCACGGCTAAGAGAAAACGTCTTTATATACTTGGATGACTTATTAGTTTGTAGTCCTGACTTTCCTTCCCACATGAAGCTCCTGTCTGAAGTTGCCTCCTGCCTAAAGAGAGCCAAACTTACGATTAATGTGGCAAAGAGTAAGTTTTGCCAAGGACAAATTCGATATCTGGGGTATATTGTAGGTAACGGGTGTTTAAAAGTAGATCCAGAGAAGGTTGAGGCCATTAAAGATTTTCCATTACCAAAAACACCGAAGCAGCTGAGAAGATTTGTGGGAATGGCAAACTGGTACAGAGGCTTCATTAATAATTTTTCCGATATTTCCGGCCCACTGACTGACTGCTTGCGAAAGTCGAAAGCGCCCTTTTCTCTAACTCAGGCTGCGAAAAAGTCATTTGAAGAGGTTAAATTGGCTCTTTCCACTGCCCCAGTTCTAGCCCAACCAGATTTTAATAAAGAATTTATTGTGCAATGCGATGCCTCAAGAATGGGAGTAGGTGGAGTGTTAGTGCAGTATGATAAACAAGGCAACGAACACCCCATAGCCTATGTTTCACAAAAGTTAAACAAAGCACAAAGGAACTATACGGTAACGGAGCTTGAGTGCTTCGCTGCCATTGTGTGTGTAAATAGGTTTAGACAGTATATTGAAGGGTTACCATTCCGTATAATTACAGATCATTCTTCGCTACGGTGGCTAATGTCACAGAAGGATCTGAGTGGTAGATTAGCTTGCCGGAGCTTAAAATTACAGCGGTATGATTTTAAGATAGAGCATAGAAAAGGAAAACTAAATACTGTACCTGACTGTTTATCAAGAGTAGAAGTAGAGGAGCTAGCGATAACCGATAATTTTTTCGAAATTGATTTGTCGTCACCGGAATTTGATAAAGATGATTATAAGGAAATTAGAAATACTGTCTTGAAAAACGGCAAAGTCATACCGGACCTCCGTGTGTCGGATAATTTGGTATTGAAGAGGGTACAGTTTAGACAAGGCGTTGAAGACGAGGAAGATTCACTTTGGCGAATATGGGTCCCTAAATCTCTTGTAGAAAAGGTAATTGAATTAGCTCATAATTCAGATATTTCGTGTCATGGGGGTTTTCTGAAAACATTATACAGAGTTCGATCAAAGTACTTTTGGCCTTCAATGGTAAATGATATAAAGCGTTATGTCAGTGACTGTAGTACCTGTAAAAGCATCAAGCCCTTAAATCAAATTTCAAGACCAAAAATGGGTAGCCAATTTGTATCGAATAGAGTATTCGAAAGATTGTATTGCGATTTTCTGGGTCCATATCCTTCTTCTAAAATCAATAACACAGTCATATTTATTTGCTTGGATCATTTAAGTAAGTTTGTTTTTCTTAAGCCTATGAAGTCTGCAACGTCTGCAAATGTAATATTGTTTTTCCAAACGGAAATATTCCCAACATTTGGTTGTCCACGATACATTCATAGTGATAATGCGAAACAATTTGTCTCCAAGGAGATGAAAGTTTTCTTCGAAAACTACGAAATAAATCACCTTACTACGGGTTTTTATGCTCCTCATTCAAACGCATCTCAACGCGTTAATCGTGAAATAATTACGAAAATTAGATGTTTTTTGCGAAACCAAGCGGATCATAGGAGTTGGGATAAATACATACCACAAATTTTATCTGTATTGAGGAGTGATTACCATGCATCAATTAAATGTTCACCTTACCTTGCATTATTTGGGCAAAACATGATCCAACATGGTTCCACATATAAAATTCTGGATAAACTAGGTTGCATTCGGGGATAAGATTTAAAAATTGGGGAAAAATGCGATAAATTTGTAAAGCTTAGAGAAAACCTGCGCCAAAACTTAGACGTTGCACATACGAAGGCGGCAAAAGCATACAATCTTAGGAGTAGGCCTATAGACTTTAAAGAGAATGAGTTAGTATTCAGGAAAAATCATTTATTAAGTGATACATCAAAATATGTCAACAGGAAATTTCTACCTAAATACATAAAATGTAGAATCAAGAGAAAAGTTGGCAATAATTTATATGATATTGAAGACTTAAAAGGTAAATACATTGGGAAGTATCACACATCGGATCTGAAACGATAAAGATTTTGCCCGGCATCGTGGGTCGTGCCACACGATTAAAATATGAACACTAATAAAAAAAAAAATTGTTAATTTATAACTATATAGATCGCGCTCCTGTTCGTTTTCTGCTATTTGGAAGCTTCAAACGAAGCAGGTTTGTAACGATTTATATGTTCGTCTTAATTTTCAAAAATTCTGTTGCGGTATGTTACGTACAAATCGTAAGGAATCGTTCATTTATACAGGGTCCATCAACAGATCAAAAGTAGCATGCTAGAGTTTTTTATCATTTGGTTCTCACGCCTTATTAAGTTGTAATGTATGTATGTAAGATAAATGAGAAAAAAAAAAATACATTTTTCTCCTTTTGCAGGCATACATACGTATATATGATCGCTTAATCGTTTTTTTTTAAGACGAAGGTAATAAATGTTAAGAATTTTTCTTTGGCTTGGTTACAAGAATATTTGTAGGAAAAGATCATTGTAAAGTGTGAAGTGATTCAGAGCAGAAGTGGTACTCTATCGTAAAGTAAAAAGAAAAACAAGTCATTTAAAATAAAAAATAAAAAATTTGTCTCCATGTGAACCTCTTTTTCAACCATTTTGGTTTTAAATAATCAGCATTTAAGTTACAAGTAAGTGAGAATTAATTTTACATTTTATTGCAATTTTAAATCCTATTCAAACCTTAATTAATTAAGGTGAAAAATTGCAAATCACTGAAAAGGAAAGAAATTACCTGAGACCACATGGTGCTACAGGACCAGAATAAATATAACCTCATGCAGAGACTTGTTGTGGAATTACAACGTTTGGGCATGGGTCTTAGCAAAAGCGGGTAGTATACACATGCGTATGAATTGAATCTAAAATTGATTTAAACTCTTATGGTTCTGGACAGGAATTGGTACCTTAACCTAAACACATTGATTAAACATAATACAACTAAAAATTATCTCACCTTAACCTGAAAATTAAACAGTATCTCACCATAACCTGAAAATTAAACATTATCTTACCTTAACCTGAAAATTAAACATTATTTCACCCTAACCTAGTTAACTAACCCTTAAAGCATTTTGACTTAATATTATTGGTATAAAGCCTTTAAACAAATTTTTAACGAAGGCTACATACCTACATATTGTGTATGAATGTGTATTAAAAGTACCGTTGCACATGCATATGTAAGTATGTATGTCATATAAAACTTATGAATTTATAAAAATAACCTTATTAATTTTATTATAAAAAAAAATTATTTGTAAAATTTATTATGAAATTATAAAATAACCATAAAGAAAACTTTGATTAGTCACCCTAATATTATCTGAAGCAGTGTATCATAAGGTATCTTTAATTTTCTTTCATTTATATCCTATATCTAAATACTTTCTTTTATAATAATGATCAAAAAATTTTTTTTTTGGCAAACATATTTAATCATCATAAATATTAAACACATCATCATGATCTTCTGGTTGCTGGGCCCATCATCAGTGAGACGCGATGAAATGTAAACACTACAACAATTTTGCACTGTGAGTAAAATGATTTAATTATTAAACTTAATTATTATTATTACTTCGTTTGGTATGCTATTATTCCTTTTTACACATCACTACATACACATATATTTTGTAAGTAGATATTTATATATATACATATGTATATATATGCATACATGTTTATGCACAGTCATATATGCATACGTAATTAATTTTTTTTGTAGTTCCGAAATCCAAATTGTTCCTACTACTATTTTGATTGGAACTCTCTTTGCGTAAAATTTTATACACATATGTACGTATAAACAAATGTTTATTTTTTGCTTATATATACATACATACATTGTGTTGTTATGAATGAGTAGCTTAGTTCATGATAATTTCTAGTTTTAATAATTATATCTCATTTTGTAAATAAAATATCTTATGGATTTTGTACATACATAAAAAAGAAAAAAAAATGCAATACTAAATTCTTATTATAATGGGAAGGGTAGCCAAAACAAGGTATAAAAAAATGTAAGTAGAGATCATGTAATATAGGGACAGATTATGAATTCCGGGTACTCAGTCTGTCATAGGAGTTTTTTTTTTTTTTTTTGGGCGGGTTAAACGTACCCTACATGGCACACCAACTTGCCATGACATCTTCTACTTCCTTTTCATTTCGTTCGGTTTTTCGCATACTCCCTGGGTGTGAGAGTATGCTATATGTTTACGCGTTAAATACGGGTTAAGAACCAACGTTACGAATAGAGCTAGCTGGTCATCCCTTCATACCCCTTAACCACGGTTTTTATTGGATTAGTTATTTTCCTTGATATTAATTTATTCAATTTTTATTATTAGAATTTATAACCAACGCGTAACAGTAGTTAGTCATCCTTTTTATACCTTTCACCACAGGTAAAAAAAGAATATGTCCAAGTTTATTTTTCCGTTTGTCTTTTTTAAAGTATCCATTTCCAACCCCATATATTTATATTCTGAATCCTTTAGCATAGCGAGATGTTGAGCGATATCCATCTGTCCTTCCGTATTAGTGTTGATATAACACTAGGTCAGCTAGAAAAAAATTTAAACATGCCAATTGATCAGACATAGTGTCGAAAGAGGTGTTATTGAAAATCAGCAAGACCGACCCATTTCTTTTGAGGCAGCAAGCCAAACACCACTCCTGCCTCTGATTTTTCCATATCATTTGGAAAAATGAAGTAATTCCAATAAAAGAGCAAATATATAGGGCGATAGATAATTAAAAAGTAAGAAAAAACATAAAAATAAGAAACTTACGCTCTCCCATATTTTCTGAGTTATGTGCCTCTGAGCTCATTATGGAAAAGAAAGATTTTGCACCATATTTTAAAGACATTAAAATGGGTATCATTCAAAATCTTTTAAAGAGATCTTGTCTTAGATATTTTAAAACCACCTTACGCGGCGTCTTTAGCTTTTTGCTCTTGCTGAGTGCTGGGGTTAGTCACAGCGGCTTTGGCTGACTGTTTTTCACAGTGATTACAGCTTTAAGTTCCCCGCGGCGACTTCGGCTAACTATTAGATATAAGATTCCAGTAATCATAAAGAGGAACAAGATCTGCTGCTACTCCCACTGAGTTTAGTAGGCAGTTAAGCAGAACGTATATTCACCAAAGATACCTGACCAGTGGCCTGTATTAAATAGAATGCCCCTAATCGATTGCTAGCATCTAACCAAACCAAAACTATTAATTTTTGTATCAAACTGCTTAAAGCCTACTTATAGATTTCCGCATCACATATCAAATAGCTATTAATAGCCGTTTATATTTACCAAAACTATATTCCTATTTGTGTTTATTTAAAAATCTAATTAATACAATTTTTATTGACTTACAGTACCCTAACTTAACGAATAAAAATGTATTTAAAACAATATATATTGAAAGAGTGGTTTATTTGGTCTTGCTAAATCTTTTAATTTCTTCTTTATATGTACGCTTACATGCCACTTACTTTTGAAGCACTATGTCCTTGGATATCCCCCTCATGAACTCAAATTGTTTTGTTAAAAAAAATGTTAAAAATGTCATAGCACAATTTAATATAAATTTTTGATTTTTGTTAAAAACCTAAAAATTAACAAAATAATCATTCAGTCAAAAAATAAAATCTCCTGTGGAACTTTAGGCCTAGGCAAATATATTTTTAGGAGTTTAAGCCTTATTACTATAATATTGAAAATAAGGGGTATAAAAATGATTAACCAATATAAACGAAACAAGACCCAATTACATAAAACTGTACTCACCGTTACTTCAGACTACCCACTGAGATAATTCTAAGGCCAGGAGTCTTTCCGAAATAAAAAACCTCAAACTATTCCGAAAAAAATCTTATATTAATTTTTATTTATTATAAATTCTTGAAGTTTTTGGCTTAGCTCGGATAATATCATATATTTTTTTAAAGCTTTAAAATATTTATATTCTCATACCGTAGACTCATTTCAAGCTTGATCAAAGCTATTTTCCTTTTGACTTTTTCTTAAATTAAAAATTTCATGAACAAAAATTATAACTTAATCAAATGCGTTAATGTCTAATGATTTTTATGCAATAACTTAAATTTTTCATAATTTATTTGTTAATTATTACAAGCTAAACGGGGATACCGAAACAGACCGCTTCATTAATAGGTCACTTTGCGACCATTTAACGTCCTCAATGAACAAAAGCTAATGATTCGTCATGGAGTCACATGCTACCATCATTTTTTACCCTGGACTTTAGTGACTGTCGAGTGGTAATTGTTGGCCTTTTTTCTCATCACGAAATCCCTAGAAATAGTCTGCATTTGAACCAGCAACGGCATCCACATTTAATAAGATTCTGCCTGTCGCTGAGCTTAACTAACATATTTATGTACGAGTATAAATTTGTTGTAAAAAATTTGAAAATAGCTTAGAGGTCAGAAGAAGTTAAACAGCTAAAATCACCACTCTAAGAACTAACGCAATGCAAAACAATCAAAATTCGTAAAGACTTGTAAATTTTTATAATTTAATATGTTTAAATAAAAAGAACAAAATGATTACATCGTAATAGTGTTATATACTCTAAAATAAAAATTCCGGAGAAGTGGTAGGAAAAGTCTTATTTGGCTACCAATAAATCATTACAGATGAATCAATGCATTAGCGTTCAAATGGTTATTTTTTTAATAAAAATAATATCTTTTTTTACAGAAGATTTTACTTAACTGAAGTTTTTTTTTGTTATTTCGCAACTTTTCATTATAAAACAATAAAAACTTTCAATATTATAAAACAAAACACAACTCAATTTATATTTGCTGCAATCAATTTTGCTTTTATACTAAATTAATCCTAAAAACGATACAATTCTATTTAATCATATTTAAATTTTAAGCAGATATCTCAAGGTTTAAAACGTGATAATATCTGAATTGTTATTTAACTTGTACTAATGAAGTAAAATTCCAATTAAATCATTTATGTTTTTACTCGTTTTATAAATTAATTATATTGAACTGCGAGCATCAATAACGTAGCTGCAAATTATGAAATACTGAAATGATTACATTTTTAAGTTTTATAAACGTAAAGCATATACTTATATAAATTAAAGTACTGATGCCTATGCTAGTACACAGTTTGTTTGCAAGTATTTGTCAGTCATAAAAGCTGAAAACGTAGTTGTTGTAGAACAATCGTTATGTCATATTCTGTTTTTTTGTGAGAGTGTTGAAAGAAATAAAAAGAAAAGAAAATCTAGAATGATGGAATAAAAGGACAAATAATTGTTCTTTCGTTGACTTTACACTCCATTTAATCAAAATATAGAAAAAGCAATTATCTTGCTTTTATCATTTTGTGTGTTGAAAGCATTTTTTTCTCTTGTTCTTTTGTTTTCTCTTTGATATTTAATAAATTTATCAAGTAAAATTTTTAGTTTTGAAGCAGAAATTTTATTTTTTTCTTGTGTTTTTTACTGTCAACAAGATCAGTATCGACAGCAAGAAGCAGCTTTAGAAAGCATGAAATCAGCGATGCAAGAATGAAGATTTTACCTTAATTTTAAGGACTTTTTAATCGAAATAAGATTTGAAGATCTTTTTTCCAAAAAAAAAAAAGATTTTTTTTTGATTTAGTTGCTTGACAATTATATTGCAACCTCTTGTTAAAATTTATTAAACATACACACATAAGTGAAACAATTTTATTGTCAATTAGTGTTTAAACAAATAATAAAACTAATTCACTTTAACGACTCAATTAAAAAAAAAACTTTCTTCTTCGCTAGTAAGTTTTATAAAAAATTTTCGAATGAAAAATAAATATAAATATTGTAAGAATTTAGAAAATGTTACAGTGGAAAAGTTTTGGCACGCAATGTGAGTTGTTGTGTCCAACTTTGTCAAAGTTTTCAATAAATTAAATTGGCTCACTTGTTCATTTGCAAACGAGTTTCGAATTCTTGGCATTTCTTCAATATTCTGATTTTTAAAGGTTGTACATTGTATAAAAGCCCTGGTTAATACCTACAAAATGGAATAATCTGCCAATTACGTTTTCAAATAATTAAGGTATAAGCATTTAAAAATTAAAATATTAGAAGCTTCGATACCCTTGTCCAATTTTGTTTTTTTATAGAAACAAATTTCTTAAGAAATATTTTAAAATAAATATTTCGTATAAAATTGCTGACCTTTGTGGAAGATGGTGGTCCTTTACTTTAACCTACTTTACATTGAAAATTTTACTTTAGCCTACATGTTCTAGGATCCCAAATCTGGGATCAGAAAAAGAAAATTGCTGTAATAAAGCAAAACATACTCCGAATTTTTGCTGTTTCATAGGCCCTATTCTATGTGTGGACTATACGTGCTCATGTCAATCGGCCTGGTTCTAATTACTCCTAATTATAAACTGTTACTGTTTAGGTTACTTTGTACTGAATTTTTAATACACAGGGTATTGCAGTTTAACCTAAATCTATATTTTAGTTTTTAATATTTTCTCAATCAGGATTGATTTAATTTGAGTTTACATTTTCGGCTCAGGTTCAATATTTTTAAATTTATTTTTTTCAATATCTAAAAATTTTTGGAATGAAAAGTTAATTAAAAAAGTATCCGTACGTTTTCAAGAATAATTAGACACAAGCAGAATGTAATACCGCGTTTTCAATTTCGCTACATGCATTATGAGCTTTCTTCGCATATATCTACCATAAAACATCATCTATTTAACCATCTAATCAATATTAATCTGGTGAGACGCGGTTAACACACAACTCAAAGCGTTTATTTGTTGTTCTCTCTGCAAGTGGTCTTGTACATTTGCTCTTGCTTCGTACTAACCTTCGGTATGGCCACGATATGCAATTTTTGTTCTTTTAGTTATTCATATTTGTTTCCTCACAACAATTTAAATGCTATGTAGTATCATATTAACTGTTGTATCACTTATTATTTTTATTTTAGGAGATGAAGTGGTCACGCTCCATTTCAGAGTGGATTCATTTGCTGCTTATTCTATTTCAATTCCCCCGCCCAACATACATTTTTGGGAGACAAATCCGCATGTAACAAAACACCTATGTTTTTCTTCCCCTATGACCCTCTTCTGTGAGTTTTCTACTGTTACTAATGTTCGCAGTCTCTCTCAGAAATTGCACTTTATAAATTGTGTTTAACGTCATCCTTATCTGAATGTTTCGCATAAACTATTCTGTATTATTCTAAATCTGTGCAGGTAATTTGAAAATTTCCATGGCCACAATATCAGTGTTTTGGCTCCGGTGGTCTCAGATATACTGAGTGTTTGGACTATTTCTTTCCATAATTTGTGCAACTAACTCTTTAATGGACATTTCACTTAATATATAATATATGTCCGCTTCGTTCTAATTGTATATATATTGAAGAAGTATATATACCATGTTGTCCTCGCGCTCTAGGCAAATTTTATGTATTGGATCATCTTTTAAAAAGAATTTGCCTAAAAAGCTACCGAAATTTTCATAATTACCAAAAGCTTGAGTTGAATAAAAGTTTAGATAACCAGGTGTTTTCTTTAAACAAGTTCTTAAATGTGGGATAATTTAATCTATATCTTTGCATATAATAAAACTGTTGAAAGATCGTGTCTGTATTTCAAAAAATACCAATTGTCAGCCTGTCTATATGTGTGTTTGTCTGTGTTCGTACGCATCATGTAAAAACCAGTAAATAAACTTTATTAAATTTAATGGGAAGGTATCCTTGTATACAAGGCAATATATTTCTAATAAATAGAGAAAAAATATTACCCATTAAATGACACTGCAAACTAGAAAACACTTTTCATTATGTTGATAAGTCGAGTTGAGCAATCAACGAAATAATAAAGGAAACTAGCCTTAGCATCAGCAATTCAGATCTGTGAATCTGTTAAAACATGAAATTTGGATTACTGGAACGCTGAAAAAGTTATACCTGATAAACTTTTTTAAATTCAAAATAATTTGCTATTATCTAAAATAAATAACACGGTTTCATTGTTGAACATAGTTTTCTATATAACAGAAGTTTGGTGCTGATCTTCCGTGTATCTCAATCTTATTATTTGCGATCAATCTATTGTGTTAGATGTAAAGATATATTTTTTTTTAACTTTTCTAGAGTTTAAGTTATTCCTTAGTAATAGCGTCAACATAATTATATTTTTACTATATTTTTCTTTTGTGTTAATGTTCTTAAGTCACAATGTGTTTAAACACACAAGAGCCTTAAGCAGTTTAAGGGGGTATTGCGTGCGAATTTATTATAATGACGTTTACAAATTATAAACATTAAATAGTCTTAAGTATTTAACCATTCAAGTACTTGGCCATTTATATTCATTGTATATAAAAATGGCTTAAGAGAATTGTGTATGAGAATAAATTAAATAAACGTTAGCATTTTTTTCTGTTATATTTAAAAAGAATGAAACATTTTAATAAATCAACCAGTAACACAATTGTGTTAGTTAACTCTACTAATATATATTATGTTGTGGTTTTATCTAAAACAAATACAAATTAAATACAAAATAATCATTTATTTATTGCGTGGCATTGGAATTTGTACATTTCGAATTTCATTTTATATACATTATTGTAGTTGTTTGGGTTTTTATTAAAAAATACACGTATGCTACGAACATACACAAAGCAAGTATAAAAACACACCCAGCTAACAAACGAAAATTTGACGAAATCAGTTTCACGAAAAATTTTGTTGTGAAGGATGGCTCCAAAACAGGCTTAGCAGCCACCTTATCTGCGTCGATTTATGCCTGTTTGTTAAACAGAAGATCATAAGTATAAGTTCAAGATCCCTTAAAGGGCATAGCAGTCCATATGAAACTTCGGTTATACGGTTTGAAGGACAGCGCATCTTTTTTTGCTTAAGAGTTAGAAAGCATCTTTAATTTGTGGTGGTATACCGCTGCAATGTAGTAGAACATTAACCACAGCTCACTGAAATGTCCTTTAACTACCCGGTAAATAGATTATAATCCTTCATCTCCAGTTTCTTTACGAAATAACATGTATTTATGAAAAAAAGCATTTTATACTTAAACCAAGGATCTAAGAGACTTTCTCAGAGAATTTTATTCTAACCCATCCAGCAGCTTTTACCTGATGAAAACACAGACAGACAGAAAAAGTCCAAAAATAGGTGTTTCGTATTCCATATCGATTACTATCTACACCAACAACAAAAATTTCAAAAAATATTTCATGCACAGAATTGACCCCGTTAGTGTTTTATTATATGTATATATTATTGGTTTGTTTTGTAATCATTAACTTTTGTGTGTACAGTGTTTATTTGTTTTTTTACATTAAAGATACTAACCGGAGGTTGGCGAATGATCGAAAAATAAAATATATTTTACGACAAAGACCTACAAGCTCAAAAATTATTTTTCCATTCATAAGAATAAAAATAGGTCGACCAAACTTTGTGAAATTTATTTGCCTAAACATAAATTTTATGATTAGACACGTTCTGGGTACAATTTTATTACAGGTATAGGTAGAAATAAAAAATTCAAAGGTGATTTGGAACAACTTCTGATTAAGGTTTTATGACACACTTAAAAAATTATCCCAAATTTATTATAAAATATTTGTAAAGCTTCTTCTTTGATTATTTCTACATTTACTTTGAAAATTTAACATCCGCTACATTTATATACATACGTATCTTCTCTCTTTTGCGCTCACTGTATTGTTACACTAAAATGGAAATTAATTAAGTTTTGCCTTTAACCTATGTAGAAAGAAATATAAACACCACTGCATTACACTCTATCATTTCTCTTTCTTTATGGAGAAACACAGACAGAACTTATATTGAAAAGCAAGAGTACTTTACGTCACAAACAAGAAAACAATTATAAAAATGAAGTATCATCATGATTCGTAGAATGTCTGCAGGTGTCATAAACATATATCATATTGTTAGAATTTTACTCTTATTTCACTACCATTGTTTAAAATTAATACACAAAGTGTACATTTGTTTTCCTTTTTGAATTTAATTGTTTTTAAGAAAATATACCGCATGACTTTAAAATCATTTCGCCTATTAAGTAAGAGTAACTAAATTACACGAAAAATATATTTTATTTAAATGAAAAACAAGAAGAAAAACAAAGACAATAATTTATGCATACAAGGGCAATCTAAACTACGTAACAACTTTAACCAATTTCTTCTTAATTAAAAAAGATGATAATTGCTAAAATTAATTTGTTTTTTAGCTGATTAGGAAGATTATTTAGTAATGAGACAAATTGATAATATGTGGTGACTAAACGACATGAAAGTTATTGGCCTTTTTCTACAAAGACAGCTATTTCTACTCACTATACTGCAATAGCCCAGCAAAAAATTTCAAAAAAGAGAATAGAGTGTAGAAATATGAATTTTTTCTCGGAAGGACTTCCCAACTGGATTAAAAATATAATGATTTCAACAAGGCATGAGACTTGTTAAATCAATTACAGAGATTTGGTTTCATTGAAAATTGCAGGAAATAATAATAATCATTAGTACGTATTTTAAGGTACTCTTTTTTAACTTAAGGAACTAGTTCAATTACTACTTCATTTATTTACGAACTAATGTAATGTGTTTTGTAAGCGAGTAACAAAATTTGGCAGTCACAAAAGTAGGTTATTATATGCAGATACTTTTTAAGGTTATGTCTAATTTTTTACTGGGAAGAAATACACTGATAGACATCATTTTTGTCAGCAACAAAAAAGTGTCCTACTTTATAATCTATTTACCGCTTCAACAGTTTTTTTTATTGGTATTCACGCCCCCTGCGTGTCTCCAAAAGTGTGCCTTAAGGCTCTTTGTCTACTGCTTTTCACCATTTACATACATAACTAAAACAACCAGCGATTTTTTTAAAGCACGAAAGTAAGCGGATGGTGTACAGATTTATAGATGCATAATGACCTTAAGAGTATACAAACTTGGGCAACAGCAAATGGTCTTTGTCTTAATCCTGCCAAATAAAAATGCTTCGTAATAACGCTAAAATCAATCAAACTTGTTTTTGAACCCCATATAAACCTAAATGGGGAAAAACTGAAGACTTTGAGATCGACAAAAAATCGTAATATTATCAATAGCACTACGTTATAATGGTCTGATCACATTAACTATGCCAGATAGAAAAAATATGCTATGGTACAAAATCTATGGAATATGTAATACTTTACACCATTCAGAATATGCTTACTGATCTCCAAGTTGTGTATAATCCCAATATTATGAGAAATTTTAGCATTATGTGATGCTAATAGTCGTAGAATATTAAATACGGCATATAATGCAGTAGTAAAATATGTTTACGTATTATCGAAGTACGATCGAATATTAACTCTTGGCGAAGTATTTTATGATGTATCATTTAGTAACCAGTTAAAAGCGGGATGTCTGCTGCTTTTGTACAAAATAATATATTTATAACAAACTTACCATCTTTTAGAAATGATTTCGCTTACACATTCCCGCAGATCTAATGATCAAATTTAGGTAAAACATTGATCTTTGGTATCTAAGTGCCAGTTCTTTATCCATTTCATACGTCTTTAAAATTCATTACCTACCCATACTCAAATTTTAAGGACTGGTGTAGTCGAAGTGGTTAACGCGTTGACTACAAACCTGGTTGTCCAGGGTTCAACTCCTGCGGCAATCAAAATACAAAAAATGTTTTTTTTTTGTTTAATGGTATAAATACATATTCAGAATGAACATTAAGAACGTGCAGCCTACTTTGTCGGTACTTCTTTATAGTATATTCGCCGGCGAAGTCAAATAAGAATGCCTAAAGTGCTACTTCTCTTAAAAAAATATATTTGCAATTTAAAAGGACCCCTTTAAATTATTTTTCTGAATCAAAAATAAAAAAAAATTCATATATTTGTAATGATATGTCTACAATATTAAAGATCTGATTCTGTGTTTTATATATTTTATATTATAGGATTTTATGCTTTAATCTATATTTTATTATGTTACGTTTTTATAATTTTCTGTTAAATATTGTATTGATTATTTAATTGTTTTTCTTTATAGTCTTTCTTTCAGTAATGTTCCGCTTAGTTGCTAGAACGTAACTGTGTCTTTCATCAAGAAACTAGAAAAATAATCGTTAGGATTAAAATAACTATCGTTCAATTGCTAAATACACCAAGAAGTTTCATTGGCACTGTGGATTTTCCGAGACTCGAATCGGCATGCCTACCTACCAATCCGTTTCACTAGTATTCTTGGAGTAGACAGAGTGTTATTCTCTATTCCTTAGAGAACACACAATATCCCATGCTGATCATCTTAGATTTAAGAAATGCCTTAAATAACGTGTCAGTGACTACCATCTAACATGAGCTCCTAGTTTTTGGGAGGTAGAATATCACAAAAAACTTTGCAAAGGCGAGAAGTCAATATGATAGGAATGCGGTACCCCACAAGATCGGCGATCTCTTTATTAATATGGCTTCAAGCAATTTAATAAATACTACATGGTAAATGTGGTATTAATGGTATCAAGAATGACTGTGGACTTAAAAAACAACAACTAGACGTACGCCCTAAGTATTCTCAGCAAGTGGTGTACAGGTTATGTACTAGTATATACAAAGGATTTGGTATATTTTATCAACCTTCAGATCCCAAGGCTACAGGCCAATAAATTATTTTTACATTATGGTACACAAAATATCAGAGATTAGACTTTTATTCCAAATTAAGGCACTAGAATTACTTAATAGATACTTAGCTCCAGGATGTTAAAATACGTGTATGAAACTGTATTGACCAAGCGTTATCCAAGCTAAAAATTTAGCTTTCATAGAGGCTTGAAAAATATCCTCAGGATGACTAAAGATAGCTTTTTCTTTTGGGAGTAATGCGATTCTAAAACCTCAAACTATGTAATTTCTTAATTTTAATAAAAGAATGTAAGTATACATTCTCCAATATAGGGGTTTTTTGGGAATGTACAGGCAGATGAGTGGTGTTTTTCTTAACTGAATTAGTCAGTTCTTTGTAAACTATAGAATTATTACAAACAGATTTACATAAATATAATACAATATTCGTATTATGTGCGCTAAGAAAGGTCTCTTGAATTCTTTGTTAGAAAAATCATTACATCAACAGTTACTTTGTAAGTTTTTATTTTACTCTTTCCTGTGATTTGTTATACGTTCTAGATTTTACTCTATGGCTCTGGTTGTATTTTTTTTTTTTTCGATCTATTGTTTACTAAACATGTTCTTTTGCAATCCACTCTACAACACAAAAACAGTCCGGCGAAAATCGAACCATCTAGTGATTTTTTTAATCAAACCAAAATTATCTCAATAATAATTCTTCATTTGAGTTCCGATCCCGAGTTTCTTTACTTTAATATAAAGGCACCTTAATCGTGTTAGATCCTGTACTAATATAAAGGCACGTTAACCATTTCATACGAGGTTCTTATTCTAATGTGAAGCCTTTGGTAGGTTCAAACTGTTGCTTTATATTTATTTGCGCTTTTTTGAAAAAAAGCGATTTTGCAGTATGACTCCATTATGTGTTTTAATTAAGTTGTGCACTGTAAAAGACTTCCTAAGAATAATAAAATTATTCTGTAGTTTTACAGCAATTATTTTATAACACAAATTTTTAGAAAATTTATACTTTTAGTTTAAGTTCTTTAAGCCTGCTGTAAACGAACTCAACATTCTCTTTGAACGTAATAAAATTCTAATCTTAAATACTTCAAAAATGTCTGCCACACATAAGATGAATTAAAGTTTTTATATTAAATATTTGTTTGTTTTATATTCAATATTTAAAACATCATTATTCTTTTATTTTGTCAACTGGCAGACTTTTTAAGCCCATTTGATAAGAAATGTGGTATAAAACACGTCTTTCTTATTTGCAATTTCTCATCAATCAAAATGTTATTTAGAAATTCTTTCCTTTAATTATGCACAAAGACAATACTTATCAGTTTTAGAATAAAGAAGAGATGAACGAAATTCCAGATAAATTGATAAATAATGCAATAAGATATGGAATACTTCAGGTCGTTTTTCTTAAAAGTTTTAAGTTTCAAACGTCGTTCAAAAGCAGTCTGGCAAATTTTGTAATATGATTTAAAGAAAAAAACTTCTAGTTTTTTTAAGTCTACACAATGTCAATCAAAAGCATTTTTTTAATTAAAAATAAGAAAATCTTTTATTTAAAATAAAATTCTTTAAGGGAATGTAAAATGGACAGTGTAAAAATGTTATGTGGATTTCGAAAATAAATAAATATTTTTTTTTTTTCATTAAAGCCTTGGTCAGGGAAAAATTTAATATGCAAATACATTACTCTATGTGTCTTTGGTATAATACGGAGTAAGAATTTGAATATTTTTTTTATAAAAATATAATAAATGACATTTATTGCCCGTCCCACAACGTCGAAAACTCTACATGGTTCTTTTAAGTATTTGTCTCTTTTATTTCTCCTTTTTTTCCCGAAAAATTTAAACTTGCGCTTATGATTACATAAAAATGTTTTTATATAACAATATGATATATTAATTGGAATATATATATTTATCATTTGTAGTTGCCTTTTGTATACTTTTTTAATTTTTATTAAATTTTTCCAATACATACGATTTGTTTGCAATGGCAACACTTATGTAGGTTAGGCTAGGTTAGGCAGGCACCTGTGTTGCCACAGGCCACTTGAGTCCTTTGTGTTACCTGCTGTCAGAAGGGAGAAAAAAATAAACAGAGAGAGAAAACTAAGGTAAAGCAGGACATAGAAAACTAAATAAATATTAGCGAAAGAAAGAACTGTGGGTATGAAAAATTTAGAGAAGATCCGAAAAGTGCAGAAAATACTCCACTGGACAGGGCCAGTTGGCCAAAGAGTGTGCTTATTCCATTGAATGAGTCGCAATGTCCGATTGTGGGCCAATGAACCACCCGCTGCTCCTTAAAAAAGAACTGATCGAACCTGAACCCAGTGATGATAATCCAGATAGGCCCCCGTAGTAACGCTGACCAAGGTATCTCAGCCATATATATCCCAGCGTGCGGAAAGACGGAGGAGTTGTTCTTACGCCTGCTCCTCCTTTTCCTGACAACTTGTACAGAAATCATTATATGGGAGACCCATTCTTTTAGCGTGGGCTCTAAATAAACAGGGCCCTTTAACCGCACAAAGTCGCACAATCGAATCCTCTGTAACTGTAGTAGCGAAGCCGCCCTGCCCCGGTGCAAAGAGGGCCAGATTGTTAGACCATTTAACTTGGCCTAGGTTGTAAAGAGCAGCGAAGATGCGCTGTCCGTAAGCAGGGTACGCCACAGAAGATGAAAATGGCACCCTCATCAAGCATTGTCCCCCTCTTCGCTAGTTTATAGGTAAGATGGTTGCCAAAGTTCGTCCCATGTCCTCTCACCCATTTTAATGTGACTGTTGAAATCTCCACCAGTACTTATGTAGAAAACTATAAAAAAAATTTAAATGGTTTTGCAATATAATGTAATGTTTTTATAAAATTTTAATTTTTTGATTTTTGTCCGTTTACTTCATTAGTTGGCATAAGAATTTGGATTTTCTATATACAATTTGGGTAGAAACCGCTTATGAGCAATATAAGCAACAGGGAAATGGCCATATGAATATGCTTTCCTTTCAGTTATACGTTGTAAAAATATTATAAAGGAATCGATATGAGATAACTCTTATATATCGTGTCTTCCATACACATTTGATAGTTGTGAAACAAATCAAATCTTTATTTATGAATTAATAACGAACTGATTAATTTCCTATGGGAATTGTTAGCCAAGTTATATGCAAATGAAAATAAATTTTTGTGCGTTATTTCATTTTAGTTTGAGCAAAACTAAAGAAAAGGTTCACTGAAAAATTAAGATTGAAAATGTAACAAAATCTGAAGATTATTTACTCCACCTACAATATTTTCTTTATAAACGAAAGAACTGTTCAATCAATAATCTAAAAAATATTACTCATTTACATATTCTATATCATTTATGACATTAATAATCACTTTTTTCTTTTATTTATAATATTTGTTTCCTTTGAAAAACTATTTCTAAGTATAAAAGATTAGGTTAGAAAAATCCGCTAGCTACAAGGTGGAGTCACACCTAACTATGTACCACGTCTGGGAAACCCCTTAATTTTTAATTTTAGTAATTAAAATTGTTTCAGGGGACACAACTTTACATACTTTAAGTTAATTAAAAGTTAGGTCATGTGAAAATAACGCTACTTTTGGGACAACGTTTAATTTTTAATACATGATCTAATAAAGAACTAGCAAGATATACTCCGTGGTAATATCTAGTCGCAGTCGAATTATATATGAAAATCACATTATTATTAAGGTACCCTTTATTTCATAATATTCTAATTTTTTTATATTTTTTATTGTAGCAAACATAGCAGCACATACTTTACAATCTCAAGCATTTGCCTATAACGGTCTAAAAGATAAGGCCATATTTGTCAAAATTACGACCTCTGCGGGAACACCCTTCTAATTTTTGTAGCACACATGTTGGAACATACTCTATGTTAATTTTGTTATGTCAGCCTTCTACCGTTAAAAAACGAAAGATACATATCTGCCTTACAATTTCATCCTTTATATTTAGGTTTTACTTTTATTTTTATGTACTTGTTCTTAAAGCGGACATAAAGACACGGGAACTAGAATTGTCTGCCTATTGCCATATAATAAAAAGGCCATGTGCGTCAAAATCACATAACCACTGGGTCACCCTTAAATTTAACATTTTATGTTTTCAATTATTAAAAGCGCATCATAATTCAAAAATCTTGCAACAGTTTTATGATTTTATAATTTTTAGTACTTGTTATTAAAAATAGGGTTACGTTTTTACATTTTGTTTACGAAATCCCAAAGTAAGTCTAAGATATTTTTAATAAAATTAGATTTGCGCTTTAAAAAAAAATATATAACGATTTAGACATCCAGTTAGTATAATGGCTCTCTACAAACTTTTGTAAATGATTTTGATGCAAAGTACTTCCAAAATCCGAACTTTTTTCTGAACAAGGTGTTACTTCAAATAATATAGAAAAGTTATTTAAAGTATTTTCAGCAGTCTGCGCGTTTTTTAAACATAAGATAATAAGTATAACTTCAAATCCTAACGGAGCCTTAAATATGTAGAAAAATTGTTTTAATATGTTTAAGCAATTGTAAAAAGGTCCGCCTTAATTTGCAAAATCTGTGGTAACTATTTAAATATATTAAGAATCGTTTTTAGACCAACAAGGAGAATAATAAAATAAAATCAATAAAACTTAAAATGTCTTAAAGCTAAAAAACAAAATCTACGATATACCATATTTAAAGAGAGTCCAATTGTAACCACGAAAATGTTTATAACTTTAATAAAAACTTTAAATATCACTTTCTTCAAAAAAAATATTTTCATAAAATAAATTAATACGGTTAAATTGAAAATTTAAATAAAAATAAGAATGAATAATATTCATGCATTTTCTACTGTTAATGTCTCTTGTGACATGACCCGTTTCAAAAATTTTCTTTAGATTAGTTGTGGGTCAACTTAATATTAAACTTTCTTAAAACTGACTGAAAATATGATCTCATTATTTAATTTAAAAGAATTATATATATCCAATGCGATGATCTGCACTATTGTACAACTACTTACGTTAAATTTAAACTTTAGTTTTTTTTCCAAAATGCTTTAAAAATAAACAACAGCAAAGAAAGCAAAGGAGAAAACCATGAAATAAAATAAAATTTCTTACAAAAATATTTTATGCAGCCAAAATAGCCCAAAGGTGTAATAATTTTTAATGATTTCACAAAAATAAAAGAACAGAGACGTTATAGGAGTTGCACAAATGGTTGTTTCTAAATCAGAGCTTGTTAAGAAATCTCTAAAAAAAATAAAAATAAAGTGAATAAAAAAATGTCAGCTGCAAAAAAAAAGAATTTTTTATACGACAAAAACACTGTAGAATTTTTCATATAAGATTAGTGTGCAAACGTTACGAAATTAACGACTGCCATATTAAAATATGGCTAGAGAAAGAAAACAACTTACAAAGCAATTTAATTTTTACTAACAAAGAAACAAAATTAAATTTAAAATTCTTTTGTTGTTACAGGAAATTTTTTGTAAAATAACGTTAAAATACCTTAAATTGTATTGAGACAAAACATTTTTAGAAATCTTTTTTTTCTGTTTTTCCTACACGTTATCTGCCATAAAAGAGAAAAACATAATGATGAGTTGCGTCGTTAAAAGAAAAAAAAATTAAGATAAAAAAATTAAGAACTCAAAATCAAGATTAAGTAATTTTTGAAGTTATTAAAAAAAATTTTTTTTAATCAATATTTATGAATATACGAATTTAAAAAATCCATAAATTCCCTGAAAACGATTCTGATAACAAAAAATAAAAAATGCTATTTTAAAATGAGATCTTGTTACTCTCACGCATGACCAAAAAAAAGGCAACAATTTAAGGCGGCACTCAAACGTAGTGAAAGCAAAATTAAGCCAGTTGGGTTTTTAGGATGTGCAAATTGAGGGTAAATAACAGAGAGAGCGGTTTTTTTTAACATCTACCTGATATCGCTACATTTGATGCTTTTAGTATCAGCGGCAATAAATTTGATATGTTAGGTCAGATCTGTATAGAGCAAGTTTCCAGTCAGGAAAACGATTTCTCTCACTCTCTCTTGCTCTCTCTCTCAGTCTCTTTCTCGCTTACACCAGCAATTAATTGAGTTTTTTTTGGTACCAGGAAGTCTCTGTTAGACATACCTTGATTTCTGATACAGAAAATCAAAGTATGACTGTCATTCATAATTTGTTCAATTAAAAAGGACTTATTATAAAATAAGTGAATTCAGTGCTACCGTTGTCAAACGCGGGAATACCCTGCTTGAAACTTTTAAATATGGTTCTCCAATAATTCTTATTCATACTAACACACACCTATAAATAGACAAACAGACGGATAGATCAATCCGAAGTAAATTAAAATTTTTAAGAACTTTGAGGACTCTCTTTATGCGAAATAAAAGTGTAGAAGATTATACTACAATTAATTTAGTTTATTCTGAATACATTTGAAAAAATTAAGTTCTACTTTATAAACAGCATGTTTAACGTTTTGTTTTATTTGGTACCATGAAGTATTTTTTTCTTTTTAAAAGAGACACTTTAAACACAACGTTGTTATGAATTTACTAAGCGTGTCAGATAATGTTTGCTTTACTTTTGCCATTACGGTTTTTTTTTTCGTTAAGTAATTTTTTTATGTTCAATTAAATGCTGCTTCTTTATTCATTTTTTGTTAAATTGTGTTAAGGTTCAGGTACATTAGTGGTTTTTGTCGTGTTTAAGTTTAAATTTTTATGTCAATGTTGGTTAAGTAGTCTTGTTATGTCTGACTTGAAAACCCCGCAAACATTTTATTTTGTAATGTTGAACATTAAAATTATTTTAACTACTTAACTTAGAGCCAATAAATAAATTCTCTATATGAGCTTATAATTTTAAAAAATATTAGTCAATTTTAAAGTTTAATAAAAAAGTTTTTTTAACACGAGATCCCTTTGCTATATTGTTTAAAATATATTTCCAATAAAGCTGTTATGCTTTGCGAAGAGCACGATAATCTTTATTATCCTGTTCACAAGCAAAGCAACTTGGTGGTATGTAAAATATTATAATTACTAAATCTATATAATTCCATTAGCTTAAGATATTGAATTGAAAAAAAAAATATTTTGAAGAAATTTCTTAAGTTCATTCCCGCAGAACACGTGCTGTTCTACTAAAAGCTCATTAAGAGCATACAGTACCTGAAGATGAAAACAGTGACAGTACTTCTAGATTTTCAGCCTTCAGACTTACCACTTCTCCTTTGTGTTATCGTATCTTAATTTAAATTTTAATTGAAAACATAAATAAATATAAAATTAAAATCATCAAAAGTCCTAGCAGATCTTAATATTATTAAGCCTTTTTGGCCGGATGACATTCCATCATTGGTCTTGTGTATTGCTGGTGAGTGTCCAATATGCTAGAAGGTAGCTAACGTAACACCAATCTCAAAAAAAGAAGAGGCTAATAACCCTGAAAATTACCGCCCAATTTCAATTTTGTCTATGACTTCTTAGGTGATGGAGAGTATAATAAATTTTCGACTTGTGAAGTAGCTGAAGCTGAAGTTTTCGTAGAAGATACTCTTCAGGGAACTTGTTAGTAAAGTGGTGGCTCTAATTATCATTAAGGCGTTTGATTGACTGTGGCATGGTGCGCTTATGTTTAAATGTATGGCTTGCTGTCGGTGATAGTTTTTCTCGATTTATATCGAGCTTGGTCAGGGATCGCACAATACGATAAAGCTCTGTTATTTCTCCTACCATATTTCTTATTTTTTTAATACCTTCTTTGTTAATCGTTCGTTTCCCTCAGCAAATGGCCAATCCTTTTAGAGATTAGAACCAAGCGACAGATTATGAATGTTACGCGGAATTACGATCTCATGAAAATGTCTTATTAGTGCTTTATCTTTATCTGAGGCTGCTGTATTCAAGGTAGTAAACACGTTGACTACAAACCTGATTGGCCAAGGTTTAGCAGTAGCGGCAATTAAAAAGTGAAATTATATTTTTTGTTAATTGGTATAAGCACATATTCAGAATAAACATTAAATATTCAGCCTCCTTCGCCGGTACTTCCTCACAGCATAATCGCTGAAGAATCTTCTTTCAACACCTGTCTTATCTTTCTTCTATTCCTTTATAACTAAATAGGTATTATTGCCTGAAGTGCTACTTCTCTTAAAAAAGCAAAGTATCGGAGAAGGAAACAGAAGCTCTTATTGTTTGTTGCATTGATATTCGGGTCCTAGCATATTTTATAAGTCTCTAACTTTTGGCACTTTCAATGTAGGAAAATTTAAATCGAATGTCCACAGACACCGCTCCCTCTATCCTCATTCATAAAACCTAATTCTGGTTCCCAAGTGCTCTTCCGTGACAAAGAAAAAGCTTTTGTTTCTTGCTTTTTTTTTAACCATTTTTTGATTACACAAGAATAAACTTGGCATATTGTCGGTCACAGGTTGACAACTCTTAACAGGTCTTTTGTACTTTTCAGAAGACAAAATAAAAAACGTTATTACTCCGTTGCTAAACCGTTTTAGAATTAAAGAAATAAAAACAAAATTGCTAGGAAATATTTATTGAGGGATGATGTAAAAAACAAAGCTATTGAAATTTTTTATCATTAAAAAAATTTAAAAAAATTATAACACGATTCGATTTTTTGCATGTTAAGAGGTGTCAACGTATGACCGATGATATGTTATTTAATAAAACTTTGTATCCATATACATTTTTGTTTATAGAAAGTAGAAATTAAATTTTAAATTCATTTAAAAAAATATTAAAAAACAACATTAACTTTACGTGCGAATTATCAAAAAGTAGAAGAATTTTTGGAAGTTAAAAGAAGGAATAACAACATGGGAAGCATAAAAGAAGAAAGAGATGGACATATTTCAAATAAATTTCATGTTAGGATATGAGAGTTCAAAGCTTAAATTGCCGCAGTATAAGACAGCGATTATAATGATTATATTTTTAAAGGCCACAAATACAGTTTGATTCAAAAGGCACAAATAATTGCTTGCGAATTAGTTGCAACATAAAATGCAGCAAAACCCAAATAGAGTGCATGGCCAGTTAGACAAACGTGAAGAGCTTTTTGTTTTAAAATTATATTTTACACATTTATTATTTTTGTTGTCACACATTTCGGTAAAGACGGTCGTCACTGGCTGTTTGTTTCTCCAATGCAATTTTATTGATAAAAAGGATATAAGAAAGCAGGACAGAAGCTTAAAAGAAAATGATAGCAGACTTAAAGAAAGCCATTAAATCTCTTGTTCTTAAGAATCAATTATTTCTAAAATAACGAAAAAACTACTTGCGTAAAATATTTCCTCTAATTCCTGTAAAAATTTTCTTTAATATAGTAACAAAACCGCTTTTACTCGTATTCCTTATTGCTTTTCTCTTTCTTACGATTTCTCTCTCTATTCTCATTCCCCCTCTCTGTATCGAATAAGCTGAAGATTTATCAAATTATATCCCAACCTAACTTAACAATGTATATACACACACGCACATGCATATAGACACAATCCTATAGATCCATACTACATTTGGGTTAAAGTAAAAAAAATTTAACAACCATTTAATGCTAATGATTAATTTTATTTATATATTCTAACAATGGCAATGTTATTACTTTATAATTTAACTGCTTAAAAAATAATTGTTTTTATGAGAAATAAATTTATGGTAGCAGAACCTTAACAAAAACTCTGAATAAAATCTATAAATATTCACGCATTTGCAGACAGTTTTATACTTTAAAATTTTTAGAATTTATTAATTTTAAATGAAATAAATGACGATAGATGTATGCGATCTTAAATCACCCGACACCTCAGCTTGCAGTTTTTATTACTCATACAGAAACAAATTAATTCTTGCAAAAAAACCGACTTCAAAACAGACATTGATATAGTAGTGAAATTCTGTCTAATTTTTAAGAGATTGTTTGTAACGGTTTTAAAGAGGACAATATAGGTCAAATTACGTTAGTTAAAGGGAAACCCTTTAATTTCTAACTTTAAGTTTGCTACTTGTTATAGCGGACTAAGCAAATTTCAATCAACCGTCTACAAATACTTAACAGTTTGGTCATATACATCAAATAACAGAAACTATTGAAACACCCTATAATTTATAATTTTAATTATTTATACTTCTTAATAAACCAGACAAAGTTGTAGTCTTCTTGTTTAATATAATGGTTTATATGTAAGGGTTCAACAGATAGGGCCATTTAAATAAAATTATTTATAATATTAGAACACCCTTTACTTTCTTAATTCAAATTCAATACCTCTTGTTATAGCGGACTAAGCAATAATGGTTCTTCGTAAATTTCAACTATTTAGCTAAAACAGTTCAAAAGTTTGGCCACATATATTAAATTACGTTAACTATTGGGACACCCTTTAACATATATATAATAATTTTGAATACTTATACTTGTTGCTATAATAATAATCATTATAATTGAAATCCTGTCCAATTTTCAAGCGTTTGTCTATAACGGTTCCAAAGATAGATTCATTAAAGTCAATTTACGTCACCTATAATTTTAAGATTTATTTTCTATTACTTTTTGGTATTGGAAGCAATTGTAATACGTATTTTTAAAATTTTAAAGAAGTGTGCTTTACGGTCCCTAATATTCCTAAAAAACATGTATGTTTTATGGGGATACCCTTTAATTTTAAGATTGTAAATTTCTTTTTTAAAACGGGACGAATCTGTCAGCATAATCTATCAAATTACAAAAAATTCTCTAAATCTGTGCAGAATTGACTGAGTTCTGCAGGCACAAACATAAAAAAGTAACATCTAGTCGAATTGATAACCTCCTTCTTTTTTTTTTTGAAGTATGTTAAGAATTGTTCCTGTAGTGTTTAGTTTTTACTAAGAATATTAAACACCAATATTTCTCTAAACTTTTTGTGATAAAAATGCCATGATTTACTGTACCTTAAGGCGTTTATTAAGTGTACAATCACAAAGAACAATGTTTAATATTGGTAGGGCTCGGTAATAGTCTTGTCTTTTAAAGAATTAATAATGAAACCTTTTCAATAAAAAGCATTGCCATTAGTACAAAAAATGTTTATTCTATTGAAATACTATACTTATACAATACTAATAAAAATTTTAAATTAGTTCATCTTTCTAATTACCTTCATGTTTGATCTATTTTTCTAAGATATTTCTAGGTACTAGCAAAGCCTTTTTATACCCCATAGCTTCATTATAAACACAATATAAAGAGCCTGCCATTCGGTCTCAATCCTTGAAGTGTATGACCAAAGTTTAAATTTTATTGAAATTGGTTGGGCAGCTTAGAAGTAAATTTGTAAAAATACGATAAAAGCACTTTATTTTTTTACATAGTCTTAGGAAAATTAACAAACCTTTGTTTTGCTTAAGGGAATTTTATTTGAAAAAAGTTGCAACTTAAAAGCTTAAAAGTTTTTATTGATTCTGTGTATAAAAATCAAACTAATTCACTTGACTTTCACAGAAGTAATGAGAGACGTCCCGAAAAAAGTATGAGTAATTTTGAGTAATTGACAAATTTAACAATTAAGATAGAGTTTTATGTAGTTGGCTTGGATTAACGTTGAAAATTCCCTACACACAAATAAAAAAATAATTTGCATCTACAAAAGCAAATCTTAAAATTAGTTACAACATAGTCCATCTTTCATGTTAGTATGAACATACATATGTCTATTTCAATTTTCATTAACATTTGCTAAGCCGTATTATAATTCCCGATTGATTTCCCTTTTTTCTAACCTAACTAGCTCTTGGATACAAATTTTCTTATTGCAGCTGTTAGATAAATATATACATATTTATAATTAAATCCAAAGAAAATTATTACAGCAAGATTTTCTTAATGTGAATTTAGAAACAAATATATAGGAAATTTAAAATTTATAATCATATGTTTCTTTTCTATACAAACTATTTTTTATATTTTAACCTACGAATGAGATTAGAACAAATATGTATATTTAGTTCTGGACGTTCATACACTTTCTGGGTTATTTCGCATTAATGGCCTTACACCAGCGTGTATAAGAGGGTTCGTAAAGCATTTATTTACAACAAAAACATTCGTTTTATAATATAAAATTTATATACACATTAAGTTAGGCCTCTCATTTCAATTCATTTGATATCTTATGTTTTTATTTCTTGTTTTAAATGGAGCGCCATTTGGCTTAGATTTGTTTTTCAGAAATAAAGGTAACTGTGTCAAACAGCTTTTAATTTTTTAAGTGCTTTTTTAACTCAAAATTTTTTTGTCCGCGAGCGGTAATATTTAAAAACAATGTTAAAATTGTATTTGAATTTGAATGCAAACATTTTTAAAAAATACAAAAGTGTTCATTTAAAGATGTAAAATAAAATATATATGTGACATAAAGTTCATTTTTGTTTTTGAAATTCTATTAAAAATATATAAATATATCTTAGCATGGGGTAATTAATTAGCCAAACTAATTAATTGTCAATTCCATTAAGATTTAATAAAAAATAATGCTTGAGATTTTTTATGAAACTATTGCATTGATAATTACTTAAAAACAAAGTCGTTATCATTGGCAAATTATTAAATGGTTTGAAAGCATTACCACCAATTAACGTCACTACTTGTTGTTGTACACTACATAGATCCCTTAGAGTATAATAAAGCACAATTAATTAATTAATTAATTAATTAAGAAAATTAATCTTTTTAAAAAAATTTTTTTGTAATAAAAACTTTTAACTGGGGTATTAGAAAAGCTTAAATTTAACATTGACATTTACGCCTATTTTCTTAAAACCTATTAAATTATTGAATTTTTGAATGCAGATCCATCTACGGAAGGGTTAGAGATTATTTGTTTTATTTATAGTTCTTTTTGAAGGTTCTGTTTTTCATAAAAACATTAATTTTTTTCCAATTGTAGTTAGTAACTAAACAGTTTCATTAATAAAATCATAAGCATTAAGTGGCAATTTTTCCACTGTCATTATTTCAAACAATATCAATGAAATTTCAATGGCAAATAAAAATTATTAAGTATGATTTATTATTTAAATAATAAATATCTGTGCATTTAATTATGATGTTTTATATTGTTAATTTTTCTATTAAACAATTATTATTTAAAATTTACAAAAAAAAATGTTAAAGTTATGTTGAATAAATATTCTGTATAAGTGTACGTATACTTAATTTAAGAAACAAAAAAGAGTTTGCTCTAAATGAAAATGAACTGGTGATTTTACAACTCCAGAAATATTTCACATTGTGTGCCAAACCTTTTTCACTGTAACACTTTCGAATTCTTAGAATATTTATAAAACTCATGTTGCGGAGTTCCCTAAATTCGCCATTTAAATTTTGTATCTCACTGTCTTCAATTAAATTTGGAAAAAGACTTATTGGACTTACTAGCGAAGAAACTTTCTTATTAATAACGTATTGAGGGTCAATACAAGAAAGCTTTTTTGAGGTTGCGTCGTTAAAGTCAAATTGTTTTGTTGTTTGTTTACAGACCTCAATATAAAAGTAAATACAAATATCAATGAATTCATTTAATTGAGTAGCATTAAAATGTTAATGGGAAATATTAATTTCTACAAGTATATACCTGATAAAAGTCATCATTATTGACATAGTTATCTATTAGCGGCAGTGTTTCAACTAGGTAAATGTTTTTAATAAGGAGTTACAATATTAATTGTTAAACAACTAAATCTAAAATATCTTAATTTTGGAAAAAAGATCTTTATGTCTTATTTTGATTTAAAAGTCTTAAAAATTTAAGTAAAATCTTTATTCTTGTACAACTTATTGTATTGGATTTTTTTTAAAGAAATGAAAAACGCAAATCCGCAAAAGCGCATACTTAAAATTTATTTTCTTTAAGAAACAAAAGATTTATAATTTAAGTCACTTTTTTTTACTGGAAAAGAAAACTTTGATGATTATGTGGACATAGGCATTCAACACAATAACCATGGCTATAAATCCCTAAAAAACGTTTGCGATAAGTACACTTTTCATCATAAATAATACCATTGGCCCGATAAATAGCGTTGCATTATAAAGAAATTACCTAATATTTTCTTCTACTTAACATTATTATTTATAATAATAGCAATAAATAAGGAATATTTTAAAAATACAAAGTTATTTAGTTTTAATAATGGCCTTGTATTATGTAAATTTCACCAAAAATTAAATTAACCAAAAATATTAAACTCTCTACAAGATTCGGCAAAGCACTGTTACTTGTTTATATTTTATTTGTTCACGTGAAGCTAAACACAAAATATTTGATATGTTTATTATTTTGTTATACCTTTTAGCAAAAGCTCGGCTTACTTAGAACCTTGCTTTTCGCGCTCATATATCAAGAGGTTCTTTTTTGAGGTGAACACTCAAGTTCACAATAAATAGTTTCCTTTCATATTACATATTCCGGTAAAAAAAATCTATATTTTCAGAAAATAAATACATCATTTCATTTTTAATGTTAGTAAATATACTTCATTATCTCTGGATATCAATCGAACAACCGATATTAAAATAATAACATTGCATTGAAACATGGCTTCTTATAGTTTAAGTAAGGATATTTATTTTAGTGGATATTTATTATAGTGGACTTTCATCAATTACCGTATACTGCAAATAACTCTTTTGTGTATTAACAACTTTTAAAACCTTTTCTTTTTTAGTATATTTAAATTGCGTACGACTTGTGTTGGTGTGCAAAAAATATTTCTACAAATTAAAAATAAAACGTTAAAACACCAATTAAAAATTAAATATGATATTATTTATCTACATAAGATCAAAGTCTGCAAGAACGGAAGAAAATTGTTGCACTTAATAAGGGTGCTATTTTTTTAAGATTGAAATTTTTTTAAATATTTATTAGGATTAGTTCTATGCTAAATACGTACAAATTTGACTCATTAAATTGAATCAATGAATCTTTATTAGTATAACAAAGAGTAAAAGTAGGGTAATGAATGCAAGTATTAGAATCTGTGAAGATTAAACAAAAATACAATTCAAATTTATACTTTATTTATTGAATTTTTCATTTATTTTTTACTAGCAGTACCCATGACTTTATCCGCGTGCTAATTATAATTTTCTTAAAATTAAAATTTAGGAAAATGTATTTTTAAGCAGTTGTTGTAGAGTTCTGTAAATAGTGTTAAAAATTTTCCTTCTCCAAAAAAAAAAAAATTGTACTGACAACTGGCTAAATACCATTATACCGGTAAAATTAGGTGCTTTCGCATGTGTATCTGTACATCCTCTACGAAATGACCTATTTTTATGAAAAAGAAGTGTTCTATATTTAAACAGAGGTTCTAAAAGACCTCCCCACAAAATTTTATTCAAATCCATCCAGCAGTTTTTAAGTGATGCGCACACAAACGGACAAGCAGGCAAAAATTCCAAAAATAGGTGTTTTGTATTCCATAACGATTACTATTTACATCAAAGAAACTTTCAAAATATATATAATGCACAGAAATGACCCCATTATTATTTTATTATATGTATAGATTTATTGACTTTTTGATTTTATTTTTTATTGAGACGTCAGTTGATTACAAGAGTATCTTCACTTTTTGCTAAAAAAAATATAGCTATTACAAATATAGGTCACTGAAAGAGATTTAAAAATAAAATTATGTTTCTCAAAATGTAATTTATAAAATCCAAAATAATATACATATATTAGGTTTTAATTTAAGTTACTATGGCCGTATAATAAACTGTTTTCCAAGTAGCTTACCCGCACATTCTGTTTTTTTTATACATTATATTTATTATTCAAATTGGTGTGTTATAAAAGAAAAGTCATTTTTGTAATATTTAATTATTTATTAGCTTTCTTGGAATTTAACATCAGGCTCATTAATGTTTTCAACACAAATTGTAAAAGGTTAAGCTTTTTTAAATAATTTAAATGTGTCTTCCATATTATGAGTGAAAAAGACAAACAATTTATTAAATTTTTATATTTTACTTGGAAAGATTAATTGGTTATTTTTGTAACCACATTGTAATTAACACGATGCAACAAAAATTATCTTCTTTGTACATAGAAGCAAGCGTTTCCCTATTAAACTAACCAACAGTAAATATGTTTCGGGTTCAAAAATGTCCAACTATAATATATTTTCACACCCTGAGTTCAAAAACCACCTCGAAAATAACCCATTAACTCTTCTTTTTAAGATACAGTAACACTTTCCTTTTGTTAAGAAGTTTTTAGATGTTGCTACCTGTTAACTGACAAAACCAAACGTTGTACAGCTATTTTGAGGTTATATACGTGATTTCTGTTCTCAGATAGTGATTATTGTGGTCTCTGTTGTTTTTTATTTGAACTAAATATTTTGTAGTGATATTTAAGAGTACTAAACCAAAATGCCATGAAGTTGTGTGAATTCAGTGAATAACTTTTATTATATTTGTGGTTAAGTAATATTTTCATCACAGAATGCAATCTTACTCTTGCAGTTACAACATCTTATTTTTGAGTTACGGTAGGTCAGTCGTGGGCTTCACATATATGTTGTAACTCTTATTCAGTTACTTTAAAAAATGATCTGTGATTTTTTCTGTGCTCTTGGTTTGGCAGGAGCTCACAAGCCATACAAATAAGTGTTACTTTTACTTGACTCCACCATTGAAGTCAGGATTGCTAACAAAAAAACATTTTAAAATTAAATTCCCAATTATTCCTTGGGCTATTGGACCAATTCCTTGAAAAGATAGTTTACCAATACCTACCCCAATTCATATTCATTTTTCACATAAACATGAACTGGAAAAATAAATAGTGCAGTAGAACTTAGCCAGCCCAGCACACCCAATGTCCCTGGTTTTAAAGAAACAGATGATCAACCTCAAAGTGATCTCATTCGAGACCTTCATTTGTCAAAGGATAAGGCAGAATTTCAAGACTAAAGACTACAGCAGTGGAGTCGAAGGATCTTTTTACTTTTTTTGTAAGAGGAAAAACAACCTTGCTGTAATACTTTACAACAGTAACCGTCTTTCTTATATTCATGCAGTTCACATGAAAGAAACTTATGAAAACATAAAAGTCTTCCTCCACTTAATAAAATTTGCTCAACACAGGCGGAAAATCTGTGATGATCTAAAGATCATCCCAATACTTTTAGAAATGCAGCTGAAATATATATTAAATTCTGCTGCTTTTTATATATGTAACACAGTAGGGATAGGAAATCGCATTACATTCAAACAGACTGGGCTGCAAGAAATCTTGGCCCTAGTGAAAAAAATATTGTTGTCCTGCCTCTCGTCGGCCCGTTTTAATGAAAAAGTTTGTTAAAGGCATGAAGAAAGAAGGAGAGGTCTTCATATATTTGGAGAAACATTTGCTTTCTTAAGTGTACCAAAAGTTAAGGAAGGTATTTTTGCCACAAATTCGGGAACTTGCAAAGGATCCTGCATTTGACTGAGATTTAATGAGGAAATAAGCTTGGAATATTTTCGTGGGATTTATAAAGGATTTTTTAGGGAAAAAAATATTGTGAACTTGGGCGTAACATGACTCTCAAAATTCATTTTCTCTACTCTCATCTACACTTTTTTCTCGTATTTGTGATGAGATCAGTGAGATTCCATCAGCATATTTTTTTTAATGAAACAATGATATTAGAGCCGTTGGAATGAATAAATACTTACAGATATTTGTTGTGCGTGTGTGGGGATGCACTAGAACTTACCCACAAGACACAGGCCAAAAGAAAACTGAAATCTTGTTGATGGTAATAATATCCAGCCTGCCAGTCTGTCATTAATATTCAACTCCTATAAACATTAAACTACTATTAACCAAATCCAAACAAATTTATTATATTGATAAACTTATGGTTTAAAATTTACAATTTTTAAACGTTACATATTTTGACCCACGGAAACTAGAGCTATTAAACTTTTGCCATATCCGTTTTTATTTTTTTTTTTGTCAATCCAAAATTAGTAAGATTCGACTCCTGAAGTGAAGGAAATATTACAAAAAATTTTTTTGTTGGTCAGTGTTATTTGCATTGTATATGAACCTTGAAATATTAAGAATCATATCGAAAATTACTAACTATGAACTTTAATAGCTTTAACTGGTATAAATGATACTTACTTTTTTAAAGATTTTAAATTTTAAACTTCGATAAAAATTTGTTATAAAAAAAAATTTTTTTTTTTTTTGAACCTTTATTAAAAAATCGTTACTGTCAAATACACTTTACACATCATCATGGTGGATATCACGTTTTTATTTCAACATAAATCTTAAATAAATAAAACATTTCTTATGAATTTATGACTTTATCGTACGCGATATAATTTATGTTTGCTTTCTTCGACAGCACAATCAAGTTGTTAAGGAATGTAAATATCAAGCATTCCTTTTCTTACAACTACATAAATGTATATATTGTATGTATGCTTCAATTTTATATAAGATTTCTGTTTCACTTATTTTCGAAGTCATATCATTTTTGCACTAAAAAAATAATCGCAATGCCTGTACTGATTTAAATATTAAAAACGCGTTGAATATCGTAAAGGCTTTTTTCACACTTCTTTCAATTTTTTTCAACTCGTAGCTGCTCAGTACAACAAAATTATATTGAAAATAATATTTCAAATATTTTGCCAGTCCATTGAGTTGCTTCAATCGAAATAAATATTTAATTTACTACAAAAATAATGACAAGTTATTGGGAAGAAATAAATATCATTTGAAAATCTCAATAAAAATATTAAAAAATAGATTGTTCTTTTGTTGAGAATATGCTTAATATAAAACTGCTAGTTGGAGAAGAAATTAAAAATTACTGAAAGCGTGACTAAACAGAAATTATTGATAAATATTATATAATATATAAATATTATTGATAAAATATATTGATGATTTGTTTTGCAGTGTCTCTGAATGTTTAGTTGGTATTGTCGTGAATAAATAAAAACTTCCAGTCAAGCATCAAATATTAACTTGTTATATTCTTGGCCAGGACTGGAAAGGGTCTTTATAAGTTTATCATTACATTTCCAATTTCTACAACATATATTTCCGACAACATAAAATATATATATTTTTTAGCCCTGTAAATAGCGGTGTCAATTTGGCGATGGCTGCCTGTCCGTCTCCAAACGAGCTACAGAAAGCTTATGAAAACCATTCTCTTAGACACAGTTTCGATAGAGATGTAATTGAAAATTATCTACATCACTCCACAAATGGTGAAAATTTATTAAATAGAAGGCAAGCGCCTCTATTTTCTACAGGCTTTATAAAATTAATTGCATTTATTTTTATACCCTTCACTTCAAAAAGTAGAAAAAGGGTATATATAAGTTTGTCATTGGGTGTGTAATATCTACAAAGTCCATTTACGACCCCATAAAGTGTATATATTCTAAATCCTTATGCATAGCGAAGTCGATTGAGCGATGTTCTTCTGCCCGTTCGTGTTAGTGTTGAAATCAAGTTTGGCGAAAATAAATACGTCAATTGATAAGACATAGTGTCGAAAGAGGTCCTATTGGAAATCAGCATTATCGGTGCGTGTCCTTTAAGGCAGTATCATTTTGAACAATTTAGTATCTCCAATCCAAAAAATTAATGTATAGGGCGATAGAGAATTAAAAATTAAGAAAAAAAAACATCCGAGTTACGGGACTCTGAAATTTTCAAATTTTTTATAGCTTTTTTGAAGCTTTTGAAAAGATCTTTGAGGAAATACCAAAATTTTTTTAAAAATGCTTAAACCATTAGGAGACGATGGCAAGTATATATATAGTACTTAAAAATGATTCCTTCTTTTTTTATTCTCTGTCACAGCATAGATAAATTTGGCCATGCCAATTCTTATATGCCCTTAACCATATATGTAAATCTAGTTTAGTGAAGTTACTTTAATCAATAAACAAATTTTGGTGTGACAGAGAATTAAAAAAAAGAAAAAAAATTAAGTATGATATATAATTTTACATAAAAATGTCATCGGCTCTTATTGGGGTAAGCAGTGTTTTTTAAAGCTTTTAAATAATACCCATATTGACCATATTGACAATCGAACTTCTTTATACAAATTTCAGAGGCCTATAACTCGGTAAATATGGGCGATCGCCAATATTTTCACTTCATGTTTTTTTTTTCTTTTTTTCTCTATCGCTTCATCCCTTTTTTATTTGAGTTGTTTCATTGTTCTTAATGATATGGAAAAATTAGAGGCAGGCCTCGAGGGACATGGACCGATATTTGTGGCGTATTTAAATTTTATCTAGCTCATCTAGTGCCTTGGCAAAGTTGATCTCAACACTAACACGGATGGAACGACAGCCAGACAGCCAGACGGACATCGCTCAATTGACTTTGCTATGAATAACGACTCATAATATATATACTTTATAGGGTCGGAAATTGATATTGTAGAAGTTACAAACGGAATGATAAACTTTCCACTTTTTGCGATGAAGGGTAAAAAACAGAAGTGCGAAAACATACAACCATGCAATATTAAAAAAAATTATTTTTAGATTAAGACAATATTATTACCAATTACTTTCTTCTTTTTAATTTTCTGTCACCCCAATATTTGTGTGTTTTTATGTGTTTTTTTTTTTTTTTATTTAGTTAGTTACTTCACTTAACCAGGACCTCTTACTTGTTTTAAATGCCTCTGTAGTTCTTTTGTGTGTATCGTATGAACGATTATTAGCTTTGTACGTGTCAATACGATTACTTTTTTAATAAAAAAAACTAAGAAAATAGTTTTTTTAAATCAATTTTTAATTTAAATATTAAGTTTTCAAATTAAATTAAATTTTAGAAGAAAATAAAAAAATATAATTTTTAAACAGGCACTGATTTTTGTAAAAATTAAATAGTGTGCACTTAAGCAAAGTAACCATGAGCTGAGTTAACCCGAATGAATAAGCTAATCTAAAAGTAATTATCTACTACATATATGCATTTTGTGATTTATAAAACAAATTTTCATACAGGTTTTCTTTCATAAAACTAAACTAGACTATGGTGAAGGGTATATTAGATTCAGCAAAGCCGAATATAGTACTCTAACTTCTTTTAAATACTTCTGTTGTTCTTTTGTGTGTATCATATGAACGACTGAAAGCTTTGTTCGTGTTCTTAAGGAATCAATTTTAAAACTTTAATATTAAGTTTTCAATTAATTAAAAATTAGTCACAACTTCAAATATTGCTTTCTTAATTGTGTAGATATACAATTGTTTATTAAGGAAGAAAATAAAAAGATATAATTTTTAAACAGACAATGATTTTTTGAGAATTTAAATAAAGCGCACTTAAGCGAAATAAACGTGAGCTAAGTTTAATCAATTGAATTAGTAGCTAATCTTAAAGTAATTATCTTATACACATACGCATATTGCGATTTATTAAACAAATTTTCATATAGGTTTTATTTTATAAATGAATACAATTTGTTATTAAATGCGACTTCGAAAGTTTACTAAATTTTGTAGTTTTAAAATAGAAATTTGCTTAGAAGAGCATTTAAATATAAAACCTTTTAATTTTTAGTGTTCAATGACTATTTCTATTTATAATATGGACAACGCCTATATTATTTTATTGCAGTATTTTTCATAAGCATTATTTCATTTCACCTGTTTTTTCATTTCCAAATATAATTTGATTTGTTTTTTCACATAATTTCTGAAACATTTTCGCTTTCATTGTTGAGTTTAAATTATTTACGTGTTATTTGAATGCAGTACTATTTATAAATATATAATTTTACCTGTTCTATTTGCTTTATTTTGTGTCGATGGACCACACCATTATAATATTTTTTATACTTAATAAAATTTGGGTTACAGAAGGGCAGTAAGTAATAAAAACGTTCGCAAGAAAGTAAAAACATTATTTTCTATAAATAAAAGTTTAGTTACAGTTTTTAATCAGTTTTTTACAAGAGCCTGTGTTGTTAAATACAGACATTTAAGTAATGAAATATTTATACAAGTGATAATGATTTTTAAAAACATAGAGAGTTCAACAACATCTGATTCCAATGAATTAATGGACAGTGCTATCGTAAAGTTGAAGATTACTGCAAATAGAGGCAAAAGCAAGGTCTTCAATGTTTACGGAATGGTACGTAATAAAACCGTCCAGATAGAAAAAAAATTGCTTGACAAAAATGTTTTCCGTGATGAAGTAAACTAAGAGAAGCACCTCAAGTCTAATTAAGCATATTAAGGAAGCTAATAAGCTATTAATTAATCGCTTTTAGGAAGCTAATGTTTCGAGAATAGAACATGAAAATAAATTAGGAAACACAAAGACTCCTTTTAAAATTGTGTATTAAAAGCTGCCGACATTTTCACTTTGTAGAGGATTGTAGGCTCAAACAATATTAAGATGTTTTTGGTTGCAGTTGGAGCATATGTGTATGGGTCAAATGCTGATATCGAAAGCTTACTGAAACACATGGCATAAGGCCTTGACATTGCCGCACGGTGTAAACTTTGGTGTTTTGATATATTTTTGAATCAATGGCCATTTTTGCGGCACTGGTAAATGGACTGTTTTTAACTTCCCGTTTTATACAGCGGATCTCCCTTTCAATTTGCTTTTTTTCAATTTGATGTTTCTGTTACTTTTCTTAAAATTACTTTTCTTATTATAAAATGGCTACGGCAAATTATTTTATTAAATCAGTAATATTTTTAGACCGATTCCATTGATTTTTCAAAAAGATAATGGTTCTATGTATAACGTCAGACTTGTAAGAGAATTTATTACAAACCTTAATGTTCGACTTCGTATTTGGCTATGTTTGCGATTAGCTTTCTCCTAACTTATGAAGGGAATTTTTTTCCTGTTCTTGACATTTTTGTAATCTTTTCCTTTTGATGACAGTAAAATTTTAGCTGTCAACAAAAAAATTTGAAGATACTTAAAAACAGGTGATTAAGTGCTTATTAATCATCTAAGCGAGTGTTATTTATTTTGGCACATACATTACAGCCAATTTTTCAACTTGCCTTTAGTTAAAGTTAGGATTTTGTCTGCCTAATAAATAGTTTTAATAAAAATATTAATTGGATACAATAATAAAAAGTAAAGCTTTTAAGATACAAAATCCTGCCTTAAACTAGGTGCGTTCCCGTACTCAATTTTGGGATCCCGCGGGATCCCAATGTTACCGAAAACTGTTCCCGTACTACAAGTTTGGGTAGAAGAGAGAGCTTTTGAGAGAATAAAATTCTTCTTCTTTATGCACGAAACAGCCCAGACTTTTTCTATAGGTAAGTTTGTGACGTGCGCCAAGATAGCGTAGAAGAAATAGCGTCGATTTTGGGAATTAAAAACCGGGGGAAAAAACCGGGAAGTAAAATTCCCCGGGATTGGATATTTTGAATTAAAAAATTAAATAAGAATAAATTTTTGCATCTAGAAGAAGAAAAATTGATTTAAATTGTAAATAAATAAACGAAACATTTTTGTATTTAGAGAATAATTATAAAAAAGCGTTTTCCATGATCACAAAAAACGATTGCTGATGTTTTCCATGGAAACTATAACACTGTCGCCCATAATGGCCACACATTATTAAAATAGAGATATTAATGAACAAAAATTGACAACCGTGCAACAATTCCGCCGAGCCGTTTTCGAGAAAAGTGGCTTCATCCTGAGTGGGCACAAAAAGCGTTGCTAATGTTTTCCATGGAAACTATAACACTGTCGCCCATAATGGCCATACATTATTAAAATAGAGATATTAATGAACAAAAATTGACAACCGTGCAACAATTCCGCCGAGCCGTTTTCGAGAAAAGTGGCTTCATCCTGAGTGGGCACAAAAAGCGTTGCTAATGTTTTCCATGGAAACTATAACACTGTCGCCCATAATGGCCACACATTATTAAAATAGAGATATTAATGAACAAAAATTGACAACCGTGCAACAATTCCGCCGAGCCGTTTTCGAGAAAAGTGGCTTCATCCTGAGTGGGCACAAAAAGCGTTGCTAATGTTTTCCATGGAAACTATAACACTGTCGCCCATAATGTCCATACATTATTAAAATAGAGATATTAATGAACAAAAATTGACAACCGTGCAACAATTCCGCCGAGCCGTTTTCGAGAAAAGTGGCTTCATCCTGAGTGGGCACAAAAATCGTTGCTAATGTTTTCCATGGAAACTATAACACTGTCGCCCATAATGGCCATACATTATTAAAATAGAGATATTAATGAACAAAAATTGACAACCGTGCAACAATTCCGCCGAGCCGTTTTTGAGAAAAGTGGCTTCATCCTGAGTGGGCACAAAAATCGTTGCCAATGTTTTCCATGGAAACTATAACACTGTCGCCCATAATGGCCACACATTATTAAAATAGAGATATTAATGAACAAAAATTGACAACCGTGCAACAATTCCGCCGAGCCGTTTTTGAGAAAAGTGGCTTCATCCTGAGTGGGCACAAAAATCGTTGCTAATGTTTTCCATGGAAACTATAACACTGTCGCCCATAATGGCCACACATTATTAAAATAGAGATATTAATGAACAAAAATTGACAACCGTGCAACAATTCCGCCGAGCCGTTTTCGAGAAAAGTGGCTTCATCCTGAGTGGGCACAAAAATCGTTGCTAATGTTTTCCATGGAAACTATAACACTGTCGCCTATTATGGCCATACATTATTAAAATAGAGATATTAATGAACAAAAATTGACAACCGTGCAACAATTCCGCCGAGCCGTTTTCGAGAAAAGTGGCTTCATCCTGAGTGGGCACAAAAATCGTTGCTAATGTTTTCCATGGAAACTATAACACTGTCGCCCATAATGGCCACACATTATTAAAATAGAGATATTAATGAACAAAAATTGACAACCGTGCAACAATTCCGCCGAGCCGTTTTCGAGAAAAGTGGCTTCATCCTGAGTGGGCAATTTAATACAATTTAAATCAATTTTTCTTCTTCTAGATGCCAAAATTTATTCTTATTTTATTTTTTAATTCAAAATATCCAATCCCGGGGAATTTTACTTCCCGGTTTTTTTCCCCGGTTTTTAATTCCCAAAATCGACGCTATTTCTTCGACGCTATCTTGGCGCACGTAAGTTTGTGTAAACTAAAAAACAATCAGCTGATTAAAAAGTAAACAGTAGCAAATACAAAAAATTCTATGTTTCATACACGAAAATGTTTCGCAAAACTGTTATTTGTAAGTTTTATTCCTATAAATATTAAAATAAATTCAAGAACATACAAAATATTTGTGTTCTTATGTTTAATAAAAACAACTGCATGTATATTTTGCTCGACATTTTGTTTTGGGATAGAAATTTGGTTTTTTGTGTTCCCGTACTTTCGGGCATTTTTCTCTTTAATTGAGAATAATTTATGTTTTCTCTCATTTTACCGAACTTTACCCAAAAAGTACGAGAACGAAGCTACTATGTTGAAACAATGGCCCTAAATGTCATAATATGAAAAAGCTCATTTTGTTAAGTTTGTTTATTTAAGGAAGAGACAGCGCTGTAACTCCTAAATATCTTTACTGCAAACGCAAAATAAATTATTTTATGAGAAATGGTATTCATGACGATTGATTTAATTAATAACTTCAGCATTGTAAAGGTAAACTGTGTGTGCGGTTCATGTTGATTGAATTTTTAATTATTATTTAATTATAACAATTATATAATTAATGTAATAAGGCTATCGACTTTGACTGAAATAATTAGATTTTTGTATAAAGATCGTTATCTATACAAATAATAAAGCAGTAACGGGGTTATTTCTGCACATAAAATATTTTTATAAAATGTTCATGTTGGTGTAGACAGTAATGGATATGGAATAAAAACAACTACTTTTAATATTTTTGTCTGTCTGTCTATGTTCGCATCATGTAAAAACTTCTAGATATATTTAAATATAATTTTTTAAGGAGGTCCCTTAGAACCTTGATTTTTTTATCGTAAGATCAAGCCAATTTGAGAAAATAGAGGCCCTAATGTGAAAGCACCAAATTTTACGATAATGAAGCTGAAACAGTTGTCAGCACATTTTATTTTTGTAAATAAAAATTTTTTAACACTATGTTTGTTCGTTTACTCAAAAACTTTTGAAAAATTTTACTGCGTTTTACTGAACTTTTCTAAAAGGCGTTCGCTTACCCATTTTGCAGTAAGTGAGAGCACAAATAAAGAGACTGAGTTCTTATAAATTTTTACTGCAAAAATTTCTTGTAGTAAACTTTTGTAAGATATAAAAAACGTATGGTAAATAAATGAAAGTAAAGCGCGGGTACAAATTGGCGTGATTTGCAGTTTGCAAGGCAATAAATCTAACGACTTTGAAAAGTTCTTCATAATAAAAAGTTGCTTTGTTTTTTGTCTCAATAAAAAAAAAATTGAATTGATTTGAACAGTCTTGAGAATTTTTTTAACAAATTTTTGACATTAAAGATTGTATTAAATTTTATAACTTTATTCGCATTAAATTGTTTTTTTTCGGAAAACCGAGATCGCACTCGACGCAAGTACTTTGCAATGTATAATGTACTGTTACTATCAGCTGTTTACTGAAGTTTACGAATATTTTCTATTTTTTAGTTCGAGTACTTTTTTAGACAAGTGATTTCTTTGAGAGCAATTTTTGCCAAAAAATTACTCATTTACTGCACTTTACTGTAAAAGTAAACGAATGAACCTACTGTTTACAGAATTTAGCAATAAATATTTAAAAACACATTTGTGTAAAATTTCTTTTTAAGAAAATTGGGAATGGCAAACAGACGAATTCGTGGGCACAGTTAGTCTAATGTAACTTTGAATTTTAATTCAATGTTAGATCACAGCTGTTCTTTAGAAAATCAGATAAAGTATGAGATCTGAAAATATCTCTTATTGAGGTATTGTATAAACTTCAATCGTCCAAAATATTGGAAACATTAAGGTACTTGTTGCACGTGCAGCACATTAGGATTGATATATTTTTCAATAAATATTTGTGAAAGAATATATGGTGTAATTTAGGTCGTATGAAACACTAGTGGAATTTTATTTTATAGCTATGCTGTCGATCTGAATGCCCGAGTAAAAAAATACTAAATAAAAAATATTAATATCTCTTTCTTCCTTAATATTTTGTCAAAAAAAAAAAGGATTCAGCAAATTAAATGCAAATATTTTGTAAAACTTTTCCTAAATTTGTAAAAATAACAATAAAAAAAAACTTAGAAATTTTACAAGCCTGTAATGAGAAAACTTTAATTTAACTTTGTACAAAAATTTTTATGCAATTAATTTATGTTGCCATTTTCGCTTGAGTAGTGCTTAAATGCTCATAAATAAAATTACACCTTGGACGTGTACGTTGAACTAGCTTTTTCGTAAGGGTAAGAATAATGAGAAAGTAAACTTTTATACGTGTATGAAAAAGCAATTAATTTTTATTTAATGACGCAAAAAAAGAAACTAAAAAATAAATGGAAACACAGCAGCATCTCTACGTGAAGTTATGTATAGCTCTACTCTAACTGACGTGCAATTTTGCAATTTTAACACTCAAGTTGGGCATATTTTTTAACAAGTGTGAAGAGACGAAAGCATTGAAAGGGTGGTAAGAGAAAAACTGATTTATGATGATTTATAACTACTAACGATTTTAATGTTTTTAACATGAGAGATAGTATTATGTTTAATGATGGATAAGTTTTATAATTGATTTTTTAACCACTACAATTATTAAAAAGTAAATTTCGTCTAACTTAACAACTCTTCTTCCTTTTTCCAGTCTTAGCCAAATATAAACATTATTCGTTTAAGCTTTTTTGTTGCTAGATCTAAAATACTTTTATTCGTTCAGCTACTAAAAGGTTTAGGATTTTAAAAGAATTATTACGCTAAAGATTATTCTTTGCTGATATCAACATAAAGAAAAAAATAAAAGCACATTTTTCTCTGAACAATGTATTTGATATCGCACAGTGGTTGGAAAACGATTTATTTTAATCAAACTATTTTGATATTATAGCAAATAAATTAACTTATTTATGCTTAAGTTCATTTTCTTTTTACTTTCTAATTTTTTTTATTTTTAAGAAAGAAAATTTATTTACAAATGTATGTGAAAGTTTTGTAAATCGTTTTGCTTAGCGTTCTTAGCTTTTTATTATTTAACTTAGCTTTTTACTATTTAACCAATTAACTTTGTTAATAAGAATAACAAACGAAAGGCAAAATGCAGCACTGCGTTATGCTGGTGTCTAACTTTTTTTGTTTTCTTTAAAAATGGGTCTCATACAAATGTAATTAAATTTTCTTTCCTAAAAAAAATTTATAAAATTAAATGGAACTAAGCTTAAGCTTAATTGATTTGTTACAAAATTGAGTTTCTCATGAACCACTAGAGATATCTTATGTAAATATAACGGAGGCAAAACAGAGGTGTTTCTGAGTTGAGCTAAGGACGATCGGCCAAAATATTTTTTTGGAAAAGTCATAAAAAGTTTATTTTCTTCTCAAATGTTAAAAACCTTTTACATTTAATTTGACCTTAAAAATATCTTTAAAAAATGCGCTTACACGTGAAGGTTATATCTTTCAGCTTTGAAGAAAATTGGCATTCAAAAAAAAATTTTTTTTTGTATACTGGCCGACATTAAACATGACATTAAAATTTTATTTAACTAAGATGAAACATCTTAACATTGTAATTCGATCATTAGAAATTACACTATGCCAAATATAACTTGGCATAGTGTAATTTCTAATGATCGAATTACAATGTTAAGATGTTTCATCTTAGTTAAATAAAATTTTAAATATATTTTTGTTTCGATAGCGCTTTTAGTTAAAAGGTTACAAGCCTCTGAGTTGGGAAAATGTAAAAAATGACATTTTTCAGGATTTTCCCTAAAAAGGTGGTATTTATTTTTTGCGTGTGTAAAATAAATTTATTTCGGTACTAGCAAATTTTGTTAAACTATTTTAAAGAAAACCTATAGCAAATGCAAATTAAAAAATATGAGATCAAAAATTAGACGCTAACTCTAATCAAACAGAGCCAATTTTGAAACAAAATTTTCAAATTATTGTAAAATTATTCGGAATGCAAAGTACCGATTTAAAGAACGTAAACGTCAATAGTTGTGACCACATACTCCAAAAAGGAATTTGGCAGCCCCGTGATTAATAAAGGTAGGGCAGCCTTTTTGTAAAAGAAAACAATTTTTGGAAAATTTTTTCCTCATTCCGGGAATTCGTATGTTAAAACAAACAAAAATTAAAATTTTGTTTCACGATTTGATTCAAAACTTTTTTACCTGTACGAAAAATAAGAAAGGATATGCGTTTTTATATTGTGGCATATTTAAGCTATAGAAGCTTCCTAAACCTTGTCTACCCATGATTTTTTTCTTATTTTATGTATAAAAATTCAAAATATGTATGAACACATTTTGTGCCAAACTAAAAAGCGCAAACAGCGAACAAAATATATTTATAGACAATTTAGGTTTCTAATTTTTAATTTCTACTTTTCTTCTGTAAAATTTCATTAGGATATCTGAAGTGGATCATGAGGCACTTTGTCTAAAATATTTCGTTTTTAATCCACTGTGCATTTAAAATGAAACTGCATACTAACACAAGCCGTTTAAACGTTTATACAGTTGCTTAAATATTGTTTGAGCAAAAGTTGAACATTTCGGTTCTTCTGCCCATCGTTCTATAATTTTTAAAATTTCTATGTTGCATCATTTGCTAAAACATTTCTGTAATATAATGTATATTTCCAATATCTTCTTTTTTATTTTATAGAAGTAGAAGTAGCATTCAGACAGCATTGCAGAGCTATAAATTAATTATATTTTTGTGAAACTTATGTAATTGAGAAATGTTTTATTTTTGTAAGTTGTTTTGGTGTTGATTTGAATGTGAGACTTTTTAAAAAAGTATTCTAAGTTATCTTATTCTTTAATTTTGTTATTACTTCCTTATTTTTGGCTTTATGTCTTACATCGTTTTAACATAAGCAGTTATTTCCTGAAAGCACTTGAACTTTATTTTGCAGTGCCATTAAAAATCTAAAATTGTCTGAGTATTAAAACGAAATTATTTTTACCATGAAATGAAATTGATATCAAACTGATATGAGAAATTGAAAATTATATATTAATGTTTTTTTGCGTTTATAATAAATTTTATTTTCTAATTTCTCAAGCACCAGGTCAGTTTTTAAAATAAAAATATTGTTTATTATTTTTTGTTTTTTCAATTATGCGATGGAGTCTGTAGGATTTGTTGTGGGCTGGTCTCACCACATAAGCGGCAATTTTGCCAAAAATGAGCCTCATCGCTGAACACAATTTGGCGATAAAACAATGGGTCAGTTACTTACTGCTCTAAAGCCCTATTAGCGAAAGAACGACGCATATAATGGTCTCGTGGCTTTATTTCCTGCACAAGCTGGATCTTATACGGTTAAAGCCAAGATCCTTGCGCAAAAATTTCCGCGACCGACGACTAATCGATAAATATGGATCTTCTTCCTTTACAGTAGCGATGTCCTCTAGAGAGTATGTAATATGAAATTTATCCATAGTTCGACGGATGACTTCCTTACACGGAAGATTATGTGCACCATAAAAATCACGAAGTCGTCTATAAGATGCTCGAATTGAAAACTGATGTTCAGGCGTGAATGTATTCATAATGATTTGCCAGAGTTTACTGAAAGTTATAAGAAAAAATTTTTCGTCATAATTCAATTTTAAGTGTTATTTTTTATAATTTAAAGCTCTAACGTACTTAAAACACACCCGATATAATCTTATTAATGATTCCAATTAAATTTTATAACTTGTACTAAAAAATCTTTATATCACCTAAACTTCGCAATTTATTTAAAAACTAAACTCATCTATTTTTGTTATTTTTTAGACTGTTAGAGACTTCTTGCATTTACAGCTACTAAAATAAGAAATAAAATTAAAGCGAAAAAATTAAAACTCTCGTATTGTTTTTCCTTGTATTTAATTCTTTTGTGCTCCCACAAAAGAAAATTTACATGCATTAAATATTTGTATGTCACATTACATTTACTTGAGACTACACAAAGTATTACTGCAGACTTTGCTGTAAACGAAAGTACCATCCATATTCACTGCACTTGGGCAAAATTTTAAGTTCATGTCTTGCAAAACAAAAAAAGTCTTTTACTGTATAATTGCAGGGGAATAAGAGAAGAACAAAAAATTTAGTTAAATAATTTTTATGTTTGTTACTCAAAGTAAATAAAAAGTAGAGGCTATAGGATGCTAAAAAAGCTACTTTAACCATCTGAAATAATTAAATAAAATATTTTATTTACATCTTGCAGCAATACCTTAATTAATATTTTAGCAATTTTTTAATTAAAGCTACAACCTAAAAATGGGTTTTATATTTCTTTAGTGTCTATTTTACCTCATGTATCACTATTCTGGTGTATTTAAATTTAGGGACGAAGCAAATATATTCGTATAAAAAGTGAAACAAAAAATAATAAAAGGAATTTTGTTTACAAAAAGGATACTAAAAAACAAGTTTCCTTGTAAAGATAAGAGAGCAAGAAATTGTTCTAGTTACAAGAAAATACAAATTAAATACAAAAAAATTAAATTTTATGATAAAAAGGTTTTTCTTAACTCATGGACAACTTTTCAACAGTGTGTGAATTTCTACATTAACTCTTGTGCACTGAATACATCTCTTCCTTACGTTGACTTTGACCATAGTGTACGAAGAAGCTGGTATCTTATTGACAGTGATTTTTGATGACTGGAAGAATAGCTACCGAAGAATAGAATATATTTTATTTTTGGAATATCTTTTCGGTTGCTTCTTACTGTTCCACAGGACTTTATTTGACGCTTTTTCAACTCGTATTGTAACAAAGGCGATTTGAAGAAGTTATCAAGTTAGACCTCGGAGCCCAATCCTGAGAGTTTTTCTGATTACCCAAGTCCATATTCAGTTTCATACTCTTTTCTTCCAGTATATAGATTAAATTTAAAGTTTTACTGACGAAAAAATCGAGCACAGAAAGTGTTCTTAACACTAATGATGGAAATAACGCCCTTTTGCCTAAATTTTCGTCATTTTTTCCAACATTTGTGTTGGGAGCATTTGCTGTGCTCGATTTCGTCGCCAGTGTGAAAAGACTATTACATTTTAATTCATCGAACGAAAACTTACTTACAATCGACGACCACAGGGAAAGGGACACCCGTGTCCCTTTTCTTTTTTTTTTTTTTTTATAAATCTATTTTTTTTCGAAATATCTCAAAACCGAATTTCAATTTGTAGAATATAGTTGAACTTAAAAAATTTTTTAATTTAAAAGAAAGAGAAAATTTCGTCTATGATTTAGAGCAGCTTTAATATACCGTTTACGGTACATGCAAAACTTCCTCTTTGGCTCTTAAAAAAACATTAAAAAAAATTTCGTACAAATTTTTATAAATTTTAAAAACCCATCATTTTGCTTTGCATTAAGCTAGGAATTTTAATACTTTTAGTATTAGTTTATTTTTAACGCATTTTTTTCTTTTTGGGAAACATATGTCCCCTGGTCGTCAAAGGGTTAAAGTTATAAAGCTAAAATTTAAGCTCTAAGAATTTGTAAAGCTAGAATGTAAAATACGACAAAGAAATTAATTAAGCTAACATAAATCTACATACAGCTACATATATCTTTTTTTTTTGCTTTATTTTATATTTATCAATTAATATTTTATAATTTTTTAAACATTTTTCGCACGCATTTAACATAACCAAACACTGCACAAGTGAAAATAAATGACATTTGTGTTTTTGTTTAATTTTTTAATTAATTTATTCACTCTGAGTCGAGTCGAAGTTGCAACCTTTAAGAGATCAATATGCGTTGCATATGAAATTAGTTTTTGTAACTCAACTTACTATTAATGTAACAAACTTAAGGAGAGTTTTGTCTTATTACCATAACGGATCTTTTTGTGCAATTAATTTCTGGTAGATACAAAATATGATTGTTAGAAGAACTAAATTCAACAATAATGTACTTGGTTTCTGTAAAATTGTGTTTTTATTCTAAAGCAGTAATGAGGAAGTGACTTCTATCTAAAAATGCTCTGTAAAATTCTGGCAGGGTAAATTTTGTATGATGCCCAACACACATAAGTATGTATATATTTTAATTGTTTTTTAATATTTGGTTGTCACACGAATATGAGTTCGGCAGAAAGAACAAGTCTCGAGTATGGAGAAATTATATATTTTAAGTTCTTGTACGTGCCTCGAACACACGACTGGGGTGCGATACACATGATTAGTTGTATATAAAATTAAAGTTTTTGATAATACAACAACAAATACATGACAGTTTAACTATACACTACACCAAATAACGTGTAATTATATCAGGTTATGTATTTGTATGCATTTTTGAAATTGTGCTACATTTTTTATACACACCTATAAAGTAAAACAGTAACTTGTTATGGAATACAAAGCACCTATTTTCAAAACTCTTTTTGTTTACCTATCCGTCTAAACGCGTTCGTATCACGTTTAAACTACTAGATGGACTTCAATAGAATTTTGAGAGGAGGTATCTTAGAACTTTGGCTTTTTTTCAAAAAATATGTCATTTCGTAGAAAAAATTAAGATACAAATGTGAAAAGTATATAATTGTACTAGAACAGTGGTCACTACATTTTATTTTTTATTATATTTTTTACAATGTTTACAGATTTCTACAATTAATTTTTGAAAACACATTTTTCTAAATTTTAATTTTGAGAAAATTAGAAATGATACGCACACAAAGTCGTGGGCACTGCTATTGTAATATATAAACACTTATAACTAAAATCTTCCAAGTTAGTATGGTATTATACAGTCTAAAACAATTAAAATGAAAAGGGATTATATCAAATAAATAATAAAATTCCAACAGTTTGCTGTATCTTAGAAACCGTGAGCGGCAAACTCTTGATTTTCTTAAAAATACCCAAATCCATACGAAAAATCGCCAAAATGCCAAAAGCTGTTATTTTTTTAATTTTTTGGTTCTCCGTCACGAATTAAAAATTTTTTTACAAAAATGTCATCAGCTTTTAATAAAGCATTTAAAAAATTATTACCTCCTGAAAGATATCTTCAAAAGCTTTTTAATCATAATCTTATTGACTATATTAAGGCCCATAACTTGGAAAAAATAGGCGAGCGACAATTTTTCCATTTTATTATTTTATCCCATTGTTCCAAATAATTTGGAAAACCTAGAGGCAAAGGCGGTATTTTTCCCACTGCCTCGAAGAACATTGACCGATCTGCTAAAAAAAAAAATTTCGAAACTATGTCTGATCGGTTAGCGTATTTACATATTCTCTAACTCAACTAGTGCTTTGGCAAAGTTGATTTTAACACTAAGACAGGCGGACACATGGACATCAGTTGATCGACTTTGCTATGCATAAGAACTTAGAATATAAACACTTTATGGGCTCGGAAATGGATACTGTACGAAATACAAGTGAAATGACAAACCTTGATATACCCTTCTGCCACTTTTTTTGGTGAAAGGTATAAAAAATCTTCCTTCAATTGGTCTGAAATCGCCACCTTTACCAACCTCTTTTCGGCCCCAACAATGCAGCAATTAGAACCTGTAACTTGGCCGAGTTCCGCAGGCTTTTTGTCTAACGCTATCTCGTCTTTGACCAAATTTTTTGAGCCGTTTTCTTATTAAACCTACATCTTGCTTCAAAGAGGTAGTTAGGTATCTGGAATGGATCACTTCCCTTATTTAATGTTTTAGGTTGTTTTGACATTTCGTTATTATTATCTGCAATACTTTTTCATTTTATGAAATATTTGCAATTATTTAAAAAAATGTATATTGTAAAAACTAACCTTTTGTATAAACTAAGCATTTGTTAATACTACTTTAGCGATTCTTTCTCATTAGCCTGTTATTAAGCTGTAAAAATATAAACACATTTAAATAAAATGCAGAATATTTATTTATGCAGATACCTAAATTTGCTTTTAGTTTTATATTTAATTATTATTATACTATTTTGTTAGTATTATTTTCTAATACATATGTTTAAATATTAATCAACGTTATGGTTCACTTTACAATGTTAATGTTATGTTAAGCAACTTTAACCATACAATTTAATTATAATATGTTGCCCTTTAATAACGTTTTTCTCAAATATCCTCCTTTCTTTTTGTGTGACCATGTTTTTTATTTTCTCATATATCTAAAAAATGGCCCTGCACTTTACGCTTTTTTTTTCCTTGCATAAAGACTTTAAGTCTTTTTATCAGTTCTCTATTTTGATTTTACCAGATAAAAAGATTATCAACATAAAATATATTTTTCATGTTCCTTTATTATTTTATTTATTTTATTTTAAGAGTCGCCAACATAAACTCAGTTGAATCAACTGGTCTAAGCACAAATAGTACCTAAACTAATAAGATTATATTTTTGTTTTCGTTATTTTATTTTCTTTATGCCCTGCTCAAAAGTCAAAATTTATTTTAAGAACAAAAGAAACAAAAACCAGTGCTATATTCGGTTATGCCAAATCTTATTTACCCTTCATCATGTACGTTAATATAGTTTTCACTAAACTCCAATCACCAAAAAAAAAAAAAAAAAAAAAAAAAAAAAAAAAACAAATATTGACGTGACAGAGAATTAAAATATAAAAAAATACATAAAAATATTAATGTCTTTTAATGGGTTAAGGATTCTTGAAAAAAAAAAAATATTTTGTGAAAGATCTCTTTAAAAGCTTTTAAATGATACCCATATTGATATATTAAAAATATGACACACAACCGTACTTTTCTATGAAAAGTTCAGAGGTCCACAACTCAGGAAACATGGGCGAGCGCCAAATTTTTTACCTAATGTTTTTTCTTGCTTTTAAATATAATATTTAAATTTACTTTTTGATTGGATTTACTTCATTATTCCAAATGATATGAAAAATATTAGATGCAGGCGATTTTGCTGAAATTCAATAATAAAATTTACATTTATTTCAATTTTCTTTAGCTCATTTAGAACCTTGGCAAGACTGATTTCCACATTAACACGGATGCACAGACGGACAACAGTCAATCGATTTCTCTAAGCATAGGGGCTTAGAATATATAAACTTAATACAGTCGATGATGGATATTGTAGAAATAACAAACGGAATGACAAACTAAGATATACCCTTTTTACACTTTTTGTGGTGAAGGGTATAAAAAGAAAATTTATCCTAAAACAACATGGCCTAATTTAACAAAAACATTTTTGTAACAATTGGTTTAAATGTATAGCATTCCATTCTACTTCTTCATTGTAACTAGATGTAATTTGGTTCTGTAGGCAGCTAATAAGCTTGTAACCATGACTATATAAAGAACATGTACAGTCGAATGTGGCTATAACGAACACAGGTATTGCACAGGTATATATTTTTCCACGACCTCGTTAATATTTCTTTAAAAATGTTTAATGCTAGTAGCCACGTTTAAAACGAACAGCCTCTTATCTTGCGATTCCAAAAAAATTGGATTTTTGTCACTTAGTGTTTTTTTACACCTACAACATAGTTAAACAAGGGTTTGTCAGTGGGGAACACCACGCAAAATTAATGATGAACATTTTTAAGGTTTCCACCACTTACTTCTTATTCACCAATGAGTTATAGAAGGATCTGATACATACCTTTACTTACTACTTCAAACTGCTAAAAATAAATCTAGATAATTTTTTATACATTTTTTAGCGAATGCAAAACGCCAGTGTTTTCGAGCTGATTAAAGTCAGGTTCTTCTGTATTAGTTTGTTTGTGCAGATTACATGTTAGAATATCAAAAAGAATAATAGACAAAAATATTAAAGTCCATTGAAAACTCTATGTATTTGAAACCACATCCAAGCAGAAAATTCATTTTTCTTAATAAATTAATAAAAAGAGTTTAGTACAAAAAAACTTTAAGGTTACCTTGTATAAAATGTTTATAAAAAATTTTATCATTTGAAAAGAGGTTTATGCTTTAGAAATAGAATTGAAGTCTTAAAGGTTTATTAAATCAATCGCTTCAATAGAAGGTAATCTTACAAGGAATAAAAAATAATAAATCTAACGAACTGCCAATATCTACTTAACGTGTACAAATAATATTTTATTTAAATAATGGCATTACAACAGCATAAACCTATCGTTCACAGCAATAGGCCAAATGTAGTAAAGAAAATATTAATGTGGAAAACGACTTGTTGCACGAGCACGAGTTTATTATACACTTAATCACAGGTGAAAAAAGAGTACATCTAAGTTTGTCATTCTATTTGTAATTTTTACAATTCTCATTCCCGACCCAACAAAGTACATTTATTCTGAGTCCTTATGCATAGCAAAGTCGATTGAGCGATGTCTGTCTATCCGTTCGTGTTCGTATTGAAATCAACTTTGTCAAGGCAGTAGACGAGCTAAATAAAATTTTAATACTCTACTCGATTAGACACAGCTTCGAAAATTCTGCTATTCAAAATCAGAGAGATTTTGCTCAAATAAATTCAACATTAACTTTTTGTACTTTATTTTAAAAGTTTTGAGTTAAGTTAAAAATAAATAAAAATATGGTTGTTTTGGGAAGAAAATTTTTATTTATCTCTTTAATATCTGTTGTTAAAAAACGGCCAATAATACAGGTGCAGTTAAAATTAACAGTAAATTTTTGCCTTGTTGCAGTAAAAATGACACACGTATTTATTAAAAAAAGTTTGTCAGTAGGAAAATATTTTTTACAAAAGGATAAAAAATAAATTAAAAATAAATTTATCAAACAGAAGTTTTTGAAAAATAAGCCTGTTTGTAAAAAAATATGTTTTTACATACATATGTACAGTCAAGGACTTAAGTCTTCATACATACCAAAAATTTTATATATTCGCCAAACAAAAAGTGCAAAATATGTAATTCCATTTTAATTATGAAAAAAACAAACATTTTCATTCAACTCAAAAAACAACGATAAATATAGAAAAATCAAATTATAAAGATGGACAAAAGTGTTCATACAATGTAGTCTCTTCTGTTTTAATCATAATTTTCAACCCGTAATTATTCAAGTACGGTTAGTTTCTTGCAATCGAAGTATGTAAGATGAGTAAACGTAAAGAAATTGGCATCGATGTAAAAGATCTTATTGTTCAAGAGCGAAAAGCAGGAAAATCTTTTCGCGAATTTCGCAAAAATTTAAAATACCTTTTACCACTGTCCAATACATAATCAAAAAGTACGAAAATACTGGTTCCGTAGAGAATAAGCGAAGATCTGAACGACCGAAGAAGCTCTCTAGGCGAGATGTCAGTTTTATTTTATTTTCTTAGTTAAGCAGCTTTAACGGGCTGCCTAATAGTCGAAGCAACAATAAGGGTAATTTAGATATGCACTTTAAAAGTTATATAAACTTTTCGTTTTTGCAACCTTTCTGTAAATTAACAGTCCAATCATGAACAAGAGCTCCGTGCGAGTTTTTTTCCACTTTCGCCTTTTCTGCCGTTATACATTGTTTTTATTGACTGCGGAGAGTAAAAAAAACGAGGGAATAATTAGTTATTCTGAATTATGAAAGAGAAATTAAATGTAAATAAGCAAAACAGCTCCCTACGATGATGCCACATCTTTTCTCAAGAAAAATGGAAATAATAATAATAATAATAATAATAATAATAATAATAATATAAATATTTTATATTAGTAATCTGGCTGCAAATTTTATAATTTAAAAAAGATGGCAATGCCATAAAAAACACCCCTTACTTTTTGTCAAATTAATAGGAAGTTAAAAAAAAAACAGGCAAAAGTTCTATAATTGGCTATTCCGAATCTTTTAAACCCTTCATCATGTATGTAAATCTAGTTTAGTGAAGTAACTCCAATCAAAAAACAAATATTGGAGTGACAGAGACTTAAAAAATTAGAAAAACGATTTAAGTGTTCTATATGTATAATCTTACATCAAAATGCCACCGGCTCTTAATAGGTTAAGTATTTTTTATTTAAATTTTAGCATTTCTTGAAAGATCTCTTCAAAAGCTTTAAGGTGATACCCATATTGATGTCTTAAAAAATATGGTGCAAAATCGTAGTTTTTTATGAAAAGTTTTGAAGGCCCATAACTCGGAAAATATGGGCAAACGCCAATTTTTTCCTCGTTTTTTTTAATATTTTAATTCTCTATCGCCCCATATATTTGTTTTTTTTTTAATGTAGTTACTTCTTTGCTCTAAACGATATAGAAAAATTAGAGGCAAATGTGGTGTTTTGCCCGCTGCGTCGAAGGCCATGGACCGATCTTGCTTATATCCAATAACAACATATTCGAAACTATGTATGTCTGATCGTTTGCGTGCCTAAATTTTCTCTTGCTCATCTAGTGCCTTGGCAAAGTTGATTTCAACCGAACACGTACAGACAGGCGGACATCGCTCAATCGACTTCATACTGCATAAGGACTCAGAATATATACAATTTATGGGGTCGGAAATAGATATTCTAGCAATTACAAACGGAATAACAACTTAGACATAACCGTTTTTCACCTGAGGTGAAGACTATAAAAAAGAAAAAGAGATACGCTTTTTTGAGAAATGAAACCCTGCATAATTTCAGTTTTATAGTAACAAATAATCAAGTCCACTTGATTGGTCATTATATTTTAAGACTAATAATATTTAAAACCATCTTTTAGCTTTTTTATATAAAATATTCGCCGTCTGATTTCCGTTATTACTAATTATTTTAAAATATTTCAATGTATGTTTCTTTATAGCGGTAAAAATATGGCTACCCCAAGTACACAAAACTTACATTAAATCTAAAAGGCCGAAAAAAAGCTAGCTTAAGCAAACTTGAGCAACTGTGCAAATACATTTAAATCGTACGTGGAAAAATATTATGTACTTAAGAAAACTTTTCTTCAGGTTTCGACAAATATTTTTGTATAAAGCAAAGTACAGACATGATCAATATGGAAACAGCTCATTGTGATTTGTATTATAATTACGTATATGCGCCAAGGAATAAAAAACATTCAAAATTGGGTAATTGGTAATTTTTATAACTTCGGTTTATAATGTACGGCCTTTTGGGCGAGAGTATTATAGTTTCCATGGAAAGAATCAGAATTTTATTTTTTGTAATTTAATTTAATTTTTTTTACTTATTAAAATAACAATTGGTTTATTTCTTTTTCTTAATTAACAAGAATTTTCCTTCTTCTAGATACCAAAATTTATGATTATTTTATTTCTTAATTAAAACTACGCTATTCCGGGAATTTTTTACTCCCAGTTTTTTTTAATCCGAAAATCTACGCTATTTCTTCGGCGCTATCTTGGCCAACGTGATATAGGTACATACATTCATAAAGAAACACTAGAATAAGGAATCAATTTTAAGTTTTTTATTGAAAAAATTTTGAAAAATTTATAATAATAATTTCTTATATTATGCCTTAAATTTAACTTACAATTATATATGATTTAAGTAATTTACACCATTGCAACGAACAAAAAAACCGAATCATTTTTATTTGTAATTTTTTAATTTCTAGAACGCAGCTATATAAGGATAACTTATAATTTTGGGCATTTGTAGAATAACACAAGTAAGAGTGTTATATTCGGCTATGCCGAATATTATATACCCTTCACCATGCTTGTAAATCTAGTTTAATGAAGTAACTCCAATCAAAAAAAAAAAAAAAAAAAAAAAAACTGAGATGACAGAAAATTAAAAATAAGAAAAAATTAAGAATTATATATAATTTTACATAAAAGTTTCATCGGCTTTAAATGGGTTAAGCATTTTTTAAGTTTTAGTTCTGCGAGATATCTTCAAAAGCTTTAAAATGATACCCATATTGATGTCTTAAAAATATGGTGCAAATTTATATATATTTTTTTTCTCTATTCTCTATCGCCCCATATATTTGTTTTTTTTTTAATTGGAGTTACTTCATTGTTCAAAATGATATCGAAAAATTTGAGGCATGCGTGTTGTTTTACACGCTGCCCCAAAGGGCACGAACTGATATTGCTGATTTTCAATAGCAAAATTATCGAAACTATGTCTGATCGATTGGCGTATTTAAATTTTCTTTGGCTTATCTAGCACCTTAGCAAACCCTAACACTGACGGACAGACGGACATTGCTCAATCGACTTCGCTTTGCATAAGGACTCATCATAAATGAGATATAATTAGATACACCCTTTTTCCAACTCTGGTGAAGGGTATTAAAATAACTTTTTACAACTCTTGAAATTAACTTTAACCATAATTGGTAAATTTTTTACGAATAAGGCTAATAGCAGCCGGATTATCGGTGACTGCCATGTGACCAGCACGATTTATCCAGTACATGCTAAAGTTGCCAGCAGACTTTTCGTACCCTTCCAGTATACGATTAACATATAAACCATGCCGCGGAGCTTTTATATATTTATTACGATATTTCCATTGCATATTATCTATCCAGGTGACAGTTCCAGCAGTTGGACACAGAAAATCCAATTGACCACTATAAATGCCTACTTTCAAATTTGTTTCATCCAAAATTTTAGCAACTGAAATGAACAAGAAGAAAATAAAAATAAAGTAAATAAGGAAGAAAAAATATTTACCAACGTGAATAACTGGTTTCATGATATCGTCTGTAAGGGCTGCAAAGGCAAAATCGCTTTGGGCACCCCATTTAACTTTTTTGGATATACCTAAGGCCGCACTGACAGGACCTCGCATTAAATTTTCCAAATTATTTGTATGCTTCTTACCAATATTCTCAGAATTCAATGTACGATAAATTTGATCTAAAAATTATTATAGAAATGACATTAGAATTTTCAAATTAAGTTGTTATAATATTTAAGAGTGATTAATACCTAAACGACTGTGTAGCATGAATGAAAAAACATCATCTCTAACGGGTTTTAAAATATTATACACATCAATTCCTTTAGATTCACTTTGCACTTCAACTAGTGTATTTTCCATTTGTAGGTAGGCATTACTCCAATCACCTTGTCGTACAAAATTCAAAGTTCGATTAGCAGCTGCTGCTATTTTATTATAGCCAACTTTATCGACAAAGCCCTTAAATAAATGCGATATAGATAATATTAAATATAATATTTTTTATTTTTGTTTGTTTACCATATTTAACAAAAAGGGTGCCCAAGCTAATACCGTATCAATTGGTGAAGTAAAAGGATCACCAAGAACCAATGACGATAAATTGCACTTAATCTCATTTCGTTGAATGGCATTGTGTAATTCTAAAGCAAATTCTGGTGCCATTTTCCCGCCATAACTTTCAGTGAAAATATGCAACGGCACATTGACAAACTCTCGGTGTTTATGGAAGAATTCCTTTATAAAAGCTACTAAATCAAAGGCAATTTGGGTATTATTCAGTGCTAAATATACAACATCGTCAACATAGGAGAAACCACTTCCTACAGGACTGTCGATGAACAAGATATTCATATCCTTGACCCATGTCCAATTCCGATAATTTCCATTTAGATCAAGAGGACCTAATTCTTTAAAATTTCCTTCACCTGTGGAGGAGGAACCTGGGCCGCCTTGCAACCAAATAACCAATGGACGTTGTGTATAGTTGGTAACATTAGCTGTGGTATAGTAAAGCCAATAGAACATATGAGCACCCGGACGAACATCTACAAAACCCCAATCTTGTTTACCGGGGCCATAGCCAGTTTTAGCTAAAAAAAATATTTTTGAAATATTAAATTTCGTGAAAGTATATAAAATTAAAAATTAATATATGTATAATTTATAAAATAAATTTTCTTTAATAAATTTAAAAATCCCAGAACATAATTTAAAATAAAATTATTTAATTGCTTATTTATAAAAATAGTTCGAATTATACATATGTATTTAATTTTAAAATTTTAATTTTCACGAGAATATCTTGTCAAATCCGATAAATGTAAATCAGGAATTCAAAGTTTTCTTTGCAAAGTTTTGATTTTATGTAGGAGAGAGGGAGAAAGAATGATAAGCAGTACAGACTTTGATGTACTCGCAAAGTTGCTTTGTTTTTCGTTCGTTGCTTGTACCCAGTTGTATATATGTACATATGTGTTTAAGCACCAAATGCAAAACATCCAAAAATTAAGAACGATCACACAGAAGGAAACAAAATTTGTAAAAGAAAACTTTGTGTGTCTAAACACTAAACAAAGTTTAAAAGAAAATTAACAAAACTTTGTCAAAGTAAACTTTGCTTGTCTAAATACACTCTAACTTTAAAAAATTACATTTAGAAGAGGAAGTTTAAAAAATATATATTTCAAATCAACGTAAAAAAAGGAAAAGCTAAATTTTTGTATCCCAAAAATAAACGACTTAAAGTGCGGTTAGATATTTAACCAGAAAAGCATAACTACTATTTTTAGATAAGCTTTTTCAATCTTTCCTGACACGTACAAATACGAGTGACAATTTATTATACAATTAATGTGGTATCTTGTAGAAGGATAAAGATTTTTTTTGTGTAATGTTAAAAATTTTCTCTAGCTCATCTAGTGCCCTTGCAAAGTAATTTTAAGCACTAATACAGACGGACATCGCTCAATCGACTTCGCTATGCATAGGGACTTAAAGTATATAAAATATAGAAAGATTAACAATAAATATTTTCGACTCCATAAATTATATATATTTTGAGTCCTTATATATAGCGAAGTCGATTGAGCGATGTCCCTCTGTCCGACCGTCCGTGTTTGTGTTAAATCAACTTTGCCAAGAAAAATTTTAAATACGTCAATCGTTAAGACATTATTAAAAAATTGGAAAAAAACATCAAATGAAAAAATTGGCACTCGCCCATATTTTCCGGGTCTCTAGAATTTCCATATTATTAAAGTATTAATATGGGTATCATTTTTAAACTTTTGAAAAGATCTTTAGGGAAATACTAAAACTTTTTAAAAATGCTTAACCCATTAAGAGCCAAGGGCATTTTTATTTATCTATGTTTTAATTCTCTGTCACCTTTTTATTTGTTTTTTTGTTATTGGATTAACTTCACGGAACTAGATTTAGATAAATCGTAGAAGGTATATAAGATTTGACACAGTCGAATGTAGAACTCTTACATGTTTTTTATTCAAGTCTATAATTTTTTTGAAACGTATCATTATTTCAAATTAAATTTTAAGTACCGTATTCATAAATAATTAAAATAGACTTTTATTTAGGACAAATTTGTATGAAAAATTTGTCATAAAACACATATCAAATTTATTTTGTTTTTTATGAATATGGCAGTAATTGGTTAAAGTATAAAATGTTGGATGTTTCCAAAAATCCTTCGCAGATATAAAAACAAATGTAAGCTATATTTTATTTATTAAACAAGATTTATTTCCTTTTTGTTTTAAATTTAAATTATGCGAACCAACTTTTCTTTCGAAATAGAACGGCAGGCAACATAATTTATTTTTTAAATATACCTTAAACCAAAATTCAAAGACAAACTTACCGCATACAATGTTAGAAACTGCTACAAGTTCCAAAATCAGTAAAATTGTACCACTTTTCATTTTGTTAATTTTTTAATTAAGTTAATATTATCGGTAGCGCTTTTATTTATTATATATTTTTGTTTGTTTTAATACATTTTTAACTTTGCCCGTATTTTCAAGGCTATTGTTGTGAAAGCCCTTATTGCTGGCAGTCTTCTACTTATAAAATCGAATTCTTAACGCTTTTTATAACATTCAGAGTGATTGTATTCTTCCTTAACGCACAAATGCAAAATTTCAAAGAAAAAACTTTGATAGTTAAGATTAACAGTTTATAATATAATGATAACGATACCTTTCTTAGAAAACTAATAGAAGGAACTGTCTGCAAGGTAAGTCAAATGTTTATATTAAATTCTGTTAGTGTGTGCCTACTTTTACATAAAAAGTCATACCCATTTGTTCTAAAAAAATACATACTCTAATTATTTTTATAAATCTTTGTCACCTACCTAAAACAATAAATTATAATTGTAATACAGAAACAGCACGTAACTAAATTGCGATATAGAGAGATAGTAAATAAGGGTGATAATTGAAATCTATACCTAACTTTTTTCAAGAAGTCTTTGTCCGTTCTTATACCCTTCACCACAAAAAGTGGAAAAAGGATATAACTAATATATATATATATATATATATATATATATATATATATATATATATATATATATATATATATATATATATATATATATATATATATTGACTTCTCATGCATAGCGAAGTCAATTCAGCGATGTCCGTCTGTCCGTCCGTATTAGTCTTGAAGTCAACCTTGCCGAGGCACTAGATTAGCTAGAAAAAATTTAAATACGGCAATCGAATAGACATAAAGTCGAAAGTGAAAATATGCAAGATCGGTCCATATCCTTCGACGCAGAGGGCAAGACACCACGCCTATCTCTAATTTTTCTACATTATTTGGAACAATAAAGTAACTCCAAATAAAAAAATAAAAAAACAATTATATGGGGAGACAGAGAATTAGAAAATAAGAAAAAATCAAGTGAAAAAATTAGCGTTACCGGAAAAACACACCCTCCTCTTTTTTCTCAATAACTAACTATGTGGTAACGGTATTATCTTTACGATTTTTCATATTTTTTCTATCTGTTCTAACGTACCGTTCAAAGCGCATTGATACCAGAACAAAAAAACTTTGCCACTTAAATAGAATACCCGCAAACATAATAGCTTGAATTAATATTTTACGTTATTTTATTTATTTTTAAAATTGTATTCTAAATACAAAAATTCTTTTAAGAAAAATAAGCTTTTCATGAACTACAGAGAGTGTACTATTGCAGTAGTTCGCATTATAGATATTTTTAATAGATAAAGGCATGGGACTTATTTGCACGCCACGATTAAAAAAAAATTGTACCTCAGGAACTGAAAAAAGTATCCAATTACCCAAAATTATTTAAATAAAATAACGTATATCTGGTGTCCGAATGAAAGGTTATTTTCGTACATTAATTCATTTTTTCTGTCTGAACTTCTTTGAGTGTATGATTGAAGATTTTCACCCTAAAGTTCAATTTTAAGAAGTTACATATTTTCGTCTCAGCTGCCAGATTTCCAGCGATTGCAATTTACAAATACCTGTGTTAAACCGCTAAAGTAATTTGCTTTAAGTTTGAACAACGTTGAGAAATCTTTGAAACTCTTATCTAAAGAGAATACAGATTTGTCGTTGAAGTTGCCGAACGTGTAAAACTACCTCCAATATTTCGTCAGCTTTGTCAACAAACAAAATTCCCACGAATAAAGATTGGAAGTCAATCAAAAGAGTGACAATTTTGTGCGGATTTTACTGTAGTGGCATGTATAAACGCAACTTGTCTAGCTTGTAAAATAGATACAGCGTATTTTAACTAAATCGAAATATTTGGCATAGTAACAAAAATCAAAATCTGTTTGAAATTATGATTAACATTAAAAAACGTAATCTACATTTCTACTCAGGAAATTTTCCCTTTCTATATCAGCAACAGACACCTTCTAAACAGGTCACTTGTTTAATGGTTTTTTAAACAATCTAATATTAATTTATGGCCCTAATAAATTTATACTTTAATCGTTCAACATGTTTTATAACAGTCTAGTAGAATTGATTTTTTCAACAGCAAATAAAATTTTCACTAAAGTAAACAAACTTTTATGAGTACAAATTAACAAGCAGTGTCGTCATCTATGGCGATTTGTTACCAAGAGTGGCAATAAAAACTTTAGATTTGTAATTCGAAAAACACCTGCCGATATTTAGTATTTTTCTATTTTTCAAACTGTAAAACTTTTGGATGAACGAACCACTGGTGTAGGCTTTCCGATAAACAAAAGAAAGATACAAATGGGAAAGGAGTTAAAAGAAAATGGGCAGTGCGACAACAAAATATATATAATATCCGGTTTTTATACATCAAATAAACAATTTAAATTTGGATTGTCAATCTGATTGTACATATGCGGTAAGTATTCATAAAAACTTTAAGCCTCACTTGAAAGAAAAATTTTAACGCTCAAAAGTTTAGTTTATACAAAAAAAGCGATAAAATTATAAATAAAATTAAAAGAGAAAAAACGTTTACCTGCTTTATTGGCTTTCAAAAATCATGGTCATTTTTCACTCTATAACCCAAACTAGATCTTGTGCAATTTAAAAAGTTTTCAATAGACTTGTAAACCCTAATAGCGTTTTTTGTGTTTTTGAAGCGCAGTGGGAACACTTACTTTTATACATTAGATACAATATTTTCCAGTGCCTTCGCAAGGTTGATTTTAATACTAACGCGGACGGACAGACCAACATCGCTCAATCAAAATCGCTGAAAAGAAGCTTAGTTATACCCTTTTCCACAAAAGTTACAAGATTCAAAAACTTTTAAACGCTTTCAATATAAAAGCACGAAAGACATTATTGTATGATGGCTCAGATATGATGGAAAGACAATATTGTATGAACTCAGAAGATATTTCGTCGGTCACAGGTTGACTACTCTTAACTCGCAAATAAATCGAATCGGGTAGTGCTTTATTTTATTTATTTTTTTTTTTTTTTGAAAAAAATAATTTCAATTGCTTTGTTTTCTTACATTATCCCACATCATGGCTTTTTTATTTACTTCTAACACAGTTTAGCAAAGGGGTAAAAACGTTTTTGTTTTTGTCTTCTGGAAAGTACAAAAAACATATTAAGAGTTGTCAACCTGTGACCGACGATATACTTTAAGGATCGGAAATGGATATTGGAGAAATTACAAACGAAATGACAAACTTAGGTATACACTTTTTTCCATTTTATGCGGTGAAGGGTTTAAAAAGCTATACAGCAATAAAGTTGCTTTGCTTACGAAAGAATGAAAGGGTCAAAAGTACTACTCTTTCTCAGCACAAAGTAAAATCAAATTTAAGTTTGTGTGCCTGCAAATACAAAGAACGTTCTTACACAGAATTGTTACTTGATAAACTCAGTCACTGTGGTGACCTTTGATTTTTCAATCACAGTAATTTAATCACGTTTTTTTGATCAACTATTTGACTAGTCTGGCCGCACCTTTAATCAAAAATTATTCTTCAAAGCTCATGCCGCCAGATAATGAAAACTTTCGATTAAATTCTAATAGAAAAGTTCTTCAGTTGTTGACAATATGTATTTAATAATTTCTTACATGCCAGTTCAATTAGTATAGAGAAATAAAAAGTTTGAAATATCTTGGCAAGTACGTACATACATATTTAAATTAATTTAGAAAATCTTTTTGAAATGCTACTCTAAAATAAAATAATATTTTCTAATAATCACTTGATAATCGTTTAAATTCGTTCAACAAGGCTGACTGACAACAGATGGCGTAAGTATCTAACACAAGTAAAAAAAAAAAAGAATTTATAAAAGAAAAATTTTAGGTGCACACTTGTCATGCCTTATCAGCTCAAGATGAGCTTTGCCGTACTTTAACCAGAGACATAGTGGATTTTCACATAATTTGGGACTTCAAAGCATCCTTTTGAGTGAGTATATGATAGAAAAACATCTAGAATGGCTATTTATATATGTCAGTTTCTTGCTTTTTCCAATTTCAGAAAATCATCAATAAGATCTTGTAGCGCACGGGATATTCTAACCCTTCACTTACTTCTAAGGGGAGTTAAATTGGTATTTATTTATTATTTGATCAGTTGACCTCTTGTCTAAATTAGAACCTTGGATGTTTAATCTGGGATAAAAATGGTCATCATACAGTTCGAATCCTAAGCAAGCGCTGCGTATTTGAAAACATTACTAAAACCTTTGGGGAAAAACTTGCTTAGATCCCACTTTCTAGTTCGCTTCAACCTTCCTCATTATTCTTCGTTTCTATATATAGAATATGAATAAAAAACTTGACAGAAGCTTTTGTATGTGATTTTTTGTTATTTGATTTTTTTGTGTTTAGTAAGTGGACAACACTTTGTAGACGGATGAGATTAAAATCGTTTTGAACTGTGAAATAGTTTGACGTTTATTTGTTAAGGAATCTCCCACTGCAGCAAATGACCCAAGAGTCGATATATTCAAGAATGTGGTGCTTCTTTACATTGAAGACGAAATCAACGACGCAAAAAATACGGGCAAAAAAACGGCTCATCAGGGATTTTTAGACTATAATAATAACATCAGAAAAAAAACCAGTGACAGTCGCCAGCTGTTTACTACTAAACTGTGATAGTGAATTTAGTCGCACTTAACGGATAAACAGGTTTCACTCGGTCACAATTAAGTAATGGAACTTTATGCATATAATAAAATTAAAGTATTTGGCCCATTATTATAGAAAAAAACTAAATTCGGTTTCTTTTAGAAAGTACTTTAATTTTAAAACTTGCTGTTAACTCTTTTTATACTACAGTTAAAAATAAAAAATATTTTAAGTTAAACTGGCTTTGACTGGGTGACGCATCAAATAGAAAAAATGTCTGCCATAATTTGTGACAAAATACAGATAAAGAGATTATCCATCTCTGATCAGCTGATATTATTTTTTGTTAACAATAAAAAAATATATGAAAAAGTAAATTTGTTACTTTGAAAAATACAAGAGTTATTAAATTTGTATACATTGTTATAAAAATTGTAAAATAAATTTATTTCAACACAATTTCTAAAAGAAACCGGCTTCGGTATATTTCTATGATTATAGGCCATTATCTTTCATACATTAGAACCCACAGAATATGTAACTTGGCTAAACATTTGCCGAGAAAATCTATGGTGTCTGTCTCTCAGGATCTTAATATATCTTATTTTACTTTTCTTAGCTAGTGGCTCATAACGGGTCGGAAATGCATATTGAAGAAATTAAAAACGAAATGACAAACTTAGGTATACCCTGTTTCCACTTTTTGTAATGAAGGGTTTTGCAAACAACTTTAAACCTTATGGAAGGGAAAGCGCTCTTCAGAATGACGGCATCACTTTGATCAATTGTACCCGTTTGTCCATTAACGCTACAGCTCTTATTCTATTTGTTGCTGAAGGACATTGTAATTTCGAATTTATTGAAATGGTTCTTGTGTTTGCTCAGAAAAAAAAGTCTGAACTTTGCTTAAACATTTGTAGTCTTTTTAAAAAATTAAGTTTAAACTTGCATTCAGTTTTTAAAGATTTGGCTAGGAAATGAATAGTAAAATAGTCTGCACACGTTTGAAAAATAGTTAACGGAGAATATTAATGGATATATAACTGCTACCATAATTGTAAAAATATACTTAACCTTATCTTATTATTTAAGTTTAAGTTATTAATTAAAGAAACATTTTTACTTTTGTGTATTTTAATTTCAGATTATTTATTCTCGATTATATTTAATTAAAATTAGTTAATCTTCTAAGGATGTAACTCATGGCATTTGGATTATCGGCAGGTACCATGTGGCCAGCACGATTTATCCAGAACATACTAAAGTTACCAGCAGACTTTTCGTACCCCTTTAAAATTCCATTAACACTAAAACTCAAACGAGGAGCCTTAATATATGAATCTCGATGTTTCCATTGCAATTAATCTATCCATTTACTAGTACCAGGAGTAGCGCAGATTAAATCCAATTGCCCAGAGATAACTCCAACCTTCAAAACAGTTTCATTTAAAAGTTTGTTTACTAAATAAAAATAAAAAAGCCATTAATAAATTAAAAATTAAATAAGAAATTGTAAAGTACCCATATGAGTAACAGGTTTCATTACATCGTTCATTAGATATGTGAGCGTATTGTCACTTTGAGAACCCCACTTAATATTAGAAGGTATACCCGAGGCCGATCTCACACGACCACGCGTTAAGTGCTCCAACTTTAGATTACGGTTCCCATTATTGAAATTCTTCCAACTACAGTACATCTTGTCTAAATATTTTAATGAATAACTCATTAGAAGTGTAAAGTCAATGATGATTTCCAATTTATATTCAACATACCTTGATAATTATTACTTCTTAGGAGCATGAGTCTATAGTCGTAAGCTTTGGTGGGTTTAAGAATATTGTAAAAATCAACAACTCTTGATTCAAATTGCACTTTCCTTTGTGTTACAGTCATTTGCAAGGTGGCTTGACACCATTCAGGTTTTCTTACGAATTCTGAAGTTTAATAAGCCTCTTCTTCTATATTGTTATAGCCATTTAGGTTGACAAGTCCCTTAAAGTTGTTCAAAACAATTGCCATAAGTATTTTATATATTTAACTTGAACAGGGAAACACTGTATCAGTTGGTGAAAACAAGGGACTGCCAAGAATCACCGAAGTCAAATTGCACTTAATCTTGTTTTGCTGAATCGCATTGTATAATTTTAAAGCAAATTCTGACGCCATTTTACCACCATAACTTTCACCGACAATATGCAATGGAACATTTACAAACTCTCGGTATCTTTTGAAGAATTCCTGCATGAAAAAAACTAAATCCATGGCAATTTCGTTATTGTTAGAGGTTAAAAGCTTCATATCGTCGACATAGGAGAAACCACTCCCTACTGGACTGTCAATGAACAAAACATTCATATCCTTGACCCAAGTCCAATTCCGATAATTTCCATTAAGATCAAGAGGACTTAATTTTTAAAAATTTCCTTCACCTATGGAGGAGGAACCTGCGCCGCCTTGCAATTAAATAACCAATGGGCTTTGTATATAGTATAGCCAATAGAACATATGAGCACCCGGACGAATATCTTTAAAACCCCAATCTTGTTTACCAGAGCCATAACAAGTTTTTGCTAAAAATATAGTAAAAGGAAATAAAATTAAATGAATTTATACTCAGAAAAAAAGAGTGAGTAAAAGGTTCAAGTTTAATTATTTATTAATTTTAAAAACTAACATTTTAAATATGTTTCTATCTAAAAATTATTTTAAAGAACGCCACGTATTAACTTTAAAAGTTTTTTTTTATTAGGTACCACTTTAGAAAAGCAGCTTACTTTTTTTTAAATGCTTTTAACAATCCGTAAAGAAAAGTTTTTTTAACTGTTGAAAGAAGTTTCAAGCGCATTTATTTACGGTCATATCTTTTTATATCGTTACATGAAACCTCTTATAAATATCTTAAATTATAAATTAAAGGGTTTTACATAAGTTAATGTAATCTGATTTATATGGCAAAACTGTTAAGTAGATTTAGACAACCAGGTAATATTTACAAAGAAATCATATTTCTAAATTCACTACAACAGTGATGAATTTATTCGCTGTTATTTTTTGTATATTACCAAACCGTTGAACAAGCGAAAAGGGTGTAACATTAGATAATGTAGTTTGATGTATGCGGCCTTGAACCGTTATAGACATACAGATGAAGACTGTTTTAAAGTCGTCTTTTTTGCAAGATTCTTTTTATCACACAGTTCATCTTAAATGTTTTGCGTTGTTAATGGTAAAACGCTGTTAAGGCAAAGGAAAATTATTACTTCAGCACTACCCGATTTTATTCATAATGACATATTAAGTGCTCGTCAGGATATGCAAAAATCGCCAAATACATTATGTCACCCAAAAAAAAAAACACCACGTAGCGACGCGTCGCCAAATCAAATATTAGGTCACCAAATAAGTTTTGAAATCGCCACGGTTGGCAAGAAATCACCATTTCTAAAATCCCTGGTAATCTCTTGAGCTCTCTTGCTGATCTTTTAATTATTCAGCGTACAAGATCTTTATACATTTGCAAAAGGAGGTGTTGTAAACTGGCCTCCGAAATCGTTCGATTTGAATTCGTTACTTTTACTTGCAAGTGAATGAATAAGGCACAAAATATAGCGGTCCTTAAAACCAACATAACCCATGCAATCTGACTAATTGAACCTGATCTATATGCCAGAGCTATAAAAATTTTGACATTTCACATGTGTATTAAACAAGAATCCACTGATGTCATTATAAGATATATTATTATTACACAAATAATGACAACATTAGACCTTTCAGGGAAGGAAAAAACTGCCCATTAGTCTATGGGATACTAATTAAATTTCCAATAATTACCAATGAGCATCAAAGAAAGGAACAACAGCAATGAAAGATTCATCGAAATCTTGAGTAAAGAATATAATAATTCTTATCGAGTAGGCGCTATGATGGAATTCTTTAGGACGTCTGTAAAAGTAAGGAGCAAGGTCGAAAAATAAAACAGAGGTGTCGGCTGCGTCAGGCAAGGCGAATACAAATGAAGGCGAACCTACAAAGTAAAACAGTGAAAAGTAAATAAAATTGGTGTGTCTGTTATATAATCATCCCTTCGCTTTAAAGGTGAAAAAAATCAATAATACGATATTTTAAACTAGTTTCAAAATATAAATATCTGAAATGTTTCCAATTAAAGAATCAAGGCATTTAAAGATTTATTTTTCAAAAATTTCTAGAAATTTTGTTTAAGCCAATGACACACTAGAAGACAAACCCAAATCTGTGCGTAAGGCACAAAGTTAACTGTCGCATAGCCATTACGCTGAAATATCACTTCTAACAGACTTCAAAAAAAGAAGAAAGTTATTAATTTGTCTAAATTTTGCTTTTTTCTAGGCTTGTGCTCACAGAAACCAGTCATTTCTAGGTCGATTTTGATTTTTTTCTTTGTTTTTATGGTTACGCAAACAGGTTGGTCCTGTTTTACAATCAATTTATAATTTCAACAACTAAAGGAAGTCCTTATACAACATACATGTTTTTTATGTGTATTATGAACAATAAAAGGCAACACTTCAAAATTTAAAAAAACTGAGTATCACCAGCAAACGCTTGACAATTGAAAAGAATGTCGACTACTTTGACCGTTATAATAACAAGTATAAATACTTAAAATTAAAAATCAAAGGGCGCCCCAATTTTACTTATATGGCTCTATCTTTTGAACCTATATACAAAAACACAAAAAGGTTGATAGAATGTCACTACTTTGTCGTACGGCTTTGTACAAAGCCGAAGCATAATTACAACAAATATATTAAGAAATTTAAATATCTAATTTTATAAATTAAAAGGTGCGTAGTAGTAGCTTCGGATCCTATAGTTGGTGTAATTTCATACATATTATCAAAGTTTTAACAGTTATAGACAGAGGGTTGAATTTAACAAAATTTAGATACGGAAACGAAAGTGAATGTAGTTTGATGTATGCGGCGATACTTTTGAACGAATGAAATCTGTTTTGAAACCGGTTTTTTTGCAAGAATTTTATTTAATAAAACTTACTATATAGAACTAAGAAAGGTATATAACAATTGGAGTACCCTGAAAATTTATTTTTCAACAATAAAAAAAAACAAACAAGCATCCAACTTCACTGTCAAAATTAGATTTTCCATTGGCTAAGCGCTGACACCAAGCTATTTGGGCTTGCTAATTTAGGTTTGCTGTTAGTTGTAAGATTTGCCAAAAATGCATGTGCGTTCAGACGATAGGGTAGTGTGTTTAATACATCTGACTATATTAGTTCTTAAGTTTGGCCACATATATCAAATTAAATTAACTATTAGGACACCCTTTACTTTATAAATTTTAATGTTAGCACTTGTCATATTAATCGACAGCCTATCAAATTTTCAAGTGTTTGTCCATAACGGTTCGGAAGATAGGCTCATATAAGTCAATTTACGTCACCTATGGGACAATCTCTAATTTTAATTACTTTGTATTACTTTTGTATTGAATTTTAAAGACGTGCGCTTCACGGATCATATAAAATTTAAAAAATATTTATGTTGGATGGGGAAGCCCTTTAATTTTTAAAATTATGAACTGTTTTAAAAACGGGACTAATCTGTTAGCCTAATCTGTCAGATTACAAAAAGCTTTCAAAATTAGTTTAAAAAAGTTACTGAGTTATGCAGCCACAAACATAAGAAAGCAACATTCAGTTGAATTGATAACCTCCTTTTTGTAGTCGGTTGAAAAATTTTTCAGTTAAAAATTAATTATAAAGTAAAAAATTTTTAATACAAAATATTTTCACGGTTTGATTTTTTTTTTTTTTTTTTTGCAAAAGTTCGTGTACTTCATCCATAATCAAATTGTAAAGTTCATCCTTAGTGGGATGAATTGCAAATAACCAAGTAATAATTGCACAAATTCAAGCTTCCTCTCATAATTGTTTGAGACTTGAAATATCCCACAGAATTTTAACATCCATTGTAATAATTCTACAGAAAAGTGTGCAGAAAATGTAAAGATGGCTCTAAAGTTTACCAAGTTGATTGTTGACAATGTACTTTCTTCTTCTAGTCAAAAAAATTTTGTAATAAAAATTAATTAAATTGGTGTGCATTTTTACTGGCTGAGAGATGGAAATAGAATTAATATTCAGTTTTTGTCTTATTGTCGAATCAAGAGTTAAAATAAAAATAATTTTCTTTTAATTTACATTAAATGCTGTGCAATTTTATAAACTTGTACAAATTACAGACACACTATGGTAATCGTACAATAATAAAATCTGTTAATCCTATTTATTTTAATTTCTTTTGAAACACAGCATGCGTTTGTTTTGTTTCTATTTTTAGTTTTATCTTTCAATTGTTGATTTTTCTTTTCTTTTATACCAGCCAATTTGAAAAAGCAAATGTAAATTAAAATTCTGAGGAAATGTTTTGTGGTAAATGATATTAAACTTACCCAGGTATATTTCATGCTGTGGCATAAATCCTTGTATTTCCGAAAGCAACACCGCAATATCCGGAGAATCTTTTGTAATGCTACATTATTCCTCTTGATTAAAGTCTGGTGGTATTTGTTTGCACAATAGTATTTTGCTTATTACGTTGCCCAAGTTTGAGGGTCCAGCTGGATTTTCTATAATAAAGAAAACAAGTTTTAAATTATTATTTTTAAGTACATATTATGACCATAAAACAAAATTAAAGAGTTTTATTGCCAAAAAGTGTGCTTCATGGAAAAGGTCTTATTTTGTAAGTAAGATATTCGTACTCATAAGAATATCTGAAAATTTAAATAGATTGGTAGGTTGATTTGATTCTAGTTGTGAACTAGTAGTATTTTAAAAACAACACTAGAATTATGTAGGGTGTTTTTTCGATTCCGTTAGAATTTAAATTATAAAAAATTGGATAACAGAGAAAATTAAATTTTTATTTTTTATTTTTTTTAGAGACTAATGAGGACATGCCATTAACATATGAAAGTGGTGTCCAACATGTGGTCACTGCGGCTTTTATTTGAGAAGTAAACAGTCTTGGCCTTCAAGGCATTAATTGTTGTTGGCTTATCAGGTTATTATAGTGACCTGGGAACTAATGTGAAATAATTGAGAGTTGTCAATACGCATGGCCTTAGATGTCAATTGACACATTAATTTGTCGAACGTATCGATAAATGCTGATTTGAATAGCTTAATTTTTTGCAGTCGCCATCCTATATTAATTACATCTCGGCAAAATACTTGCCATACATTTTTTTCAAACAGAAAATAATTGATCATGATCTATATTGACCGTAATGCAAAATCCAGTAATAATTTATAAAAAAATATAGGACACAATGAAGACATCGTGTCAGCCGGAGAAAAAGGTAAATTTTTTTTTGGATGTAAAGGTTTGTTTGGGTTATTCACAAACCTGTTAAGCCAAAACTGAGCCACATGTCTTAATACAAGTTGCACTAATTATTGACCGAATTTCAAAGTAAATCTATGTAATTTGGTAGAGTTGTCCAAGCGTAAATTTATTCATGGTGATTTTTCGGTGTAGACTGATCATGAATGCGAAGAGATGAGCGCAATATAACAGTAAATTTCCATGGCAAAATGAAGCTTTTGCTTCGCTCTTCAAATCATGATTGCGGACTCATACTTCATGCTTAGATTTGACTTCTCCACAAAAAATAAAACAATATTTAAATAATTTGTTCTAAAACTTTACTTTTCGTTTCAATTTTTTTTAATGTAATTAAATTATTGGTTTTTTATTTTACACAAATTCACACACCATTTTTAACATCGTTTTACTCCTATTATTTACATTTTATACAGCTAGTTCAGATAAATTTGCGATAAAAATTAGAGAAGACAAAAATTGTTCATGCTTCGGTCTCAATATTTTGTATGGGAAAGCATGTCGCTTCATGTATGGTTGGGCTGTGAATCGAAACCCTTTTTTTTGTGTATCAGACTTATTAAATTTGACCTGCCGTAAGCTGCCTTAGTTGAATTCATCTGTTTTGTGAATGAAGCCTCAGCTAAGACAAAAGAAGTCAAAGGTTACTTGAGTCTAGAAGGTCACTAAGGATAAAACTTGCCAAAAACGCCCTTAGCTTCAAACCAATTGATTTAAAATTTTATCTTTTTATTAAACAGATTTTTTTTTTCACTTATAGAAAAAATCTTATGAAAACTTCTAAGATTGGTAGGGCATTAAAGATGTAAATTTTAGCGCTGACACCTAATGGTCGTATAGATCTATTACCCTTTTAACTGCTTTTGAAAAAAAGCTTTTCATCTTTAATATTTTATATGTTTTGCTATAAGAATCAAGAAAAGTGAATGCGAAAAACATGATCAGGAATGTCACGAAATATGGACGCGTCTTAAAGACTATAGATCTGTTCAGTAGCTAAAAAATTTTACTAATTGTTACTAGAACGTGTTCGCGTACTCAAAAAACTTGCGGGAGTGAAGGAAGAGCGCTAAATGTTAGAGAGAAAAATCTATTGCAAGCTTTGGCTATTAAAATTTTTACTAGCAAGAATTGGCCAAACAGGTGTTTCTTACTTTTGCTTACATAATAACTTGCTTTAAAAATGTCTGATAAAAGAAATTTTTGTAACATTTCAGAAAAAAAGCATTTGGCAATTAAAAGAATTTATAAATAATATCATTTTGTTAATTTAGCTATGAAAGGACACAGCAAAGAAGTGCTAAACAACAGAAATTTGGTTTAGAATCTACGAGCTTTGTAGGTGTTTGTATTTGTTTTTAAAATTAAAAGTAAACAAGCCAATGATGAAACATTCAATGTAATGTACTTTTTTCGGTACACTTTAAAGAAGAGTAGTACAATAATTATAAATAAGTTTACAGATGTATGAAGTTAAAATTACTTTTAATATAAATTTTTTTTACATCTAAGTCATAAAACTAACTGCAGAGAAAAAATTATATTCATGATGTACTTAAACATCATAAACGCTTTTGAAAATTTCCTTATAATAAAAAAATATAAAACATCATGTGTAGATATTTTGCTATTTGATTACTTGTATTATTTTAATTCTATTCGTGTGGTTACCAGTTTGCTGGCTTTTAGTGGCCTTTTTTTTATTATATTTTGGCACTCTTGTACATTTACTTTAAAAATAGTAAAGATCATTCCCGAAGGCACAATAATTTTCTTTGCTAATATTTGCTATTACTTTTTACATTTGGGAGAATAATTTTGAAAACTTCAGCTTTACTCTCTCATTGCAAGTTTTTACTAGTAAAGTTACAGACCAGACTTTATGTTATATATCTATAGAATTTTTTCACTTCTGTTAGAGAGTTCTGGGTAAAACCACAGGTAATGCCTTGATATATCTTCACAAACTTCACCATTACTTCTGTTTGCAACTTGTTTCTCTATTTCTCTCTTTTATTATATTGAAAGAATTTTCATTTTTATATAAAATAAATCAATTAGAAATATAATTTTAAGTTTTCCTACATGTTTTTTCTTTACGGGGGCTTTTCGTTACAAAATTTTAATCAAAGTAAAATGGCGAAAAATATCTACATTGCGGAATGAATAATATAGCAAAGCAGGGTTAACAACGCAACAAGGGAAGCATACCGTAGCAATGGTAAAAAAAATAAAAAATGTTGAGCCCTCAATTGCGAAATGAAATAAAAAATTTAACCTAAAATTTTGAGACTTATCCTCACAAATTTTATGTTTCGACCTGTTTCAAACAATATATTCAGAGTCTTATAGCACAGTTTTTTTGGAAAATACTTTCATAAATAAATTAAAATTTCCTTTTTCGGCTTTGGTTCATTTTTTAATTTAACTTTTATTATTTTGTTATTTTAATATACGCAACTCAAGGTAATGGATTTGGCGGTCCTGAAAATGCGGCATGACATTCTGCCACTGTCTAATTTTTCTTGTTTTCTTTGAAAAAACGTCCGCGTACATTTAAAAAATAATTTTTCTTAATAAAAGTTAAATTAAACCTTAAACCAAAGCCGAAAAAGTAAATTTTAATTGATTTATGAAGATCACTGGTCACTGATCACTGACTGGGAACAATTAAAAAATAATTGAAAAATATTTTCATAGAATCCCAGCAAAAGAGACATGCAAAAGAAGTAGGTAATTCATGGGTATGGGCTTACAATAACAGCGAAACCAGTAAACATTCGATGTGTAGGATAAGTTTTTTAATTAATTGTTGTTGTTTTCTATAATTTTTTTCCATGAACTTTCATGTGTTCAAAAGTTATAACTTAACTTAAATAAACGAACTTATGGAGAATACATTATAGAAAATGAGTGCAAGAAAAGCAATGAAAATGTCGGTTCTTTTTGAACTACTTCATTTTTTTGCTGGAAAAATTAATTTTCTCTTCCTTTTCATCTATAATTTTCTATAATTATTTTTTTGGCATGTGCCCATTCCAATTTTATTTTGCAGAATATATTGTAAAATCACAACAAATTATTTGAATTATTAGGCATTCATTATTATCATAAAGGCATCAGTTTTCTTCTACTAGCCTCTGTTCATCTTTTTTCTTAAATTTCTTTATATAGTGAAACTTTTGCATTCTCCACTGCAAGATGTCTTAGATAAACGTACAGCTTAACTTAAAACTTCTCCAACATCTTTAGGCGAAATCATGCAATTTTGATTTGTTTTATAAATATCTACCATTTTTTAATAAAACCTTATTTAGTATTTTTTTATTTGTTTTTTTTACCAGAATTAATGTTTGTTCTTGATAAAATTTTATATTTAGTGTATAGAAATATACAACAAAGAACGGAATACTAAATAATACTTTAATACTATTGTTTTAGTAAAATAGTAAAAAATTCATTTAAAAAACTTTTACAATTTCCTCAAACAAATATATAAATGTCATCAATAACACTTGTCTTCTGGTAACATTAAATAAAATGAAGTAAAAAAGAACAATATGTACGATTGAAAATGTAAATTAATGGTGAGTGAAAAAAGTTTTCGAATGATCAAACAATCAACAACTTCAAAACTATTTTATAGTTAAGAGATTTTACAGTGAGTTTTACTACACAATATTACTTTTGCTTTTAACTGTAGAGCAGTAACAGAAATCTTATCAGAATAAGTATATAGACTACATATGTTTAAATGTTAAAATATTTACTTTGAAAAGGAAATTAGCTTTTGCGGACATACAGTTGTCATACATTCTTTTCAGTTTAATTTTCATTGAAATCAAACAAATTTTATTTTTATTTATTTACTAAATTAAATTCTTGCAGATTTTTGTTGGTCGATTTGGCGAGAAACTCCAATTGGAAATAAAAAATTTAAAGGAAATATTATTAAAATAAAAGGAAGATACTTTTTATTTTAACAATGTTTCTGAAATAAATATTATATATTACTAACAAAAATTACATTGGCTGTAAAAATTGGGGTTCTTCATCGTAATTTAAAAAAATATAAAGCCAAAGCATTTAGAAAATTAGATCAATTACAAAGAAATTCTAAATTCCAAAAACCATAAAAACACGCTTTCTCTAATTTCCATTATTTATCTGCTAAACTAACGCGCTCCTGTCGCCACATGCAAGGTTGACTGCATATATATTCTTTCAATATTAAGTACCTGTGGTAAATTGAGAATAAAATCTCTAGTTAATCGATTTTCAAAAATGTGCAAATTAAAAATATTTGCTTTTTCTCTTTTTATTGTATTTTTCAAACTGAAAAAGTAAAGGAATTTAGTTAGAAAAAAAAAAAAACGTTGTACTATATTAAAATTTTGAATAATTCCAAAACGATAAAATATACCAGAAAAATATATGTAGAAATAATTAAAACAAAATTTTGTTACGCATATTTTGGTGTTTTGATTACTAAAGCCGGATAAGTCATTCTCGAATTAGGCTAAATATGTCTGCGCACCTGACTAAATTTAAAGGAAAATATTACCAGGGCCGTCAAAAAAAAACCCTACGTGATGGAGAAAAACCGAAAACGGATTTGAGTTCACCACATAAAAAACCATATAATTCACAGTTTTATTTAAAGGAGGATTTTGCTGCTGAGCAGTGTAATTAACTCCATACATATTTAATAATAAAAAAAAGTAAATTTTTTTATCGTTTGAATAAATAATTGTATCAATAAAAAATTTATTTGAAAACAAGTAAAACTTTAATAGATTTAAAAACTATGCAATGTTTTATCGAATAAAAAAAGAAGTTACGTTTTGTTTTTACGACTAGCAAAGCCCACGACTTCGTCCGCGTATCTTTTCTAATTTTCTTTAAATTCAAATTTCAAAAAATACGTTTTTGAACATTTATTGTAGAGTTCTGTAAACAGTGTTTAGAATTTTCTATCTACAAAAATAAATTACGCTGACAGCTGTTATAGTACCATTACATCGGTAAAATTGGGTGCTTTTCATGTTTCTAGTTTCTCTACGAAATGATATATTTTACGAAATAAAAAGTATTTTATATTTGAACCAAGGTTCTAAAAGACCTTTTCACGAAATTGTATTTAAAACCATCCGGCAGTTTTTTCGTGATGGGAAAGCAGACGGACATACAAAAATTCCAAAAGTAGATGTTTTGTATTTTATATTTTCTACTACTATCTACACAAACATTCTCCTAAAAATGATACACTTAATTTTTCGTGAACTAAATAAAACCGGGATACTTGATTAAATGGTTATATGTAAAAAAAAAACTAACTAAGAAAAAAGAGTTTTCGGCTTATAATCGATTTGCCCTGATATTAAATTTTGGAGGATTATAATCTTTTTTGTTGAAAAGTTTTTAGCAAATAAAGTAAATACTTTTGGATTAAGCGCATTCTGGGCCTACCATTTTGGGCTACTTTATTGAATATTGCTGGCCGTATGCTAATAATAAAACGAAAAATATTGGCATCTAAGGTGCAAAATATTGCTGATTTAAGTTAATTTACATTGTCCAGTAATAAATAATCAAGAAATAAAAAAAAAAAACGACCTGAGAAGCCAATTGACAAGTGTTTCTTTTACATGAGCACTGTTAAGATTATTAACTTAACAAAAATCAATAAAATCCCGAAGTGCTATGCCCACTGTGCCCATCCTGTCGATTCCGTAGTCAGCTATACACCTCTCAATAACAATATACATGCTAAATAACAGAATTCTTTCTTAATATGACGACTATTTACAAATAATTACTAGCGGCGTCTACGACTTCGCATGCGTATTTTTTTAATTTTCTTAAAATTCAAATTTAGAAAAATATGTTTTTTTTATATTTTCATTAGAGTGGACAGTTTTAAAAGTTTTCAGTTTAATAAAATAAAATGTTCTGAAAATTTTTTTAGTACCATTATACCGTTAAAATTTGTGTTTTTACACAAAACTAAGCAGCTTTTACGCGACGCAAACAAAAGACAGACAGTAATTCGTAAAATAGATGTTATTTATTCCAATATGATGACTATCTACCAGCAATAAAATTTTCAAAAAATATTTTGTGTTCAGAAATTACCCGGTTACATTTTTATTATATGTAAAGATTTATTAATTTATTTTTTTATAGACATTTTTTTTTTCGTTTTTCACGCAATCGATAAAAAATTTAATTCATTTTTGGGTCATAAAATTTTATTTAGTATCTACTGTCTCAACGACTATACGCATTTGGCACCAAAATTTTCATATTTCTATTTATGACCTTAAAATATTTTCTTTTGGCAACCCTAAAATCTAACGTTTAAATCATATTGTCAACTTTATTTTGCTGCTAAGAGATAATACTTGAAGCAGAATAAGAGTTCTGCTTGGTTTAGCTAACAGAACGTGATTTCATCAAAAACGCTACAGTAATGTGTCAATAATCAATATGTATTAAAGATGAAATGCTTAAACCGAATTAGGAAAATAAAGAAGGTGAACAAAACTGTTAATGTTTAAAAAACACACAAAAATTTCATTTATTTGTGTTAAACTTCCAACTTGGCATCATATATTATTTGTTTATTTAAAATGATTATAGCTTTATCTTTATAAAAAATGTGCTTGTAATTCTTAAAGACTTGTTATAAATGATTCTTTTAAAATTCTGCATTATTTTATATTAAATAGAAACATAAGTTCAAGTTAAATAAAAAGGAACAAATGGTAAAATATGAAAATATAAGAAAAAACTTACCATAATACCCTGACATATCCATTGGCACTACTTGTATTGGACGATAGCTCTTCACTAATTCGCGTAAAAACAATGGTGCCATGTAGAATAACAAAACAAGATGTGGATTGTCAGAAAGAACGCCATCAGCAGTAGCACTTTGTTAATGGTGAGAGAGACATCAGCATGTAAAGGCCACCAAAAGTGGGTAACAGTAGTTGGAATAAAATTAGCAACGACAGCACATTGAAAATGAATCGTAGTGACAGCAATGAAAGTGGTTTCAGCACACACATACACGTTCACAGCATTCAATAACATTGAGAATAATAAAATAGAAAAAAAGCAAAGAATAAAACAGTAGGAAAAAATTGTTAAAATGATTGTAAGATTTGCCTTCAAATTAAAAGTAAGAAAAGGGAAAGGAAAGAAACTTAAAGCATTGAAATAAAATTTATTATTGCATTAAGAAGTATTAAACGCTTTTTATGTTTGTTTGCTTTTTTAAATTTAACATCGGGTGAGGGTGTTAAATAAAATACAATTGAAAAGCTGAAAAACAATGTGATACCTGTAATATTTTCTATACGAAAAAACCACTTAATTAAATTAAAATAGAAAACAAAAGCTTTAATTTTAGACTTGTATGTAAATATTTCAAAAAAAAAATACAGTCTTTGCACTTCACTTTTAGAGATGTATGAATATTTAGTTTCGAAATTTCGAAAAAAGGCAAATCAGCTCTACACCAAAAACTTTGAAAATGCTACGATAAATTTGAATCGCCTGAAAGATTAAGTTGATTAAAGAATTGGGATAATACTATAACAAGACTTCAAAAAGAACAAGATTAAGTTCCATTAAATTTGAAAACAGCTCTCATGTATGAGTAGGTATCTAAAAGTCTTTTTTGGAGTTACTCGGCCAAGTGCAGGAGAGAGCTAAGCAGCTCATCGGTGACAGTAGGGTGTACAGCTCTATTGATTCACTGGAGCATCGACGCTAAGTGGGGTGTGTTTCACTGTTTTATCGTTACTACAAAGGAAAGTGCCCTTATGAAATCAGGGAACTTGTTTCTGAAAACCGTAATTTCGTAAGTGCAACACGCTGTGATTCAAGAGCGCATTCTTTTGTGGTCGATTGTCCAGTGAATCGCACTACGCATTACAGAGAATATTCGTTTTTTAGCCAAACAGTTCGTATGTGAAATAAGCTCCCTGCAGAGGTCTTTCCTGTTACTTGAATGTGCAAAGATTAAAATCAAATGTCATCAGCAACAACTTCCTCTAGCCCCCTTCCCACAATCTAATTTCCTAGATCTGTCATTATGCATTTCATACGTAGGAGACATTTCCTGATATTTCCTGAAAGGAAAACTTGTTGAACACAAATTGGCTTATGTATTGATTTTTGCATTCAATACTTTTGGAAATAACGAACGGCATATCAAGTGTTACAACCATGCAAATTTTATCATTAAATTTTATTTATTTATATCCAAACTATCTAACTAAAGTAAAAGAAAGCGAGTTTGTTTTTCAATATTATAATTTTTATATCCGTTTATCTTATATCTATTTTATTTATATATGTAAACGTTTGATATCTGTTGTAAAGTTGTTTGTATTTTGCATTGAAATCTCATAAAATATAAATCATTCTATCATCCTTTTTTTATTTTAACCAAAAGTTTTGTTTTTACAACAAAATTTTTCTATTTGTATTTCTATTACATTTATTTGTCCATTAGTTCCATATGTTTACAAATTGTATTTATCTTTTGGAATTTTATTTACTTTTGAAAATAATAAATCAAAGTTTTAACGCTGGATAAACTTGCAAGAATTATTTTATTATAGCAATTTGTCATATTCGACAGCACCTGACAACAGGATTGAAATTTATTCATGTTTAATTAGTGGTTGGCTAGATTTTAAATACGACAAAAAAATTGTTTTTTTTTTGTTTAATTTATGAATAATGATTTATAAATTTCTTTTTTAAGTAACCTATAAGTAAAATAAATAACTATTTTGAAACACAGTTTTCATCAAATCATTGTAAGCCCTTAATTCTGAGCTTAGAAGGCCATATCATTTCAAATTCTTTGTCGAAAGCTTAAGTAATTTTCATTGTTTCAAAATATATTTTTAAAATACTAGCTGTGTTTTAATTTCATTAAAATCGATACAGTCAGATAAACAAACTTACAAGGAGATTTATAACATACTAGCTGACCCGGCAAACCTTGTACCGCACCCTCTAAGTGTATTAATAATACGTACCTCATCTGTGTTTTACGGTACGCAGATCTATCTTAATTTAAAATTTCATCAGTCGTTACGTTTTTTAGGTGTGGCATCAATTTTTCTTTGGGTGAGCCATCCTTAATATTTAGGAGTATGAAAAATAAATGTTGACCGATTTTCTAACGTTTGTTTCAGCACTGGCTGGACAATTAAAAAAAATACTAAGAAAATATTGATGCAAATACATAGTCAAAAAAGGGGACGTTAAAATAGGCTTAGTAAAAAAAAACGTATGCTGTTAATCCCACCAGAGTCTAGCTATATTATATGAAAGTTTAAAGAAGATCAGCCAAGCAGTTTGCCCTACTTGAGGAGGCATAAAAAACGCTTGGGTTTGAGAGGAATGACAAATAGATGCTGACAGATTCTCATACCAACCCGACACTCCCAAAAATTTTCATGAAAATCGGTCGAACCATTTCGGAGAGCTGAAACACAAACACTACAAGAATTTTATATATTAGATAACGGTAAGACGCAAAATCGATTTATTCCCAAAAGTATTTCCTATTTCTTTAAAGATGTAGAAAAAATTACAAAGGAAATTTTCCAATCGCGTTAGCTTCAAACAAGAAAAAAAATTTGAAAATTGCTTTAAAGTCGGCTCTTCCAACACCAAAAAACCGGTATAAAGTTGGTATAAGGGGAAGAATATCAACGCTGAATGAAACCTCTGATAGCTGTGAAAAACTAAAAATAAAAAAAATAAAGTCGAGTAAGTGTACTTGCCAAACTGGGAGTGGGGTGAAAAGGTTGATTTCAATGCCTCGTGTCCTTACCGTAGACTCAGGGTCAAAGCTGAGTGAACCTAATATGAGAGAATCATATAGACGGACTTGATAGATTCTGGAAAAATGACACCAGATTCATGAAGGTCATCAAGGCTAAACGGAATTGGTACAAACTTCAGTACGGCAGCAGTTAAATTTGATAAAGCTCAAGTTCGAAGGGTTAACTATGGCTTACATTTTTTTGACTCACTCACATGTAAGTAAATAGTTTTTTATCTCAACTTTTTATAAACCTCGAATTAAAATGCTTAAATTTGTCTCAGAATTGGATGAAGTCGTATCTCAAGTCTTAGTAAGATTTTTCAAAGGATCAAATGTTGTTTACTTAATTTAAATGCCGTCTAGAAGCACATTTTGGGTATCGATTTGCTACATAAGCTCGATGAGAAACTTTCGAACACATTTTAATACTTAAACCCTTTCTAAATTAAACAAGAGTTAAATCCATGATAATTGTTTTTAAGTTTCCTTTCTGCTTGAAATAAAACATTTTTTAACATTTCTGAAAAAAATGTGCTTTTAAAGTTTCCTCTTACTAAATTATTTAAAAAGCAAAAGCTTAACACCTGTTGAGCTCAATAGTAGATTAAATAAAAGAATTGAAAATAACTGTTTAACAAACAAGTTTTCTTTAAAACTTTAACAAAGTATCTCAAGAAAGAAAAACAAAAAATTTTTAGCACGTAGAATATGAAAAAGAAAAGCAGAATTAAATAAAATAACAAAAATAGAGAAAGCAAAAATATAAAAGATAAAATTTACTTACTTTTTTACTTGTGGCATTAAAATTTGTTCGGTCCTCTTAAAGGCTTCTACACAGGTACGACGCAGCTTACGTATTTTTTCACGTAATTCTGGACAGTCTTTAGATTGGCCAACGTGTATTAACAGATCACGAAATAATGCCACGTGACTATTAATTTCCATTATGAGCTGAAAAAAGAGAAAAAAAAAAAAGATTTCAGTAAAATTTAACTCTCAACCAAATAAAAACTTCTATTTCAAAATGACATGATTGTCATGTTCATTATTCTTCTTGTTTGAGTTTTTTTTTTTTGCAAATATTTCAATGCTTTTAATTGCTATTTGTATATGATAACACATTGTTATTCAAAGCTTAAACACGAAGAAGTTTTTTATATTAACATTACTATCACAAGGAAAGATTTATAATTAATAACTAAATTAATTCTGGTAGTAGGATATTGAAAAGAAAATTATATTGAAAATGAAATTCGTTTATATTTTTTCTGGCGGAGTTTAATGCATTGTGGATTAATTTAAAATTGCAGATTTTCAGGTTTTTTTTTTTTTTGAAGGTCTCGCTTCCTAATCATGCCTTATTATAAACTAAGCTATCAACTCTGCGTTACTTCAATGGGACACAAACTTCTCAGTGCCTTGTTTGAGTAAACCTTACAAATCCCGAACACTTATGCTGTATCTAAGCTAGTCGACTTCTTTTATTCCATAGCCACGTCCCGTGGGGGTACTACAAGTCTTGGGTACTACCGTCAGGTGAAGGCCAACACGGCCAGGTACTGCCGTTAATCATGATCACGTATCCTATAGCTACAACACAAATCTGCCATGTGATATTTTTATGCTGTTACTTCCTTCCCTACTCTATCGACTAGAATTTTTTCCTCTTTGTTAAAAAGGGCGCCTTGGCAAATGTGCTATTTGTTATTACATTATACTCGTATTACATTATCTTAAACGCTCGTATTAACATTTAGGAAAAGTGTAGTGTATCCTTATAAAAATAAAATAGAAAGTTAAACAGCATTTACACTATGCAATTTTTCATGAAACTAGCATGAAAGAGAGTTAGTAATATGGTATTATTTGAGTTTTGAGGGAATGTTACTGTTGCTTATGTTTATTTTTAAATAACGCATATGCATTTGCAAATGCCGCAAAAATTGCATAGTGTAAATCTGAACTTATACGAGAATATAATTTTTTTCTAAAAACTTACTGGGTAAATCCCATTGTTTTAATAATGCATTCATTACAGACATTATTTTAAATTACATATTTTCACATCACATATGTATATAAGGTCCTTTTCGAAAGCTTGTCATGCTAAAAAAAAATTTTGTATTTTCTTTATAAAGAAATATGAAGAAAAAATAAAAATAGTTACTGGATGTCTGCTGTGTTTTTTATATTAAAAACCTGTTGAGTTTTTATTGTCTTATTGCTTTGTTGATTCAATGTAGTTCTTTTTTAATCAACTTGGCAATAGATATAATACTTTTTAGTTTTGAATACAAAAATTGATTAAAATCCACTGATGAGCTATATGAGCAGTAGCGAAATGGCCATTTCGATATGCCTTATAACCTTAAATCTAACATAAATAACAAAAAAATATTACCAAAGCCAATCCAAAGTGTACGCTGATTTTTTATTGCATGTTAATTGTGGACTAAAGAGAGTAAAAGACCAGGTCTCTAAGGCTTTTAGGATAAGACATCAAATCTATTTGCCTTCTTCTTTTCAGTCAACATGATAAGAAAACGCGGAGTATATTTTACCAAAGATAATCAAATAATATTCCATAAGCCTCGATAGATACTGAGTTCTGTCTCTATCAACGTGTTTATTATATTTGCAGCCTGATTCTTCTTCAATACCTAAAAACGTATTAGATGCTAATGAAGTAGTGGCACAATTAATTTTTTATTTTAATTAAGGTTCAGACAATAGACATCATACACACAATGTACTATTTAAAAGCAACGAACACATATTTTTATTTTCATACCAATTATGTGTGTCTCTAAGTTTTGTACTTCGTGTACACGCAGACGAGGCGTAGACGCCAGTTATACTTTAAGTACGTGTATGGAAAAAAGTAAATGAACGAAAGTTTAATTGTAAATGTTCTTTAAGAACCAGAGAACGTAGATGGTTTAAGTAATACGAGTTAGTTTACGTAAAGATCCCTTCAATCTGCTGTGAGAACCGTATTTATTCATCAAGTATATCAGAGAAAACCAGGACATTTTAAGGAAGGAATTTTCTATCAGCACTTTTTGTCTTTCCCTAAAACGACACAAATAAAAATTTTACATAAAAACAAAACAAATTGAATAAAAAATTTATGAGGCTGGCCCCACACGAACAGTTTTAACTGCCAGTTTTTATCTTACAGTTTCAACTGAAGTGAACGTGTTTGGGGGTTCAACTGTAACGTTCCCAGTTTAATTTGTGTCGAGGGAGAGTGCGTATCATGTTACGTAAACAGAACCAAGTGATAGTTGATTTTATTGCAATAAATAGATCTGAAATTTGCGAAGAAGTTTTAAGAAGTAGAATCTGACGCGGAAAGGTTTCAGTTTTATTAAAAATAAAAAAATCCGCTTTACGGAAAGAAAAAAAAGAAAGTTAAGGCATCAAAGAAGTCTGGAGCATCTGCAGACGACCTGTTTGATTTTTTTTTTTAATTACAAAAAGTACACCGAGAGCAGCCAAATCGTCGAATCCATGTTAAAATTTGAATATTGAACTGCACGTGTGTGTACATCTTAATTCAGTTGAAACTGACAGTTAAAACTGTACGTAAGTGGCCAGCCTAAGACCAAAAATTAACCAGTCAAATTAAGGGAAATAAGGCATGATATTAAAATTAGCTTGTCATTGGCGAGCATGGGTTCACATTAGCGAATCGTCTTGGCACTTAAATGAATGTTTAAAACCAAGGAAAATTCGTTGATTAGGATACATATTTTTATTATTTTTATAATTTTTTATTATAAGTTAATATTTATTTGTAGTAACAAAACGGAACTATACTTAAAACCTTTTTATTGGGACGGTGAATACATATTATTTTATAACATTTAGTATTATACAAAGTTTTCATGAACTTTTCTGAGTTTTTCATGAGTCGAAAAGTTATAATTAAAATAAACGAAAACACTAAAAATGTATAATTGAAAATAAGTGCAAGAGAATCGCTGATTTTTCAACTACTTCACAAAATGTAAAAAGGAGTATATATAAGTTTTTTATTGCCTTTGTAATTTCTAAAACATTCATTTCTCACCCCTTAAAGTATATATATTCTGAGACCTAATGCAAAACAAAGTTGATTGAGCAATGTCCGCCCATAAGCCTGTCCGTCCGTGTTAGTGTTGAAATCAACGTTGCCAAGAAACTAGAAGAACTATACAAAATTTAAATACGCCTAACAATTAGACAAAGTTTCGAAGAGTCAGTCTGGAAAATAACCAAGGACTGTCAATGTCCCTCGAGACAGTTGGCTAAACACCACGATTGTCTCTAATTTTTCTATATCATTTGGAACTATGAAGTAACTCCAATTAAAAAAATATATGTGTAAATAAAGCGCGACAGAGAATTCAAAAATAAGAAAAAAAAACATCAACAGAAAAATTTGGCGCCCGCCCATTTTTCCGAGTTATGGGACCTTTGAAATTTTTATAAAAAAATTCGATTGTTAGTATGGTCAATATCGATATCATTCGAAGGGATTTTTCAGGAAATACTAACACTATTAGCCATTAAGAGCCGTTGACATTTTTATGTAAAACTATACGTCGCATTAACTTTTTTTTCGCATTAACTTTTTTTTTCTTATTTCTTAATTTTCTATCACCGCATTATATGTTTTGTGTTTGTTCTTTCTGACTACCTCACTAAGCTAGATTTACATATGTATATAATGAGGGGTATATAAGATTCGGCATGTCTGAATATAGCACTCTCACTTTATCTTTTTTTTGCTGTGAAGTATTACACTTATGATGTGTGTAACGCAAATTCATCCTAATCCAACCCTACAAAACAAAATTTTAATCTTTCGGCAGATGTTTGTGTATTAATTTCCAACTTTGTTGTTTTATCAATCTAGAAATATATTTAGCTTTACTTATTTCGCTAAACTTTTACTGTATTGCGAAATTAAAAAAGTTTTTTTTTGCCAATAAAACTTTTATTTACAGCTTCGTGTGAGACATTAATAGATAAAACTGTATGAAAATTCCTGTATTATTTGATGGGTTAGTCTTTTAGTTATTATTATATTTTTTATATTTTTCTCATTTATATTATACTCGTGGTGTTTATTTTCATGGCACATAATTTTTGGAAAATTAACACATATTTAAGTCTATTAAACAAAGTGTTTTGTTTTTTTTTTTTTGAAGGATGATTAAGCATGAACATGAGTGTTTGTGTTATATTATTCAAAAAGTTTTATTATGTAGAAGATGCTAACATAAAAAAGAAAAAAAACGTTTTTAAGTTAAGCAGGGTATTTTTCAACAAACTGATTTAAAATAAAATATTATTTGATACAAGCACAAGGAGCAAGAATTAAAATTAGAACTGATATCTACTGTAGATGTGCACTTAATGCATTTCAAATTTTTAATTTATATGTTTAGAAAAGAGAAGCTTCGAAGTGGCTTTAAGGAAATAAACTCAAATTTTGTATATTTTTTCTATGCAAGTAGATATTTGTTAAGAAGTTAAAAGAAGCAGAATGATTTAAACGCTACAGTTTTTTACAATAAAGAATCATTTATCGTTTCTTTGCTTTAATAATCATCTACTTAAACAGATTTTTGCTTGTTTAATTGCTAAGTTTAATGTTTTGCGAGTAATTAAATTTCTATAACCTTTTTAGATCGTGATGTATTGATTGTGCAGGTAACTTTCGATCTAAAAATTTTCACTTTTTTTGAACCAATGCTGATTGCGCTGAGTTTTATTTATGTTTTTTTCTCACATTATTATTTATGTTGCAAAATTCTGCGTCACATTTTAGCTTCGTCAAAAGCAGAACCGTAGAAGTCAATTACGTTTTGTTTAAAACAAAGTGAGCTTTGTTATTATTATTCTTCGGATGACTTCGTTAATAACATTCAAAATGCCCACAACAGTTTTTAGTTAAAAGAGGGTTAAAAAATCTACTAGAGGATGCATAAGAAACTATGGGTGGGCGGGAGCCATATAACTAAAATCTAGATGAAAATAGTTGATTTTAAAATCAAGTGTTTTAGAGAGGAGTCTCATGTCACAATATTACGAATAACTTTTAAAATAAACTTAATTTTCTTTTAACACAATGCAAGTAAAATTTCATACAGTAAAAACAAAAAAACAAAAAGAATAGTTTTTTTTTCTAAGGATGTGAAGCAATTTAGTTTCAATTACCCTTTTTTTAAATACCCAAAGATAATAAAATTTACATTTAAAAAAAAATAAACATCCACTATACAATATTGGATTGGTCAAATAATAAGTTGATAGTCTACAAAACAGGCTTTTTGTTAGAGTTTCCTCATTAATCAGATTCTATAAAATAAAACAATTTGAAAAGATTGGTATCTTGCCACGGCATAACAGATGATTTCAAGGTTTAAACTTCATTCGTAAGGTAATAGTTTTAAACGAAATTTTTAATTAAAAAAATAAACATGTCTAAGGGGAATCTAGAAAGTGTAAAAACTTTGCTATCAGAAAGCTTCAACGCTAACGAAAATTAACACTTTATTTCATAAATAATTTTTGAATTGACGCCGAAAATTAAGTAATCATTACAGAGAGTTTTATACTTGAGAAGTGATTTTAAATAAAAAAAAAGATATTTTTCAGTTCTGTTTTAAAAAGCGGAATTAATTATCTTTTCTAACAAACGATGGAAGTATGTAAACAGTGTATATTTGTTTAGGCAAAGAATGTTTTCTCAGTGCATGAGCACTTTTGATATCAGTAACTATTGCTTTGAAATTGAGAATTGCGTAACTGTAGCTGTTTCAGTTCAGTACGGTTTTTTGATTATAATTAACCGCTTAACACCAGAAAAGTGCTTCCAAATTGTTAAAAATTACTTTAAAAATTATAAATCTATTTAAAGAGAAGTTTTATCAAAGGCTTATGTTGAAAGATAGATATGATTTGTGCTTAAGTAGTTACGTTCATAAGCAAAATTGCCTTATGTGGCCGTTAACATATCAACAGTTTACACAATTTCGAAGTAGTAGCTGCTATTGCGGTAAATAGCTACCAATCTCTGCTGACTTAATCTTTCTTCTCAAATATTATTCAACTAAACGCCAACGATATTTGAATCCAACAAGCAAATAGTACGCTTAATAATTGGTTTATCGCAAGTTCAATTTAATGACAATTTTAAACACCTTGGTATTAACAAAAGTGTTTATAAGAACTTGTCTACTAGATTAAAAAAAATATGTCCAACAACATTTCAATTATTCTTATGCCGCTAAAGCAACACTCAAAATTAAACCAAGTAAAAAATATTAAAATACTAATTTTTTCGTTAATCTAGAAATTATATCTCTATACAATTTGAAAAAGACTGTTCCTCTCTGCTGCTAATTAAATCACTTGTTTTTTCGTTAAATTATATAATAATTTAAGTAGAATATTGCTAAGCGTTATAACTGACTATTCTTTACAAAAGTACGATTCATTCTCATGAAAATCTGTTAGAATCGCAAAAAAAAATATGTTTAGGTGCTACACTGTCACAAACAAAATGCAACTCATCAGCCAACTCTGATCGCACAAAAGCTTTTATTCACGAAATTTTCAAAAGACAAACTTGTCCACAAGTCACACATCTTTTTTTAATTCATTTAATTCATTTAATTCAGTTTCTGATATCGCTCTTTTTGATAGATCTTGCGATAAAATTTCATAAGATAGCCGTTTTGAAATAAATGCAAATTCTTTAATTTTCTTTAGTGTCATGATAATTAAAATAATAAATACAAATAAATGAAATATAAAAGAACAGAAAAAAAAGATTTCAACTATTTATTAATCTGTTTTAATTGTGATGATGTCTCGCATATAAAACATGCATGTTTTATTATTTCTATTTTAATGAGCCATTTTTCTTTATTGTGTTGTATCATTAAATATCATTCTTTAGCAGTTTTTGTTGCTATCAGCAGTAAATATTGAAGATGGAATCGTTAGCCAAAACGAAAAATTATATTATGAAGATAAAAGGGCGTATTAGATTTTTTTGTGTTATCGGTTATTGTTTATTATAGAAATTAAATTATTTTAAGATGTGTCCGCTTGTTATCGTTATCGTTTTTTTTTTTTTTGTTTTTTTTTTTTGTTTTTTTTTTTTTGTTTTTTGTTACTTTTGCCAACATAAGTATAGGCTTCAAAAATTGTACATATTCAAAGAAAAATTCTGAAAGTTGTATGACTTTGAGTCATACCATACCAAATTCCTTAGTCTTGGCCAAAAAATGTAATTAATTAAATTATATAAAAGATTTTGCTATTGCAATAAAAGAAAATTAAATGTCGAAAGAAGTTTATAAAACATCACAAAAAAATTTTTAAATAGTTAGAATAGATGGATATAAAATATTTTTAAAAATAAAAAATAATAAAATGAGAAGCGAACATTTTTTGTGAGTTATATGGCTAAAACTACTTCGCAGTTTGAATTTTAAGTTAAACTATTAGCAAATTGAAAATATTACATCCTTATAAACATTAGATAAAATGGGAAAGACGAGTATTTAAAATATAGCAATATGAAAATAATTAAAAATTAAGGATTCCAACTGCCTCAAATCAAGCAGAAATAAAATATGCATTAAACCTTTTACTTTAAGCACCAAGAATCAACTATTAATAATGGGCTAAAAAAATCTAAAGGAAAATCTACATATCATAAGCGAAGAAACTCAGGTAACATTTGTAAGAAAGCAAGCGAAATAAGACTTTCAGTTAAGCGATCATGCCAATTATTCGCGTACTGTAGTTTCAAATGACCCAAAGAAATTTAATTTTCAGATGCGAGAGAAGAAGATCTATTTGTAAATCAACAACAACATAGAAATAGTGAATTTATGGTCACAATGAATTTAGAAATTTAAAGTAAGGATTTCACTAGGGAAACTTAAAAAACTCTACTAGAATTTGCTTTCCGTTATATAATTTCTAGTTGCGGAAAGAATTTATTGAATCTACGGAAAGAAGATTCTACCACACGTAAGATCAGAGTTGTAAAAAATTTATTTTAAACCAAAATGTTTGTTTTCTTAACTCTCCCGACCAAATCATAATTGAAAATAATTGAGGTTGGCATTCTTCCAAGTTTTCTGAAGAAGGAAGAGTATTCAAAAACTAGGAATCCGTAATTTAAGACAATAAGTATCCGTCGAATAATTTTATTTTTATTTTTTGAAGTCATTTTATTGTCCAATAAATAACTGTATACTTGAAGTTTTAAGCTAGCAATTCTACTAGTTAGTACCCGCTAATGAAATTTTTAATGTATCATCAATAGTGTTATCAACAGTTAATAAGGTAAGTGTTAATTGGCAACAAATTATTTATATACAACATCCTCACTACCACATTTCGTTTTTTAAGTTTTATTATTCTGTGTGCAATAAAAATATTTTTCTAAATTTTTTACATCAAATTTAATTTTTATTATTGATAAGCAGTGCTTACGATTTCGTCCGCATGTCATTTATAATTCTCTTAAAAATCAAATTTAAAAAAATGTGTTTTTAAATATTTATTGAAGAGATTTGTAAACAATGCTACAAATTTGCCCTGTAAAAATAAGATGTGCTGAAAACTACTTTAAAACTATTATATCGGTTAAATTTGGTGCTTTTAAACTTGTATCTCTATTTGCTATACGAAGCTTGTTATTTTAACGAAACAAAAAGTATTTTTTTTTTTTGGAATCAAGGTTCTTAGAGACCTCCACACAATATGTTATTTAAATCCATCCAGCAGTTTGTTCGTGATATTATTGTTATTATTATGTTTTTTTTTCTCTAAAATGTGTTTCAGCGGATTTTTTAGATTAAATTTTATGTAAACTAATTAAAAAAAATAATTAAATATTAATACTAAAAATAATAATACTAATGACATATATAATAAAATAAATTTCTCAAAAAAATAATTTGAGAAAATTTAAATTTCTCAAACATTTTCTTCTAAGAAATTGTATGGATAGATTACAATTAATACCAAATTCAAATTAATTGAAAAATATTAATTCATCAGAAAAAGGTTTAATTTTATTTCTTTAAGTCATTTTATGACATTCAACAGTAAGGTTTCATAATAACGTGCAAGCTTAGGATATAGATTATTAGACTCAATTCTGAACGAGCCTTATCATAAATCAGCACTAAAGCTTGCAACATGTTAATTTAGTTTTAAGAAAATTTTAAATGGTGCAGATATATGAATTTCCAATTTAATTTACAATGTAAAAGTATGTTAATTTGTTATACAAGAGCATTAGCAATTAAAATTGTTCCTTTTTTATTTCGCAAGAATTAGCAACAAAAACAAATAAAAAGTCTTACATGCCACAATATTGCAATTTATTGCACGCAGAGCAATTTTTTTCATTTTAAAGAGTTGTTAGAATACAGAGCATTTTATCGTTTGAAAAAAAAATATTAAATATAATTTATTTCTTTATTTATAAATGTAAAAAAAATTTTTAATTCATAAGAAATGTTTTTAAATAGAAAAGTGACTTTTTCTTAAAACTAAATAAATAATCATTGTACAGTCTTCTGTTGCAGTTGTAATGTACGTATGATTAATATTAAATGCACCATCAAAAAGTAACATCAATCATACGTAAATGTTAACAAACACAAAATGACTAAACGGTAATCGCTAAACGACAGGTTGTATTTAAGTTTACATATGGGTAATTCTGCTGACAATTATATCAATTCAATGCGAAGAATTACAATTAAAAACACTGCTAGGGAAAATAAAGAGAAAAACTGCCTTTATTACACAAAAAAATTATTTGCTTTTGAAATTTTTGTCTTTAAAAATAATTTGTTCAATTCACAACCTGTTGTTATGTGCTAAGAAGTCGGATTCAACAATAGTTGTACAAATATTCTTCTTTTTTTAAATACTTTTGTGACATTTTTATATCTTTACCAAAATTCGTAATATAGTTTTGTTGCGTAAAAAAAATATTGGCATATTTTTGGTAAGTTTACTTGATTTTTTTATTTTAATTTTTTAACTTTTATTTTTTACATGTTGACATTTTATAAATTAAAGAAATAGAAACTTCAACAGAATGTTCACAACTACTTTTATTGTATTCGAAAAAGTATAAAACTTTATATAAACGGGTACAAAGCGCACTACTTAAATACAGCTTTCTGTAGCTTAAAAAAATCTAGTTTCCAAAAAAAAAAAAAACTAATTATTAAATACACCCACATTATTAACTAACGGTAATAACTTTACTACATAATTACTTTTTAAAAAAAAGGAGATTTTTTTAAATAACGCACAGTGTATTCATAAAAAAATCAAATACAAATATCATAAATTTTTATTTTGCATAAATTATTTGCATTTATGCACCATTTTTTCAAGCTTCATCTGATAATATGATTTTTTAGAAAAAGCAGCGTTATATTACTAAAGCCATTAAAAATTGGAATTAGTAAAAAATGTCTGGTCCTATAGAGCAAAAATAAAAAAAGTGTTAAACTACAACCAGTTTTTAATGAGATACCTCGTCTATAATTTTCTGGCTAAAATTATTTGTAATGTTTATCATTTGGAAAAAAGTTTGATTTTAAATTATTCGCAGTTAAATATTGAAAATTATTGCGTATGTATTTTGATCTTCTCAAGATACAGAATTTATTCTAATAAAAGTTGCATTGTCCCGTGCTTGGAAAAGCTACCTTCAAATAATTTTCTTAGTTAAGATCCGCACGGTCAAATGTAAAAGACAAAGCCTTTCTCTGCATGTATACATATATATTTTATTCGTACATTATATTTTATTAGAGCATTTGTCTTGTGAGCTGACAAACATAAGATTTTCTAAGTACCATGTTTTGAAGTGCGAGCCTGTAACCTTCTAAGCCAACTAAATCAGAATATAACAATTATCCATTATTCATTACTTATCCAACTTTAATACTTCTGTACTTTACCAAATGCTAACCTTGCGTGGCCACATAAACAAACTTAACAAAGAACATTTAGTTCTGGTAAGTTGTGCTTCAGTTTGAAAAAAGCTATAAGTAAGCGGAAAATACTTCAAATTATTGTATGAAAAAGAAGCTTATTTTCTGTTAAACATTTATGTACTTATTTTCTAACTGAATTCTATTCTTTCAACAATCTTTACATTATCTACTTAAAGTGAAACTTTTCCTTAAAAAAACTGTATTGTATTGTTGTGCTGTTAACAATGTTTAACAATACAAGCATTGTGATGAAACAAATGCAGAACTAACTTCATTCGTTATATATTTCAAATGATACCGAACATTTACTATATTTTTACATAAGTATAAGTACTATACAACGACAATAAGTGCGGTACTTTGTAATAAAATACAATTGCATACTTGTTCACTACCAGTCACACATTTACTCTCAATGGCTCTAAAACATTATTATAGAAATCCTTGACAGACAATTAATTCCTAATAAGATATTTGACATAAGATAAATTTGTATAACATTATTACATATTAAACTGAAAATCAGTTTAAATGTTTGAGTCAAGGCCAAATTAAAAAAGAAGATATCATAGGAAAAAACTCTAATTCACATTAGAGCTAATAAATATGTTCATGTATTCGAATTGTCTTGTTAGGGTTTCTAAATACAAATTTAAAATTTTTTTTTACAATTTCTAAAGATCGATTTGTCACCTCTTCTTAATATAGGTAGATTGTACTATTTAAAATGCCTTCTGCTAGACAGCTTTTAAAATCAATGTCACTAAATGTAAAGATTTTAAAAAGTGTTAATTATTATCAACGTTGACTTTAATATTGATTTTTTGTATAAACTTTGATGTCTTCTTATTTCTACGTCTAGAATTATCTTTAAGATAATTTAGTTTTTAGGCACAAAAATAACCTGAGCTTACATAAATAATCTTTAAAAATACTTGTAAAAAATTTGAATAGTAAATATACTATTTTTATTTAATTTGAATTTTTTTTTATTATTTAATTTTTGCTTTTTTAAATAAATAATTGGACATCTTATCAAATGGCAGATAAATATAAACATTAATATAATTCCAAATCAATAATTGCGCCGCCTTATATGAGTTGCAACTAGGGTTTAGGAAGCAGGAAAAACTATCCACAATTTCCCGTGAAAGTTCTGGCTAAATTTCCGAGAAAAACGAAGCTTAAAATCATTAGCACTTTAAAAAAATAAAGTGATTGTTTTTAAAAAATTTTGATTGCGACATATACAAATTTTCAAATATCTCGTTTTAATTCGTTTGAATTCAACAACATTTGTACATGAAATATTTTTTTTTAATTTTGACGTATGTCTGTCTATGTTCGCATCACGTGAAAACTACTAGATGGATTTGAAAAAAATTTTGTGAGAGGGTCCCTTAGAACCTTGGTTCAAATATAGAGTACATTGATTTAATGGTATTAGAATTAAAATGGAACTTAAGTTATTCGAAGCCACTAACGTTTGAAATACAAACTTGGATAATCCTTTTAATGCATTGTTGAAAACCCACCTTAGTAGAAAGTGAAAGGATTTTTCCAATTGTTAAAAATTTTGCAACGAAAAAAAGCCACAGTATGTCTAATGAATTGCTAAATGCAGTTCTAAAATCATATATTGCAAAATATAATTAATAAAATACTTTTTCAGTATTCTTTTTATTTTAAACTATTATTAAACAATTTATATTGCTTGTTTGTGTTTTAATAAAACTATAAATTTTTTAATAATTTTTCGTTAATAAACTTGTCTTGTTCAAGAATTGCTTTTTTCCGGGAATATCAAGAAATCCCGGGAATTCGATAATTTTTTCCTGTTTTCCAGGAAACCCCAAACCCAAGTTGCAAATGTAAAATATACGCAAAGGTTTTTGGATGATAACTTGGTAGTGCAGTTCAAAAGTCATTGTTCGTTCCAGTCTTTAAAATGTTAATGGAAAATGTTAAATTGACAAAAGTTGCTTTAAGGTATTTTTTAAAATGATTTTTACTTATTTTTATTCAAAAATGTATTTTTTTTTTGCGTGTAACATTTTTGCCTTTGCTGCAGATTATCTGCTTTTAATTGTAATTGTTATTAATAATATTTGTAATAACATACAAACCCTACATAAACAATATTACACTGTAATGTTTACATGATTTACTTCATTGGCTAATATAGGCTCTGAAAAAGCTCTCCTGTAATTTACTAATTTTAATAAAATGTAAGTAAGATCATGTTGATGTTACACAAAGATATCGACAAAGATATTGGCTCTGCAGCCAAATTTACTTAACACTTAAGTACATAAAATGAACATTGTATAAGACAGAGATAGTTTTAATAAGTAATTAATTACAAACAATACAAAGGGGGCAAATATAACAATGACTGTTTTCAAAAACTGCAAGATAAAATAAAAACTAATATACACAAAAACCAAGAATAATATTCTTTGTTTTTTCTTTAATTAACCAATTAAGAGTACACTAATGGCTGTCTATAGGATTTATAAAAATATAAGAAGAGCTTTTTAATGCCACATAAATACAAGCTTGCTTCAGTTAAAAAAAGTTTCAAAATATATACTGTAATACTTTTGCAGTGTTTGGTTATTTTTGCGTAAATAACACAAAACACTTAAGTAGCTTGCTGTGTGCATCTTTAAGAACGCAAATATCTGTAAACGTTAACATAAAACAATCTAAGATTAATAATACACGTACCCACAATGTATTCAACTCAATGAAACTTGAAAGTAACTTTATCTTCATTAGGTATAAAATGCTACCCTTAAAGAGTGTTAAATGTAATCGTTAACTGCTTCTGCTTTTAGTTTTTTAATTTAATTTTATTGTTGGATAGATTGTAGCATTAAATGTTATTACGCAGTTAACTGAAAATTGAATTCTTTTTTTTTTCAAGTTAAGTGAAATTTTGAATTTACTAATAAAATCGATGCTCGAGTTATATTTTCAAGCTAACTATCTATTAATATTAAAGTTTTAAATCTAATTAAAAATTTTCGATAGAATAATCTTGATTGTAGCATTAAATGTTATTACGCAGTTAACTGAAAATTGAATTCTTTTTTTTTTCAAGTTAAGTGAAATTTTGAATTTACTAATAAAATCGATGCTCGAGTTATATTTTCAAGCTAACTATCTATTAATATTAAAGTTTTAAATCTAATTAAAAATTTTCGATAGAATAATCTTTCATAGATAAATAAAAAATTGTGACTAAATAAGTAGGAGCGCTTATTTTTGATCGACACAGAGTCTGAGGTATTGAATTGTATTTGAATTCTTATTTTTTATTGAATTTTATGCATACTTATTTAATGAGTCTTATATAAATGATAATAAAAAATTCCAAAACTGGGTAAAATCAGTAATACCAGAAGCATACCTAACAATATGCTAACATCGCCCGTAAGATCGCGGCACATACTGGTATTATGAGAGTAACATCAACTACATATCCACTAGCATTACCACCACGCGTACACAGTGCTATGCCTACCAGTGTTTCCAACGTGCGATTACCAACACAAAGCTTGCAGTTTAAATAAAATCACCAATTCAAATATAATTCAATATCTAAAGCTCTTTTTCGATTAAAAATTTCATAAAAGTAAAAACGACCCTATTTTTTAAAAAATTAAGGAGTTATTTTAAATATTTGATAATGCTGCAAAATTGAAGAAGGTATTCCACATCGTTAAAATACTCAAGTAAGTCCTATATTCGGCTATGCCAAATTTATACCGCTTACCATAAACCTATGTTAATCTAGTTTGGTGAAGTGACTCCAATACAAAAAATTTTAAAATTATTTTTAAAAAATTTTAAAAAATTACATAAAAATGTAATCGGCTCTTAATGGGTCAACCATTTCTTAAAAACTTTTGCACTTCCTTAGAGATCTCTTAAAAAGCTTTAAAACAATACCCATATTGGTATTTAAAAAATTTAGAAAAAGGCCCGTAACGCGTAAATTTTTTACTTAATGTTTTTTTTCTTATCTTTTAATTCTCTATCGCCCCATATATTTGTTATTTTGATTGGAGTTACTTCATTGTTTTAAATGATACAGAAAAATTAGAGCTAGGCGTGGTGTTTTGCCCGCTGCGTCGAAAGACATGGAACGATCTTGCTGATTTCTAATAGCACCACTTTCAACACCACGTCTTACCGATTGCTCGGAAATGAATATTGTAGAAATTACAAACGGAATGAAAATAGTAGTATTACCCTTTTTTTACTATACATAATTATACATAAAAATGCCAACTGCTCTTAATGGGCTAAGCATTTTTTTTAAATTTTACCATTTCCTAAAGTATCTCTTAAAAATCTTTTAAGTGGTATCCATATTGACAATCGATAATTTTTAGAAAATTTCAGAAGCCCATAACTTGAAATATATGTGCGAGCGCAAATTTTTTCACTTGATGTTTTTTCTACTTTTTTTTTCTCTATCGCTCCATATATATATTTTTTTCTATTGGAGTTACTTCACTAAACTAGATTTGTTCCGAATAATATAGAGAAAATAGAGGCAGGCGTGGTGTTTTTCCCCCTCCCTCGAAGGACATGAACCGATCTTGCTGATTTTAAATAGCAAAACTTTCAAAACTATGTTTTTCGGTTGGCGTTCACTTAGTCCTTTGGTAAAGTTAATTTCAACACAGAAGGGTAGACGGCAAACTTCGCTGTGCATCAGAGTTTAAAATGTAAATACTTTATAGGGCTGAAATTGATTTTTAACACATTTTAAACGGAGCGACAAACTTAGATATACCCTTTTTCTAGGTTTTATTACTGGAAAAACTAATATTGCAAAAAGTAAATTATAAATGATAATTTTCTTTGAATTTGAACTTTTGTTTTATATTATATTCTTAAAATGTTAGTCTTCGAAGTAAAGCACATCATACAGGCCTTGAAAGGAGAAAACTATTATCATAATTAACAACTTGATACCCTTGCAGGTCTACTGAACTAGAACTTTGAGAAAATGATTGGTGGTGAAAATTCTCTCTTACAAAAGTTTTAGCAAAACAAAATCTGCAAAATCAAACCAAAAGTGAACTGGAAAGGTCTTATTTTTATTAAAAAAAATGGGTAAACATAATATACGATCACACGATGAATCAAAAATTCAACTTACTAGCAGCGGTGGAAAATCATCAGTAGGTCATGTTAAAAGTAAAAAAAATATGTTTACGCAGACCCATAATTTTACATATCGCTTCGTGCCTGCCTCAAATTACTGTGGAGAGAGCGTTTTCCTCCCTAAAATCAATATCGATTGATAAACAGTTAAAATTATATCCAGAGTCCGTACATTAGCTCTTTTCTATCAATTTAAGACTTTGAAAATAATTAAGGCAAGGGAGAGCGCATAAACATTCATACTTAACTCAACAACAGTCAATATGATACTGAAGCAGCATATATAGTGTTGTTAGGAAACAAGTATGAATGATTAAAAAAACAAACATTGCACTTTGTAGCCATATCACAGGTTGGTACGAAGTAAAAACAAAAGTTGAGTTGCAGAAAGAGAACAACGAAGAAATGCTTTGAGTTGGGTGTGTACTTCGTCTAACCAAATTAATTTTAATTAGTTGGTTACATAGATGAGGCTTATAATCTAAAAAATCTAAGTAGACAGATGGGAAGAATGCTGATAAGGGATGTCTGATTTTTCATGTTTTCTTTGGAAATCGTCCGAATACATTTGTTAATAATTTTTCTTTCTAAAAAATCGTAGAAATTAAAAGAACGTGAACCTAAAATAAAAAGTAAATTTTAGTTTATTTATCCACGGTCCAAATCTTGATTTGAGAAAAAATTTTAATAAATTATTTATTATTAAGAACTTCTTTCAGAAACATTAATTACAGTTTGCATGATTGAAAAAGAATATATCACCTCGTAAGTTATTTATAACTATTGACTTTCGACACCTACAAATAACAAAGTGTTGAAAAAAAATTTGAGTGTCTGTTAAAATACTCATACAAACGTATACATGCAAGCGGTAATATAAACGTACACTCTATTTTTACAGTATTATTTAACACTTAGGTGCCGTCACATTATATTCTGTTATTAAAATTTCTTATTTAAAGATTTATCATCATAAATATTAACATTCGAAATAGGAATCTTAGAATGAAATATTATTTTTTTTTACAACAAAAGACTTAAATATCTATTGAAGTAGGATTTTTGTAGCATTATAAAAATTTAAAGAACTTGTGTGCTACTTCATCCCAACTTAAAAATAACCATGGGCATACAACACGTTTAGGTCATAAAAAAACTTAAAAAGAATTTCATGACATTTTATGAGGCCTCATTAAAAAAAACAATGCTAAATGAAGCATGGAAAAATAGAAACTGTTAAAAAATGTCTTTTTGTAAATGGTTTCATTAAAGCAATGTGCATTAAATACTTTAATATGAACGTTAAAAAATAAAAAATATTAAAAAATATTAACTTTAAAAGTTAAAATAAATCAAATCAAAGCAAAATTAAGTATAATATTTTCGCGCTTGCTATAAAACGTTTTAAAAAATAAATTGTTTCCATTGGAATTTAACGGAAATAAAATAATGCGGAGCTACCTTTCTATTGTTTGTCTTCTTAGGCAGAAATCGAAATATAAGTGAAAATTATATTAAATACCAAACAAAAAAAGTTTTGAACTTAAAAACATTTTTAACAGCTTTTTTGGTTGAGATATATTTAAATGTTAATTTTCACAATTATATAATTATATCATATCCAATGCAATCATTAAAGAATTAATTTAATGAATAAGAGAATCAATTAAAAATTAATTCAACTTTTATCTCAAAACGAATAAAACGGTATTTTGACATAATTATTATGATTTCGTCTACACAATATTTTAGAACTTAATTTCTCCTATTCATTAAAATTTTTAAAGCTAAAAATTAAAAGAAAAAATTAAATTATGTCCAGCGAAACAATTCTGAATTATCTGCAAAAGGAACAGCTGAGATTTAACAAAATATTAATATGAACAGTTAAAAATTTAGTTATTATTTTCAATAATCAAAAAATAAGTAATGATCGATTACTTAGGTGTTAATAATGGTATAATTAAATACGTATTTCACTTTCAATTCATAGAATTATAAATATATTATTTACAAAATTTCTTATTTACATATATTTACAATTTCCTCTTCTTCAAAAAATATATATTCAAGTATCAGGTGTAAATGGTTAACATTTATTGTCCTCTTCTATAAGTTTTTTTTTGGCAACTACCAACCCTAAGTGACACTAAAATATTTGGTATTCGAATTCTTACTTGAATTCGTAAGTCAGTGTGTTTAAGGAAGAGATTAAAACTATATAAGGTTAAAGCCGTATACCCAAATAGTCACATTACAAGATTGATTTCAAGGGATGAAAAAAAAGCAGATTACACTTTGAAAATTTATTTCGAACCAAGGATATATAAACAGAAGATCGAAAAAGTGCGACTTATTTCAATGTAATATCAATTGCAAATATTTAGATAAAATTTAAAAAGAAATTCTGTCCAACTTCACATGGAAAGTTAAGCAGTATTTTCTAGCATATGTAAGTTTTCAAGGACTGTATAAACAAGAATACAAAATGAATTATTTAAAGTCCTAATGTAAGTTGAGCTTACAGATGTGAAGAAAAAGCATGACTTCATTACGTTTCTTGAATTTTTTGCTAGTGTCACATACACAATTTGTTAAAAAAAATTCATTAACACAATGTTTTGTTATAATTATTTTTGTTAGTAAAAGAAGCAAGTAAAGCAGAGAATAAATTATGTATTTTACACAAGGTATTTTCATATATACAGCAAAGACAGTAAAACCATGAAAAAATTAACATCTAGAATAATTTTCAGGATAACTCGGTTTTATTTGGAATATCATAGCCATACTGGCTATCCTAAATTACAGTTTTAGACAATGTTTTCACCATTGACAGTAAAACGTAAACGCCTGTTGCATCTCTAACACAGAACCATCTGCTTTTAGCTGAAATTCATCATTAAATTTCTCTCAATTTCAATTTGTGCATAACTAGTTTTCTTGGCTTTTAAACATTTTCTTGATTTTAAGGCTTAAATCAATGGAACTACAAAAGATTCCTAGTGACATCATCCTTTCAATTTGTGACACTGTTCGAAAAATGAAGTTTGTATAATAATATTTTAGTAGTTACTCTATTCCTTGTTAAGAAATTTTTATAATGTAAAAATGTGTCTTTATTTTTTTGACTAGTTGCAATTTTTATTCAATTATTTTTATTCTTACTTGAATATCTAAAGTTTCTTGAAAAACTTGGATAATAAACATTGACTAGCCATTAAGGAGAAGGGTAATAGAAATCTGCACATGATTACTACATTTATAAGAATTTAAAGAAAACCGTTTATCGTTTGAAAATAGGCATTTTAAAGGCATCAAGCACCATTACCATTTTGTCTTCAATTAACTCGAAAATTCAATCAGGTGTGTGATAGAAGGTGCTGATATCATTATTTTTTTTCGCAATTTTAATATCTTCAATATATCTTTCTATACCTTTCTCTTAAAATTCTACATTTAATTTGAGGTAACTTCTTTATTATTATTAAATTTCGATCGAAATTTACATTTAAATTCTATAGAAATTTCGAACGATTTCGAATGACGTAATTTCCTCCAGCTTTTTTTTATTTTCGTCTTTTAAAATTTGTTTTCTTATTAAATTTAATAGAAAAAAGTTTCATCATTTATGGCAAAGCATCTTGGCACAGGCTATGAAATTTAATATTAATACCGAGCTTTGAGCTTTATTAAAAAAGCCTTTGTAATAACGCTAATCTGCAAGAGTTTTCAGTAGTTGATTTCAACACTAACACGTATGGAGAGACGGACTTCGACCAATCGACTGCTCTATACATAAAAATTCAAAATATGTGGGGTCGGAAATGGATATTGCAAAAATTACAAACGGAGTGGCAAATTTAGATATAGCCTTTTTTCACTTTTTATAGTGAAGAGTATAATAATCACACGTAATTTTAAAATATTTAAGCAGATAGAACTGAAAAAATGCAAATTCATATAATTAAAAAATACAAAATCTGTTACAAATTATGAGAATATTATGAAATGTTTGTATTTAAAGTAATCAAGCCAAATATTTAGTAAACAAATGAATACGTGAATAGTGAATGACATACAAACCAAGCTGCATTCTTTGCAAAGTAAAAAATTATTTATTCTTGTGTATAAACAGTGTCAATACATTTTCCTAAACAATTTTATATTCGAATAAAAAGAACCGAATAAACGTAAAATTGGTTTTGAATGATAACCCTAACATCAGTGCATACAAGCATCACTTAAACAAAAGATGTTAATAAATAATTGCGCAAATGTGTGTTAGTATCTTTTGCCATGTGCCAGTAAACATTTAGTGATAAAGAATTGCCAGTGTTTCTATTGCTATCAGAATCCTTATCCGTTGGCATTTTGTAATAATGTCTTGTAACTTTATAACATGTAAGTTTGTGTAACAACAAATGTATGATAATAAAATATCCACATGTGAATGAAGAAATGTTTTTGTATGCAAGAGTTGATAATTTCTATTAAATTGTATTTCATTGTATTTTATTAAATTGTATTTCAAGCACATAAGAAAGATGTAAAAAAATTTATAAGTTTTTATATTTTATTTATCTTTAAAAAATAATAATACTTATTCTTTTTAAAATAAAAAATAAAAAAACAGGAAAATATTTAAAGGAATTTAACACTTAAATTAGTAAAAAGAAATGTTAACCATAACAATAGGGAGATGAATCTAATGGAAAACTTTCAAAAAGATAAATAACGGAATGAATATTTAATACTCCGATTGCATGTTTCTTGCTTTAAAAGAAATTAAAAAAAAAAAAGAATGAAAGCGAAACGTTTCCGTATATTTTAAAAGTGAAATTCAAATATTTTGATTGTTGAAACCTAAATAAATTTCATGAATATTAAAACATTAAATACAACATAAAGCGTTTTTCTTTGAGCCCGTGGGAATATTACAATAAAATACCGTTTGAATAAGAAATGTCTAACCTTGTATACATTCACAATAATGTTAACTTTTATTCATGCATACATAAACACATACACACATAGTTATGTTATAATAAAAAGCTTAAAGTAATATGGAAGAAGGATATTATGTTACAAATATTTAAATAACTAAATAAATTTCTCATTCCCTTGTATAATATCTATTCAATGCTGGATTGTTAAAAGCTCATGCCTGAAGACATTTTTCAATTTCTGTGTAATTTAAAATAAAAAGAGTGTTCCATTTATTTACGCAATAAAGTGTTAAGTGGTGGCTAGACATGCACATGTTTGCTTCAAATATATTACTCGTATTAAGGTGCTGTCAGATTAGTTAAATGTTTGAACCATTATTTTAAAAAATAATTTTTTAACCTTTTCTGTTACGTAACATTTCATATGATGTTTTTTAATACAGTAAATCTAATATCTTGCCTTTTAATTTTAATAGAAACTTGTATTTCTTAATAAGTATTTGAGAAGAACAAAAATTGTATTCCATAATTTAGTGGTTATGTTTTTGGTCAAATATTTGTCTAATCTGACTGCACCTTTACTCAATGAACTATAGCTGTTTTACAGACGTCCAAAACATTATCTTTTCGACCAGCAAGTACTTTTTTTAAACCCTTTACCATAGTTAGAAAGGGTACATCTAAATTTGTCATTTCGTTTGTAATTTGTACAATATACATTTCCCATCCCATAAAGTATATATATTTTAAGTTATTATCTAAAGTGAAGTCGATTAAATGATGTCCATCTCTCCATCTGTCCAAGGTATTAGATTCGAAAATTTCTCTAATGAAAATCAGTAAGGTTGGTCCATGTCCTTCGAGGCAGCGGGCAAAACACCACGCCTGCCTCTTAACTTTCCATATCTTTTTTTGTTTTAACTTTAGTGGTTAACACAAATAGAGTTTGTTTTTTTTTAAGTTTAGAGTTCATATTTATCAGTTTTGTACATAACTCTGTTTATTTAAAAAAAATTTTGTTATTTTATTTTTCATTAATTGAATTAGTAAAATTTATAAGAAAGTATAATACAAGTACTCTTTTTCAAGAGAAGATTACCATAAAAGATTATAATGCTGTTTACTTCTTTAGATCTGTAATTCAAGAAATCTTAAAACAAAATTCATTATCAATAAACTAATTAATCCAAGTAATAGCCGAAACGTTGTAGCAATGGTGCATCAATGCCTACACATTTCTTTTAATATTTGGCCCTTAACCACATGCACACCGTTAAAATGTTGGAAGACAAAATAGAATGTCTAAACCGTTAAACAAACATTGAAAAAAGTTACAGCAGACGTTGAGTAAATATAAAACTGAAAGTATTCTTAATGTTTTTTACAAGAAGCATGCTGTAAAATGTTTATGCTGGAAGTCTACACATTCAAGATATGTTACCTCTTTAATATTTTCAAGGCTAGATTAAGCTCCTAATTGTTATCAAACCTTGAACCATAAGGTTTTTAAAATTAAAATACTTATTATTTCTCTTAAAGGAACAATGTACTCATATATTTTAAATTTGTTATACAAGTCAGAATACCCAAGCGGTACAAATTAAAGAAAGTTTTACTTTTTCCTGGAAAGTTAAGCAAAATAAAGGCTTCCTTTGATAATTTTTAAGAACAGAAAAAAATTTAAAACGCATAATAGAGCAATATTTCAACTAAAAGCCCATTTTAGTATAATATTATTCTCTTTAAACGTCTAGTATTTCAAGAGTAAGCACGTAAGAAGTGAATGCAAATTTGCTTGTCATTTTAAACAATTTTAGCAGGTACAACATTATTATTTTCTTTAAATAAAATAAAATAAAACATAATATCATTGAATAAGAAATTTAAAACATTAAAAGGTACATTAGGTGATATACAGTGTCGATTCATTCGAAATTAAATTGACAAATGTAAATGAAAATTGGTACGAATGTAGGATCGAATCATAATGCCTCGTTTGATGCCATTGAATCAATTTGTTAACTATTTATGGCCCATTGAGCTCACTTACTTTGTAAAATAATATTAAATAAACACAACAAGGCAAATAAAAAAAAAACATAAGGATAAATTTGAAATTAAAATTAGCGTAATTTTTAGAACTTCTTTTTTCGACATTTCGACCTTTTCTGAATACTATGCCCACTGTTGCTATTGTTAAGCTATTGCTATTGATACATGAACGATATTAGTCTGTTAAATGGATTATTAAACATTAATGGGTTGTGGCTGATTTTTAAGGGAAATCATTCTAAGCGATCATCTCTGTAATCATCACAGCAATAGGTGGTAGCAAAAAAAAAAAAAAATAAATAAAATAAACACCTAGTAAATATTACTGTTTTTTGCAATCCTGACATGATACCGGAGTTTTATCAACGAAAATTGTATAACGAAATTCATCATATTCCATACCTGAAAGCAATTATTTTATGAATGTCTACCTGATTGGTCACTCTCTCCTAATGTGATTAAATATTACCTGAATTGTTTTATGGTTAAAGTTTTGTGCCAGCAAAATTACACGCACCCGTGTATCGATGACAGAAGTTAAAAAAATGAACTTTAGATTTCCTAAGAGTCATTATTTCGTTATTTTCAATTGTCAAACGAAGTTTTCCGGAAGTTTTAAGTCCACACTATATCATCCCTATCTATCAAATAAATATCAGAGTTTTGTACCTAATTTAATTTTGCATGAATTTTGGGTAACCTTGGATAAACAAAAGTAAAACAAACAGTAAAAATAAACTTAAAATTTGTAAATTCATACCCAGATAAATATGGATTATTAATTTTTACTAGAAAAAAAAATATTTTAGGAAAATATTAAAGCATATTCTTCATGTTGGATTGTACTCAATAATAAAGTAACCCAATGCGAAAAATAAATTGTATTTCTTTAACTAATTTTCTTTAATTACAAAGAAAAAAATGACAAAGTTAATTCTTTTAGAAGATTTTCATCTTGTACAAATAAATTGTATACCAGTTATCAGTGGCATATTTAAATTTATCATCTCTGTTAAATTTTGACGCATCAATTTAAACATTTGTACAAGTAAATTTCAAATAAGAATGTCTTAAAAAGTAATTTATGATTTCCCAAATAATTTAAGTCGTAAAAGTTAAAACATAATTGATACGTCATAATTATTATAATGCTGCTATCTTTTTGACATAAGTAAATCTATGACAATAAATTAAAATATCATTAGGTGAAAAAAACCATTAAGTTGTAACATCCTTCATTAATAACACAATAAATACTACGTCAAGACATATATTTCATTTATATGACAATTAGAATAAACATGCCGCTTTGACATCCCTTATCAATAAGTTTTAATATGTCACAGTAAGATTTCTCAAACAAACAATTTTTAAATTATTTAAGGTTGAAATGCATGTTAATCAAAAACAATAGACATCTGATTAGCTCTGGGGTAAAACACAATTTTAGACTTGAACCTTTTTTGTTGATCTGTTAAAGAAAAGGAAATAAATTTGAAGAAAGGACTACTCAATTTTTTTTATTTATCCTTAGCTTAAAACAAAAAAAATTACTATTACGCTGCTTTATAACGAAAGTGTTTTTTTACTGTAATTGGGGTTTGCTGAACACGAAAAATTTTTTATTATTATTTCCAGCATAATGGAATTTTCGAATACATTAAAAGGAAAGTTAAAAGTTTAAAATATGCAATTTATATATACATAAAAAATATCCAATTTTCACTAATAATTAAGTCATCCCCTTAATAAATCTATGTTTTGTTATGATAACCAGTTAAAGAATGTATTTTTGTTTAAATGTATGAAATCACAATTTGCTCCCAAATAATAAAAAATTCAAATTCTTTCAGCAATTTTTTTTTTTTTTTTTTTTTTTGATAAGCACATGATGAACTTTTTTCTTATTTCAATTAAGATTAGTTTCACTTTTCTTTCGATAGCGTAAGACAACTTACAGTTTTAATGCCTTTCGTAACAGATAGTTTTATGTTAGAAATATTCACGTGTATTATACCTAAGTACTTGCCGGCACCTTTAAAATGTTAAGAAATAGATGTGGTGCCGTCTCTTCGCAACGCCATATAATCTACTTAATTAAGCAACCCATGTTCTCCGAGCACATGATTTCTTTTTTAATTTTTTTTGAATGATCAAAAAACTATTTTTGTTTTTAACTACTTGAAAAAATTAAAATTACTAACCTATAAAATAGTTGTGAGAAAGTTTGTCATAGATAAAAAAAAACCTTTACCTAAATCTACAAATCACTAAGAAGACACATTCGAAACACCGCAACAACATAAAATTAATGATTATAATTTTACATTATCTGCAGAAATAAAAAAAATAATTGCATATAAAAGAAGATAAAAAGCGCTGGAACACTTAAAAAAGTAGAAAACAAGCTTTTAAGTAATGATATCAAGAGTCGGATGCTCATTCTAATGATAACGAATAAAAGCACTGGATTTAAAGAAATATTCTTATAAAATATGAAAATTAACGGTGTAAATCAGATATAAGCCAAGCTAATGTTTTTAAATCATACTTAAAATCACCTATTATTTTATTTACTCTGAATAATCCTCCAATATTTCTAGTTAGATGAAGTAGAATAAGAATAACAATTCATAAATTGAATAACACTCAAACTGCTGAATACACCACAATATTAGCTTCATTATTGTAAAATTCTCACCAAAACGGGATATTATATTTCTCACAATAATTAAGAACTCACACTAACATTAATACGTTCTCCATTGCGAAGGAAATATGCAATAATATAAATGAGTTTATTTTTTAGTTATTAAAAATTTTTTGAAAGAATTTTTCTAAAACGATTACTGCCTATCTTATATAAAAAAAAAAAAAAAACAATAAACTGTGTCTGCTTATCAGTTTGGATTCAGGCATCAACATTGCACACCAGAACAATATCACCAAATGAAAAATTATATTAAACTAATTAATTTTAAAACAATATCGTGCTTTTTTTTATCCTGATTAAATTAATAAATCATCGATATTGATTTTTAAGGGTGAAAGCACGTATCCATGGCAAATAGTGGTGTCGTTTATAATCTGGAGCCATTATTAAAACATATTTTTTAAATTAAAATTGTAACAGCATCTCAATCAATGAAATATATATTTTTAAATATGCATGACATTGATTCGAGCCAAATAGTTTTTAATAAGATTAGGCAATGTTCCATTCGGTGATGAAAACCGTCGGCTTTTTTAAATAAGTTAGACTCAAAAGTCATAAAATTTTATACTTCTTGATTTTATTCTATGTGGCAACGTAAATTGACTGGTTTACGGCCAGTACTTTTTAAAAAGATTGGCCAAAAGTAAACGTTCCAATTGTACTTCGTCAAGAATATCTACGTTGATGCCGTATATTGATCTTTCAAATAAAAGAATTTCTGATAAAAATTTAATAATTTTGGTTTAGTTATATTCTATCGCACCTGAAAAAAAAACTTTCTTGAATTCGAAAGGGCCACTAAGTCACCAATTTGGTATTTAAATCACAACATAATTCAAAGTAGGCAAAGCAACACTACATTTCTGCAAGTTTTAGTATAATTTAAAAAAGTTAATATAGGAAAATATAATCTTTTCCTCTAAACTTGTAAATGCGATGATTTTAGTAAAAGAAGCCTCTACCAAATGAAAGCATAATCTTTAAACAAATCTAACCTCAAGAAGCCATAAAATAGGTTGAGGTAATAAAGACCAGCATTAATTTTAAAAGAGCTAAGAAATAATTTAATTTCATGGCTGCTAATAAACGTAACCGTTTACAGAAAGATGAATTCAGAAAGAAAAATCGTATTCGAGAAAGTTTCCTTTAAAAGTTAAGCAATATCCTTCAATTTCCTTGTTATTATCTAATATATGGTAGGTCACCATTTGTTAAGCAAAAAACAAGACTTATATTATAATTATTTGGTAAATATAAAAATATTTTTTTTTCTAAGAAGTATATATTTAATTCAGTCCATTTCCTTTATCCTTTATGGAGCAAAGAGTTTAAATTAACTCTATTAATTAAAATATTAACAATTTGGAAATAAATGTATTAAAATAATACTATTAAAAAAATTACTTTAAGTTAAAAAAAAAACTCTATATATCATTGATCCTTATTATAGTTTTCTTTATGCAGGTAAATGTGTAATATTTTTTCTTCCGGTGGATTTTAAAAAATCTGTAGTCATACAATTTTTGTTTAACTTTAAAAGCTTTAACAGAGTTTTCAGTAAAAAATTATAAAAAAGTACATCAGTATATCAGTAGATTTCTGTTAAAAAAAATTAAAAATGGCATTCATTAGCTAAAATGTTTGGCAAAATGATAATGTGTGTGGTTATGTTTTAGTGAATGATTTTTCGGATACATTACCAAAATTACTGTTTTAATAATGTACGATAGACAACTTTTTCACAAAGAAAAATTTGTTCTTTTAGCTAATAATTAAAATTTGTTAGAGCTTTTTTCTTTCATAATATTCCAGCTTCTATATTAAAAATGAATTGAATTTGTTTTGTGTATTTCGAAAATTTTAGTTACATTTGAATACAGTCACAACTTATGATTTTTTATTTCACCTTTTTCACAATGACCTTTTATTACTCTTTTACTAATTTAACAGCACTGTATCTAATAAAGTTGAAATTGGAAAAAGAATTTAAGATACAAAGCTTAAAAATTAGGTGATAATTGTTAACTTTAAAAAAATTTATATATATGTTTCGATTTTTGGGAGACCATTAAAACATTTTTATATGAAGAATTCATGTTTTTGAACAAGAACACAAGGTTATTTGCTGTGACAGGGGCTTATTACTGACAAAAAATGTACATGTTCAACCCAGATTATTTTTACATCTTGCAGCAATTGAAATGCGTAATAAAAAATTGAAGATTCAGAACTTTAGAACAAAATTAATTTTCGCTTTATTAATCTATCTAGAACATTTATTAACGTCTTGCACTCAGGTTTATTCTGGCAATTTTTAAACATTCTTATAAATTGGTATTGTCATATCAGAATATATCATGAACAGCTGGTAGTATTCAGTCACAAAAGCTGCAATTCTTAAGCAGTTTACCGCAGCAATCAATATTTGCTGCAATGCTGTTATGTAAACCTGGAATTATTTTATTATTATTATATTTAATCACATATCAATTGATAATTATGTACCATATGCAGATGACATACAGACTATGTTTTTGTCTGAGCACTCCAATGTTTTAAAGCCAATATTTATGTTTCCCATTGTCGAATATCTAAATACAAGCCTAGAAGTAACTTGTATGTGTATCGGATGTTGAATACTTTTTTATCAACTTAAGCCTAGTGAATGAGTTCAATATTAACAATTTTGGGTTAATAAATTAAATTTTTTGAATTATATTGAACATAGGAGTCCAAGAGTGAACTCTTCTCTTAGAAGACCATAGGCTCTTGATATTTTTTAGCGCTCGCCTAAAAAAGACATTTGCAAGTGTAATGCTAATATCTTATGTTGTATAAGCCTTAGAAATATAATCGGGTGCTAACCGAATTTACATTTTTAATTTCAATAAATTAGGCTATTACCTCAAAAAAGGTTTTATTTTTATTTAGATTGAAATTTTATGAAACTTTTACTTAATTCAATTACTTATTTATTTAGAAGACGTTGTTTTTTTAGTTATATACAGATTATTTAAAATAATTATTTAATTTAAAAATATATTGTTTTAATTAAATATGTGTATAAATAGGCCAATTACAAATTTGTTTTAATTTCAAGATAAGAACACATACAATTTTTAATAGGATCAAAAACTTTTTGCTATCTAGAATTTATTGGTTCTCCTTTTGAAAATTACCTTAATTTACGAATATCATTTTTTCTTTCCTAAGACAATGATGAAAAACAATTTTTATTTCTCATAATCATTTAGAAATCAATACATGATAGAGAATATCTTTTTCTATTTATGAAAGGTCATCACAGGTGTGACTTACTTGAGCATAAAACTGCCTTTGTACAAAATTAAAATTATTTTCAATTCCAAATGGTACATTCAAGCTTAAATTGAGACAGCATTAAAAACAAAAATTTCATAATTCTAATAATTTTTCTGTTACTCAGTGACTTTTGTAGGAATTTTGAGTTGTATTTAGCTACTGAGTACGTATTCTTATCATATAATTTTTTTAACTCTGTAAAGAAATATTACTGTACTCGTTGCTAAGTCGACCGTTACCATAAAGCAAGAATAAATATAATATCGATCAATAAAGAAAACTACGTAAAAAGCATTAGGATATATATTAAAATGTCTAACTAAATAAATATTCCTTGTATTTTTAATAACTAAAAAAATTTGTTAAACAGATGTGTAGATATAGGCAAAAATGCTGAATCCTTCATCAGCTTTCTTCTCATCTATGTACTTAAGGCTATGTACATTATAAAAATCACCAATTTATTTTGTAATACGAATACAAGGAATATTCATATCAATATTTATTTTGTTATGCGAAGTTTATCCACAAATCAAAGTATCTTTTCACTGTTCTTTCTGTAACTCGTCTTTTACATTTTTTCTTTACCTTATTCTTTATGGGTGTAAAATTTTATGAGTCTACGTTTTTATATTCCCTAAGTACACGGTAATAATTGTTCACTTTGCATGGAAGATCCCACGCCCATTATTTTAATTCTACCAGTCTTCGCTACTGTGCAAATTAAAAAGAGCTGTATTTGAATAATTTTTCACGGTGCTATCTGCTACCGTTATTTAGTAACACAATAGTAAAAATTTGCTTTTTAGCGAAAAGCCACGTCCGCTTAAAAAATAAAAAAATCCTATTTTACCATTCGCATATCTGGTAACAAATTGTGACAATTGCAGGAAGATTAGTCCATAAGTGTAGGCAGCTTTAGCTTTATATAAAGATAGATAAATAGACAGATAAATATAGATAAAGAAAGAAGATATAAATGATATCTGTAATAATTATTATATAAAAAATGATGTTTTAACACTTGTTCTATAAAATATAATGATTCGTAAGCGTTCTCAAGTTTGCAGTTTTTAAATTACAATATCATTTTGCTATTTGTAGAACTTTTATTAAAGGAAATTGATAACGTGTTTTTCTATATGTAAAATTTGAAAGCGTGATATTTTTAATAAGAAAGGTAACATGTCAAAAGATTCTATTCATTCATGTACAAATAAGATTATGTTTTTTTTTTTCGGGTAAAATTTGTGTTATTATTATCCTTATATTTTTAGTTTAAGGCTCCCTAGTTGAATCAATTTATATGTAAATTCAATAGAAACACCTTAACTGTTTTTATAAAAAAATGTCTTAGAATAATAATTATATTACTAAGCCATCACTGATAAGAGGAGTATATTTGTTGTAAACATAAATATTTGTAGTTATGTATTCATGTATGTATGTCGCTGCAGATGTATGTTTGTGCAGGAGTTCGTTTATTGCGTTAAGCACATCAAGATTTTCGCATAAAACTAAGCGAATTCCTTATTTTCTATTTGACGCTAAGTCTGTGGTGGCAGCGGGTTTTTGACATTTTATTTTAATCTACTAGTGTTAGTATTTGTTTTGTTATAATTGTGTATATTATATAATTTCACAAATATTAAAATTTGGTTTTGTGAAAATACATAGGACAGTCGAATGTCTTTGCTCACACTTATGTGAAATTCATTAAAAATATATCGCATTAATGTAACTATAGTTTTAAATGTCGCGTTGAATTTCCTTCTTGTATTAACAAGTCGTTGCGAGCCTGTTAGTTAGGATCTATAAATCCCAATAAGACCATAGAAAAATATTCAATGGTGTTAAATGACACAATCTAACTGAACAGTTTTTATCACTTAAACGAGACAGTGAACGACAAAAAAATGTCCCTTATCACACAGTCTTTTCTCAAGCATATATTGTATGCATCAGTATAATCAAATTTAGGTACAAATATCCAAACAGATATTATAGTATCGTTCATCAAATTTTTTGCACCCTTATTTTCAAAGATCATACTTCACTTATGATATAAAGTTAAATACGCCCACACAATATTATGGATGCATTTGTTGTTTGACTTCAAGAGTTAATATTTTTAAAATTTAAAAATTTCTTTTTGCTTTTTTTGACCTCTTTCTTTTAAGGGCTGTGCAAAGAAATTTTATAAAAATTCAGAATGTACTTTATTTAATTCCTTACGTTCATATGAATGTACCAGTTCTTAAAATAATTCACAGTTATTAAAAATAATTCAGTTATCAAAAGCTCTTCAGTTGATATTATGTTAACCAACAAAATAGATCCTGATAGATTTAGAACCAAATCATTGAACGGAATTTTAATGGATCTTTTTTATGACCTTTTAAATCGGATTAAAAAAAGAAAACAATACCACATGCCCTAGGTGACTTATTTTAAGGCATTGTAAAAGCATCCATCCTTGGATTATGACCAATTTCAGATAAATCAGACAACAAATTTAGAGTTTTTATATTAATTCAATATTTTCCAATGCCTACATATTAGATCACATGTTCAAAATTTTGTTTACATTTGCAAATTTACGTAAAATGTGGAATGGTCCATCACTTTTTCTTTATTATTTATTTGTTCGTAACACTATTGTTATATTCTAATGGAAGACATAACAACATGGTTCATGTTGTTATATAAATGTTAATTTAAATTAAAACATCTTTTTACTTACCGTATTTAAATTTGTAATTTTATCCAGTTCTATGGCTGTACTGCCACGATGATGCAGATGTGTTAGATGATGTGTTGTAAGCATCTTTTGTTTCTTGTTTTTATTCTGTTTGAAAAACTAACAATTAAATCCACAGTCTAAACTTTAACATTTAACAGAATATCAACTAAAATTAAAATAAAAAAAGGTAAGGTCATCATTAATACTATTAGCTTTATTATTTTGAAATTATTTTTTTCTAATTAAACTGTTTATTAATTAAATTCGTTGTTAGTTTCCGCAATAAAGAAATATAACCTATTTCAAACGTTTATAACAAAAACAAATTTTAAATTTTCATTATTCTTTTTAAATAAATTTATAAAACATGTTACAGGAATTTTTGGCACAATGAGGGTATAAATAATAATAAAACCATCAAGCGTGGGTTGTATATATTATTGATACAAATTTAAGGCATCTTCATAATACATTAAAAAGATAAAATATTGCACATAAGAATCAGATTCTCTTCAGGAATACCTTTTCATCTTTCATTGTATTTTTTAAAATTACTATTTATTGAGGCACACCTTGTGATAAATTGCCCCTTAACATACAAGACCATAGAAGTAAAACTCTCGTCCTATTGTAACACCCGATAAAATAACATACTGTATGCAAATTTTAAACTTATTTTTTTCGGCATTAAATGCGTGTTATTTTTAGCCTCAAAATTATTCTTCTACCGAAGCATAATAATCGTTACATTATTTGGCATATTTGCCATTCGCCATTGGGAATTTGTTCAACATTTTTGGAATATATGAATGTGATCGCTATACCGTACACTATCTGTGTATCAATATTTAGGATTAGCCATTTATATATCATTCAATGATTTTCAGAAAACATACGGTAAAATATTTATGTAAAACGTATTTTAATAAACCGAATGTCACTTGGTACGAAACATAAAAATTTTTAAATTTTTAAATTTTTATATTAAAATTTTTCCAATTTACAGTGTATTTATAGATTCTATTATTCTCGAGCTATTAAGGCCTAACAGTTGTCAAGTAATTAAAAATGCAGTTTAATTACTGTTTTTCCCGACGTTTCGTCGATTATTTGTCGACTTTATCAAAGGCGTTTACAAAATAAAACGTTAATACATACATTTGAAACAATTACTTTTGTAATTAAAAACGCAACATACTCCTGCTGCTCATTTTGACAAAACTGAAGTGTGACGCGGAATTTTGCAAAATAAGTCAGGTTACCGTAAAGCAAACTGCGAAATAATATGATAAACAAACATAAGAAATAATTAGCGCAATCGGTGGATGCCGGTCTGGTTAAAATTAGTACAACAAAAAAAGAAAAAATTTATGTGGGGACTTGCTCACACAATCAATGCGTGCTGGTCTGAAAGGCATATACAATTTTCTCGAGCCGTTGGATTGTGTCGCTAATAAAATGCTCTTGCTGACACTACTATTTTTCCGATTTATTATAGAGCTTCTTCAGTAGTTAATTAACTTTACTGTTAATCGCCCCACTAGACTACAGTTTAAGGTGCCTTTAGAAAAAATGTTATTTTTACATATGATTTGTCAGATTTTTTATAACAAAATACACATACCGAGTTCACACCCGTCTAAATTTTGTAGAAGAGAGAGCAGTACAAAATCATTTTATTTTTCGTCTTCTTACCCACAAAATTCAGAAATGCTGCAAGAAAAACTCATGTGTGTGAACTCGGTAATATGAATTGTGTGAACGATTTAAAACATTCTTTGTGTAAAAAACATATGCCAAATTTTCATTTAGAGTGTATTAGACAAGTTCCACACACAACTCAAATCATTTTTCGTTGTTCTCTCTCTAACATATTAAAAGAAAAACAATCTTTTGATTTAAATTTAATAACAAATTTTAACCCTTAATGTGTGTTTAAATGACTACAAAAATGCCCAACTCCACCCCAAGGAAAACTTTGTTTGACCTCTAACAAGTCAACGAGTACTGCATTCACATTAGTGTTTATCAGCCTAGAATTATTAAAATTGGTTTTTTAAAGGTGAAAAAATTAGGCAACAGAGTGTTAATTGCAAATATTCTATAAATGTTTTTAGGTGAAGCCTAATTGCATCAACTGTAAATTCTGTAAATACAAAAGAAGTCCTAAAGAAGACTCATCCTTCCCTTACTACAATTTATTAAATAGTCAAATAATTACATGCCCTATTTAGACGCAATTTAAATTCAACGCCTTTATTTCTGAATCTTAGTTGTAAGATGTTCACTTCAAATAGAATTTGCATAATATGCTGCTGAATCACAAGTTTTGTTTTTATTGCTTGAAATTCAAAATTAATTCATTTTGTTTACTACGAAAAAAGTGTGAATAAGTATATTGACCTCAAAAAGTTACATTTACAATCAAGCCACGATTTGTTTCAAGTTATATATGATTTTTTCTTTATTTTTATTTACATGTATATGTATATTTTTTTATTTATTTAAATAAAATATAAGCACAAAAAATTCAAAAAAGTTAGATTGTTGTTTTCCACTTATTTGCATAAATTGAGTTAATGGAACACAGGCAAAAATACTAATTTCGTATGAGTGAATGTTAAAGCATGTTTAATTACAATTAGAATAATCACAGTCTTTTCATAAATATGTTTTTTAATTAACACAGTTAAGATTAAGAGGTATTGTATCTATAAAATGACACCTTTACACGGAGGGTCAAACCGTCCATTGCCTTCCCTTCAAATAATAAAACTAGGAGACTCTTAGCAACGTGTCTTTGTAAAGCCGATGTAACCTTTTGTATTACATTAAGCTGTGTCACCTAGCCCATTTAGAAAACTATTGTTAAGCTATCCAAGCCTGTTGCCTTACAGTACCTGGCTAAGAAAAATATTATACTCAACATTTTTGAACTCATCTTCGTCATCGTATATTGCACGGAAATCTTATCTGCCGTTGACCTTTATACTGCTTCTTGCCCTAATGATAACATGAGTACTGAACCTAGATAACATATATCCTTCCTAGCTGTCCAGGATTAATTATTTCTTTATACTAGCGTTGCAATGAACCGAAACTAACACAATCTAATACCATACTTATCCATCAACACCCCGAGAGGCTCTTTTACTATCTTATCAGTATTAGTGTGACACTGTGTCCTTTTCTTGTCTATCGACGTAGAGTGTTACTTTCTCTTCTTCTAGCATATGATAACACGACAGTTCGTTGGCTTTCAATATTGCCAGTAACTTTGCCTTGAAGAAACTAAATTCATCCAGGAGCCTATAGATCTGCGTGCCTAGTACTTAGAATATAAGCTCGTGGACTGGTGTCTACATTCGTCACGCGCAACCTTTTTGTTCAACTAACCAAATTCCAACCAGCTTTCTCTGTTCGAAATTATAATTTTTTTGTTAGAATTAATTTATATCTGTGATATTTTTGTATAAATATGATATTTTAGTGAAATATTATCGTATAGTAAAAAGTTGACGAAAATGCTAGAAATTTATTTCTTAATTTTAATAGTTACAATATGTCATCAAACTTTTAAGTTTATTTAAGTAAAACAAAAATATTTTTCCACATCACAATAAGGGATGAGCGATCCCGTGATTTTTAAGGAACATCGTTACCAGTGAACGCGATTTTTAAATCACCATTCTTTTTTATAGTTACCGTGATCACTGTTTGCATTTTTTTTATTTAAGCATACATGTTTATATTGAGTGTATATAGTACCTACAAATATTAATAATATATTATGCAAACATCACCATAATGGAAAAGGTAATTTAATTTCTACATTCAAAGCAGCTGTTATTAATTTAGGTCAGTAATATAAAATTCAGTAACGCTGGAGTTTCAAATAAAAAACACAAAAATTGTTTCTTTGTTACAAAGGTTTACATATGTGAAGGAATAGCTGTTGTTAATAAGAAGAAGAACATTACACAGCAATAAAGCCGCTTTGACATGTGAAAGTATGAAAATTTCTACCCACAAAGTGAAATGAAATTTAAGTTTGTGTATGTGCAAATGTAGAAAAACGTCTTTTCGGGGAACTGTTATTTTACAAACTGAGTCACTGTAGTGACCAGTGATTTTTAATTACAGTGATTAGATCACAGGTATTGAAATATCGCTCATTTCTAATCACAATTATTATTTCAAACTTAAGTGAAGGACAATACTGCACAGTAAAATATATATTTTCTTTTATTAATTCACACTTTGTGTTTGAATAAATAGGAAAAGTCAAGAAAATAAACAACATTAAATAAAATAGAACCCTTTACTTGAATCTTGTGGTTGAAAATGCCAGAAATATCAATAATTACACAACTGAATGTGGAGTTTTCTATTGCTTATCTCTTTAAAATGATTTATTTTGAAATAATTTCCTGAAATATTTTTTAATTAACTTAAAATCAAGACATCCGAATTAAAGAATTGCAAGCAAATAGCAGTAAGCATAATACTATCTGGCTTTGTTTATCAATTATTAAAAGATTGCGGTCATAAAATCACTTTTTTATATTTTATATTTTCTTCAACAGCGGGTTGTATTAGAACTTTATGATAAAAATTTATTGACGGTAGACGTGGTGCTAAAAATTTTGTGAAAAAATGTCTTCAAGATATAATTTTAGAAATTAATTATTTAATTTATTTACCTTTTAATACAAAAAATATCGCTTTTGTTTTCATTTGAACTCATCATTTAAACTCATTTAAATTTCTTTAAAAAAAAAAACACTTTAAATCCTTTTGATTGTTTTTACTTTTTATTATTTTTTCGGACGCTTCAAAAATTTACATATTTTTTATTTAGAGCACATTAAGCATCCATTTATTTTGAATGATATTTCAATTACTTTCATTTATTTCTACATTTCTTATATTTCCTTAAGATATAACTATATAAATATTTGCTTAAACTTGTTTACTTGATTATAACTTTGGTTTTGAACTTTGCTTTTCATCAGTATCGTTTTTTGTGGCGTATATTGTTTAATATTATAAAAATACTGGAAATTCTTAAAATCTGTTGTAACTGACTGTTCGATAGTACGCGCTTAACTGATTTGAAGATTCTATCAACATCCTAAATAAACTGTTATAAATGAAAATATACTTAAACATATTGCATGTTGACGCAGGCGCTTAAATTTCTTTAATTTGTTTTGAATGGAATTGAAATACGATTGTTTATGTTTTGCAATAACTCTTATCTTTATAGGTAATAGCTTTCTTGTAAGATTTTGCTCAATTCTGCATCTTTACTACAAACGTTTTTTAAAATTTTTCTTTGTTGTGTTTTTTTCTTTACTTACACAGAGATGACTAGAATTTCTGTTTTTAGTAAGCCATATCTTTTAGACACTTTTTAAGATTACCAAAATGGCAACAACATTAAAGCTTAACAGTATTTTAAAAAACATGATCTTCTTATCCGGTAATACGGTACGAACTCCTAGCGTTTTTAAATTTTAGACACTTTTAGTTATTAGAAATAGAAAATGATTACTTTCTTATAAAAATTAGTGAAAAACGGAAAAAAGGAACATTTTAAAAATAGCGGAAGGAGACAGAGCTGATGTTTAATAACCGCAAGGTAATTCTGAAGGTAGATTAAAAGGAATTTTGTATAAAGTCAAAAAATTTCTTCTTTTACTTAAAAATAAACTAAAAGGAATTATAAGAGTTATAAAGGTTGATATGCAACCGCTTTTTCTTTAGCAGAAAAAATCAGATCCTAAATTGGTATTTATTCAAGCATTTTAAATGTTAAAGGAGTCATCGCAGGATTCAAAAATTTGCAGTTAAAACAAATGAACCAGAAAATGCCGCAAAGTAATGAATGCAATGAAAATTGTTCACAATTTACTAAGTGGAATATTCAATTAAATTGTCATTTTAATGAAAGGCGTGTTTTGGTTTTTGATGATAAATATAAATTCATTTAGGTTTGCCCTAATGATTACAATTAGAGCAGCTAATTTCAAATAGTCATCTTCGCAGAGGAAGCGCAGTTACGGTCGACGGTGTTTTAGCATAAAATGGTAAAATAGATTTAAAATTTCAAAGTAAAAAATTTATGAGAGATATAAACAAATAACTGTAGATTTTCATATTCATTACGTAGAAGGCCAAACTTTTTGGAATGAATTCTAATAAGCAAGTTTAAATTAAACCCTCGGAAAATCTGGTGCTGTTTGCTGTTTTATATGCGTATGACTTAAAAACCACTTCATCTGTAAGTATGAGGATATAGATATTAAGAAATTGGAACCTATCGAAGCATGAAAACTCAAGCCGATGTTTAGTGGAGCAAGCATAACTTTTAGGTCGCAAAAAAAGTTTGCGCTGCAAGACATATTTCACTTCAGTTTCTTCATATGTATGCCATCTTTATCAGGTCAGAAATGGTACACAATTGTTATTCATGGGCCGGTGATTCAAAGTATATTTTGAAATTTTTCAACCACGTGTCGAAGATTCTTATTGGTGACAGTAGAGTATTGACAGCTCTATTGACTAACTAGAGGACCGAAGCAATGTGTTTTTTATGTGTTTTATTGTTACTACAACGATATATTCTCTGAAAAAATCAGGGAAAATGCTGCTAGAAACGGTGATTTCAAACACGCACCAAATTTCTCATTAGGAGCGCATCCCTTTGCAGCAAATAGTGTAGTGAAAGCCATTACAAGTTACAGGAATACATTTTTGTACCGATTTCGTGAATGCCAGAGTTATAATAAATAAAAAGTTTGGAATAAATATTCCTAGAAAGTTTGTTAATAGACACACTGAACTCCTATAAGGAATGACTTTTTAAAGTCTGGATTCCTGGAATGAGATTTCTTTCGACTTATTAAATACACTTTATGATTTAATAATAAACTATATTGTTGCAGTTATTTAAAACAACACGTTCTAAAATATTGTTAATAATAATATCAATGTTTCTGATATTTGTAACAAAATAAATCCAATCATATGAAGGAACAAAAGCTTAAGTTTAGTTTTTTTTTTTAAATACTGTCGAAAGGAAAAATTTTAATTGTCGTTGACATTTTTGTACTCTGTTTAAAGAGCTCTTTATAACGCAAGTAAAATCTGACAAAAATAAGTAAGGAATACATGTGGCGTACTAAAAAGAGAAATTTTAGTGGTTTTACTCACCTGATCTAGCGTGTATATTTATATATTTATAACAAATAACATACTGTACGATTGTGCATATGATTAACATATCTGATATTTAAATTTTATTTGTTATCTAACTAAATACTTTAGTGGCCGCCGCGGCGCGCCGGTCGACTTATTCAACTAAGTTTTAAGCGCTAATATTATTATATATAGAAAAATAATTTTTCAGATGCCAAAATTATTTTAATTCAACAACAAACATTAAATAATGAAAATGTAAAAAATTGTAAATTTTATAAAAGTAATTTCCAAAACCAAAAATTAAAAGTGAGGTATTGCTGCATATGCAGAAGAAAGAAACCAACTTGGTACAACTGCATTTAAAGATCCAAATGATAATAGAAGTATAAATTATATTCGGCTTCATTTCGTTTAGCATTTTTGACAACGGAAAAAATTTACGAATTCGCCACTGCGATCTTGGTCTGTGCATTAATTCGCCTTGGTATGTTCACTAATTTTATATAATTTTCCAATCTTTTAGTGTTAACTTTAAACTCTTTTTTTATAACTTTCAAAATAATTAATCCTAATCATCTGAGTATAAGCGTGAGAATTTGTCTTGCCTATAACTTATATAAGATACGCATATTAATTTTTAAAATGATTGAGACAACAATTTCTTGTAAATATTTTTTTAACATTTAATATCATAATTATGTAATTAAAAACTGGTTTATTTACAAAAACTCTACTTAGACTGCAAACCCTTGCTCTATTGTGTGATTCCAAAAATATGTGTTATGAAAAGTAGTTATAAGTCGCAGCCACTTTTATCAATATTCTGAAAAAAATTTTACCCATTCCAAACATTTTATTCAGTTTAAATGTTATTTAGGGCTAATTTGTTTGCAGTTTCTTTTTTTTTAAATCACATATTAATTATCCAATTAAATTTCAATTTAAAACTGAATAAAACCATTAAAAGCTTTTGCAAAAAATCGAAACCGAAGTTAAATTCTAAGTTTTTAAGGCTTTTGAAAATGACCAGTGAAATGAGATAGAGCATAGTCTTTTGCTCACTGTAGGTAAGAAGTTATCTGTTTTACACCTTGGTTCTCTAATTTCACTGCCTTTACTACCTTCTGTGTCCTAGTTTTGGCTAGAATTTAATTTATAATCTTAAATATTTAAAATTTTTCACGGTGATAGTAATCGATATTCTGTAAAACTTTTAAACGTTTGCCTATCAGAGTTAAATCGCATCACCTATGAGGACCCCGTTAAATTTTAAGATTTATTTTTGTATTACTTTTTGCTATTGGGAGCTAGAGTGAGACACAGTTTTTTTTTTTATTTTTAAAGCAATGCCCTTTACGGTTAAAAACACAAATAAGAAAATATATATTGTAAGAGGACACCATATAATTTTTTTGAAATTATAAACTTTTTTTAGGCAATACATTTCAAGACGCAACAAAAATTGATTTAGAAATAACTAAGTTCTGTGAGCACAAACATAAAAAACCTTGCGACAAATTGATAACCTCCTACTTTTTTTAAGTCAGATAAAAAGAGCATAAAACTTTTTTCTAAGTAACATGGCGGACATTGTTTTCTTGGTCAAACACCCCAAAAAAGTATTGTTTTTATTGCAGGAACTACAATAAATGCATTTTTACTCTCTAATCTACACTTAATTAACTACAATAGTTAGATTTAAGATATAAGAACTCATTGTTAGTTTGTGGTGTATTTAAGCGAATACAATATTGCAATAGATTTCTCCTAAACTACATATGAACGTTTTAAATTCATTCACCAGATACAGTTACGAAAACTTTGCTGTCCAAATGTGAACAAAACTCCTTTTTTCTGTTCCAGATTAAAAAAAAATGTATTCAAAACTAAAGATAAATAATATTTTATTTATTTTTTTTTCTTTTTGTAGAATATTAAATGTATATAAGCTTACACGAATAATGTTATATTATTGCAATATTACAATTTACTGAATCCTTTTTTCCTTTTTTTTCTTAAATAACTTAGTTTTACATGTTCCGGTACTTGAAGTTGCTTTCCAAATTACTTGACACAAAACAAATAACAATGTGCACGACTGTTGTAAAATTTACTGCATTTAACACACTTTTATTTGAAATAATATAGATTGAAATATTATATGGTAATTAAATCATTGTTAATGATTTTTTCTTAATATCCTTCAAATGATTTTTCGTATTATATTATAAGCTTTGACGACTTTTAGTATTTCACTATTTTATTGTTATTCTAAACACAGCCAATTTTTCTTTAATTTTTTGTTTATTTTTTTTTTATTAAAATATTTTTATTGCTGTTAAGACAGCTTGCTTACGGATTGAAACTACACGTGCAACTGAATAAAACTTGCCGTTTTCATCTTGAAGTTGGTTCTAAACAAAAAAAAATCTTCAACATATTTTAGCACATTTTTTCATCTTTACATTTCTAAGGGTATCAATTAAAAATTAAGTAATTTTCTGTTATTTGAGGAACATCTTCTGCATTGTATTATTGTTTATTATTTCTACAATTAATTTTTTCCGTACTCTCTTTTAATGTTAGCCTTTCTGTAAAGTTTAACATGCTGTATAGCAAGACGTATCATTTAAAAAAAAATCACTGTAAAGTTTATAAATTACAATATTTAATATTTTTATGATTGTAATTTACCAATATTGTAAAATGCTAAAATAATATATATTTCATGAGAATATCATGAAATATTTATATTTGAAGGAATCAAGCACAATTAAAGTAAATTAATAAAATATATATATATATATATATATATATATATTTAATCTTAACCAACAAAGTTTTATTTTTTGAAATTTACTACCTAAGTAATCGACCAATTGTAATGTGGATGATTGTACACACAACAGAGCTGTAAATGAATCATTCATTATGGCAAGTTTTACATTAATTATTTTCATACAAAAATACATTTGAACTAATTAAAAATATATGGCAATTCATTTTTAATTTTAAATTTAAATAAATTGCGTCTTTAATACAAAGGAAATTGTGTAAATTAATTTGTCAAAGCAATTCATTTTCAATGCATTTGAAATAATTTTATTTTGTATTTATTCATTAATTACTTTAAGGAATGATATGTCATCCTTACTCTTTATAACATATTTAGAGGTCTTATAATATTTTGAAATAATATTTATTTTTATTAAAACCTATTTAAATTTATGATCTTTATGTCAGTGTTGCTTTCTATTTTATTTACAATATTTTATACAAATGAACTTAATTTTCTTTATTTTTATACAAGTTCTTTAACGTATTTTTTATCAATTTTTTGCTATACAAAATATATATTTCATTATATATTTTATTTTATATTTTTACTTATTATTGTTATGATTATTATTACGTTTTTTAAGTTTGTTTAACTCTATTTTATAAAGACGCTGTTTCCGTACAGGTTTAAAGAACACGTGCGACTAACTAGAAATACGCTAGGGAATCTTAAAGGAACTTTAACAAACAAAATTATACCTAAACTTATGACAACGCACGCGCTTTAAATTTAAATAATTTTCCTGTGTTTACTTTATTTAACATTTATATTCGAATTCTCTTTTTAAATTGCCTGTTGTTTTGCTCAGTTAAGGATATCTACTGCATTTGATAGTATATGTTATCTTTACATAACGTACTTAAATGTTTTTCTTTTTATTACTTTTTTACAATCTTGTTATGCCAGTTGTTTAAAAACTTACATGCTTTGAACCGTGATCTATGAAAAACAGAATATTGTGAGGCAGTTTCATACTAACTTGTGCAGTTATTGAAAAAAAAAGTAAATAATAATATTTTATTTCCTCATGTACTAGTAAAATAACCAAGCTTTTGCTTTTTATAATAATAACGTTTCCTTCTCTTATATAAAAAAAGGCATTTTAGGCACTGAATAGATTTAATACAACAAAAGACTAATTTTAACAAAACCAATGTGGCGGGGACTTAACAAACTTATAAGTTGATAATCAAATATCGACAGATTTTTCTTAAGAAGAGTTTTGTAAAAAAAACCTTTTGAGTAAAACAATATCTTTACTACAGACAGAAACAAACGTATAAAAAATTATGCGGCAGTCAGAACGTTGATATAATTACTGGAATAAATAAACTATCTTTTATTCACGACGATTATTAAGTGTAACATATAGTAATCAAATAATATAGACACAGATGTTTGATCTGTCAATGGTTCTATTCACAATTAACTGTTCGTTGTATTATTATATTAATTTTCAAAATAATATATTAATATATTAATATATTAATTTTCAAAATAAAGTCTTTTTTCGTGCTATTTTCTGTTATCCCGATTAATTATTTAAATTACCGTTATTGATTATTGAGGCTCAAAGCACGACTCTATACAATTTTAACAAAAATTTTGCAGTATTTGTGCACTGCAACTACTAACTCGCATAACAATTTCGTGTCGAAATAACTTAAAATACTTTTAGCCAAGTTGTAGAAGTAGCGTGTTAGAATAATTTTGTAGCCTAATTGTCGTTATTTTACTTCCACCACATTTAGTACATAAATATAAAGAAAAATAAAATAAATAAATTGTACAATTTGTAAAAACATGCTTACATAAAAGAAATATTTTATTAAATTTTATTTTACTAAAACTTCGTTCATAAATAAAATTTTAATTAAATTATATATTTCATTTTTTGGTTTTTGGTCAAATTTTGAATGATTTTTGCAACAGACACTTACGTTTCAATATTACACGTGCTGTATTTGTTTTTATGTAATTATGTAAGAAAGTTAACTTTAAGTAGTTACTGTTATTCAGCAGTCTGTATAACAGTGCAAATTATTAACAGAATGACATAACATCATAAGGTTAACCTCTTTAAGAGTGTTCTCTTAAAAAATCTTTATTAAACTCTTTCTGTGGAAACTTTCGCTTTTTGTTTCGCTTTTATGTACAAAAGTACTATTTAAAAATTTGACCAAAGGTTGGCTGTCTAAAATATCAGTTCTGTTAATCATTACATTCTGTGCAACCGTTCGTATACGCAGTAACATAACAAAATAATATCAATCATACGTCCATATCATTTTTTATTATTTTTTTCTTAGTAGCAATTATATGAAGCGTAATTTCCTAATTTGGATTACTTTTTGTAAGACTATATAAAAAGAAATTTAGTTTGCAAAGTCTGCGAGAAGAATACTGATTTTTTCTACAAAATGTCTAAAATTTTTTTTTTAAGCTACAGTTTTATTTTTTTTCAGTTTTTTAATAGAATTTATTTAATTTTTATTTGAAGTGACACTTTGTTTTTGGTAATAACGTGCATTAAAAAAACTAATTAGAATCACTCGGTGTATAACATCAAAGTTGTACCGATATTTTAACAGTTCTGTTGGGTTGACTTTTCGTGCATACAGTTTACTTGCTAATGAACAATTTTTTGCAATTCAAATTTCTTTTATAATATAAAATACTAATTAACTTAAAATGAATACAAAAATTAAAAAAAAAATTATTATTTAAAACAAAACGTTAAAATTTTAATATGGGTATATAAATCTAAATTTAAAAATATTATATTAAATATTATTCTAACTAAAACACAACAGAAGAATATAAGATCCGCGTGTCCACGAAGTTTTTATGCTTCCCTATGGTCCAATCAACATTCTATTATTTTAACATCTGGAATTTTTAATGGGCACCTTGGGTAGTAAAAATTTACAAAAATAATTACTTTCTGAGATACACAAACAATCAAATACGTCAAATAATTGTCAATATTTAAAAAGCGTCCATTTTCTGAAACAGTGCTAACCACAGCAAAATTATAATAGGTGTAACTACAAGCCCAGCTGTTTAGGTTCTTTACGTCTAAAAACATCCGTTTTTAGTTTTCTGAAAAAATTTGAAGTTAAAAAAATAAGTGGCAAAAATTATGCTAAATTGATTTATCCGTATTAAGATTAATCAACTCTGTATAGTTACAGTATTAATTTAAAAATCAAAGGTAAGATTTATTTATAATCTGACCTTAACACAGCAATGTTTCTTTTAGAATATCCTCCGCGCAAAAAAGCATATTTGAGTAATATAGCTATTTAAGAAATTAAAAATAAAAACTGTTCTAAACAAGCAGAAAAGAAACATGTTATATAAAGAACTATTTTGAAAAATCTCTTTATTAAGTGCTTGAATAATAAAAAAAAAAAACAAAAACAAAACCGCATAACACGGAAAGTTTGAGATTGAGAACACACTTCTTTCAGCTCATTTCTTAATCAAATATTTGTGCAAGTAAAAAGGAAACTGAATATATTACACTTATTTTCATATTTTGTATATAGTTTATAAACAAAAAGTTACAAAAATAAATTTAAAGACTATGAAAAATTCTACGAAAAGATATAACTGTGTGGAACTTTTAATACTTGATGGATTTGTTTATAGATCAAGTGGTTAGAATAGAAAACAAAAATATGATACAAGATTTGCTCGTCAAGACATAAGGCCACTGAAGTGGAGGCTTAAATGTTTACCTTTCATACTTGAATTTATTTCACTTTGTTTCTCTGTTAATCTACTGCCTTTAAAATGCATACAGAAGTGCAAATTAGTGTAATTCAATCTTCATCTGGGTTAAGTGAGCGTTTTTCTGTGTATTAATAAATGTTTCGTTGCAACAGGTTTATTTTTATTTCTGAGTTTAATCATAGTAAAATATACTTTCATGTGCAACTATTTGCAGTGGAAACATATTAAGGTGTAAATTAAAAAAAGAAAAAAAAAAACAATTTGATAGAAAAAATATTAAAAACTTAAAAGAGATTAACTAAAAGCAGATGGACGAACCCAATTGATCCTAATTATCTGCTTGTGATTCTAGAAGGTGGGAGGATGTTAGAGTGAAAGCGAATTCATTATGTCCCTCCAAGCCCGGATTAACAAGATATTTCAAGTCACATCGCAATCGTAAAATTGTGCTAAGTTTCTGCAGCTTTAATGGCCAAAAAAATCACCCTATTCGCGAAAAGGATGGAAGGTGCTTACTGTCTGACTACCCTTTTCTTCCTAGATACGTCTACAAAAGGCGTTGAACTAATCAGCATACCTAAAAGCGTGCATTTTTGACGCCAAGGGTTCGCAGCAGCTTTGCAATTCTCCCCCGATCTGTGCGGCTACCAGTAATTCATGCTGAAGATTTTGCTAACAGCAATCCATGGTCATACCTACTAGCTTCACTCAGACGAGTGCAAATTTAGCAAATCCGTTTAAAATTATATCCGCAGGCATAGACAGGTTTTTTAATACCATGAATAAAAACAGTTAAAAAGAAAATATAATTTTATTTATTTATTTGTTATTTTTTTATATATATTAAACAAAATGAATTTACAAATTAAATTACTATATAATGAGCACATGCAAATACAATATGAAAATTTATTATTCGGAATCTTTTTTATATTAATTTACTTGAATCATGCTTGATTCCTTCAAATATAAATATTTCTATAACTGAAGGGTAAGCATATGGATATTTTGCTACTGCTTATATAGCTTTCCTGTCGAAAAATTAAAATCGTCTATTCTTGTGGTCCCAAACATGTGTCTGCTAGTAAAGAGGGCGTTATTTAAATTTTAATGCTAGAAAAAGACTTGAAAAAATTATTTCTGTTCGAATTTATAAATAAATTTTTCGTTAACATAAGTATTCCTTCAGCAACGTATAAGTTTATATTTTATTTTTATCAATTTATTTTGCAGTATTTCTTAAAAATCTCGCAAATTTAACTTAACCGATCGCTGCACAAATCAAACTAAAATACATAACCAAAACCATTCACAGAAAGGGTCAAAGTTGCGACCTATAAAAGATTAAATAAATTTTCAAATTATCAGCAACATAAAAGATTGCTCTTAAAATTTTAAAGTATTTTGTTTGATTATAGGTTGTAGTGTTCGAACTCAACTTACTTCTGGTAATAAGAAAAAAATAAAAATAAAAATTTTTAATCACTTTGAATGCACAAATTTCATAAGACCAATAATAATTATGAAATACATAAGAAACGCAAGAGGTAAATTGGTTATTTAGATGATAGCCCTCTAAGTCTTATGCCTTTTATTGGTTTGGAATTTAGTTGAAGGGATTAACATAAATCTTCGGTTCATCAGCGAAACATAAACGATCTTAAGACAATTATATTTCGTTATAAAATAGCCCCGTGATATCAAATATGCTGGAAATAATGGGTGTTAAAAAATAATAATACAAAATGGTTATCGCATTTCGTCGCAACGGAGGGTAAACTCTGACACCAATTTTTTGCTACAAGTAAGACTGTAGAATATACCTCGTTATTATTGAATAAGTTATTTCTTAAGTTGCTAAAATTCTTAAATTTGTGCTGATTTGCACAACTTTTTATATTTTAACAATAAAGATGACACAATAAAATCTCGAACAATTATAACAGTTGACTTATCTTTTATACTCTCAATAGGGACATTCCTCTATTAAAAATTTATAGATAGCAATTTTCTAGGCCAAGAGGTTAAGAAAATTTTCAAAGCTTTATATTATTACTTTCGGAAATTTGACTTAAAATGCAAAATAAATAGAATAAAATAAATGATTTGCTTTTTGGTATGCTTTACTTTGGATTAAAATTTGAGGAACCGAGGTGTTCAAAAATCTATGAAAAAGCAGAAAATAAGTCGCTAAATCACAAAATAAAAAAAAATTTTGGCTATAGAGAATATACATTTTTCTTGCCGATTTGAACCAAATTGCCCCATACCGATAAACAAAATTCTGCAAAATATTTGTTATTTAAAGTGTTTAGTTTTGTAAATACCTTAGAAATTTATTTACAATTTTTAAATAAAGCAAATGGCAACTGCAAACAAACGGAAAAATTTTCTTAATATTGCATGCTTTTAGATGGCAATGTGTATGTAAAAGTATCCTTGATATTTGAAATATACTTTATTGCATTTTCTTCACAATTTATAACAGATTTATGTTTCCACATTTTAGGTGCATTTGGACGTTAATTCAACTACTTATTTTAGTTTCATTCAGGTATTTCTTGTTAAATTGAATTTACTCATTTTGTCAGTTTCAAAAGTTGAGTAATCGTGTTCTTTTGTCATGCGTTACATAGACAGGATGTCTTTTATTTATATGTATTTTTAAAGGTATTTTTAAAAATTTGTGTGTGTTCCCATTTTAAAGTTAATTTATGGAAAAATTTGTAAACATTTATATTTGTGACTTTGAAGACTTTAGGTTTGCACATGACGTAAACTCACATTAATATTTACTATGTGTTTGAATTAATAAAAATAAATAAAACTTTAAATTTGTAATATGTCAACCTACATCAAAACACATATTTCCCCTGTGGAAGAATATTTGACAGAAAAATCATATCAAACTTTAGGTATTGAAGTATAAAATACACATCGGGGCAAACCTTCCTCCACCCCATGTTTTTAATTGTGCAGAAATTGAAGTTCTACGAATTTTCTTAAACCATTCAGTTTAAAGAAATTTGTTTATCGAATTTTAAATTGTAAATCATAGTTCTAGTTATGATTTGATTAAATTAAAAACTAAAAAAAAATTACAAATCGTTCATAATTTGATCACATATATTTTAAACACATTGCGTTGTAAGTTCTTCTATTTAACCTTGTGACCTTGCCAATTAAAAGGTGCCTATGTTCTGCAAACTGATTTTTATTTTGACAAAAATTTTACAAAAAAATTAAAATTTTCTTTAACACCGCAACCTCTCAAGCCTATTAGTTGTAAAGCTGTTCTCCTAAATTTATTTTATATCTCTATAACACTGTAAGTATGTTTATATATTAAACAGCAGTTGAATCGAAAATTTGATTTCTATCTACAAGCACCATTTCATTATACAGGTTACACACAGGTACGTTTCTTAATTATCCACCTCTGCTGCACAACAATCTGTTGTTTTTTATTTTTAATATTCTCAAGACTCTTCGATGGGATTTAAGCTCCATTAATAGAAACAGCTTCGGATTATTGTTTGGCGAATAGTCGATTATTCGCAGGAAAATAAAACAACATTAAAAGCAGCATATTAGTGGAATATTATTCCGTTTTCGGTTAATCGTGTCAGCTCCGTGATATTGTTTGTATCGATTAATTATTCGAAAGAAAATAAAAGTACTTAAGCCACAAAATAATCGATTTTTTTATCATTTTTTGATTTATCATACTTACTACGAATTATTGTTTTGTAGATATTCATCTCATGTCTCAATTATTCAATTATTCAATTTTTCAATATAAATAATCATTAATAGTAATAAAAAAATTATTTGCAAGTCGCTTTTTCAATAATCTTATAATCGCAATAAAATGGATCATGGAAGTTTAATCTTAAGCTAACAAGTAATTGCAACGCTTCATAGCCTCTAAAAATTATAATTCTTTTTCAACATTGCATTTACTCTTTAATTTTTTTGCAGCACTTTTTTATTTTTGCATTAGCAATTCCTGTAATTTTATATGTAACAGCATAAAGTCTTTATTTGCTTTGGTTGTAAATTTTTAACAATGTACATATGTGGCTTTTTATTTCCATTTACCATGCGTAGCAATGCTAGCAGATTATTTAAAAGCCACCTCAACCATAATACCTCAAACAGACATACAATTATTTAATAAATCATGTTACGTTGATGGTTTTAAGTGATGAATTCGATTTTTTCTCTTTGTGTTTTAGGACTTGTAATCGAAGAAAATAAGGACACCAATAACAGTTGAAATTTTAGGAGGTTGTTAACGGTAAACTGGTGTGTAAACCTCGAGTAAAAAAATATATAATTTTGTTTTTATATTCAGGAACAAACCAAATTGGCGAAATATATTAAACGAATATTTGTTTGGTTAAAGTTTACTCATACTTTAGAAAGAAAGAAATATTATTTGCAAAAATTATAAAATTTCAGACTGTAAAGGAGCATTCTTCAGCGTACACAAGATAGAAGAATGCGATACTAAAAAAGTTCAACTATTTCAAATATTATTCAAATATTCCTTTGTTATTTGTTAAATTATTTATATAAAATATATTTATTATATTATCGCAGCGCCTTTGGTGTTACAAGGCGCATCAAAGTTTTTGAAGGTGGTACAGCCATTTTATTTATTTTTTATTTAGCGACGATTTACTGTACAGTAAGATGTACTAGCATATAAATTAGAAAAATTATTTTAATTGACCGTTACCAGGTTACGAACCAAGGCCACCAAATCTATAACATCTTACTAACCAAGAAAAATATTTCTTTCGTGATAAACATCCGCTAATAAATCCAGAAAATTGAAATACCATTTTTAAAAGACAAATTCTGTAAAACAGTTTAATATTTTTAGTTCTACTTAAAAAGTTTTATGAAATTTATATAACAACAATTAGTTTATAGATGTTAAGATGTCTCCAGTCTTTGTAGCATCAATCGTCGCTGGTGTTATGGTACAGCAGAGTTTGGTATCTAGAAATTAAACTCAAAAACATTAAATCCAAAAACATTTTCTTTTATCACTTTTGGTTGGAAAATATTGTAAGAAATAAAAACCTTATTTATATAAAATAATATTGTCGTTTACCCGTCTTTTAGTTCGGTTTACTTCGTAAAACTAAAGGGAAGGAAGAAGAGCTAGTAGAATTATCAATCAGAATTCAATTCCTTACACTAACATTGATATTATCTGGGTTACCTTTATAATAAGCTTGATTCAAAAATTATAATTTTCTGCTTCTGCATTGTAATTTATATTATAATGAATAACATCATGCAACATATTCAAAGAAAATTCTTGTTACTAGGTTTTTTAAAATATGTTAAAAACGTAAGCTTATAAGAAAACATTTATTAAAAATATAAATTTTTTAATATATTCCTTTTTATCGCAACTGAATTCTAGCTTAGACATATAATCACCATTGTCGTGGTTTTTCAAAAGTTTTGTAATAGATTAAAGAAAGCTCGTAACAGTTATCATTAATCTATCACAAAATTGTCGTAGTCGAAATGCACCTAATGCCAAACACGGTAGGGACGAATATCTAATATTTTAAAGTACGTCTTACCAGGTACCTAAAATTTCGAAAATAAAGCTTTAAATTTAAGATCCGCTTAATTAGGACGAATTTATTTTTATAGATGTTGGTTTTTTTCTAATTACAAAATGGTGGTTAGTAATGAATACTGTCAAGTTTAACTATTAACTAAAATAAAAAGTTTTTTTTTCATATTTAGTCGTCATATAAAAAAAATTCTTCTGGATCTTTTCTTGACCAGCTTTAGGGTAAAATTACATCTAACATGTTTTATTAAGTTGTGAATTTTAAGATTGTGTATTATAATTTTATGAACATTTTCAAACTTATAATTATTTATTATAACATGAATGCAAAAATTCGCACAATGTGTCAAGAAACAAAATCTTTTGAACGTCGTGAATTCATTTTATTTCAACCAAGTTTTATAGAAATATTTTCTTTTAGATTTTAAGTCAATGTTTAAATAAGCAAAATTTAGAATTGTAGATATACATTTTTATTATAAATCAAGATTGCTACGTTTACGTAGTTTGGGTGTAATTAGAATTTTGTTTCCTATTCGCTACCATAAATAAGTAATAAGTTATTTGATTTAGTAAAGTTTTCGTAAAAATTATTCATAAAATACTTAGCTACACATGTTTTTACTATAATATATTTACAATACAACTATAATATTTTGGCTTAAAAAATTATTAATTTGAGTATCTTTTATGTTAATCTATTTCAGTTGTGCTTGATTTCTTTAAATGTAAATATTTCACATGAATATTGTAATAAAAATATAACTTCATTGAAAAAACTAAGATTTTCGAGTTTTTATTTCCTTTTTGCTTTATTAATTCAATGTAGTTCTCATTAATTAAATTTGTCTTTTGGTATAAGACTCTTGAGTATTCTATGCTAAATTTGGGTAAGCTATATGAGGTGTAGCGAAATGGCCGTAAACATTTCATTTTTAAGTTTTTTAAATAACAAACATTTCATGAGAATTTTATGAAATATTTATATTTGAAGGATTCAATTAGATTAATTATAATATCTTAGTTTGTCAACCCTTTTATTCCGGATTTACTTAGTTGTAAGTGCTGTTGCAACGACTTTAATAAAGCAAGCATAATTTTTAGTTTATTTTCAGTCTATTGCAGCAGTCAAAGAAATAAAATATCTTTAACTTAATAAAAGTTACATAAGAACATAAATACAATTACTTTCAATATGAGAAATATTATGAACAGAATGTTCTCAGAAATGTACTGGTAAAAGTGAAAACAACTTCACGCTTCAATAAACATTTTTTTTTTCAAACATATTAGATTAAATTTTGGTTTTCTTAAATCGTTGTTCGCTTACAGAATGGAACATAAACTTCATACTTAGTTAACTTTGCACCAAACAAAATAACATAAAAGTATTTGAACAAGTTTATTAAAATTGATTTGGATTGAGTTCATTTTTAGTTTATTTTCTAAAAGTTTTTTAAAAAAAAATTTTTTGCAAATGCATGCGGACGTTTTCGAAAAAACAACTGGTAAAATAAGGCACAAGCAGATTATAATGCTGCATTCTGGATCACACATATGTCATAAATATTAATTTATTTGTTATATTATCAAAAAGACAACTAATAATTTACAATTGGTTGTAAAAATCGTAAATATGTTTAAAATGCAGTAAAACCAAATGTTAGAAAAACAACTATAATAAAATATAATATAAAACTGGAAAACAAAGTTATTGTTATTGATTTTAAAAATTTTTAACTTTGTCCTGGTAAAAAGTAAGTAAAATCTTGTGTGAATTTTTTGCTTATTTTACTTTATGAAAACAAAAAATACGAAGTAAATTAAAATTTAATTGGAGATAAAGTTATAACGACACATAGAGAAACAAAAATAAATATTTATCTTTTTCAAAACAGTCTGGCTAGAAGAGGGTAAAATAAAAATTGTCATTTAAAGAGATTACTCCTTATACATATATCTTATTACATCACCAACAAATGACATCCGATAATTTCTAATATTTAATATTAATACTTATTGTTTTTGCGGGTATAGATTCTCTGTAATTTTCAAGTGTTAGCATATTACGGTTCAAAAAATAATGTCAGCTATGAAGACATCATCATTATCATTATTATTTTCAAATTCCTTCTGTTATTAGGAGATATACTGACACCATATCTTTAAAAATTTTATACGGGTGGTTGAATAGACCAGTAAAAATAACGTGTGTTATATAGGTAAACTCATTATTATATATATAAAAATTGTTGCAAGTGCGTTGTGACTTTGTAACTCACAATCGGTCAAAACGAATTCGATTACATTTATTGGGCTTATTCCTATGTTCGTGTAGATGGTTTATCTAATGTTTGCATGATCGGCCGACGCATTCGTGAATTATGACTTTTCATGAAAACATGTCATTTTCTCCATATAAAAAAAAAAAAAAAAAAAAAACAAGTGTGTAGGAGCCTATTAGCGTATGTAGTATTTATTCTGTATGCTGACTTCATCCACACGATAAATACAGTTTATTGTGCATGTACATTGACAGCTGTCAGTAAGAAATTATTTTAAGTTTCTTTTTCATCGAATTCTCATTATAGAAAGAAACAGGAAAATAAAAAAAAAAAACAATGGATTAATAAATGAGAAATATGCAATTATGGTTTTTAAAATACTTTTTTTTATTTTAGTTGACAATTGCAACTCCAATTTTAAAGTCTTAAAATAAAACCCTTTGCTTGTTGTTTGGGTAAAAAAAGTTATAATCGATTTATAAAATGTATTTTAAAAATCAAATATTGTTTCTAATGAGAGTGGGTATGTGAGCGTGTAAGAACGTGATTGAACTAAAATGTTTTCATGGGAGTGCGTGATAGAAGTTCTTAGGGACACTAAAAGATCTACACAAATAATAAAATAGTAATGGGGTAAACTCTGTACATGAAATATTTTTTTGATGTTGGTTTAGATAGTAATTGATATGGAATACAAAACATCTAGTTTTAGAATTTTTTTGTATGTCTGTGTTCATATCACTTAAAACTGCTTGACGTATTTGAATAAAATTTTGTGAGGAGGTTTCTTAGAACCTTGGTTCACATAAAGGATACTTTTTCATTAAAATATATCATTTCATAGAGAAACTAGAGAAACAAATATGAAAGCACCCAATTTTACCAGTAAAATAGTATTAGAACAGTTGTCAGCACATTTTCTTTTGTTTTTTTAATAGATGGAAATTTTTTTACATTACTTACAGAACTCTACAACAAACATTTAAAAACACATTTTTCTAAATTTTAATTTGTGGAAAATTAGAAATGTTACGCCGACGAAGTCGTAGGCACTGCAAGTATTGAAAAAAATTAATAAACAATAATAATAATATTAATAATAACAATAACAATAATAATAACAAAATGCAAAACTAACCTGGTATTTTATATGCAAAAGTGGTCAAAGTTATATAAATTAGCTACAAAGAGAATAATTATACTCATAAATTCTCAAAAATAATTTTTTTTTTATTAAAAATTTAAATCTAAGGATTTTCAAAGTTTTTTATTATTATTAGGCTATGAAGAGCACCAAAAACTTAAAACGAAACAATTTTTTGCTCTTTGTTATTAATATTGTTCTATTTGTGGATAAGTGCACAAAACAATCTCTTAATATCACTGAGCCCAAAGTCTCATAACCACACACATACATACGTTTAGTAATAAAAAAATAAAACCAGCTTTCTAAAAACAATTATTAATAACGAGACCCCAGGGAAATATTTCCTTCTAACACAATCATATAGATATTTTTTTAAAAACCTTTCTTTTCTACATTTACTAAGGGCGATTAAGAGAAAATTGTCTATAAAATTGCTTTAGGACTAAATAATCATTACTATTAAAACAAAGTGTAAATAAAAGAAAACAAAAAAGCACTCTTAGGAATTAAATAAATAATAATTAAACAATAAAAATAATTAATATTAAGTGTATTTTTAAATAAAATAAAGACAAAGAAATGACCACAGGACGAATTCTTATGTCAACTCTTTGCGCTTTTTAATCTTAGAGAAAAAACACGACATTCAAAGTGAAATTATTTAGACAATAATAAGTATAATACTGAGGGACATATTTTGTTGTAGAGAAAATTTATAATGTTCTTCTTTTTTTCTTTTAGTGAAAAGCACTAAATCAGAAAGTATTTTCGTCTTCTGAAAAATAGCGTTTCCAACCAACTATGTTCTTAATGTTTGTGACTTTACTGCTCTTTAATTTATAGACTGATAGTCAGTTTTCTGAAATGCTAATATGCCATTCATATGTAGGTCAATATTAATATTTTTAATTTTTAATTAGGATATGTATAAGTTCTTTATTCTGTTTGTAATTTCTACAACTATCATTTCTCATTACATAATATATGTTTGATCCGTTTGTACATAATCAAGCGATGTTCGTCTGTGCGCAATCGTAATTAAATAAGTTTTTTTAATACCCCCAAAAAAACCGCAGAATTCTAGAGCCTAAAAATCTCTCAATAAAAGTTAAAAAATGTTCTTAAGGATAAGAATAGGGTTTGGGATTTCCTGGAATTTTTATTTCGCATTCCCGGGGCGTCCCGGTACTCCCGAGAAAAAATCAATTCTTGAAGAAAGCAAGTTTATTTAATGAAATAATATTAAAAAATTCATAATTTCATTAAAACATAAACAAATAATAAAAACAATAGTTAAATAATAGCTTTAACAGTTTATAAAACTTAAAATTAACTCAGGTGACAAGACATACTTCTGTCTGTACATTTGTACTTCATAACGAGAGATAACAGAAATAAAAATATTTAAAAAATATTTTAATAATTATTTTTTGAAATATATGATGTGAGATCTGCATTCAACAATTCACTAGACATACTGTTGCTTGCTTTCGTGGCAACAATGCGTTCCAAAGATTAACCATGTTTATGCTTCAAATGTTAGTATCTTCGAATTACTCTAAATCCTTTTTAAACAAATTGGTATAGTTTTGTCCTGTTTTATATCTTACTACCAGTGCCCATGCGTATCATTTCTAATTATCTTAAAATTAAAATTTAGAAAAATGTGTTTTTAAGCATTTGGTGTAGAGTTCTGTATACGGCGTTAAAAATTTTCCATCTAAGAAAATAAAATGTACTGACAACTGTTCTAGCAGCATTATGCCGAAACTTAAACTAAAAGCTCTAGTTTGACTAAGAAATGACATAACTTCTTGAAATAAAAACTATTCTGTAATAAAAGTATTCTATTTTAGGGGACTTCCTCACAAATTCAATTCCATCCAGTAGTGTTCACTTGATACGAACACAGACAAAAATTCTAAAAGTAGAAGTTTTGTATTCCATATCGATTACATTCTACAAGAAGATAAAAATTTTCAAAAAATATTTCATGTACAGAGATGTATGTATGTAGTAGAATTCTAACGATACGAGATATTTGAAAATGTTTAAATTTCACAACCAAATATTTGAAAAAAATCTGTGTATTTTTTTTTTAAGTTTTAATAACTTTAAGATTCCCGTTTCCCGGAAAATTAAAAAAAACTTTCCCGGTAAATTATGAATAGCTTTTCCTGGGAATTCCCGTTTCCAGAACCCTAGCTAAGAGACATCGATCTATAATTATAAATATGATAAAAAAGCAAGCTTCTCTATTTTTCTTACCTTTTGTGTTTAGTATCTTATTTTTGTTTCTTGTTTTCTTTTGCAATATACCAAATAGAAAAAAAACTCTAAATTACAAATGAATCGAAATTTCACAAAAATTCAAAAAAGAAAAAATGATAATCAAATATTGTTCTTACAATGTTTGCAATCACTCATAAGGATAAAATATTTAAAACTAAAACTTTCTGTAACCCTCTTTGTATTTTACATTTTCCTTCTGTTTTTCTGGTTTTGCCATTTATGGTTAGAAATTGATCTGTTGATAATGTTTATTGTGGTTAGCTGCTGCAAGTAACGGTTCACATTTTGATTAAAACACACTATTTTGGCATTTAATAAAAATATGTTATTCAATTCAACTCTTAGGCTGTTTTGGGCTGTTTTTTTTTTTGTCTAGCTTAGTGTTTATAATAACATTAATAAATTGAAAGGAATAAAACAGTCTTAAAAATATATGTATTTTATCACTTTATCAAGTCATTCTTTAACAAATACAAAATTGTATCATGAGATTCATGCAAATTTGAAAATGTTAATAAGAATTCAAACAAAAAGAATATGAAATAAATATTTGTTAGTGTTACATACACAACGACAAATATATTAACTGCATATACTGGATGTGTAAAATTTACAGTTGCTAAAGTATTTTAATATTTCACAAACTGCAAACTGTTTGAACCGCAAACTAACAAACAATTTTTTATACTCTTTGCACTTGTTTAATAAAAATATAGATATAATTTATTCTGTGTTCTAACAGAAAAATGTTTATCTTGTTTCGTTTTACACAATATTACATAAAGGGTACACTTGCTTATTTGTAACCTTGTGACTTTTTCACCAAAATTAACAATTTACTTTTAGTTATTACATGAATCTTTTTTTTAAATTAAACAAAAGCGTAGTATTTTTGACTAAAAGCAAATACTTTTTTTGTAAATTCATCGGCTCGAGCCAGTGCTGCTGGTTCAATTTAAAAATTGCCCATCAGTAATTAGACAACTTTTAAGTTGGGTACAGGCTATTTTTTGATATATAAAGTGTGTGTGGCATTTTAACTACAAAAGAAAGTACCAATTATTTACCCATTTAAATGTTGGAGGTAATATCTCCAAGTCATTTTTCGAATTTAAAAATAACTTCATTAGAGTTTGAACTGAATTAAGATATTTTTGTTAGTATTACAAAATTTGCGTGAAGAGCAATAATTTATAAACAACAAAACAAAACAAAAAACTGTTCTTCACAGGAATCTAAAGGCTTAAAAATCAACGCCTAAGTTGTCCTCCTCAAAAGATACTTTAAAGAACTCCTATTCAAAAGGTTAAAAACTTATATGACAAGTTGCGTACAACCTCTAGCACTAGTGCAGCTACAATCAATCGAAACTGTAACAGTTGGTATTTATTAATAGGCCAAAACTAATAAAAACGTATTCTCAATAACAAACGAAACAAAACAATTGAAAATTCTTCACTTGTGTCCTTTAAAATATATACAAAGAGATGAAAAAAAAAAAAAACAGTTTTAGAAAAAACAAAATATGTAAATGGATTTTAGAAAAATTAAACAAAAATTTTTGGTTCATAGAAGGCAGCAAAGAAATACCAAAAACATTTGGCGACAGGGCTGCCAGATTTGGCGGCTTGTAAAATTATTATATTTATTATTTCTGTCTGTAATCAATAAAACAAGGGAAAAACAATATTTTCTGAGGACTGTTTTATTACCTTAAAGGCCTCATATCTGAAGGTTTTGTTATCGCAAATAATTAATTTTTGTAATCTTTAAAAAAATTTAATTAATAAGTATTTAGTCTTATATGTTATATGTTATGTAGTGATGTATTCATGTATGTATGTATGAATCCATGTGTGCATGTATACATGTAAATGTTAGCTAATTTTATTAAATTTATTTTTAGTGGTTTACTGTTAAAAATGTTTAAGTAATAATAAAAAAAAATTGTTTTTACCAATATTAATTCGTATGTAAAGTTTCATATCGAATGTCCACAACCTAATTTTCAACTTCCAACACAATGCGCTGCATGAGAAGAGTTTATCTCTCTTTTTATTACATGAAAGGAAGAATTATGTGCATTTCAGAAAATTTAAAAGAGCGTGTTTTGGTTTCATTCTTTCTTGGTAACTCAGAATACAAGAACTATAAAAAAGACATAACTTTGCTTGAGAAAAAAAGTTTTCCAGTTTTTTAATTGGATGCTATTGAAGTAGGTAGCACTTCAATGCCTATTTAATTCGTAACCGTGATAAATTCTTTAGGAAAGGGATAGAGGATAGAAAAGAAAGGTGATGAAAGTATAGCCACTTTATTAGTTATTTTACTTCGATGGCGAATCTGTAAAAATACTGGCGAAGGAGCTGACGTACTGTGTTGTTAATTATGAATACGCATGCATACCATTAAACAGAAAAAACATATTTCTTTTTTTTTTGGTTGCATCAGGGGCTAAGCCTTAATCAACCCAAATTATAGTGAACGAGCTCGCTGCCATGACTAAAACATTCTCAGTTTAACAAACGAAGTATGAACCATAAAATGTATTTTATGTATTCTACGCCCAGTTATTTTTATTAAATTTTTTTTACAAACAAATTTAGCCAACTTATTTTTTTTATTACTAAAGCATTTTTCAAACATGACATAATTTTCTTTATCTTAATATTTTTAAAACTTTATTGCTCTTAAATGACCACTTGCAACACCAACTATTGCTGGGTGTTGCAAGATAAGAAAAGATAAAAAAATGTGCAGCATTTATGCCACAACTAATATTTTTTTTTCTTAAAAACCAAGGACATGAACTTGAATTTTGGATTGCGTTCAAAATTGTATTTTTATTGGACGAGCCATTTTAATTGTTATTTGAACTATTACTTGCTGAAACTTTTTTAGGGAATTGTTTACATACATATACTCTGTGTAAGAAAAAAATATTTCATATTGCCTTCCTTCATCTTGAAATGGTGCAGTTATTGTATCAAATAAAAGTGCTTGAGTTTATTTGACAACATTTTTTATATTTTTTTTAAATGAAGTTTAAGCTGTCTGTTAAAAAAATCAAATTATTTTGACGTCAACTTGCACACAATATAAAAACATTTACAAATTTAAAATATGAGACAACAATTTAGACAATATCCGTAGATTTTGTGTGTCTTTTAAAGCATTTTGAGTATAAAGTTCAAATATTTAACGAGATGAACACATTTTTAGCATGGCACAAAATACAACAACACTACTTTTGGCGCAGTCACATTTTCTGTAATGAATACTTCATTTGCAGTCAAGGTCAGTCGTAAAAAAAACACATTAAAGTAATTTTTTGCCACAACTTTTATATCGAAATAAAATTTGTATTACAAATTTAAAAAATGTAACCTTTAACCTTTAAGATTTTGAAATGAACATTATAGCAGGACACGACAAAGCGATAACTATTTACAAGAATGAGATAAAACTTAGGTCTTACTGTCTAAGACAAATGAGTCTTAAGACTGGCTAAAATTTGTTCATTAAAAAAAAATTTTCTATCTTGTGTTACAAATTCACAGAATTTGTTTAACTTATTATCTCATATACAATGTTTGTTTTACCTTCAAGATGTACCACATAATTATCTAATTTAGTTTAGGTTTTATTAATTTTTTTTCCTTGATTATACAGGTTTATTATCATTTTCTTAAAGAAAATATTCAATGTTTTTTTTTCTCAGCCTGATTTATAACTTTTTCACATTCTTTGCATGTTCATTAGAACTAAGACATTAATGTTTTTTTGTTGTTGTTTTTTCTCTACAGTTTTTTTATAAACGTTTAAGCATATAATGAGCAATAAAGACCAAAGACACATTTAACTGAAAAAATTCTACACTTTTTTCGCATCCGAATGAACAAGAAGAATAACAACTTAAAAACTAAACAACGAAGAAGCTAAGAAAAGAGGATAAACAGCAAGAAAAGTCAGCATAGCCTGTTTATTTTATATCCTACAACGAACATACGCTAAATATTTCATTTATCAAAAGCTTATTTTAAGGTCCTATAAAGTTTTCCTGAAGAACTAAATAAAATAATTTTTGAAAAAAACCGACTTCCAGACAGACAAACCTAAAATCAATTTTCTTTAGGATGGTAATTATACATTAATCATGTTATTTTATATTCGATAAAGATTGCATCGGGTTTTTTTTATATGTCGTAGAACAAAATAAGAATGCAGATTAAACAAGAAAATTCAAAAGTTACTTGGTCACCCTTAATATTTTACGCGTTTAACAGCTGACAAAGTAATAAAGCGTTAATCTATAACTGTTTAAAAAATTGGCTATATACATTAAATTACAATCATTGGGGCACCCTTTAATTTCTTATTTTAAATATTTATACTTGTTATTACACTTGATATAGTAATGGACATTTTGTCTAATTTTTACGAGTTTCTCTGTAAACGGTTTCAAAGATAGGGCCATATTAGACAAATAACATCAGTAATAGGGACACGCTTTATCTTAGAAATAAAGGTGCGTAGTAAACTTCAACTATCTGTAGCCAGATAGCTGAAAGGAGCATATAAGTCAATTTACGTCACCTATGGGGACACCCTTTAATTTTTAGATTTATTTTTGTATTACTTTTTACTATTGAGAGCATGTATGTTGTATATGGACATCTTTTAATTTTTAAAACTATGAACTGTTCTTAAACGGGACCAATCTGTAAGAATAATATATTAAATCACGAAATTTTTTTAAATTGGGTTCAGAAATGACTGAGCTTTGCAGGAGCCAACATTAAAAAAAAGCAAAATTCAGTCAAAGTGATAACCTCCTTCTTTTTTAAAGTCGGCTTCCTTTGTTTTCGTTTTCTAACTGTCAACCAGCTTTCACATGTGGCTACTCTTCCATTGTAGAATTTTTTCAAATTAGCTTGAGTGAATAAAATTACATCAGACCAATGTTTGCAGATAATGCAAATTTATTAAGACAATTGTTATTTCTTTGGAAAATTCTATTTAGTGATAAGGCTCGTTTTAAGCTCACATGTCAACATGTTTAGTTATTGCCAAGTGTACAAAAATATTGTCTGATAGAATAAGTTACCATATGGCAAACGGTAAAATAAATTGCTTAAAATGGACAATAAAAATTTGTTTCCTAAATGCTAACATATGCTTTACGTCGCGTTTACCTTGTGAAGAACGTTAATAAGCAACCAAATCGCAAGATTATCTTCTCTGGAGTAACGTGACCTAGTTAAACTAGACTGGCAATGATGGACAAGCGACAAGAGAACATTATGCTGACCATTACTTAGATACCGCAGCAAATCCTTGAAAGCTTCTTCCATAATAAGCTTCTTTCGAGCCTTCCGCAATGCACGTATGCCTGAAATTCAAATTTAAAAAAAGATTTTTAAAATACAAAGAAAACTGATGCATCAATTTAAGAATACAGTGGATAAGTTAATCACAAATGATTCATTGCTAGAGTAGGGTATACTGCAGTAGAAAAGAAAACAATTGATACTGAGGAAACTGTGCAAGCCACGCTGAACTGTGGACTGTTTTTCTTAACGAAAAAAACTTAAAACAATAAATACAAAAAACAGGAAAGCCAACAGAATTTTTTCAAGTTCAAAATAAGTTTGTAAGTTTTAGACATTTTTGTTTGATTTACAAGTTCCTTTACTTTTAAAGGCAAAAAGTTAAACACCTAACTGAAAAAAAGACAAAACTTTCTTTTGATTTTATCCTACGGAAATGACTGTAAAATCAGTCACAAAAGCGGAATGAAAGAAAATTAAATTAAATGTCTGATCTAAAAAAAAAGTTCAACGATGCAATAAAAGAATTCCATAATCTTTAATTTATTTTTGTTGAAAAGTAGTTAAAAAAAATTTGTGACATTCAAAAGATTTTAAATGTCAATTTAATTTATCATTAGATTTTGCTGCTAACGTCTGCATTATTTTAGTACCACTAAAAAAGGAATTGATAAGTTGACCTAAAAATGTGCTTAAAAATAAAAGTTTAAAATAAAAAACATTAATTGACATTCAAAGAATAAAGTGGTTATTAAAGTCTATACCTAGAGAGATTTCGCAGACCTGATTGATTGAAGTATAATTTTTTCACTTTCACTAAATATTATTTTTTTTTTATTGTTTTATTTTACGTTTTATTAAGTTTATTGTCCCTGTATCATATCCCTGCAAGGTTCGGGGAGCCATAAAAAATAGTAAATTTTATTTGGTAATGTATCTTGCTTTAGAAATTTGAAAGTAGAAGAAGCAGATCAAAAACAAAAAAAGGAACGATTTCTTATATATGACAATGAGTTATAAACTTGCATAGACAACTGTATTTCAAGGGCAACTTTTAATAAAAATTCTTTTTTAAAAATAATTATAATTTTTTTAGCTTACAATAAAAATACACTTTCCGCTGATGATAAATATCTAAGACAAGAAAAAATCAGTCAAACTTCAGTTGCCTTGCCTTTTGCTGAAATTATATTAAAGATAGCAACTGGCAACTAACAGTTAGCATTTTAAGTTACCAAATAGTAATGATATTTGCAGTCTTATACTATTGATTGCCTTTTAAAACCTTTAAAAAAGTGGTGGCTAAATGAAAAAGAAAGAATATTTATTTTTTAGGAAAGTTTAAATATTTTTTTGTGTCTGAAGATTGCAGCATGGTAGAAATCACCACCAGAAGGTAAAGAAGATATGTTTATTTTAAATTGTTTTATATGTACTTACGTATATAAACAGACTTCTTGGTTTTTTAGGAAAATAACTAAGCAGCACAATATTTAAAAAATTTGTCGTTTTTCTTTTTATTTTCACTACTAAAGTGGGAAAAGGGTATAACTAAGTTTGTCATTCCGTTTGAAATTTCCGACCAGAAAAGATTCTAGATTTTATGAGTGTATTAAATTTTGTCTTTTTTTTAGATTTATTATTTGGGTTCGATCAGAAAATAGAGGTGTAAACAAAGAAAATCTCAGTTGATTTAAAAATTTATTCGCAATATTGTAGCCGAAGTATCCAAAAGCGCCAAAAGCATTTAATTTCTGCACAATTCTTAGCAAAAAAACAAAAGCTGCAAAAATATAAGCATATTAAGAAATCCCTGGAGGATACTTTTTAAACTTTTCAAAACACACGCTTTTACTTATATCGCCCTCGTCTACCCAAAACTTCTTATACATCTAATTGTAGATTTTTTTATTCCCCTTTAAATTAAAAATTATGGCAGCCGCGAATTTTTGCACCACATTAATTTTATACAATGTTTTCTTAAGATTCATTTTAAATGTCGATCTTTCATCAAAACTTATGGGAATTAATAGCATTTTTTCATGCAGATTCTTAAGACCTTATTCTAAACTGCTATTTCCGATGTTAGTAAAATTTTAGCGAACGACAAAAAATTAATTATTTTTGGGGCTTTTTGTGGATGATTGTTTTCAGGGACTTAAGAGAAAAGCTTGCTTTTTGTCATATTCAATTTTAATTTTAAATTTTTTTTCCAATTCTTAATAAATAAAACACAAAAAGTTATGTACAACTCCCTCTTTATTATAGAATTGAATGCTTTTTTCACCAGCGACTGCTCTCTTAGATACGAACTTACACTTCAATTGTGGATTTCATCAAACTTAGTAAATACAAGGGCTGCTATATATATTTCTGGCCTGGCAACACTGAGTGCTGCCAAGTGCAATCTGACATTTCCATTGGAAAGTTTGTCATTTTTAAGCATAATCGTACTCAAAACGTTTTGACGTACGACCATTATTTGTGTTGTTTACAGTGACTTGAAAAAATTAATATAGAAAAAAATGGAATTAACTCGTGAACATTTTCGTGCCATCATTTTTCACAACTTTCGACGTGGATTATCACGACAAGAGTGCATTGATGAACTTAAAACTTTTGTATGGCGATGAAGCACCATCCTATAGCACTGTGAAAAATTGGTATAATGAATTTACTCGTGGCCGAAGCTCGCTCAAAGACGAATTCCGTGAAGGTCGTCCAAAAACGGCTGTTGTGCCAGAGAACATTGATGCCGTGCGTGAACTCATAATTCACGATCGACATGCGACATCTCGAGAGATAGGGACATCCTTGGACATTTCTTCCACCAGCATACATTCGATACTGCATGAATACCTGGCCGTAAAAAAGGTTTGTTCTCGATGGATCCCGCACAATTTGAAAGGCTCGTGTCGATTGGTGCAAAGAAATGTTCCAAAAATACGATTGCGGTGCTTCAAAAGACGTTTATAAGATCGTCACAGGTAACGAATCATGGATCTATGCGTATGAGCCCGAAACAACAATCGACCGTGTGGGTCTTCAAAGACGAGCAAAATTCAACGAAAGTTGTTCGTGGAAGAAGCACTTCGAAGCAAATGGTCGCCTGTTTCTTCGGCAAAACTGGTTATGTGGCGACTGTTCCGCTTGAGCAACGTAGGACGGTCACTTCTGAGTGGTACACTACAATTTGTTTGCCTGAAGTCATCGGAGAAATTCGAAAAACCAACAAGAGAACACGAATCATTGTTCACCATGACAATGCGAGCTCTCACACATCGGCTCAAACCAGAGCGTTTTTGACCGGCCAAAACGTCGAATTAATTGTTTATCCGCCGTACAGCCCTGACTTGGCACCTAATGACTTCTTCTTGTTACTGCACATCAAGAAAAAAATGCGTGGTCAACGATTTTCGTCGCCAGAAGAAGCTGTTGAAGTGTTCAAAAACCATGTTTTAGAGGTGGAAAAAGTGCTTCGACAACTGGTTTGAGCGCATGCAAAAGTGTATAAATCATGCTGGAGAATACTTTGAAAAACAATAAAACCATTTTTGATTATAAATATTCGCATTTTCACTATTAGACCAGATATATATAGAGCAGCCCTCGTAGATGGTAAATTGTTTCAGTAGTGTAATCAAGGATGTGTGCGTGTGTATATTATACATATATTCTTATATGCATGTATTTTAGCATAAGCATTTTAAAACTGTGAGTATTTAAAGTTTAATTTTCATTTGTCCATTGTGCCAAAGTTCCTTTCATTGCAGTTAAATAACGGTGTTGTTGACTTAACACCTCGATCATCAAATGTTTTGTGGCTTAGTTCGATTACAACGGAAAACGATGTCGATAAACAATCAAAAAAAAAAAAAGGGAGAAGCAGCTGTCGAAGGGGAACATTTTAAATTATTTTTAGTTAAGTAACTTTGCTTTTTTTATAAGACAAAAGTAATTACATTCAGCTATAAAAAATTAATATTATTTTCAGGATTGTCGAAGGAAAGTAATTTCTAAATTCATTAACAAACAAAAACAAATCCTTTCACTTTTATTTGCTTAAATGGTTGGTTTAACAAATAATCTTTACAACTTACTGAAGCTAGGGAAGGTGGAAGGGCAGAAAAATGATGACAAATGAAGTGCTCTAGCAAATACTGCACTACATTCTGCTGGTGTCTAATTTTTCTAGTTTTCTTTTAAACTTTCTTAATATATTTAGAAATTAAAATAAGTATGTGTGAATTTAAACCAAATACAAATTATTTGTTTTGAATATTTTTATTTCATAATTTTTATGAAAGATTTTTCTTTTTTAAAGCTTTTAAATTATTATTTTTTTAAAAAACTCTATTTATGTACAATTAGTTTCTTTTATGTTTCGTTGTATTTTGATTCTGAACAACAGTGTTTAGTTTCAGCAGAATGCCTGACATTTCAATACATGAATGCAATTTATCATCTTCACCAGCAATGCAGTATTTAAAAGTAAAAAAAAACTCTTGCTCATTTGTAAACATTTTCTCTAGTATTATTTTTTATGGCTTTTGTTAGAAGAAAAAAAAAACTACAAATACAAAATGTTGTTTTTGGTAACTAATATTAAATCAAATTAAAAATAATGTTTATCGAAATAAAGTTTCACCCACAAAATTTGTATAAAATTTTCTTGAACTATTTTAAAAATAAAGACGGGTCCTAGAAAATAAAAATTTTTTTAATTTGTTTTTATTTGCTAAATTTTTTTTATCAATTTACATGTCTTTTTTATCTTAAAAGCTAAATTTTTAAAGCCAATTAATTAAACGCTTGGTTAAAAGCTTAGGAATTTTACTTTATATATACATATAACAAAACAGTAACGGGGCCATTTCTGTAAATGGAATATTTTTTTTTTAATTTTATGTTGGTGTAGATAGTATCCGATATGGAATTTTTGTCTGCCTGTTTGTGTTCGTATCACGTAAAAACTGCTGGATAGATTCGAATTAAATTTTGTAATTAAATCAGAAAAAAACTTTTAACAAATCGTCACATAGAAGCAGTTTTCATATTAATTATGTTAACTTTTTTTTTTAATTCTTTCTTCTCAGTTGCATAAATGAAATATTTTTTATTTATTTTCACATGTTAGACAATAAAGAACTTTTGAACAATGCTCGTTACAAGTGTTTTTGTGGCAAAAACTGCAAGACTGCTTACACATTCTGCATATCTTTGATGGGCACTTACATATAACATCTACATCGAACATTTGTCTACCTTGGCTGGTTGGACAATTCGTTTTCTTGAAGTATAGAACGAATATTGGACACATTACTTTTATTTAATGTTATATTTCTGAATTAAGTTTTTTAGAAATATTTTTCTTCATAGTTGCTTTTGATTTTCATTCCAATTTGAAAACTTGTTTGTCCAAATAACAAAGGCTACAATGCCTGAAATATCGATTAGATTGTAGAAGTGCACGGTGGCCAACGATTTATTTAACGTTTGATAGAAATATATGCGCCATTTGATCAAGCTTATCAAAACCACCTTTTGTCGCATTTTAATCAATAATAATCTCAGGCTTATTATTTTTTGTTGTCAGGATTTATCTAAGAATCGCAATTTAGTGATTACAGCAACAAAACTACCTTATTTTCCTTTGGAATGTAACTTACAAGTGTCATATTTTTTCTGAAACCATGTAGTGAACTTTCTTTTTGTTTTGTTTTGACTGCTAGAAAATCAGGTGGAATGCAACTTTTATTTTTTTTTTTTGTCAATGTGCCAATACATGTTAGACCCTTTGAAAACAAATATCCTACTTATTCAAACGAGGTGAAAAAATTGTCAAATGTGATGTCTCGATTTGATTTTTCATATGGTTTACATAATTCTTCATCAATCCTCTCACCGACTTTTTTTTTTTGGGACTTTCTTTTCTTAGATGAGGAACTCCATAAAGAGGATACCGAGTTTTTGCATCACAAATTCAAAAAAATCTTCAGACCATATTTATCTGGCTTTAATGAAATATAATGTCGAAATGACACTCGCCCTCTAAATGGTATCAATTGCTCGTCAATTGTAAGGTACGCACCCGGTTTATATGACTTTAGCAAATTCCTATTGATGCGTTCCCAAATACCGCGAATAGGAGCACATTTGTCCTTCGCTTTGCGTTGAGATCGTGTAGACTGGTCATCAAAACGAATATGTCGCAGTATTGTTACAAACCTGTGCTTTTGCATGCAGATTCGGAATATATTGCAACCAAATAATAGGTGCCAGAACTCTTTGGAACTCATTATACCTTGTCTATTAAGGAAAGCATTCAATAAAAGGCCAATAAAAGCCTTCATTTTGATATCGTCGATTGGCTACCACTTTGTTCCATGTGTGCTGCTTCCATGTATGTTGGTGTTCTCGATAATAATACTGATGATATCATCGTTGATGTATTGTAATGCATAATGTGGTAACATTTCTTTATGTGTTGATCTCCGAATAATATTTTGCTGCGATATTTACCAATTTCTGCTTCGATTAGCAACGAATTCTATTCAGTTCCACCCTTTCCGATATAAACTGCTGACGTACTTGCTGGTAGATCCATATCAATATTTTCATCACTTTCGTAGACTGCAGAACTCACATCATCTATCGCAATAAAATCCGCGTACTGCGAAAAAGAGCTGTCGTAGTCATCATCACTAATATCTTCTTGATTGAGAGCTTCATTTAAATCAATTTCCCAATTTATGTATTCTTTCAATTTCTTCTGGTTTTACTATATCTCTCTTCAACATTGAGCGAAAAATTTCCGTCTCCACTACTTTCTCATTGAAAATTAGAACACAACTGAATAAAAAATGGAAGCTAGTATTGAAAGACAAATTCAGAGGGAATCCCCGTTCCTCAATCTTATTTTGTTGCTTACACACAAGAGAAGTAAAAGTTAGTGTTGCCATATGTGCCTGCTAGACATATTATGACTTGGTTAAAAACATTTTTGATTAAAACAAAATAAAAACTAAACAAAACTTAATTTGTAACTTAAAATTTGAAATTTAAAGGCAAGAATTCAAGAAGCAGTACGAGCCAAAACCTTTATTTAAGGAAGTTACAGCATTGCAAAGTGAAATATGTGTCTGAGAGGCACATGTTGAGTGAATAAGGGTAAAAACTTCAACATATAATTTTATAAAAAAAAAAACTAAGAAAAATTGTGATGAAATTTCGATTCAGAACTTTTTGGGGCCTTCGTCATATATGCTTTTAAGGGAAAATTTTTTTTTAATACAAGTACAATTTGTGGTAAATGCATTATGTTTCAGTAAAACTTTCTATCGCTTAGTGAAGTTAAATGGTCGAATAAGATTTTTTTGTGATGATTTGGTTTTTAATAAAATTTCAATTTGTTGCGATTACATAATGTGATATTATGGTAAAATTTTGATCATTAGTTACACTTTGATTTATTCGTAATGTACATTTTTTTTTTTTGCAAATAAGAGATATAAAAACAAACACAACAACATCTAAAATAATAGAGGCGCAGGCCTTTGCTTTTTTTTACCATATCACCATCATGTATATAGCGATGTTGCTAAGTTTCAATAGCATATTTTACTAAACTAGCAAGATTGTTGTGCTAAGATATTTTTCACCTTTCCTAGGATCTTAGCTAAATTAGTTTCAAGCTGATAATGGATAGATATATATGCACACTTAATGGGAAGTTAGAAAGGAATATTATAGAAATTACAAAGAGAATTAAAAATTTATTTAAAACATTATTACTTGTGATAAAAGATATAGTAATATTTAACAAATATAAGCGGTTCAAAAGAAGAGGATACTACTGATTACTGCCGCCATTAGAACTAATTTTTAGCATTCTGCATGTCCACCTTAAAGATCTTTACTTATTTTAGGCTTTTAACAGCTTAACATACAAATCAAGTTTCTTAAAAAGTAGGTCTTGAAGTAATGAAATACCGCTTAGTCCAAGCTGAATATGACACAGAATTTACATTCGCAGACGTGTACAACTTCCAGCATTGATCTTATGATTTTTTTTTTCAATATGCTTTATTCCCATTTCCTTTTTTTCTCGCTACTTTGTGTGAGTATTTGTTGCAAATCCCCTTATAAATCCAATCCAATAACTGGTTAACCAAATGTTGATAAATAAAGCAAGGCAAAATTGTTTTCAATTTTTCCAATTTTAATATTCAGAAGATGAGTGTTGTTTCTTCAATTTTGAAATTGGAAATATATGTTTACATGTATTTATGTATGTATGAATGTATTTTACATATGCATAACAAGCATCAAGCTTTGTATCAATACGTTTTGTAAGTTTCATAAAAATAAATGAAATTGCTGGGATAGAGAGACGTATACAAAATTAAGCAATTGTAGATGGATTGCAGATAAAAGTGAATGGATTTTATTTTCAATTGTCAAAATAGCAATTTTAAAAAAATTGAATATTGTCTTTTTATTTTGGTATTTAAAAGAAATTTTTTTAATAGTAATAATGTAAAAAAATATGATGTTTATGCTGTTATAAACGTATTTACTACGAGCATCAATAATAAAATTTGTATTTATATATGTATAACAGAAAGTAATATACCAATATGAAAATTTATGATTCAAAATCTTCTTAATGTTAGTTTACTTAAATCGTGCCTGAAGCCTTCAAATATAAACATTTCATGATATTCTCATGAAAAACTTATTATTTAACAAATAAGTTGAATAACAAATTAAAATAGTTACTGAATGTTTGCCGTGTTTTTGTAAGAATATTTTTGATTTTTTTCTTGATTTTTTTCTTTGTTGATTTAATGTAATTCTGAATTAATTTATTTGGCTTTTGTTTAAGACTCTTTGGGAAAAATCCGCTGATGAGCTATATGAGCATTAGCGAACTGGCCATACGGATATGCTTTCCTCGCAGTAATACAATTTAGTTTGTATTTTTGAATAATAAATATTTCATGAGAATATCAGGAAATTTGTACATTTGAAAGAATCAGGCACAATTAAACTAGAAAGATATATATTTTAGTCTTAAGTTATGAAAAACTCAATAATGTTGTAGATAATTTGTGATCGCTAAAGCCATAATATAAAATATTTGTACTTTTGATAATAAGAAAAAATGTCCTACCGAATTGCAGTTGTTCTCGTTTAACCAGATTTTGTTCAAAAAGCTATTAATCGTCACCGGCCAAACACCTACCTGTAGCAAGACTGCCAGTTTTGCCGATTAAAGTGCTAATTTGCCGATTTTTTGCTTAAAAAGTACTTTTTTTCTTCAAACTCTTAAACAAAACACTTGTTATATTAAAAGAAGACCGTATATAATAATGTTTTTTCCTGAAAATTTGTGTCCTTAATTTAAAGAGATGTAAATTTTAATAAAAACAATGAGCTAGTCACCTCCTTCAAGCAAAATTAGTTTAGTCTGATTTTATTTATATTAATAAAAATGAACCAGTTATGAAAATGCTTTAAGCTAAAAAATTTTAAAAATTCAGTTTATAAGTTATTAAAAATCATTTAAAATTTTACTTTTTCGCCTTTGGTTCATTTTTAAATAACTTTAATTAAAAAAAATTATTTTCCAAAAGTACGCGGATGTTTTCTAAGGAAAACAAGAAAAATTAGACGCTGGCAGAATGTAATGCTGCATTTTCAGGTTCGCCAAATCCATCTTCAGCATTCTTTGCATCCAACACCTTGATTTGCGTATACTGTAAATATCATCCATTTAACCAACTAATCAATATTAATTTGGTTAGACGAAATTCACACACAACTCAAAGCATTTTTTTTTTGTTGTCTTCTCCTGAAAATGCAGCATTACATTCTGCCAGCGTCTAATTTTTCTTGTTTTCTTTGGAAAACGTCCTCGTACATTTGAAAAATAATTTTTCCTAATAAAAGTTAAATTAAAAATGAACCAAAGCCGAAAAAGTAAAATTTTAACTAATTTTTCTTTTTTTAAAAGGTCACGCGTACAAATTGATCTCGTTTTTAAAACAGTTCGTATTTTTAAAAATCAGAGGGTGTTCCTATACAATATACATGTTTTTACGTGTATTTTGACCGTAAAAAACACCTCTTTAAAATTATAAAACTTGGTATCACAATAATATACAATACATTATATGTATACAATGTAATATAAAAGTATATCTTAAAATTAAAGAGTGCCCCCATAGGCGACGTAAGTTCACCCATATGGGCATATCTTTTGAACCGTTATAGAGAAACGCTTTAAAATTTTACTATGATTGGTATAACATATGTAAATATTCAAAATAAAGAGTGCCTAATTATATTATTTAATTTAATGTGTGTAGCCATAGACAAACGGTTGAAATTTATAAAGATTTATAATGAATGTGGAAACACGTTTTTATACCCTTCACTACAAAAAGTGAAAAAATGGTATAACTAATTTTGTCATTTCGTTTGTAATTTCTTCAATATCCATTTTCGACCCCATAAAGTATATATATTCTGACTTCTTATGCATAGCGAAGTCGATTGAGGGATGTCCGTCTGCCTGCCTGTCTTAGTGTTCAAATCAAGTTTGCCGAGGCAATAGATCAGCTAGAAAAAACTTAGTAGAGGTTTTATTGGAAATCAGCAAGATCGGTCCATGTCCATTGACGCCACGCCTACTTCTAATATTTTTATATCATTTGGAACAATGAAGTAATTGCAATAAAAAAAAAACAAATAAATGGGGCGATAGATAATTAAAACATATTAAGAAAAACATCAATTTTCGGGCGTCTGAATTTTACAAATTTGTTAAGATATCAATTTAAAGCTTTTGAAGAGATCTTTTCGAAAACACTAAAATTTTTCACAAATGCCTAACCCATTAAGAACCGATAGCATTTTTACGTAAAACTCTCTAATTTTATTATTCATTTTTAATAAATCAAAAAAAAAAATAAATTTCTAGCTCTATGCATGTGATTTCCATTGATATTTTTTATAAGATTTCACAAAATTTTATGTGGTTATAAAGGAAAGTAAATCGAGTCGAAATTCGAACAAAAAATATTTTTAGTGAATAAAAGCAGAAACAAATGCATGTGATGATTCATAAGGCCAGAAAAAGCTGAAAGGTTAGCTTATAGCAGATATTTTCGCAAAATAAGTATCAACAAATCTAAAATTTTCAAGCTTTCAATCAGTAACGTGTAAAATGTTAAAATGCTTGTGAAACAGCATTAGGAAACTGTTGTTTGTACGTTTCTAGAAATTTAAAATAATACCTGGGAAAAAAAGGATTAATGGACAAAAAATATATTTTAACTGCTTTTTAAATCAAATCGGCACAGAGTAGGAAATGTCCTTACTTATGCAATTTTAGTGTACGGAAACAAGGAAAGTCGGAGGTGAAATGCTTAAAATAGTGTCTAGGATGCTTAATGTTAATTTTTCTTTAATAAAAATAACAAAAAGTCTTATTTCACGTATGAAGTGTATAGTTAAAAAGCTTAATAGACTGCGAATTCAGTGCAAATCGACGGCAAAAAAATTTTTTAATAGTATAAATCAACTACAAGTTCTCTAATGTTACAAAAAATAAAAGTATTTACGAAAGCAAATCGCAATTGGACCTTTGGATGCCTAGAAACATAACCATAATGGTATGCAAATTAAAATCTGAAGATAAGCAATATGATAGCAAGTGAATATCTTGTTTCTTCGCAGATGGCAATCTAAGAATGAAATTCTATTCATTTACGTACGCTTCTTAATATCAACTTTAAACTTTCTGTCATGTTAATATTAGGCAAATCGATAAAGATCGTAAATGAAAATTGCTACTGTCGTTTTCCCTTCTTATTTTATATTTAAGCGCTTAGCATTTTGACAACAATTGGAACAATGATTTTAACTTATAAAACTAATAAAAAATGAGATATTGATATAAATAAATTTGATCTGTTTAATATAGAGCTCATGTTGGCCTTAAATGGTTGTGCTTAAGTTGTAAAAAAATGCTTTTGTTTCTTTATTTTCTTTTAATGTTTATTTGTTCCATTTTCTGTAGTGTAATCTAATCCATTCTCTTTTTGAATTTCTTGTCTGCAGTTTATCCATGTTGTCACTTTGTTTGATTATGGTTTTGTTTCGTTCTATTTTGTTGATTCATTTTTCGGTCTAGTTGTTTGTGTTGTTTTTGGTTAAATAAGCGTTTCTTTTTTTCACTATTATTTTAATGAGTTTTTTGTTTGAAGTATTTTTAGTTTAATGTTTTATTAAACATTTATATCAACATTTAATGGGTCTTTTCTTGAAAGAGTATATTTCAAACAAAAATTATTTTTATTTAATATGTTAAGTAATTGTAAATGTCGAAGAATCAATTTAATTACTTTTCAATTATAAACGTTATTGTTATCTAATTAACTGTAGGAAATTTTGGTTTACGAATATAAACAATTTAAAAATTATTAAAATTATTTGAGATTTCTTTTTCCAATTATTAAAAGTATATAAAAAATAGTTTTATTTTATTTTGAATATAATTTTGTTTGAAACCTTCTAATTTTATTTCTTACTTCGTTTAAAACTGCTCATAATTCCAATAAACTATAGTAGCAACTAATGCAATACACTTTGAAAATAATCAAAAAGGATTAAAGTTTATCTTTGAATACTATATATATTTATTTGATTACTTTTGGTTATTTTTAATTATTTGAAAGTGTTTTAAAATAATTATACTTATTTAAAATTATTATGAATAATATATTAAACGATTAGTTATTATGCACAATATATAAGAGCTTTTTTGTGGGAATTATTCTTGTGTATACATTTAATAAAACGGTAACGAAGTAATTTCTGTACATGAAGTATTTTTTGAAAATTTTGGTGCTGGTGTAGATAGTACATAATCGATATGGAATACAAAACACCTATTTTTAGAATTTTTTTCTATCTGTCTGTGTTCGCATCACCTTAAAGCCGCTGAATGGATTTGAAAAAAATTTGTGAGGAGTTCCCTTAGAACTTTGGTTCAAATATAGAATACTTCCTTTTCATAAAAATATGTTATTTCGTAGAGAATAGGGATATAAATATGAAAGCACCCAATTTTACATTAAAAATTTTTAACTCTTTTTGATTGGAGTTATTTCACGAAACTAGAATAACATTCATGGTTAAGGTTACAAAAGAATCGACATAGCCGGTAATAGTACTCTTACTTGTTTTTCTATCTAAGAAGCCGTTTTTACTAGAACTTAATTAATTTTAACAACACAGAGAAAAGAAGTTCGTTGTGGGAACCGAATTTGTTTCCAATCGAAGTTCGCGGTTGTGTGTATTATTTTGAATTCGGTTGTATAGCTGAAGGAGTATGGCACTCACAACTATTTTTTAATCTGATTCTTGGGTGACTATAGAATATTATTGTGAATTAAATAAAGCATAATTTTTTAATATTTACTTTTATTAAGCAAAATAAATTACAGGAATGCGATTTTATATATTTAATTTCATGATTCGAACCATTTAATTTAACCTACTCCTCCTCTTACATCATGATTATCTTTTTCCATACAGTTTCTTTAACTTGCCATCCTATACCGCACGTATTTCCTCTGTAAAAAGTATTAAACATTTTAAAATTTCTTTCATTAACATATGCCTTTGTGAGATAAATATGAACTTACCACTAAACAATATTGGAAAACTTATCACCACTTTTTAAAAAACTTTGTACATTTAAACTAAAATATTGTTGATTTTTTAAATAATGAGTACAAAGTTAATTTTTGTACGTCCAAAATTTTTCTATTTTAGGAGATACAATTGAATTTTGTAGTTCTAACTACAAAAATTCGGTTTTTAAAAGTAATGTGCTGAATAAGTTTAGTTGCATTTTCCATTTAATAGAATATGTTTTAGTAAAGATACAAATCGGTCAGGTTCACTTTTTTAAAAGGTGTTACAACCAACATTTAGAGATAAATATCAAATTTTAGTTTTTAATATTAAAAATAAGTCAAGATTATAATTTATTAATAATAAAACTCAAATTATTATATTAGTAATTGAATCTTGAACATATCGATGGAATTTTTACCAGTCTTTTTTCTGTGTGTATATCCCGTTTTCCGGGTAAGTAACTTAAAATTTATGGACATTGATTATCGAAAATGAATGGCTTTCTTCAGGAAACTCTTTAATTTTTTTATATAAAACAAATGTTTTTGTTTAAGCAAGTTGACTTAATTAAATAATAATGAAAAATTAAGCAAACAAATAATCACAAGACTAAAATAATTCGGCAAAAGTCTTTGCTTTATCTATAAATTTCCTAAAGAGCTAAATAATCGATAATGTAACTTTTATGTTAAAAGGCTGAAGCGATAAAAACCAGTGTTATTTTAGTAAATCAATTTATTAAAATTTTATTCATTTTTATTAATTTTTCAAGCTTAAAAGAGTTAATCAATATTTTTTACCTGATGATGCCTAGGGTAAATTTCAAATTTAATTTAAATACCACAAACATGAAAAAACAGTTAATGAAATAAATTGTAATTATTTTTATTATTAAAATTTATTTATTATTTTTTTATTAAAATTTTCTTATAAACCATTCTTAAACTACAAAGTACTTAAACAAATAAGATCTTTAAGTAAAATAAATATAGAGTTTTATTGTAATGACTTAAACAAATTACAAGCATTAAATGGTCTTAAGTATTTAGCCATTTATATCATCTTTATATGAAAAAGTATAAAAAGGAATTTAAAAGAATCTAATGAGTAAGTGGAAAATATTTGCTGGAAACAAAAGGATGAAACATTATTTGTAATCAACTAAATGAACAGTGGCGCTGGCTAAGGATATAAAACAAGACTTTTATTACAAGAAACTCTAAAAATATGTATAAAAAAATTAGGTGCTTATTCTGTTATATAAATTATGCTTACATTTTGTAACTAATTGGATTTAATTGCTATAGAAATTACGTAGCAGTAAAAAATGTCTACAATGTTTAAGAATAATTATATTAGCAATAAAAGCTAAAAGGTGTTGTTTAGAACTTTAAATTGTAAAAAAAATTGTAAAAAATAACACAAAAAATTAAATTATAATGTAGAATTTTTTTATATAAAAGATCAGTACATGGCATATGACATGGGCATATGACCACCGCAGCTGCTTATCACGAAGCGCATTTTGGACTTTCAATTTCGGGTCACTTCTAGCCATATGTCGCGAATAACACGAACAATGTTGACCTCCAAAGCGTCAATTGTTACTGGTTTATCAGCATAAAGAGTGATCGAGAGGTGTCAAATCGCAGACATTGAAAGCCATTTGACAGGTTCGTATCTTGATATCAACTTATCGCCAAATTTTGATTTCATTAATTTGATGGATCGCCGTATGGGACGTAGCGCCATCTTGTTGAAACCACGTTTCGGATCAATGTCATCCATATTTTTGAACGAAAAATCATTAATCATTATGGGGTAACAATCTTTATTGACGATAACGTGAGATTCGGCCTCATATTTGAAGAAATAAGGACCGATGATGCCACCGGCGTGTAAACCACTCTAAACGGTATATTTTTCTGAATGCAATGGAGTCTGTACGTTATGTTGTAGATTCGTCTTACTCTATATGCGACAATTTTGCTTATTAACAAACGCGTTAAGCCAGAAATTAGCCTCATCGCTGAACATAATTTGGCGATGAAACAATGGGTCAGTTACTAATGACGCATATCATGGTCTCGTGGCTTTTACTCCTGTACCAGCTGGATCTCATACGGATGTAGGCCAAGATCCTTGCGCAAAATTTTCCACGTAGTGGGCGGACAGAGCCCTAATTTCTGCGACCAATGACGAATCGATAAATTTAGATCTTCTTCCACACTTTCTTTTACAGCAGCGATATCCTCTTCAGTACGCACATTACTTCGACGTGTTGGTGTTTTTGCATCCTCTAGAGAGTGTGTGATACGAAATCTATCCACAGTTCGACGGACGGCTTGCTCAGACAGGCAATTATGTGCACCATAAAAATCACGAAGTTGTCTATAACTTGCTTGAACTGATGACTGACTTTCAATGTAAACTTGGATGATTTGATAGCGTTGTTAGAGCGTGAGTGAGTTTACTGAATATAATAAGAAAAAATTTCTAATCAAAATTTAATTTTTAGTGTTACTTTTTATAATTTAGATATCTTTTGTGCTTAAAAAACACCAGATAGGAATACTATCTACCAAAATTTTACATGGTTACTTTTTTAAGGATTTATACTTTAAAAAGGATTTTCTTTAAATAAATTCAAAACGCTGTACAATTGTTTTCAAGTGGTAACACCTATGGGTTACTATTCCTAGAAATGTACTTGATCGTATAAACACCTTAAAAAGTTGGAACTTTATCTCGTAGTACGTAGTTTTATTACATTTTTCTTACAATGGATTTTTATCCGTCACACGCAATATGCAATCTCGAAATATCAATTTTAATTTTAAGGCTTCTTAGTTTTATTGTAACATTTATATCAAGCTCGTAAGTCATATCAATATAAAAGTCAAACGCTTCCTAAAGGTGTGGTCAGATTAGTCAAATATTTGACCAAAAAGCGTAACCACTATATCTTTAATTTTTTTTTATTCTTTTCTGACGCGTGTCATTCCGAATGACGATCTATAATATAATAAATGTGATATCTTACATTTTATAATAAGTAGGATGTTATATTTTTAAAAAATTATTTGAGAAGAACACAAGTTTTTTCCTATAATTTTGTGGTTACGTCTTTTTGGTCAAATATTTGACAAATCTGACCGTAGCCTAAGAAATTTATTATAGTTAATTAAACATACATAATTTTTTTCTGTTTTCTTATTCAAAGTAAAACTCATTATAACATTTCGAATCATTATAAGAGAAAAATATTAAAGGTTGTCAAAAAAATTCTCTTAATTTTGGTTCATCAAGCATAAACATGTATTTATATTAATTTATTTATGTACATAATTAAAACTATTAATAATATAACAATAAGTACCTCAATGTGGTTGCTAACACCTTCATTCCCTCCCTCTGTTTAAGGTCTTTAATTAAATGCCGTTTAATAAAAAATCAATTACGTTTTACTGCATGTGTAAAAACTAATTTTCCTTTAATTATTACTTAAAGTGAACATTTTTCTAGTTGTTAAGTTTCTAGTGTTTAGTTTATTTCTAAACACTTATGTGCAACTGAGCAGCGAAATAAAACTTTATAAAATTTCTGAAGAAATTAGAAAACAGGTTACTTATTTACTTTAATTCTTTAGTTATGCAAGATTCATAATTTATTACACAAATTCTTTTTTAAAAAATTATAGACATACATATTACGCATTTATTTAATATTAAGAAATAAACAAACAAATAACTATTTATTACTATTGACCCTTTTTTTGTCATGGAAAAGGATAAATCAAAAATTGACATTCCGTTTGTAATTTCTACAATATCTATTCCCAGCAAGAAATGATTGACAGAAACTAACACTAACACAATTTTTACACTAACACATATCCAACAATTTTATATTGAACAGCGTTGCCGTTGTGGCGTTTTTGGTACTGAATTGGGATTAATTTTTTTAATAGAATAAATCTCATTTTTCGCTTGTGTTTATAGATAATAGTGCAGTAATCTATAAAAAAACAGCCCACAAAATGTTTTGTAATTAAAATTGTGCCAAAAATCAAACAATTTTTTTTTAATTTGTTGTAAAAAGTTAGTCGGTTTTAAATAATTTTTGTAGTTTTTGAAAGAAAGAAAGGAAGAGAAATTTCTTGACAGTTGCATTGTTGTTTGCCCAAAACAAATCATATGCAAGAGTGAAACAACTTAAATATGTTTTATTTCCTGACGTTAAGAAAATTGCGCATTTTTCGAGTAATTATAAAAGTGGTATGGTGAATTATTAAAAGCAAAAATTAAAGAAAAAATAAATAAGAAACAAAGAATTTTAAAAAAATATACAAGTTCAATGTGGAAATAGAAAGGTACGTTGCATTTGGGATTGCAAGCAGTTGTAGTGCAGGGATTGTGTCCAATGAACCTGACACTGGAAGCCCAAAACTTCAGAGGCATGCTGCGAGTATTTAAAACTGCAAAAGTCTTCAAAAAGTTAGATTCGAGTTCTAAGAAACTATATAGCCTTTAAGTCCAAAATAGATAGCTGTTTTTTAATGTGTAAAACTTTTCCTTATTTGCTTAATTTTATGTATTCCTCTGACTTCAGTGAACAACAGTATTTGGTAGAAATACTCAAGATGTGTGCTCCAACATTACTGTCATCCAAAAGTGATTGGAAATACAAAGGTTATTTAAAGCGTTTCAAAAATTGTATTGGTTTAAAATATTTTTCCATTTAGGGCATTCCTTCCCTTTCAAGATTAGGTCCAGGGTAAGAAAGAAATCTAAACCCAGCTTAGAAAACTTGTGAAGAGTATGTGAGTATAAAATTATAATTTATTTTAAATTTTAGGAAGTTTTGCAATTCGTATTGCCTAAAAATTTTGATGGAGTGCAAGATCACCACCAAAAAGGTTGAGAAATCCATCTGTCGGCTGGCTGGGGAGACTTACGACTCAAAACTTGATGAAGTCGTCAGCATGCTCCCTTTCAGAACCGTCTAGCAGTGGAAGAGTTGGAGAGAAGGTTGGAGGAGTCGAAAGGTTTCAATGAAGCACTGCTTAAAGTATTTTAATAATCTTACAGTTATATTTTTTTATACATCACATTTACATATGATTAAGGGGACATTGCAGGATGTCAGCGCAGTGATGCGCTCAATTTTTTTCGACCACCTACTAGAAAAATATAATTGGGATGGAAGGTGGGATAAGCAAGCCCTCTGAAGGCTCTCTTTGGTTAATAACTCGCTGCGAGGTATGTACTACAGATTAGTCAATCAAAAAGTTTATTGCGTATTAAATTATTTATACATAAATGTCTATATTCTTTTAATTTAAGGTGCTTTCCAACAGCAAGGAGCGTTTGATTTTGAAAAAAAGTGTGAAGAAGTCAGTAGCGAAGCCACTACAGACTGCAACAAAAAAATTATTTAAAGAGATGAGAATTAATTATTTTATTATAAATAAAGTCACTTTTTATACTGTAAAATATTATTTAGATATTTAAAAAAAAAGAAACATGCATATATATTAGAAAATATTAAATTTTGTTTTATTAAAAAAAGTTAGATTTTTCAAATGACGGTATCTCCATCAATCGTGACTGGTATCTCCATCAAGTGTGATAAAGCTTCTGTCATCACTACATAGTAAACTGCAGTAGTGTGAGCAGTGCAGATATATGTACATCATAATTGAAAGATTCATTAGTTAGAGAGAGATGCAAAATCACATGTACAAAAAAGTTTCCTTCAAGATTTTCAATTTTCCTTTAAGAATGTGTTAGAAACTTTGTTCTACGCCATGATCGATATTTCCCTCATCAGTGATTTCATTTGATTGATCAAATGATGGTCACTGTTCTTGTAGGGTTTTTTATGCATAGCGAAATCAATTAAGCGATGTCCGTCTGTCCACATGTCTGTCAACGTTCGTGTTGAAATCATCTTTGCCAAGGCACTAAATAACTAGAGAAAATTTAAATACGTAAGCTTTTGATTCATATGTACATATGTGCCAATATTTAAATTGAATTGAACAGAAATAGTACAATTTGTAGTGACGATGTTTGGGGATATTTGAAATTGTTTTTTTTTTTTTTTTTTGAAACTGCAGAAATTGAATTTATCTATTGCGAATTTGAATCTAAAGAAATTTAGGAATCCAATGTGCTATAAATACTAAGAAAAAAGAAGCTTCGAAAATTTGATGCGATGTTCAATGAACAAAATATATGTATTTGTCAGGTCTTAATATAAATATTCAAGTGTATTGGCTTTATGAAATGGTGTAGGATATACTTCATCCCTTCTCATCTTCACACTATTTATGTCATCTTCTTAAGAACGAATGTGGAATACAATTCCCGTATATGGGCGGGTGCTCTAAAAACTATTGTATTATTGAATTTTGCTAATTTTTGAATTCAGTCTCTAGTTAATTTTCCCTACCCTCTTAAGAAATTACAGTAATATGCACGAATAATAACATTTTTTGGAAATTAGTCTTAAGAAGCCAATTTTTATATCCGTTATCACAGGTGGAAAAAGGGTATATCTAAGTTTGTCATTTCGTTTGTAATTTCTAAAATATCCATTTCCGACCCCATAAAGTATATATCTTCTGTGTCCAAATGCATACCGAAGTCGATTGAGCGATGTCAGTCTGTCTGCCTTGTAGGCGGCAGACAAAACACCACGCCTGTTTTTAATTTAATTTAGTTAAGTTAATCTAATAAAAACAAAGAAAAAACAAATTTATGGGGCGATTGAGAATTAAAACTAGAGAAAAATTATCAAGTGAAGCAATTGGCGCTCGTCCATATTTTTTTCGAGTTATGGGCCTTTAAACTTTCCACACAAAAGTACGATCATTTAAAAGCTTTTGAAGAGATCTTTTAGGAAAAGCTTGTTTAGAAGTGCCGGTGATATTTTTATGTAAAATTATGTACAGCACCTTTTTTTATTGGATTAACTTCACTAAGCTAAATTTACACATATGGTGAAGGATATATAAGATTCTACATAACCAAATATAGCACTCTTACTTATTTAAATTTCGTAACTATTTCGTCACTGACCCAATCAACCTCAGCAAAAAAATCTTTTGATAGTAATTTAACGATTAAACTTAAAATATAGTGTTGCTAGGAACCATATCTTCGCAAGTCTTGCAACAATCCAGAATTGTAATATTATTTTGTTTTAAACAACTTCCTCTTTAATTTGCCGCTTGTTTTTTGGTTCTAATAACCTTTCATTCTTTTGGCTACGAAGCCAAAAGAAAATCAATAAGAAAAATTATAGCTTATAGTTCTTGTATTTTAAGCATAATAAATAAATGTCTTTCATTTAGAATTCTGATTTAGATGTATTAGTTCTGCTTACAATAGTTCATTAACTAAAAATTTTTGCTAATTATTACTAGAAAGTATTCACATACTCAAAGAACTGGCAAGGAGGGGGTAAAAAAGAGCAAAAAATTAGAGAGAGAAAAAATTTGTTGCAAGTTTTGACTAGTAAAATTTTTACTTATATAAACAGCAGTTTTTTACTTTTGGCTTACAAAATAAATTGCTCAAAAAATGTCCGACAAAAGAAAATTTTGTAACATTGAAAAACAATGCAAGTATTTTGCAAATAAATAGAATACAAAAATTATATTATTTTTCTTTAATTTAGCTATGGGAGTACACAGCAAAGAAGTCTAAAACAAAAGAAATTACGTTTAGAATCTTCTTGGTTTTTAGGTGTTATTTCTTTTTTTTTTTTGTTTTTTTTTTTTTAAGAATTAAAAGTAATCAGACCCGTGATGAAACACTCAATAAAAATAAGTTTGTCATTTCGTTTATACTCCTGCAGGGGGTTGTCTTTGTGTAATTAGTCTTTACAACGTAGTAAAGACAAGCACCTACAGGATTAGTAAGTAGTAAAGAAATCCATTTTTTCTCATTCCAATTATACCAGCTGGCAACAACCTAAGCAAAACCTACGATTTTTTACGTTATTTTATTCTTTCAAAAGAAAAACTTAACAGTGGAAAGAATTTCTCATACTGATTTGTTTGTACACGTTGTTATACATATATGATTAAGGGTACATAAGATTCTACATATCCGAATATAGCACTGTTACTTGGTCTTGATCTTAAATTAAAATATTGACTACAATTTTTTTTTCACATACTTTTAAAAAATCAATTGTTTTGTTATTCCAAAATAATTCTTATTGCAGCTTTTGATTGCTTGTTTTGTATAAAATTGCTTAAGGAAAACGAACATTTACGAGTAGTTTGTTTTACCTTGTTTGACCTCTATGGCTTCTGTCAATGGCTTTGTTAATTGTTTAGTATTAAAAAAAAACTCAGACGTGACTTTCAAGAAACAAATGCACGACAAAAAGTAACCGTAATGTGCTTATTTGTGGTCCGGCAATACTGTATCAACAAGACAACTGGATAGGCAATACCTGTAATCTTTGATTAATGTCATAATATTTTAACGTAATTCTTAGTTTAAGGACGCTTGTGTGGATGATATGTAGTCCAGAGAAAATTTTTTGTATAAACACTATATTATTTCTTTACACGTGAAGAACCGAAAATGTCAAAGACAATTATTTCTCGTGCACTAAAAAAAACTTAACAACGCGTATATTCTGCAACTTTTGAATTAAAATTTTTTTTTTGTTTCAAATCCCGTTTAACAAATTAATTAAATATAATAACAAAAACAAATTTCTAGACAGAAAAATTAAAAATTACAAAAATGTCTCTAATAAGCTGCAGCTGATATATATATGTATAAGTTTGTTAAAAAAAATTAATAATTAGTTAATTATAATACACATAATATTAAAGTGGAAGGGGGGGGGGGGTTCTTATTTAATAGTGTTAAAACAGTACGCCTATAAATAGAAAACATATTAGCAATATGTTTTTATAAATAAAATATCTGCAATACACTTCTTTGATAAGAAGTCTACGCACGCAAATTAGAGCCAAAAAATTAGGATTTAGGATTTTATTCTAAACCAGCAGTGCCCACTACTTCGTCCGAGTGTCATTTATAATTTTCTTAAAATTGATATTTAGAAATATTTGTTTTTAAATATTTTTTTAGAGATCTTTAAACGGTGTTAGAAATTTTCTATCTACAAAGATGAAATATGCTGATAACTTAATAGTGACTTAACATTTGTATCTCTATTTTCTCTACGAAATAACTTATTTTTACGAAATAAAATGTATTATATATTTGACTCAAGGTTTTAAGGGACCGCCACACAAATTTTTGTTTCAAATCTACTAAGCAATTTTTACGTGATACGAACACAGACAAAAATTTAAAAAATAGGTATTTCTTATTCAATTTTTACTGTCAACACCAACACTAAAATTTTCCAAAAATATCTCATGTACAGAAATAACCCCGTTACTGATTTGTTACATTAAGAGATTTTCTTTAATCTGTACCGAACCAAGAGGATTTAAGCTTCTTTATATTTTATACAAGAAAATAAATCGCAGACCCCATATGAACGAAATTTAATAAAAATGAAAAACTTTGTTAAAATATCTTTAAAGACATAAACAAAACGCAAGTCTATTGACGTTTGATAAAAATAATGCTCTTTTAAACATAAAAGTCCATAAAATGACATGAATTACATATAAGCAGACACATGATAACATTTGACACCAAAATTTTAGACATGCGACACTTAAAAAGTTTAACACCTTCATAGACAAAAAGAATTTAATGATGATAAAAATAAATATACGGTGTTACCGAAAAAGCTAGTGAAAAAAAAATATTTTCAAACAACATAAAAATTGCGTCAAAGTAAAAATATTGTCAATTTTTAATTCTATAAACTTTTTAAAACCACATATGTTGGTTGTAAAATAACTCTCACAAATTAAAGTTTTTCAAAAATTAACGCAAGATTTGCATTTCATGCCTTTGGGAGTTATTTTCGACAAACTTTATATATAAATTGGAGACTGAAAGTTTAACATCAGTACAAAGAAGCATTAAACTAGAGATCAACGCATCTGCTTCTTAACTTTCAAGGAATTTTTAAATAATAAATCTGTTTTTTATGAGTAATATCATTTTCATAAATTAATGGTCAAGTGTAAATTTTTTGTTGTAATTCTCAGTCGATATAGTTTTAATATAATTGTTTTTGAACGCTTATTTTTAATTAATCGTGGTCACCAAATATTATTAAAAATAATGATTTTAAGAGAAATTAATCTTCTTAAATACATCACAATAAAAATAATTAAATTTTTAATATTCTATTTGTAGTAAATATTTGAAATCACAATCTTAAGCTCAACTGAAAACTAATAATTTATTTGCAAAAATTATTCAAATTCAATTCATCTAATTTTTTTTATAACAAAAACAACAAAATTCTTTCTTTTTACAAATATTTATAAAAATATTCTGTAAGATTTATTTTGAATTTTGCTAAACAAAATTAGATTAAATTAACTAAAAAAAAGTCATCCCAAATAAGCACTTAAACGACAAGGCATTGCTAGTAGTTTGCGGAGCATTTTAATTTAGAAGTAACTTCTTTGCTTTTTCACTAGATTAAAAAGTATCTTTACAAAAACAAAATACATAATTGGACTCATGAATACATATACATATATACATATTTGATTCTAACTCAATGTAAACAAAATAGTTTTATACATACTTATTTACAACACTGTATATCATACCTTTTATAATCACCTATGTTTTTAAGCAAAACTTATGAGCGAATGAATTTAAATAAACAGTCTTAATTTAACTTAGATTTTAAGATTGTATTTTTATAACTTCAAATTGCTTAAGTATTGAATAATAATCTCTCCGAGGTCGCAACTTTGATTCTACTATAAGTGACTTAGCATATATGCCTTTCAGTTCGAACAATGAGGTGATTGGTTAATTTTTACAGATGTGACTTAAGAAAAGTGAAAAAAAATTTAAAGTAACAAATTTGATAACAAATAAATATAAATTTAAGTATATGTCGCTGTAAGTAATTTATTTTAACAAGTAAGTTATTTTTATATTTGAACATAAGCGAATGTTGTTGATTTTTAAAATTCGTTACTTCTAGAAGTTATTGGCTTTACACTTAAAACGATACCCTTTTTTACACCTCTTAGAAGCATGTATAACACACTACCAAAATACTCAATTTAAATACTTCTTAGTGACAATCATTAGTTCCAAATAACTGTATTACTGCAAATGAATATTTCTTCCCGACTGGGGATACTAATTAAATAAGAGTTTGATATCGAAAAGTTATGAATTGTGTAGGTATTGCATTCGGTCGTTTATTTCCTGCTACGAAGCTTTCATCTAGATCAGCATTTTTTCTCTTTGTGGACTTATACCACTGTCACCCTCAATGAATACATTTTATGGAGCCCACGACTTCGTCCGCCTATCATTTTTAATTTTTTTTAAATCCAAATTTTGAAAACATTTTTAAACATTTATTTAGAGTTCTGTAAACAATGTTAAAAACTTTCTATATACAAAAATAAAATTGAGAACTGTGCTAGTGAATTATGCCACTAATATTGGGTGCTTTCACATTTATGTCTATAGCTTCTATACGAAATCACATATTTAAGAAAAAAATTATTCTATACAGGCAGGCAGACAAAAATTCCAAAAATAGATGTTTTGTAATCCATATCGATTGCTACTATCTACGCCAACACCAAAATTTTCGAAAAATACATATTTCATGTACAGAAATAACCCCGTTACAGTTTTATTATATGTATAGGTCTTTTGCACTTGAAGACTCAGACATGCCGAATATTTATCCCTATACTTCAGAGGTACTCAAAGATACGCACTGCTTGGATATTGATAATCGGGAAATTTTCAATAAAACTTTATTAGATTAATATTCCAAACGTAATTTAAATAATCTTTTTGACCACCGAAATTTTAAGTATGAGAGAATGGGATCCTCTCTTATAATAAGTGCTTTTTATAGCCCTAAACTATCAGCTCTGAAATAATTTTTATAGGTCCTGAGTACTTTTCAAATTGTTGCCTGATTCAGTCTTGCCTAAATAATGTGAGACTTTTTTTAAACAAAATATTGTAAGAACTTTTCTTAATATAAAAATCTCTATTGGCAGGTACAGACGATCATGAAAAATAATGCAATGCGTTATTATGTAAATCAATGCATACATATACTGCGCTCTTATCTCAAAAGAAAAAAAAAACGAGTTATTTATCATTTATGTTATATACGAAAATTCGCCAGATTAAATAACTACACTGGCAACTCTTCAACATTAAGACACAGTGTGTGTCGTTTAGTAAGACTTTCACTTATTTTCACCATAATTTTCGACGCCTCTTTTAATAATTTATATCCTACATTAAGTTATTGTTGCCTGTGAGGGTGTTAAATATTATATTGTGTCTGCTTACAATTCTTTTATTTTTATAGACTTTTATGTTTAAAAGAACATTATTATTTTACTAAGCACACGTGCGTCTTCTTAAACAATATTTTTAAGGATATTTTAGCGAAGTGCTTTCATTAAGATTAGAGTTTTTCATTCAAAACAGGTAATAATCTGGAGCTAGGATTGTTAAAATTAAAATCTCTATGTAAGCACCACATTTCTATAAATTATTATTTTTTTCATGACAATGATTTCAAAAATAGATAAGAAGTAATAGAAAGTTAAATCGTATAGATCAAAGCGGTTTTTACTTTAAGAATTTAAACTCAAGAATCAATACTTCAGTAGCCAAAATGATAAAAAATAATTTAATAAAGTCTAGTGCAATCGTCTGTTAGCATTTTTAATGTTGGTTTATACAGAGGCGCCAGCTGTTTGCATGTAGAAAAAAATTATCCACCCCTTCATAGAAATTCAAAGAAGATACAAATTGGAACTCAATCAGAATCAAATGATTTTTGTAAATCTAATCTAATATATATTAAAAATTTCATCATTAGTTTATTTACATTTATCGTTAGCTTACTTATGCCACCTTTTTTATACGTCTTAATCAGTTTTAACAAAGTCTCGACTAATGGATTTTAATGAAAATCAATATATAGTTTGGTTGTCATCTAAAAGGTCAAATACTTGTTTATTTCCAGGGCTACAACGTAGAGGAGAAAAGAAGAGGAAAAACCAGCATTTACACCTGGACTGATAGTAATAAAGCTTAAAACATTTATATAGAAGTAAAATATTCCATGATCATTTTGATAAAAAGGTAGAAGGAGGAGACAAACGGGCAGTTTTTATATCCGAAGGCTTTATTACCTGCAGTCAGCAAACACAACGGTTATTGTAAGCTTTATTAAATATAGTGTCCTGAGTTCATTCAAAATCTAATACCTGAAGTAAAATCGTGTCTTAAAATTTTATTTAGGTGGGTCACAGTAAATTGCGTAAGTTATCAAATCAATTACAATTAACTCATGTTGGCATGCAGACTTATAGAAAAAAGCGCTTTGTAATTTACTTGGATGAAAAAACCAATGATAAACTTTTTGATGAAAAAAAAAAAAATTTTTTTAATTGCTCCCTTACTAATGCAAAGTAAGAATATTATTGAGCATTGAAATTCAATATTAATCAAATATATTGTTTACGTACCTTAAGTTACAGACTTAAAAGATTGGACCTGATAGTTGACGCCTCTGCTTAGATTTTCAATATGTTGAAATGTAATCTTTTTGTTACTCTTTTGATTAAAAAAAACTTATGTCTCATGTCTCTGGAGTGGAGACCCACAGTAAAAGTGCCTAGAAAACTCCAAAAAATAAAGCCTAGCAATGCCGGGTACAATAAGATTGTATGCAATCATCTAGGAATAACAAATAATCTCTTTTCATATTTATTTTAAATAAATTTCCGCTTTATTGTCTATTTTAAGCATCTGTATCTAATGCAGTTCAATGCAGATTTCGTAAATTTAAATTTTGAGTCCACGCTGTTCCGAAGCTGGTTTCCTTATATATGTTTTAGTTAAATTTGTAAGCGTTTGCTTTGTTTTAATTGAGTGAACATGACCTTGTAGTTCAAAAGCAAGACTTCAACGTGCCTTTATACTATTGAAAGGTAATGGCAATTGTTATGCATTCCTTTCAAGTTTTTTGTTTTATTCCTTGTTTTTTATTTTTCTTTAATTTTATTAAAAATGATAATGTATCATTACTGTTTCTTATACAACGTTGAAAAATTTAGTTAATATCGTTATTTTGTGCAATTATTTGTCCTCATGATGTATACAAAACACCAATATTTGATTTTTATTACTTTTTATTTATTTAATTCTTCTTAATTTTTTCTTATATCTTTTTGTTTCACTTTGCACACAGTTCATGAATAACATGCAAAAATATTCAAGATTATAAAATGCCTCATACAAAATAATTTATACATATGTGTTCTGAAGTATTTTCATGCTTTTTGTACGAGTACCGACTTCAAAAAAAGAGGTTATCAATTCGTTTTAATGTTGCTTTTTTATGGTTTTACCCGCATAAATCAGTTATTTATAGATCGATTTAATTTTTTTTCTCTGTTTTTAACGTAATTTTTACAAATCGGTTCTGTTTTCAAACCAGTTCCTGACAAAAAGTAACGGATGTCATCACACAATATATATTGTTTTTACATGTATTATAAACCGTAAAGTGCAGAACCTTTAAGTTTAACGTATCACTATATCTTCTAAAAGTATAAATTAGTAAAAAAATAAATCTGAAATTTAAAGGGTGCCTTATAGGTAACGTACATTATCCAATACAGACATATCTTTCGAACTGCTATAAAAATATGTTTGAAACTCAGAGTGTCGATTACTGTGACCGTTATAATAAGTAAAAATATATAAAGGGTACCCTAATGATTCCTTTAATTTGATGTATGTTATACTTTTAAACAGTAAAGACAGACGATTTCGACTTACAAATAACCTGTGTTGCTAAGTTTGCTATAACGAAAAGTATAAAATTAGGACTTAGATATTAAAAGGTGTTCCAACAATTGACGTAGTTTTACCTATATGGTAATATCTTTTCAACTGTTACATGCAAATACTTAAAGATTAGCTAGATGTTCCCTACCTTATTTTGCCGTAATAGGAGGTGTAACTGTTTAAAATTATTAACTAAAGGGTGTTAAACATGATAATTAAGTTTGCCTGTTTTAAAGTCAGTTTTTTGCAAGAAATATCTAAAAACTTTTTTCTCTATTAGAGTTTAACGAAGAACTCTGCAATGAATCAATAATTTCTTGGTACTTTTTTAATTTCTATAACTAAAACAAAAAAAATTACACGGAAGTACATACAAAAATTTATATAGAGTAATAAAAAAAAATTCACCCTGTGTAATATAAAATGATTATAATATTTTCATGTTAAAATTTTTTTGCTTGAATTACATAAACAAAATATTGTGTCCAATATTTTCATTGAGCAATTTGAAACGCAAAAAATTTATTTGATTTTGTTCTTTACGGAATTATCATTATATAACTCAATTTGATGCTTACTTGTTCATTTATAAGTAAAGAAATCATTAGACATCATCTTTGAAACACAAATAATATTCCCTACAATTTAATACATCAGGATTTAAAAAGACTTAAACAGAAGTAACAACAAAAAATAGAAAAAAAAAACAAGGAAGTATTTCAGTATTTGTAAATTTATAAAACATACACAGTTATCATAAAACAAATGCTAACACTAATACATAAAAATGAAATGTCAAAAGCCAGCTGCCATAATGAAGGCTACACTCAAGCTTTAGCGTTTAACAGAAAATAAGGAAATCACTTCGTTTAATGTGAAAATCTTGATGTGCTTAACGCAAAAAACGTACTCTTGCACCAATATATATCAAAAGCGACACGCTTAACTAAGTACAAACCTACAAATATTTATGTTTTCACCAAATGATGGCTTAGTAATAGAGTTATTATTCATAAATTTTTATAAAAACCTTTCACGTGTTTCTATTGAATTTATATATAAATTGATTCACTAGGGAGACTTAAACTAAAAATGTAATAATAATAATAACACAAATTTTACAAAAAAAAAAAAAATAATAATAATAATAATAATCATGTTTGTATATGACTGAATAGGATATTTTGACATGTTACTTTTTTTATTTAAAACCAGCAGTACCCACGACCTCTTCCGTGTATGATTTCTAATTTTCTTATAATTAAAGTTTAGAAAAATATGTTTTTTTACATTTGTGTTAGATTTCTGTAAACAGTGTTAAAAATTTTCAATCTACAAATATGAAATGAAATGACAACTGTTGTAGTTCCAGTTTGCGAATTTTACATATAATAACATATTTTATCAGTTTCTCTCAATAAAAGTTCTACAAATAGAAAATTAATATTGTAATTTTAAAACTGTAAACTTGAGAACGTTTTCGAATTATTAAAATATAGAAAGTGTATATTATATTTATTTGTTTTTAGGAAAACTATAGCTGCCTATCCTAGTTGACTAATCTTCTGTCACAGTTTGTTACCAGATATGCGGTTGGTAAAATAGGGTTTTTAATTTTTTTTGATTTTTCAAGCGGGCGTGGCTCTTTCCAAAAAAGCACATATTTATCATTGTTTTACTTAGAAACAGTAGCAGATAGCACTGTGAAATTTTATTGAAATAAAGCTCCTTTTAATTTGCATAGTAGCGAAGACTGGTAGAATTGAAATAATAGAGCTGCTATCTGCAATACCAAGTAAAAAATTGTTACCATATTCTTAAAGAATATTAAACTAAATACTCATGAAATTTTTACCTGTAACCTCCATACCAATATAGATATTTTTCCGTAGCACAGACTGCTGTTAGACGACGGGTGTGGTAACTCCCACAATTATATAATTATTAGAGAACTGTAATATCCAGAGTCTTGAAATGTTGCACCAGTAACTCAGATATTCGATTTTACAGAATAAATTGGAACAGTGGCCGTGGTACCTCCCATAAAAAGTGAACAATTATTATCATATACCCAGCCCTAGAATGGTAAACATAGTTATAATTTCCTTAAAGGTTAACTTTGCATATTAGGCCACTTAAATCACAAAAACGCATATATCATAAATAAAACAAAAAGAAGACATATTTTTTCAATATTTAGTAGTAAAAATTAACAAAAACAATTTAATTTTACCAATAACCAGACTTATTTTTGGAGACCATTTACAAGTAAATTAAAAATAATAACAAAAGCTCCATTAAAGATTTTGTACCTTTTATATCTTATAGATCTTAGATCTAATTTACATTTCAAAATATAATATAAAATAAAAAAAACTTTTCACAACAAATTAAACTTTGTTGTTTTTTGAACTATTTTTTGCATCACATTGCCAATAGTTTGGTCATTTATGCTCCCAGCAGTATGTTTTCTTGTATTTCGCGCAGAAATATAGGCTCTTGCACTTTGATATCCGAGGCCAGAAATTATATAATATAATATTGAATAATATTGATTTTTGTCCTTTTTCATGCCTGGTACGAACTTTTTTCTGCATACGCGGACTTTCTTTTAAACAGATAGTGTGGAGATCGGTACGTAGGGATCTACAATGCCTTGGCTTCTTCTTTTGGCCCTGACATAATATAGTCATATTTCTCAAAGAGCTATGCTCGATTTTCTTTTTGATGACGGCGGTTAAGCTTTAATTTGCGACGTGTCCTGGACCTGAGTCAATGTAGGTTGTATATCAGTTTGATACATCAATATTCAGCATGTCATCGTCTAAATCTGCAACGTAAGCAGAGTCGGCTCCACTATCATCTGAATCATATCAACTTCTAAGTCATTAACATGTTCACTTCCATTTTGCTATAACTCGTCCAGCCAACTTACAATCTGCACTTCTGAAGCAGTTATCATAGAAAATTCAAAAGATTTTGTGCTCACTCTAATTTTTAGCCAAAAACGCACAAACTTTTATGTAAAAAAAAAATTTCCTTTATTGGTAAACTTCGCGTTACAGGCGACTCAGGTATATATTATTCAATAACGCAGTAGAGCAAAACAAAACAGGTGAGCGCGCAAGCTCGTACAATACTCAAATGAGTTGGAACATGCTTTGGTAGGAGTAAGCGATTAGAAAAAATCGTAAAAAAAATATTGCTTGGCCTCACAGGCGATGTTTACCATTCTAAGGCTAGAGAATTATAATAGGTAGAGTATTGAAACTCGTCTTAAAATTTTGCATTAGTAACTCCGCTGTCAATAAGCATACATATTCTGGATTGAAACAGTAAGCGAAGTATCTCCTACACAAAATAAAAAATTATCATCGTATATCACATTGCCGTACATTTTTTACAATAAACTTCCTTATTAACGTACATAATACAGCGAATGCTACGAAGCGAATGAAACTACTTATAACTTCATTTACCTTTTTTGAGTTTCTATGTACTTATGACAAGATCAAAATTTGCTTAAATTAACAAAAAATGGACAACTGAAATTAGTTGGACAATCAAAGAATTGCGAGTTTTAAAAATTACATATTTAAGATCTAAAACCTCGGAAGTAGGTGTGCATTTAATACAGATTATGTTTTGTTCTACGAGACATAATTATAAAAATGAAGGAAATATGTCTTGATTTTTTTAAATATTTTCCTCTACAATCAATACTGTTAATGATACAGGTTATAAGCAAAAATCAAAATCAGCTGCTACCACAACAGGAAACAAAAATTAATTAGAACACATCAGGTATAAATTAGTAGTCGTATTTCAAGATGTAAAGTCATTGTTACATTTTTTATCTCGTTTTTTTTTTTTTTTGCATTTTTGTTTTATTGCTGCCAAATAAATTTTAGACTTCATTAATTTTACGTCTTTAAATACTCGAAAAGAACTAATTTCAGTATTCAATTAATAAATTTTAATTGGTCTTGTTTCTGCATTAATGTCAGAATTTATTACTAAAATAACTAATATTTGAAGCGGGACATATAATATTCTATTCAACCATTTTCTCCATATTTTTTCTTCAAGTGTAGACTTAGATATAATTTTAAAGACTGTACCTTAAGTAGAACGCATTGGAAGAGTTTTGTTAATGCAGTGAAAATTCACACTACTTTTGAAATAATAACTTAAAATCACATGGCCTAAAGCAGCAGCTCCGATCATCGGAATAATGAAAGCAATAAACGAAGTTTTTGAATCGTTGACTCAATACACAAATTATAATTATATCTTCCAATTTATGCAAAAACAAAAAACTCTGTTGTTATACCAAATTTCACTAGTCTAAAACTTTAAGTTCAGTTTGTTAACATTTTGATACACCCTGTACGTACATTTAATTGATATTTATAAATTTTCCTGATTTCCATTTATATGCTCTATTCAGCATAACAGTTCACATGTTTGCATGTGACTATACACGCAAGCAAAACACATCACAAAAATTAATTATATTTTATCGTGTTTGTAAATAGTGACTTGTCCAAAATTTCATAATATTTATTGCGTATAAAAATAATGAGAATACTTCAATAAATTATTACTGGCCAAATTAGCATTAAATGTGCTGAGAAGAAGAACCAAAAAATTGTTCCTAAAAAATATATCGTAAGCTAAAATGAAAACCACAATTTTTAGAATATATTTTACAAAAAGTAGAAAGTAATTTCAAAGAATCCGTAGCTTTTACTATTTATAATGCTAAAACTTATTCATATTAAAAGTCACTTGACTAATTTATAAATTTTATCTTTTCTAATTACTTTAAGCAAAAAAAGAAAATTCACAAAATAAACTTTCTATCAAATGAAAATCTAAAAAAAATTGTAAAGAATATGGTTATTATTTTAAACAGAAAAATTGCATGGTAGCAAATTTTATCATAACTTTTTATAATAACGGCACATGCCATCTTATCTTATTCACGCTACTGACCATAAAATTTGCAAGTTAGTCTGCAAGCTCCACGGAAAAGATGACAAGTCAGTTTTCCACATTATCTTAATATAATTTCTTTACAGCTTATCTATTTGAATTGGTAAATGAACTAGTCAGCATCTGATAGCCTTGAATCGTCGTGCGTATTTAATGTGAAACTTAACCGATCTTAATAAAATCTTTGCCATCTCTGAAGAACAGCAAAAAATCCATGAAGGGGCAACTCATTTACATGAAACTGTTAATCACTAGATTGCCTGTTCTTTTATTACTGGTATCTGCTATTTAAATTTTACTTTTGTAGCCTTTTAGTTAGAGTTCTTTCCAGTATATTGATGATTGCGCGGTAAAATTCAAATGCAGGTTAAGAATGAAGCAGTATCTGAGGTAAAACCAATAAAACAGAGACGGAATAAACTGCAGTGGAAAGGAAGAAAACTTAATTGTTTATTGACTCAATCAATAATTTAACTAGAAATTGGTTTTCATCGTTTTTACTTAAGTACAGAATTGATTAAGTTAATTATTTAGTTAAAAAAAAATTGTGTTAATTTTTAATTAATTTTATTTGATTAAAATGTAATCTTAGACAAAAGTTTAATAAGTGTAAAAAAATTTCTCTGTACTATAGCAAGAAAGCAGCTTTAGAAAAATCCAGTAATTATTGGTGACTACAACAGGACTACGGGAGAAATCGGCGAAGCCAACTAGGAGATAATAGTCTTGTGTCAAAATTTGTGAAAGTTTGTTTTTAAGCGAATATAAAATATAAAAAATAAAAATAATCTGTTTAAATTATTTTATCGGAATCTTATCACGCTTAAACATTAATTTAATTAAAATAACTCCAGTATTTCCGTTATTTAATTTAATAAAAAATATATCCTGGAAAAGCTTTTTGCTTACTTTTGCTGAGGGTGTGATTTCCGAAGCGTATATAGAACGCGTTACAATGTCACAATATCTTCGCCGGCTAGAAACAACCAATTTATAAGAATCATTCATTTTTAATTTTTATTATATAAAGAGAATTGAATTTTAGTTGACGACATATTTATTATGTTTTATTATTTAATTGCCCACAACAATTGCAGAACCTCTATTGCTTTCTTTATTTTTGGATTTTGTTAAATAACAGAGTTCATAACTTGTTAAAAGTTGACCACAAATAAATCATTGTCTGGCTTAAAAACAATTAAAGACTTTTTTAGTTTCAAATAAAAATGTACCTCTCATATGAAAAAAAAGTTCGTTTTGTTCCTTTGACACGATTAATAAAAACTCAAATTGCTGACGTTTTAAGAAAGCAATAACAACCATATTTGTTTAAATATGTCTTAAAAAGTTTTAAAAAATAATAAATATTAAATAGTGAAGAGCAATTTTTATAAAATAAATAAACTTTTAACTTTTTTAATAAACTTTTAACTTTAAACTTTTCATATAAATTAACAAAAGCGATATAATAATACAAAAGGATTAATAATTGAACGCTAGAATTTAAAGAATATCAGATTTTACTTATTTCTCATTCTTCAATTATATCCTTCATCGTATTTTTTTTTTATTTTCAGATAAAATAAATCATATAAATTAAATGGAAATTTACTATATTTTCGACGCTAAAAAAATACTTTACATTCTAAGTGATTTTAATTAATTTTTTTTTTGTTTTTTTTTTCTTCTGTATAAAAATGCAAAAACACAAAATTCTGTTTTTTGCCCGATTTGGTTTATTATTTCATATATTTGTAGATATTTTCGAGCTCTAGTGCACCGTTTTTATCTCATTTAAACCGGTTCAATATTTAAGAAATAAATGACCCCTTAAATTTATAACTCAATACATGCAAAATAAGAACATATATTCAAAACTTGAGTGTGTAAATAAATAAACAAAGAAAATAGTGTTCAATAACAAACTTGTTTGAATTTTTACTATAAGGCGAACATTAGTTACGTTACAAAGTCTGCAGAAACTTGAATCTCCTAATCTTAAAATTGCTTTTAAAGACCTAACTTCCAGCAGAAACAACAACAATATGGTCAAACACTACATTCACCTATTTGTTTCATGACTATAGAAGTCATGCATGTTGGGGTATAATTAAAGGTGATGTAATGATGTGTGTATTTTAAAGTTAAAATCATTTATTCACTTCATAAACTTTACATTCGTTTCCTGTTGGCATTAAATTCTTTTAGTACATTTTTTGTGTTTTAATTTTTCGTTTGAAGTTTAACTCCATTTGGTTTAGAAATTATTTTTTTTTTTTTTGTGCAAATAAAGGTCACTGTGCCAGATGTACATATTTATGTGAGTGAAAGTTTTTAGACGAGAAAAAAAGAAGAGGTAAATGACCAAAATTAATGATTTAAAACTTGATAATAATTTTTAATTTGGATACCACTAATTTAGAGCACAGTTTGACTTGCCTAAAATGTATAAAGTCCTCTGTTTATCACGTGATGCGATTTTACTTCATTTTAATTGTAAACAAAATCGTTGAAATAAAATCAAGTTGATACTATAAAACTAGCGCACCCTGTGACCCTTGAAAGGAAAAATTTACGAGAGACGAGGAAAGTTATTTAAGTTATCAAAGTCACTGTTAGAACTGATATCACTTTCCGAAATATTAATAATAGATTTAGCAGAAGTAAGGAAAGTGTGGTTAATTTGATACCACATGTCATGAATTTTTATTTGTATTTAACAATATGTCATGTATTCGTACCATAAATAACACATTCTTTGTGAAAAATTAATTTCTCATAGAAATTTGGTTCTTAAACTTTTTTTGGGATTCATACCAAAAAAACACGAAGGTAACAACAACTATATATTCTGCTGTTTGACGGTCTGTCACAGGTAGTCATAAAGGGATTACCCATAGACCCATCTTCTTTTTATGTATATGGCCTTCTAACCGGTTTAAAGAGGAGCTTAACAAAATTTTAACAAATTGATGAATGCACTAAGAGAGCAGTAATATTGACGCGTATGCCCACATTTATTAAACTGTTATAGCTTGACTTTTGAAACTTACACGTAAGGTTTGAGCTCTCTGAAAATTTATTTTAAAAATTATAATAAACATAAAAAATATTTCTTTAGAGATCTGGTTATGACATATTATGTTTTATTTTCAACAGAAATAGGCAAACTTCTTAAGTTTTCTACAAGTAAGAACAACGGAACATTGAAGATTAATTTTAAGCGTGTGTATTTTTAAGCAATGAGAGTAAGGAAGTAAACATAATTGCTAATATAGCAAAAGAAAAAAATTCAGAAACTCCTAAATCATTTAACAAAAATCCCTAAATAAAATGTTTTAATTTTTCCAATGAAATTTCTGTTTACAGCTAGCGGCATGAAATATATATAAGAATAACTAAAGGCAAATAGGGCTTTTTAAAATTGGTTTCTGTTATTAAATTCCATTTTCATCAAGATTAATTTTGCCTGATGTATGGAAAATTTTTAGTTTGAAACTCGCATGTTTTTTTTTTTTTTGCTTTCAAATTCCTTTTTTAAATTTTTTTAAAATTTTGCCAGAAAGATAACCAGGAAACAAATTGTAAATTAGTTTTTTTAGTATTTTGAAAAACCTGTACTTACTGTCAGAATTTTTTAATTCTTTAATCTATTTGAGTTTACTCTAAAAATTTTTTATCATATTTTATTTTTCAGCACTAGGTTTTTAATATTTATTTATAATATCAATATTTCGCTACTACTTTGTATAGCATCATCAGGAACAAAAAAATGTTATGTTATGCCTTTCAAAAATGTTCAAGTCCAAAGTGCTCTCTGTTACAATCCCTTTGCGCCGCTACTGATTAATAAAAAAGCTCAAATTCAAACGTTAGCTCGAATACGTGTACAATGGTGAATCAAACATTCTAGTCATTTAATAAATGATAATTTTTATAAATCAATTAAAATTTTACTTTTTCGGCTTTGGTTCATTTTTAATTTAACTTTTATTAAGAAAAATTATTTTTCAAATGTACGCGGACGTTTTCCAAAGAAAACAAGAAAAATTAGACGCTGGCAGAATGTAATGCTGCATTTTCAGGACCGGCAAATCCATCTTCAGCATTCTTTGCATCCAACTCCTTGATTTGCGTATACTGTAAATATCATCCATTTAACCAACTAATCAATATTAATTTGGTTGGACGAAATTCACACACAACTCAAAGCATTTTTTTTTTTTGTTGTTTTCCCTACAACACGTCTTGTACATTTGTTGCAATTTTGTTCTACACCGTCGGTATAGTGACGAAATGCAAATTTTGTTTTTAATCATTCATACTTGTTTTTCTCACAACATTATAGATGCTGTTCCAGTATCATATCGACTGTTGATGAGTTAGGTATGAATGTTAATGCGCTGTACCTTGCGTGTTTTTAAAATTATTTTTAATTTTAGTCCCAGCCAGGGGTTGAACCGGTGATTATCAAAGCCGAAAAAGTAAAATTTTAATTGATTTATGATAATCACCGGTTCAACCCCTGGCTGGGACTAAAATTAAAGATAATTTTTATCTAATATGTATCATTTCTGTTACACTGTGCAATGTGTTATACTGTAGGCTTATTTCCCACTTTTTGTATTGAATTTTATGAAAACCAAGGATGATGTAAATTCAATATTCATTGTTTTTTAGCTATTCAATTTATTTAATTTTATTTTTATTATATCAATGAATTGTTACTTAGATTTATTTAAATTCAGATTAATTTTTGCGGTAATTCATATAAAAAGTCAACAATGGAAACATATAAAATTAATCGGTCACGAACGAGTTTGACGTATACACGAAGGGTTCTTTTGGACGATTTAAGGGCCAATCTTTAATTTTGATTTTATTTTTATATATATTTTTTAGCGTACATGAAACATCTTTTAAATTTTATTTTTGTGCCTGTTTTCATAGCAGTACATATCTAGACAAAATTCATAATCTCAGCCTATAATGTTAAAAAAAAGGCATTGCATGTGAAAATCATGTTACCGACGGGATACACTTCATTTAATTTTAATTTTATAATAGCAGACATAAAAGTACATTCTATCTTCACATTTTAGGCGTCTGCCTATAACGGTTTAAAAGATAAACCCATATTAATAAAACTCACTGCCTTTTAAAAGTTCTGTTTTAAATCTAATTTTTTTACAGTTTATTATAACAGTGGACATATTTGTAAATACTCTACGTACATTATATATGATTTCATACTAGTAAAACCACCTTAATTTTGTGATGCCCATTTATTTAAAGATTTATTTTTTTTCTACTATTTGCTCTTTAATCTTTAGGAGTTATCTTAAACTTCTAAACTTAATTAAATTTTTTTCGTTTAAAAAAGAAATTACAAAACTGTTTAGATGTATAAAGTGATGACGCACAAATGATTTAAAACTTAGACTTTAAAGGAGAAATTAAAACATTAAATATTAAATGTTCATTTCATTAAATATTAATAAAATGTTTTATTAAAGTTTGCTTTTTTTGATGTTGTTTTTAAGGAGAGTAACCTTCCACTGCACTCTTATTCTTTTATAAAGAAGTAAAAATTTAATTCCGGCTGGAAAATTGTATCAAAATGTACTTCTTCACACAAATTTAGTTGTTGAAATAAGAAGCCTTTTAAACTGGCGTTGTCTTAAATTGAAGTAGTGGAAAATTTATTCATTGAACATTGGTTGAAGGAAGTAAAGTTTGGCGGCCTAAGAAGATTTGGTATTAAATAGAAAAAATAACTAGTTATTCCCAATAGGACCAGCCTACTTTTAAGTTAACATTTACCACAATAAAAATTTAAAAAATCTGCCTATTATGGTTCTCTGGCTAACTATACATGAAATATTTTTTTTAAATTTAATAATTTTTGGAATTTTTGTATGTCTGTGTTCGCATCACGCACAAACTACTAGATGGATTTGGACAAAATTCATAAAAATATATCATTTCATAGAAAACTAAAAATACAAATAAGAAAGTATCAATTTTACCTAAATAATGCTACTAGAACAATTGTCAGTACATTTAATTTTTATAGATGGAAAGTTTTCAACATTGTCTACAGAACTCTACAACAAATGTTTAAAAACATATTTTTTTAATTCTAATTTTAAGAAAATTTGAAATTATATGCGGAAAAAGTCATGGGCACTGCTAGTATGATAATAATTTTAATTCAGTCTTTGTTTCGCTAAACAATGTATTTTGAATCTATTCATTTTAGTCCTCTATCTAACGGTTAAAATTGTTTACTTTATATAGAACGTACCACGCTCATAATTCTAGTACAGCTAGTTTTTTTTTTTGGTACATTACGCCTATTAATAAAAAAGTTAAGGCCGGTGCACATAGAGTCCATCATACGTTAAACTTTGACGTATTCAACTAACAAGTCAAAGAAAATACATATTTTCTAATGAACGATGTCACAATCCTCAACGCAAACTACGACAGTAAGTCAACTGTAAACTTTTGACGTACGTTGAATACTTTAACAGCTATTGATTGCTTCTTCTTCTTTATATCTTTTAACTCTTGCTGTGTTTCAATCGTAATCTGTGATTTAATCAAAAAATTTTGGTAAAAAAAAAACAAGTTTAATTTAAAAGTAAATAAAATACAAATTAAATGTAAAAGTGAATAAAAACATTAAGAACACTTTAATTAAATATCCGTCAGCAAAGAACTCATTGTGCCAACCTCATCCGTCGTTACTTTGACTTGTGTTGAATACGTCAAAGTGTAACGTTTAACGGAATCTATGTGCCCCAGCCTTTATTTGAACAAAATTTCAAGCTAAAGTTGACTTATAATAACGAAATAGTAATTACCAGTAAGAACTCATTCCAAATTAAGCTATTAGTAAGACTGTATAATAATAGCTCTGTATGTGTGAATTAAATATAAGGCGTCAAAGGAATTTGAACAATATTTCAAACTTAAAAGGGAATTTTCTCAGTTTATATTAATTTAAAACACGACCCACTTGCAGCAAAGACTCAATAAATTTTTGTTTTATTTTTTATTAAATTAAGAGCCCAAAAATAATATACTGACCCATACCTTACATTTTGTCTATATCTGGGTATGTTGAATACCAGTTTAATAAACAAACCAATTTAATTAATTTAAAGTATTAAAATTTTAATTTGATTTCTTGCTTCTATTCAATTCTTTAAATAAAAATCATATAAATTAGATCAGCATTTTTTTAGATTTGCATCAATTGCCTTTATTTACTCTGTTTGTTTATTTTTTTATTTTTTATTTCTATTCTGTAGAAATTTGAATCTTAAAATCACTGTTTTTTATTAAAGGTAAAATAAAATATTTGTAGGCAAATATATCGCAATTTTAAAATTACTCTTAGAGTTCTTAATTCTAGAAGAAACTGAAGAAATGGTCAAACTCCACACTCACATATTTTTTTCATGTTTATAGAAGTCATGAATGCTGGAGGATAAATAAAAAGGATGTTACATTTTGTGTATTTTAAAGCAGTATAAAAGTTAAGACCATTTATTCATTTTGCAAGCTTCATATTTTTTTTTTTTTCGTTGCATAAGGCTCGGTGTATTATAGGGACTTTCGTTTTTCATAAGCAAGGAAAATTAGAGGAGAATATTAAATACTGCTTGCATTCTAATGTGGTCATCAGAAGCTGTCTTGAAATTAAAATTTCAAAAGAATGCTTTAAAAGTTGCCGTTTTACTTTGAAAGTTTTTATACAATAGAAATATTCCTTTATACTGCATAGAACTTCACAAATACGCACAGAGAATAGCAAGTTTTAAAATATAAAAAATATAAAAAAATAAAAAAAACTGTAAGTTTGTGACAATGTCTTAAAAATATATTTTTATTTAAAATTCAGTATATTTTAGTAATGTTTGATTCCCTTAAATAGGAACATTTTTAGTTTTACTTTAATTTTTATTTTTCACAGCAAATTGTTTTTAATTGATTTCAAATTATTTATGTCAAACTTAATCACAACAAAAAATTAATTCATGTGGCACCTTAAAAATTTATTTTATGGAGAATGCAGACATTTGCAGAACTTTTAACGAACAAAGGTCATATTTTCAGGTCTGAGTCTTATTACACAAATTATATATTTCTCTAAGCACAAATTTATTAGTTTTTAACAAAACTTCAAATACTTAATGTAGAATTTTAAGCTTTATGACAACTAAAACTTTTGAAGATAAACATAAAAAGCAAGTTTGCATTGTTCCTTAAGTGAGTAACAAGAAAAAATAACACACACACATACACACAAAACTTAAGTAAAGTGGAAAAGGCAGCTATATATATATATATATATATATATATATATATATATATATATTTTCTATAATTCACTCATGAAATAGTTTACAAAAAAGTGGAATTATAGAGTATTCTTTTTTTATCTTGATCAGCAAAAATATAACAAACAGTGTTTTAGTTCGTAAAAACAATATATTCTTTAAAACAAAAAGTGCTGATCGAAAAAAAATAAAACGTTGAATTATAAAGGAAACACAGTTTTAGAAGTTCTTAACAAGCTTTAGTTTTTAAACTAGGCGTACCCTGTCATTTATATGAGGGTTACGCAGGCACCAAGGTTGTAAAATATAAGTAAACTATGAAGATTATTAAATTCGATGGTAGAAAATTAAAATGTTGGAAATTCAAGTAATTAAGACCCTAATGGAACTTGATTTTTGGACATACTTAGAAAAATAAAAAAATAATATTTTAAATGAAAAATAAAGAAATATGAAGTATAAAATCATGAACTTGCATGTCTTAAAATTTTAATAATATCAAATTTTTAATTATATAAAAAACGTATGTACAAGATTTTCATGTTGAATTTATGAATGTAATTTTTAATTGTATTTAAATTTATAGTTAATTGAAAATATTGTGTGTGGTATGTGTATTAATTATTATATTTAAATACAAAAATTTGCATTTATTGGCCTTTTTATTAAGTTTGGCAGAAACAAATTCAAAGCTGTCTTCTGACAATTATGATTAAGATCATATTATATAAGTATTTGCTTATGCATAATTTTGTTAAAAACGAATCACGTTAAGCACACATGAAACGAAAATAAATAAAAAGTAATTCTTTACATCTTTAGATAAAGATAAAAGAAAATTTGAGGTATAAATAGGTATCTCAAACAATTTTGCAAAAATTAGAAAAATCAACTTATATATACAGGATATAGTTCTTCCTTCTATAAAAGGCCTTCGATTAAAATTTTATTAAATTTTTATTTGACTCAATTCTATAATTAATTGAAAATACAAAAATTTCTAATTGAAAAGTTGAATAAATATTTAAATTTAACTTAATATTTAATTTAATATTTAAAATATGTAATTAAAAAAAGAAATTAATTTTTTTATTAAAAAATGAATAATTAAATCAATGAAAAATTTTTACTAAACTTCGATTTGAAAATTATGTCACTTTAAAAATCGTCATAATTTCCTTGGACATTGTTTTTAGTAGAGACTTATGAAAGTGTCATTATGTTTGTAGTTTACCATAACAAGGGCCTCTCTTAACAAAGGTTTTTGCGTAGCCGGCCTTCGCCCAGGCGCAAGGATTTTCTCCTCTAAGAAATATCTAACACTGCTTACGCTAACCAAAGATTTTGAGCATGACAGTTCAAAAAACGTTACATCTTTCTTACATAAAATACCATAAATAATACCTACAATAACCATGAACGTTATAACTCTACTTTGATAATTCACATATCACAGTCACCATAAAATTTTTATTTGGAAAAAAGCAAATGTGGTTTATTTAGCAAATAAATTAAAAATCGCTTCGATAAGCTTTTTTTTTATAAAAATTTACGGAAGAAGTCCAAAAATGAATACTCTCTAATTTCCATAAAATTTTTCGCCTAATTGTTTAGTTTGTTATGATTGCAATACTTTTTTGTAATTAAAAATAAAAGCAACACATTTATTTTTAAATTTCATAGGAGAGAGAAAAAAAAAAATAATATCAACCGTTTGCACAAGCCATTGCATATCTTTTATTTATAAAATTATTTTAGAAATTTTTATAATATTAATTATTTTAACTAACTTTTTCCAAGTTTTTCACAATACCATACAGAAATTCTGAATTATTTTATATACATTTTTTGCTTTATGTTTATGTAACAATTTTTTCTTACAACACTATTTATGTCATAAAAACGAATACATTTAATCCTAAACTACTTACTACTTCTATCTATTCTTCCAGTGCATGCTTTGAACATCACATGTTTTTTAACCTGCCCCATGCTTATAAAAAACCTAACATCGGTTTTTAGGTGAAACCTTATTAAATAAATATTTACACCTCAAGTATTGCGTGTTATTTCGAACATTATTTCCCACAATTAACTTCTCTAGAGACAAAAATGCAAACTATATGTAAAGAATTCACCTAGTAATGCTAAAGAAAATTTTTTAAATTGTTTTAAAATAAAGTGAAACTTCAAAATTACCAAGGAACACTCAAGTACACGCACAATATAAAAAGTTCTAAAAAGGAAAATGCATAAAAATATTCGCTAAAAGGAAAATGTTTTAAAAGTCATGTAGGTGTTTTGGATATAATTTTAATGTATAATTTAACCCAGTTAATAAAACGGTAAAAAGAAAAAATATTTTTAGCTAAAAGTAAAGAAATTCGGTGTGTTATTTTTATTTCTCATAGATGAGTTATTTAAAAATATTTATAAATTTGTTTTTGTACGAGTTGCACATACATGAAATAAGGAGATACAAATATAGATAATCGTTCTCAAAATACATTAATAAAATGATCTCTGTCACTTGTACTCCTCTTAGGGATGTGCTTAAAAACATGATAAACTGGGAAAGAAATCAACTACAATTAAAGCATAAGTGCAAGTTAAGGTATGAGGTAACATCCCTTAAAATTATATTTTCGAAATAAGTCTCACGCTTTATTTCATTTATGCTGACATTGCGTCTGCTAAAGTTATGTCATTTTATTTTGAATTTGTAACTCTAAACTTTTGTTTTCAACTTTTGAATAAGTCACAAGAGTTACATATAAAAATAATATAGAAACAATTGATGAGTTTCTGGCTAAAATAAATGTAACAAAATAAAAATAAAATTCATTTCCGGTCAAAATCATAAATAAGTTCACAGAAGGAATTCTGAGAAATTTATTATTAAAGCAGTTCTGTTGGAATGCTGATAAGTAAACAATGCTAATAAGTAAACAAAATTGTAATATTAAACCCATTTCCGATTTGTTTAAAGAAATAATACATTTTTGCTTACCAATTAAGATTTACTTCAAATAATTGTTTTTTTTTTCCCAAATAATTATTTATTATATTTTCGCTTACTAATTAATAATTATTCCAAATAATCGCATGTTAAATTCTTAAGAAATAAGCCAATGATTGTAGTGACAAAATTAGTATTTAAGCTACCTTGTAAAATTGTAATAGTTAGTTTTAAATCACACACTAAAATAGCCGGATTATATACCAGCCACGAGCGGGTCCCTGTGAAGGCATAACATAATGAAATTAACAAATAAAATATAATTTAAAAACCAAAAATTAAAAATGTGTTTTTTTTTTTATAATTAAATAAATAAACATAATTTAACTTGCACCTATGAAAATGGGATTCAAAAAAAAAAAAATAGAAAATATGTCAATCTGCCCTTGGAAAATCATATAAATACTATAAAGCAATAAAAACATTTTTTTTAAAGAGAAATATTTGAAAAGATCAGTTATGGTGAGTACTGAAAATTGTGGACATGTCAAAGAGTAAAGTAGCTTGAATTATGAATGCTGTGTTCGTTCCGTTCAAGTCAAAGACATTTAAAACAGTACACCGTAGTGATGCTCAGTGAATTTTTTACAAATACTAAGAATTATAACAAGCAGTGCCTCCGACTTCGTCCGCGTATCACTTATAATTTTCTTAAAAATCAAATTTAGAAAAATCTGTTTTTAAACATGTGTTGTAAAGTAATGCATACGGCATTAAAATATTCCATCTACAAAAATAAAATGTTCTGACAACTATTTCAGAATCATTATATTAGGTAACTTTACATTTGTATTTTTAGTTTCTCTATGAACAACATATTTTTTTATAAAAAAAGTTTTCTATACTTGATCCAAGGTTCTGAACGTGCGGTGAGATTAGTCAAATATTTGACAAAAAAGCGTAACCATTATACATTTTCAACACTGTTTTTATGTTAAGAACAATAAACAATCTTTCGGATGATGCTCAGGACCTGGCAGATAATGCATGTCCTGCACCAAACAAGAAGAAAAAATAATGAAATTAAAAAAAAAATACAAGTTTTTTGGACGTTGCATTGATATCCATAGCAAGTTTAACGGCGTCAGCCAATCAAAGCTCGAGTGCAAGTATTTTTTAGTCGTTAGCAAAAAAATAGATAATGCGTATTAGACGCTGGCGCAAAAAACTATAATAGAAAACGCGTTGTGTACAACTGTGTACATTAAAGGAAATGAATTTAACATAAACCAAAAATGAATTTTATTTTTTCCTTTAACAAACCATTTTAATTAATTTATTATTATTTAAGTACTTTTTTATTAAAAAAAAAAAAATTAAATATGTTTTAAATAAAATAAATTTTGTTGTTTTTTTATTTATTTATTTCAAGTTGTTAAAATATCAGAGTGTTAAGATGTATTAGCCATCATTAGTTGTTATGATTCGCACATAAATACTCCTTAAGGGTTTCACGTACACCAAATGCTTCATTTGTTGAGCTATTTGAGCTTAATATTTGTGCATTATCTAAATTTTGCTGACAAATTTCTTATAAGTCTTCACTGTTGAAATATCTTCTGTCATTGTTGAGTATTAAAAAATTATGCAACAATGCTGAAGCCAAAATAATTTTTTGAAAATTTTCAGGGCTAGAATTAATTGTTGTGTGTAAAATACGCCAGCGGTTCGCTACATTTCCGAAAGCAATTTCGATTCTCCATCTTGATTTCGAAAGCGTTTTGTTAAAATGGCTTTTCTCATCTGATAGCATAGTACCCGGATATAGGCGTATTAAATTCGGAAGCAGTGGAAATGCCGTATCACCAATGAAAAAAAAAGGAAAAACTTCTATTTGAGTTTAGAAGATATTTTGGTGCTGGTACACCGAGGTTGTTATTAATAATTTTTCTTCCAAATACACTCTTTTCAAAATCTATAATCGCAAACAGCAATTAACACAATACTAAAGTGTTTCTTATAATTAAAAAATAAAGATCTACTTTTCTTCGGACATTGCCATCAATAGCACCGAGGCAATGTGGAAGGCCACTTGTTTCATAAAAAGAACTTGAGATTTGTGTCTAATCGGTTTTATTTGGAATTGACATACAAAACTGGTGCAACTCTTCCCATATAATTTCACAGGTTTTGTAAACTTCATTTCTTTCTGTGCATTATCCAATTTATAAGCCCGTGCCAAAACTTGCACCTATGAGCAAGAAAACTATATTAAAGCAGTAAAAAGTTAGGAACATTTAATACATATGCATTTAAACAATAGTACTAACCGTAAAGTAAGTGCCGATTTACATTCGGGGCTCATGGGCTTTCTTGCAGAATGCTGTTCTAGCTTTGGTCTGATTAGAGTAAACAACAATTTATACTGGGAAAAACTCATACGTGTAGCCAAATAAAAATATTCTTCATCTTTTTCTTCAATTTGTTGAATACATAATTTAAAAAAATCCTTGTTCCTCTCTGGAAACATTAACCTAACGTATCCACCATCTCCTTCTTTAATTAGCCTTCTCCATATCCAAATCATTATAAATATTAAACGTGGAGTCAACAACGCTCGCAATATTTTTTTTTTTTAATTTCCAATTTATTGGAAACTGAGATTGCATACAATTTTTAAATCTTTTTCACTAAAATGCACACAAAATGAGTAAAACAGAAAACTTGATAATAAATGTCAAAAAAATCCGCGTTTAATTTTTCTCTGAGATGCGGAATCCGCAAACTTTAGGTTGTATTTCTATTTTTTTTTTTTTTTGTGTAAAAAATGTCAATTCGTGGAGAAAATGGAAAAAATTGTGAGAGCACCAATTTTATCAGCATGTTTTATTTTTTTCGATGGAAAATTTTTAACACTGTTTACAGAACTCTGCAATAACGACGATGCAAGATATCTATTTTCCCTCATAACTGCCAAACTTTTCTCTTCATAATACAATAAAAATTTAAATTACCTTCATCTATTTTATTTTTTATTTTGTTTTAGAAAACAAAGTTCTTATTGTAGAACACTTTAGTATTATTTTAACCACTTTTGGTTTAAAAGAAGTGGCTATTTTTAAAAAAAGCTGTACAAAGAAAAACATTTTGAAATATATTTATATATTTTCACTTTACGAGTAAATCAAGCTCACTTTTGGTATTTGATTTTTATTTTTTGTTTTATCTTCTTTATCCTTTAAATACTTTCAAGCTGAAAAAGTAGAATACACGGTAAAGTGTATATTGTTAAAAATTTAGCTATTAAGCATGGAGTCACATAAATAATATTCAAAGTGAATAACATTATTCGGTTTTTTCTCATACTGCAGTTCGTTTTTTATTTTATGGTATTTCATAAAAAATTCTGGGTTTATTTAAACTTAAATGTATAATTTTCAATAGAAAAAAACTTCAAATTCACATGCAACTTGTTGATACAATTAAATGTACACTGATTTAGTTTTTAAGCCAAGGATGGTAACTCCAAAGTCAAAAGTCTAGTAGGTGTTGAAAAAGCTTTAACAAAAGCTTTAGTTTAACAATGGCCCTAAAAAGCCCTTAATTTTAGCTGTTAGGATTAAATAAAATCTTCTATTTCACTCTACTTTTAATGCATTTTTTCCATTGATCTTTTTTTGCGTGCTCTAAGATCAGTTTTGTTTATGGCGAATTTACTTGAATAAAAATGATATTTTTCAAAGAAAACATGTGTTGCTTCTACATCTGGAAATTTGAATTATTTCTTCTTTCATGTACTTCTTGACTTTAGACAAAAAGATTGCTTTTTGGCAACTGATTTCGTTTAGATCGTTGGCTTTGTAAAATTTATTCCGAAGTACTACAACATTTTTAAAATATGAATATAATATGTTTCATTTTTCTACATTTAGAACTCACTGCTTGTATAGGTCATAATAAACTAGATATTTCAAAGATATGACCATAATTAGTTTCCTCATGGGTGGACGATAATAGTTTTGTGGTAAATCCGGACTAAATCATTGTTAAAAACAAGATTATTTTACAAAAGCTATACAATTATCGCAAATGTCTGAACACTAAGACGAGACAAAATTTATTACAGTTTAATGTTTAATTGCAGCAAAGCAGCAAAGAAGCAGACTTTTATTCCATTTTCTTTATTTACCGTCAATGTGCTATGGGGACCGATTTGCAATTCTACATTATTTGCTTTAATCTGACTTAATAGAAGTAAACAATAAAGTGTATGGCAATACTGCATTAGTGTGAGAAATGAAAGATTAAAATAAAGACGACTACATCTGGTTAAGAATACATGATTTTTGTAAATGGTAAAATTTCTACATTATTAATTTTTTAATAAATATTGTTTTTTTTTTTAAATAAAATATTAATCAAATATTATTTTTGCAACAGAAAAAAACGTTCCAAGTATTGAAAAAAAAAATATTAAGAAAGGGACGCAATCTTTCAGAGATGTCTGAAATATTTCGTTCTCATAAACGTTTTACCGGCAAAATGTAATTTAATTTCATTATTATGTTATTATCTATTCACAATGCATTTGTGACAATAACATAATTTTTTTGCGCTTATTTCTCAATTGAGATTTATTGACAGCATTTCAGATAACAGTACGTGCGCCTAAAAATTCTTAACAGCAAATACTTTCTGGATTTTGCAAAATTTTACAACGGTATTTAATAGTGAACTTGTTTATTTTCCAAACTGTTATCTTTAAGGCAGAATAGCCTCTTGCTTTCGTTCCGTAACGAATCAGCTAATCAGTTTCTGATAAATGGAAAATATGTACTTGTTGTATGTTATTACTTTGACGTGCCGTGTTGCTCCGTTCGAATTAGTAGAAAATAGAATTTAACTATTAAAAAGTTGTTTGGTAGTGTGAGTGCAAAATTGTAAAAAAACCTATTTATTGTAATTTATTGTGTTGTGTATTGTGTTTTCTTTGTTTTTTTTATAAATAGGTGATATGTTGTTAAAGAAAAACTAAACACAATAAATTTAAAAGCAGAACGGCACTGAAGAGAATGTTACTTATGAAAAATAATATAACAAAAACAAATAATATGCATACGTCCATACGATTTTTCACTTTTTGATTTTAAAGTTTTTGGTGACCAATTTTTTTAATTTTTGGTCCATTAAATCAAAAATTTTATTACCTATTTATAAAGATTTATATAAAGGGTTCTTTTTTAAGCCAGATAAAAATTTAAGAATAAAAGTAATTAAATATTGATAAATAAGTAAAGTAAATTTACAAGATTAATTTTTGGCGTCTGAAAACGTTTGGAATTTACCCATCGCAGCTATTCTTAGCGAAATGGAAGCAATTTCAAGCATTGCTTGCCGCATATTACGAATAACACGAAAAACATAACATAACGAACTTGGAGAACATCTACTATGACGTTTTTTTGAAAATCAATTTATCGCCAAAGTTAAAAGATGAATGCAAGTGACGTGTTAAATAAACATCATAGCCGGTTCAATATCATCCATATTTATGACCTAAAAATTATTGAACGTGATTCGCTAATGATCCAAATGAAGCCAAAAATTAGCCTCATCGCTAGACAATTGATTGATGATTAAATTGATGACTAATATTTAAAACAAATCTAAATAATTTTTACCGGTATACAAGCGCCAATCTATTCATGTTGATTTGCCTGAGAACAACGCATCTAATACACTTAACACCTATAAATGTAAAACGCTATTTAGATATATGAAATATTAAACATGCTCAAAAAACATTTGTTGAATTCAGGTTACCATGTAAATATTAGAAAAATTTTTACATTCATTTAAATAGACGAAATCATAACAAGAAACAAATACTTAGTTTTAAAGGTCAAGTGGTTATATAGAACAAAAAACAGAGAAGTATTAAAAAGAGATTTAGAGAAAAGATTTAAGGAACTTTTTTTATTTTAGTTAATATCTGAGAAAGCACAAACACTTGTGTAGCATGTACATAATTAGCTATTCATACAAAGATGTTAAAAATATGCGAAATTCTTAACAAGTACCTTACAAAATATATCATGTATTTCATTGAAAGTCTTTATATGGTATAAAAGTTGAATTGTCCTCACATTTATTTATTTTTAAAGCGATAGACAAAGTTCTTTGAAAAATAAAAAAAAGGAATAAAACGTTAAAAAAATCTCACCAGTATTTGCGACCTATGGAATTAACGTTTCATTTTTTTCATTTTACTTTTATTTGTTTCTTGGTGCTCTATATTCTTGTAGATACCGCAAAAGGTGCGTTCTTCAAGTGCTTTTAAATTCATTTAGGTTAGGTAATGATCTCTTTTGGTACATTTGAATCTCTTCATCTTATTACAATTAATTAAATGAATAATTTATTAAATATCTCGTATCATATGTGACTCAAAACCGAAGTGATTTTGAGGGCAACTAACAGTACGCGAAATTCTACAAACTTCCTAGTTTATTTCTTCTTTAATTTTTTATATTCTTAGAATTTTTTCCTTTAAAATCTGTCATACTAAAATTAAAATAGTCTCTTTTATACCCCTACTAATACTGTTTTTCTTGCTCTCCATAATTTTAAAACAACTATTATATAAGCACTTTCGCAAATCTACTTTATTTTTTAGGTGTTTTTGACATAATCGCCAATCTGAAATTAAAGAAATTTCTTAACCGAACTCAAAAATATAAGCAGGTTATCAATTAATCTGAATATTGCTTTCTTTGTCTTCTGCCTGGAGAACTCGTTCATTTCTGTACCGATTTTGAAAATTTATAATTTTAATAATTAAAAGGTGTACCAGTATGACATACATGTTTTTACATGTATTCATAATACCTTAAGGTCATCCCTTAAAAATTAAAAAAAAAAAGTATCACTATAGTCATAAATAACAAAAAGTAATATAGAACTATTAATAAAAAGTAAAAGGTGTCCCCATAGGAGGCATAAATTGACCAACAATGGCATATCCTTTGAACCACTACAAAAATTTGGACACAATATCGATTGTTATAACTATAACAAGTATAAATATTTAAATTTACATATGAATACACATATGGTCATACTTTTGAGCAGTTGTAGCCCAACCGTTACAATTTGCAAAGAACCTGTATTTCTAAGTCCGCTAAAATAACAAGTAAATAACGTGAATTTACAAATTAAAGGTGGTTTTCATAATTCTTGAAATTTGGCCATCTCTCTTGAACCGTAATATAAAGACGTATAAAAATTAAACCAAATGTACACTACTTTGTCTGGCATAAAAAGAAGTCTAAATATTTGCAATTATGAATAAAAGGCGCAATAGGAACTAAAATTAAAGTATGTGGTACACCGTTTGAACTGTTATAGACAGACAACAAAAATGTGTATCTGTATAATGATATATTTTAGATATCGTGAGAAATGCACATCTCCAAACATCTTAAATTTTCTTTCAACTCTTTGAAGGCCAATGAAATATCTCTGGCGGTAGAATCCTCGAGTTTGGAGATGTAGAAGGCATAGTTTTTTTGATGGGACAGATTTTTATCAGAGGAGAATACAATTGTATGCTGAATTTAGATATTTAAGATTTTGAATCATAAACCTATTGTACAGCCTCGATGATGCAATGATGTATATTTGCTGACTTCAATTAGTCTAATAAAAATAGTACAAATATTACGTACCAAAAGCTAAAAGTATTCTGATATGTAAGATCAAATCAATATTTGCCTGCAAAAGCAAAAACAGAGTACAAGGAATTGAAAGAAACGTTGATCTCTTAAAAAACGTCAAGGTTTCTCAGGTGGCAAATCAAACATTCAAAGATAATCGACATATTTTAGTCTTTAAAAAAAAAGGATTCTCTTCAGTAATCAAATATCTCTATGTAGTTGTAAGAAAAAATATTTATAGGCCTAACTCATTCTGAAATTCGATTAAAAAGTTAAGCGTACATAAAAGGTTACCATCATCACGCTAGTTAAGGCAGCTAGTTCAGAAAACAACAATAAAATTTACAAAATACATATCTCAAGGAATATATTGAGATTGGAAATCCAACGGTAAAATTAATGCCGCAGTTTGCCGCATTGTATAATAAATTTTGATTGAATAAGTATTTGGTTTAAAGCTTTAACATCAAAATCATAGTAAATTCCCTTACTTTAACTTAACGGCTAATGTTCTCAGGTGTTAAATGCTATGAAGGCCCTTTCAAAATAAATTCGGTGCAATGGAATTTGCTATGGGAATTTAAGAAAAGAAGAACTGTGTGGTCTTGTAATTGAGATAGAAATTTTTAATATTTCTTTGTTTGTTTTTAATTTTTTCAAGACTATTAGTCCAGATTTACAATATGCAATTACTCTCGGTTCTCTAGTGCAGCGATATGCGTTATTAAAAAAAAAGCAATAATAACATCCCCTCAAAATTCAAGCAATACCATATTGCTTAATTCTATTAATTCACCAACAAACAAATTTTTCTTGCTGGTTTTATTGAAAATTGCATAGTGTAAATATCTTATTAGTTAGATATATAGACAGATAAAATAATCTGGCGTGACTTCATTTTTATTAAGAAATTTTTTGGGGACTTAAAAAAATCAACAAAATTAAATACCAGCAGAATGCAATGCAGCAATGAGAATACTTACCCGAAGCCTCCACATCTATGTTTTTTAGGTTGTGTACATTATAATCATCATCTATTTAACCAAGAAGAATATTCTTAATCAATCAATCAAATATATTGATTACACTGAGTCTAACCGCAAGCCTACGCCTTTTTATTTATTTTATAAATTGTCACATATTTTTGTTTTTGCAGTAAGAAAGCCGTCGATTTAACCGCCAATGTCGTTGCAAAGGAATATGTGCACAGAGAAGAGAAATTCTTGATTAGAACCTAGTTTTTTGTCAATCCTATTTTATCGATTGCACAAATTATTTGAATTCTTTTTGTACCCGCAACTTAAAAAAATTCGAGATTCACTGTAAAGTATTATTGTGATTAAAACACAAAAAACAATATTTTCATTTAATAAATTCTTGTAATAAAGAAATAAAAAAATACATTATTCAAACTCTAGTCCAGACTTAGACTTTCATCCTGCCGGTGTTTGGCTTTCTTTCCTTTCTTCCTTTTTTCTAACTTCAAGTAATACCACATATAAAGCCAATGCAAAAATTATTAGGGTTTTAAAATTATTTTTTTTACAACTATTTCATAAGTTAAATTATTTTAAATTTAGCTTTAAAAAGTTTTTTTTTTTAAATTTAAATATTTTTTTCTTTGCTTTTTTTACCAAAATATTCTTTAATTTTTTATTATTGCGTGAACAAATTTTTTTTAATACATCTAGAACTTCTTCCTTTGTACTCAATAAGTATCGCTACATCTCCCTATTAACAGAATAGATTTTAGTAAATACACAAATCAGTCAAATCGCTAACGAATATCGTTTGATACTTTTAAGTATAAAAATTTGTCAAGGTTATATTTTATTTGAACCAGCAGTGCCTACAAATTCGCCCACGTGTCATTTATAAAAAAATTAAATTTAGAAAAATGTGGTTTTAAATATTTACTGTAGAAATCTGTAAACAGTTTTAGAAATATTTGTAACTCTACTTTTTTACGAAATAACTTTTTTACGAAACAAAAATTATTAATTATGTTTGAACCAAAGCTCTAAGGGACCTCCACATAACATTTTATTTTAATCCATCCAACAATTTTTACGTAATGTGAACACAGACCGACAGACGACAGATAGACAAAAATTCTAAAAATAGGCTTTTTGTATTCCATTTTGATTACTTTTACACCAAAATTTAAAAAAAAAATATTTCTTGTTAATTGCCTATTTTACAATGTCTTTTTTCTCTAGAAAACGAATAAAAATAAAAAGTATTCTATATTCGAATCAAGGTTTGTGTCTGTTTAGATGTCAGTATGTGTTAGCAAGTGCCCTTGATATTTGAAAAACAAACTTTATTCTATTTTACCCACATTTTTAAAACTTACTTGTGTTTACAATACTCAACTACACTTGTAGTTGTAGGTATCTTCAACTATTTACATATTTAAGTTACATTCTTGTTGAAGTCATTTCATTCATTTTGCCAGTTTCTAATGTAGTGCACACAAGATACAGGTAACTGTGTCTATTTTAGTATGCGTGATACAGAGAGCACTTTTTATATTATTTAAGTTTTGTGTGCTCCCTTCTTTGTTTAATTTAACAATATATAATATGATATTTGTGATTTTTTGTAAGAGGAGATTTATATTTGACATAAAAAACTTTAATATTTAGAATGTTTTTGAAAGAATGTTAAAAAAAATTATTTCTCTAATATGTTAACCATTTTCAAATATTAACTCAGTGAAATCGATAGTCAACAACGTCAATTCATAAAAACTTTTAATTACTTATAGTAAGATTTAAAAAATCCAGTTTATTTTACTTAATTTTTGAATTTGGAATTGTCTGCATGGAGTTAAAAATCTAAATATTCATATGATACTGACATTATGTAGACACAAAATCTTCCAATCGCTTGTGCTGACATTTAAAGCAATTTAATTATCCTTATATTATTTAATAACCTTTTTTTGGAATAAGTGATACCTTAGACCTATACCGTTATAATTTTGGATTAAAAGCAACTTTTTGGTTCGTGTAAAATAAAATAGTAATAATGTGAAATCATTCAGTCAATTCATCTATAGACTTCAGTAATGAATGAACTTAGCCAGCTTTTTCTGCCAGATGAAAATTTTTTCACTTCTAGCAAGTATAGGGAGTTTTAGACCGCTGCGAACAGTCAGCAAGATTTCGCTTTAATTGTTGCCGAATAGCAAGCAGAATGATGGCCTACCGACTAAAAAGTTAATAAAACGAATACTGCAATATACTGCATCAATATACTTTACAACAAAATCCTACAATGAGATTACGAGCAAGTTATGATTGACTGAATATTTGAGTAATTGTTTTCGTATCACTGATTATAATTCCGGTGGTCGTAAAGAGTTCTTTTTGTTTAAGATTAGGATTATTATAACAAATAATTAAGTTGAAATACTTGAATTATAATATAGTGCAGAAAGAGAAAATGTCAACTTAAGTTTACTCGTAACTCACATCGGAACTATTTGCCACTCTAAAGAAATCAATCGTAACAGAAATTTGTATTTGGAAAAATAAAAATACAAAACTTTACACAAACTAATCCATAAAATAATACTTTATATTTATTTTTCAAGATATTTGCATTAAAAAATTGTTAAAAATATAAATCGAAAAACTTCATTTTAGGATTTAGTCAAACAGTTTTTGTTACATGAAATCTTTTAAAATTATTTTAGAAACTAAAATGTCAAATTATTTCCCAAGACTTGGTTAGGTAGTCGTGATCTGAAATTAAATTAAAACTAAAAAAACCGTTTTAGCATAATAATTAAAATAAATAATAAATAAAAATAAAGAATTTTGCTTACTTCAAAAATTTAAAATATAATATATGTGAACTTAAGCCGAATTAGAAGTTAGTTATAATACGAAAACAGTTGGTCAAAAATTTTCAAAAATTAAATACAAAAAAAATTTTATTAAAAATAAATACCTAAAGATAAAAAGATTCCCTGCTTTATTTAAATTTTAATTTTAATTCTACCTGTTTTAAAGATGTGTTATTGCTATACATATTTCCTATCATTTTTAAACCGAACTAGATAATATAATATTTTTTATATGCTCAACTATTGTCTATTATTTTAACTTGTTATGCATGGTTTTTAATTTTACCTTTCACTTTTCAAAAGGGTTTAAAATAACAATAAAAGTAGATTGATTAAAAACAACCTGAATAATGGTGCTTAAAGCAGACAGAAAATTATCTCTCAATCATATTCATTATTTCTATATGAGTTATAAAAAAATGTTGTAAAGCTCTCATCATGCAATTTTTCAATCATTTTTTATTCTCTTTCATACCTTTACAATTTCTAATCTGTTGATGTTGAAATGTTGAAAGGTGTTTTAGAGTTAACTGATGTATTTTTATGGCAACACTTTTCAGGTTAATCGGTAAAATTACGATTGCTTACCAGATTCAGGTGTAAATTAAAACAGTAAAGGACTTAACAATAGAAAAACAACAATTAAGCATTTATTACAGATGAAGCACATGGCTTGAATGGAAAATTCTATACAAATAAACAAAATAACAAAATAATAATAATAATAATAATAATAACAAAATTTTAATTTCAAATTAAGAATATTAAATTTATTAAAATAAAATGTAAATTTAAGAAAACTAAAACTAAAACAAACAATCTTTATTACATAATTTCACACACCAGTATTTAAAGTTATTTTATAAAAACTAAATATAAAAAATTAGTTATGAATAGACATCTGCATTTTTTTAGCTTTTATTTTTTTTTGTTTTCGATAAAAAAATAATTGTTTCTAAAATTTTTCTAACATATAGAAAATTTTTCTAAACTTTTTCTTTGTATGAAAAATTTTGAAAGAAATATAATTCTTAATTTACATATGTACTATTCCCAAGGTTGGTACGAAGCAAAACAAATTTACGAGACGAGTTACAGAGAGAACAACAAACGTATGTTCATTTTTTTAATTGAATAAATATTTATGTAAAATGATAAAATTTTAATTGTTAGTAAAAATTAAATTTTTCGCTGAATTTTTGCTTTTTAATAAAATTTGCAAAAGCAATTATTTACCATAGTTAGATATTTTTTTAATGTTTTTTTTTATTTAATATTTTGGTGAAATTCGGATGGTTAAGTGATATTCCAATTGCCTGATAATTTATAGTTTATTTTTCCGAAACTTCGCTTTTCAAAACAACGAAGCCATGAACAACAATAGGCGCTATCATGTTTATGAAGATATATCAACCATTTATGGATCAATGTTTCTTAGTTTTTATCGGATACTTTATATTTAAAATTGTTATCTTTTTTGTATCCTTCACAAAACAGCAGTTAAGGGAGGTTTTCATTGAAGTTGTAAAGTTTAAAAATGTTTGAGTTAACTCGTTATCAATGTCCCGAACTAAGCAAGATATTTGCATTTAAAAATATTTATTAATATATAAATATACATAAATTTCTTTTTTAAAAGAATTAAAATTATTTACTTGCAATAGCAATAAATTCCAAATAAATAAAGACATATAAATGAAATTATGTGCATGACTATATTTGTACTAACAAATGAAAAAAGAAACCAAATATAAACAAACTAAATATCCACAACACCAAAACTTGACGTTTCTGAACCTCGGCCGATATAATCATGACCCTACGCATGTCTTAAGCGAGGATACTGACGCTGGTGTCTAATTTATTTGTTTTATTTGGAAAGTGTCCGCAAACATTTGTAAATAACTTTTCTTTTCTAATAAAAAATTTTAGAAATTAAAATAAAAATTTTCTTTTGCCGAATTAACTTCTTCATAGTGTTAAATATCCAGAAAAGAGAATAATGGACTAAGGTTTTAAAAATTTCGGGATTTTTGATTTTTAAATCAAAAGAATTTATCAATTTTTAGAACTAGAAATAAGTAATAAAAAAATTTACAAGACTTACAAGATTTCCATGTCCAAGATGCCTTAAAGTTTACTAATTTCCTTCAACTAGCATGCGATATATAGATCTTTATTTCAAATAAAAGAACCTATAATTATTGGTTAATTTCTCGGCAGAAAAAAAGAGTTTGAGTACTAAAAATGATTAATTCAATTTCCAAATTATTAAAAAAATTTTCTGCTTAAAAATTTTTGTGTTTATTTTGCTGAGAAGCTGTTTTTTTTTTTTTTTTTTTTTTTTTAAAGAGAAGTAGCACTTCAGGCAATAATGCCTAATTAGTTACATTCTTTAGGAAAGGGATAGATGAGAGATAAGACAGGTGGTGAAAAGAGAAAGATAGATATAGCCATTTTATTAGTTATTTTACTTCGCCGGCGAATATGCTATTAAGAAGTACAGACGAAGGGGGCTGCATGTTTAATGTTAACTCTGAATATGTATTTATACCATTAAACAGAAAAAAACATTTTATATTTCTGGTTGCCACAGGAGTTGAACCCTGGTCAACCAGGTTTGTAGCCAACGTGTTTACCACTTCGACTACAGCAGCCTCACACAAACCTGGGAGTTAATAATTAAATGAACTAATTAATTGCTACTTTCTTTGGCATTAAATAATAAATAATCCTAAGGAATTTTTTTAATAATCCTTATGAATTTTTAGCATTACAATTAGTGAAAATAACGATATGTTCTTAGTGGTAATTGTTAAAAAAAACAATTTCGTTATCATTCATTAAAATTAAAGGGGTCAATATATGTATTAAAATTAAAAAAATTTCACTTCTTGTGGTTGTACACTAATAACACCATTAAGTATTATACATCCTTTTGACATTTTTATCACAATACAATTTTTTTACAAAAATTTTGTGAAAAATGAGACATTCTAGAGAAATAGTATTGTCGTTCATTAAACGATTTCATTTTAATTTCCTATTGAACGCTAACTAGGATATCAATAGCAATGAAAAAATACCAAGTATGACATTATTTAAGTTTAAAATACATTTAGTTGGAATAATTACATGAAGAGACCCAAAGTAGAAGCTAATTTAAATTGGTTTTTTAAACAAATATATTTAAATAAATAAAACACATAAGTTATACTTATAAGGAGTTCAGTATGGTAAGCAGCAGCCATTTTTGATTTTGTTTGATTTTAAAAAGTTTATCATGGAAGTAATAATTTTTTTACAACATTTTCTTAAAAGGACTCATCTAAAAATTAGTTTTACGTTACGGTAAAATTTAAATTTCTTATTTTAATCATTTGTAATTTTTTTTCACTGGTCTTGAATTATATTAATTTTTAAGTAAAATTTAACTTTGCGCAGAAGTTTCCAATAACCTCGTACAAAATGCATAAGTAATATTAAAAATATTGATGTCTCAATAAGCTTTTGACAATTTAATATTTGCTAAAGCATATATTTTTGTTTTTTTTTTTTTAGCCATTTCTCTAAACAAAGAACGGCATTGAGAATACTTCGACAATTAAATTTAATTGTTAGACTTTACAATTTAAAAAATGCTACAAACCCAAGACATGCAGCCCTTAACGCCTAAAGCAAACAAGATAAAGTACTTTTTTTCTAAAAACTTTCTTCTGCAATAATCTAGTAAATTTTTTTTTTGGCACTGAACGTTTTTTTTTATTTTCTATTTTTTAACAAAAAGAAATGCCCTGACGACTACAAGTTAAAATAAAAGCCAGTAATTTACAATGTCCATCATTGAAATACCTCGGGTAAAAACAAATATATATACAAATACATACCTATACATACATAAACATATATAATATTTTGAAAAATTTTGTATTGAATTCTCCATGCCCTAAACTAGAAGTTTTTAATAAATGTGTATTTCTAAATAGTTCTGCGAGTATGACAAATATCTTGGACATGTGTCTTTTTTGCTAACATATTAAATTAAAGCAAACAAAAAACATTTTTATTTGCAAATGAATATTGAAGAACATATAAAACCACTTTAAATGGCAATTCAATATTTTGCTGGCAGCTGTAATATGACTGATGACACAGTAAAACTTACACTATTTTATTTATAGTATTATTTGTTTTCAGATTGAAATTTTTATTTATAAAATTATTAAATTTTAATTTTTCTGGCTAAGGTTCATTTTTTAGTTTTATTTCTAAAAATTTTTCGAAAAAAAATATTTACAAATGTATGCGGACGTTTTGCAAAGAAAAAGCAAGAAAAATTAGACGCTGCAAAATGTAATGCTGCTTTTTCAGGACCGCCAAATCCCTCATCAGCATTCTTTGCACCTATCTTCGTTAAGTTGTGTATATTATTAACCTCATCCGTTTAACCAACTAATCAATATTAAATTGTTTGGATAAAATTCACACACGACTCAAAGCAATTCTTTGTTGTTTTTTCTGCAGCACGTCTTGTACATTTGTTTTTGCTTTTGTATCTAATCATCGGTATGGCCACGATTTTGAATTTTTGTTTTTAATCATTCCTAATTGTTTCCTCACAATATTATGGGTGGCTCTTGCAGTATCATATTAACTGTAAATGAATTAGGTGTGAATGCATTTGCGCTCAGCTTTGTGTATTCTTTTAAATTCAAATTTTTCCCAATCAGGGATTGAACCGTGGAATATTATAAATGAACCAAAATTTACCTTTTCTTGCTTCGGTTCTTTTTTAATTTAATTTCTAAAAATTTTTAGGAAGAAAAATTATTTACATATGTATGTGGACGTTTTGCAAATAAAAACAAGAAAAATTAAATGTTATTTATTGATATTAATTAAGAAATTTAATAATAAAAAAACTAATTCAACATCATCATCAGCTCACCAGTGGATTTTACCCAAATTTTATATTCAAAACTAAAAAGTCTTATAACAAAAAAAAAAAGTGCTTAGGGAATTTTCCATATGAATATGCTTTTCCCGCAGTAAAACATTTAATTCTATAGTCTTAAATAATAAATAAATTATGCGAATATCATGAAATATTTATATTTGAAGGAATCAAGCATGATTAAAGTAAATTAACACATTATATTACATTAACAGTATAAACACAGTTTAATTTATAATTTTGAATATTTGTAATCTTTATTATACCAGACAAAGTAGTGAACATTCTGGCTAATTTTCTCTGATATATATTATAGTATAATAAGATAAATTCATATAGATAAATTATCTAAATTATAAGAACACCCATTAAATTCTGAATTAAAATTGTATACCTGTTGTTATAGTGGACTTAGCAATACAGTGTCCGTCGGTCTGTAACGGATTGAAAGTTTGGCCACGTATACAAATTACATCAGTTATTAGCTTATTCTCTAATATCCAAATCCAAAATTTAATTTGTTGTTAGAACGAACTTAGCGATAAAGTTTTTTGTAAATTTTAACGACCTGTCTGCAACTGTTTATAATAGGGCCATATCCATCAAATTTAATGAGCTATTGGGGCACCATTTAATTTATAATTTACGTTATTTATACTTGTTATTATAACGGTTTAAATTATCGATATTCTGTCCAATTTTCAAGTATTTGTCTATAACGGATTAAAAGATAGGCTCTTATAGGTTAATTTATATTACCTATTGGAACACCCTTTGACTAATTAGACTAATTTTTGTATTATTTTTTGCTACTGGGAGCTATAATGATACAAAATTTTTTTTAATTTTAAAATGGTGCCCTTTAAAAAACACGTATTTTGTATGGGCACATCCTATAATTTTTAATATCTAAGACTGTTTTTAAAACCGGAACAATCTGTAAGCATAAACTTTCAAATAAAAAAAAATTCAAAATGGTTTTGGAAATGACTGAGTTCTTTTGATACAAATAGTAAAAAGCAACATGCAGACGAATTGCAAATTAGAGGCGCCCATGCTATTTCGCCCGCTCCCTCGAAGAAAATTGACCGATCGTGTTGATTTTGATTAGAAATATTTTCGAAACTATATCGTATCGGTTGGCATATCTAAAACTTATTTAGTTCGTTTAGTACATTGGCAAAGTTGATTCATCCCGAAAACGATTGGGACTTAGAACTTAGATAAACCATCTTTCGACCTTTTTTTTTTTTTTTTGTTCTGCAAAAGAGATAATAATTTGTTTTTTTTTTTTTCATATTCGTTTGTGTAAAAAATGATTACCTAAAAAACGTTACATGTTATAATTAAATGTGATAACATTATGTTTAAATGTAAACATTAATGGTTAAACTAAACGGAAGAATTAAATCGTAATAGGTTTTTGAAAAGCAAAACAAACAAACAAATATTAGAGCGTTAAATCAAATTACAGTTAAACGAACAACGAGGAACAATAGGATTTATTATTTTGTTCGACAATTTTTGCTTTTAAAAGCATTATTCTCTAAATCTATAGTATTTTTTTTTTTAGTTAAATATCTTGTATGTTTTCACATATTTATGTGTGTTTTTATTATTTGTACGTAAATCTAATAAAAGTAATCTTTTAAATTACAGCAATTTTAATTTAGTACCATAATTAGCCCATATTTAGAAAATGTTTTTTTTTTCAATTTCCTTTTAAAGTTTTAGCGAGATTTATCACATTACTATACTATAAAACTTTTTATTATATCCGAATTTGTACATTTTCTATTGTTTGTTGAAGTTGACTGTATTATTTCAATGCCGTGGTTTATAATTGCTCATGCTCTAATTCAACTAGATTCGTCCTCATGTCATCGTTAGGAAAACAAATTTGTTTGTTTGGTAAAGTTGCAGTAACAAGTAAATTTTACTAAAGTACAAGTGTTAATAATTTACAAACTTAGAACCCTTTGCTATTTATTTTTTATTAAAAAAATTAAACTTTGTTAACATTTCATTAAAAAAGTATACATATATTAATAATAACAAAAACACATTGCATGTAAGACATGTAAAACAGCACTCAAACTGTTTTCAACAACTCATATGGTGTAAATATTTAAATTAGAAAGTTTTTTTCATTTTGCAGTCATAAATTTTTATGGTGTTTTTCAGTTTTTTGTAAAAATTTTCTATGTTTTTCATATACTTAGCTTATTGCGGTTGGCTATTGCAAGTAATGTTCTAGTCCTTGAATATGATTGCAAACACTCATGTTATTACCATGTAAATATCTACATTATTTGGTTGTTAAGTACTTAATTAAAATTAAGTTTTTGATGCTTTTCGTATGCTCCTTGAGGGTAGCACAATCACATTAAAAAGCTTAAGTTTTTGTCAACTTTATTTGCAATATTATTTAAATGTTTTATGAATTTTAGAGAAGATTTCCGAACTGATCATATGAATAGAACCCCTAAAATTTATCCTTCTTTCTTTTGCTAACAATTAAATTTTGGCAGGAATAACAATAACAGAAATTAATGTTTCTTGCAGCAATACCTAAGTCCCTTTTCCAAAGAAAGACAAAAAAGAATTACAACTTTTGCCATTCATTTAATGGGAACTACCGTTTTTACACTTTCTTATTTACAAAAGTCTAAAATCGGCAAATAAATTATTTTAAATACACCGATAAAGGCCAAAGTCCATGTTAACCATTGGCAAAGCTATTCCTATCCGAACATTGTGCGGTAAATTGAATATAACAAAATGTGCTCCGATACTCAAAAAAAAAAAACGGAAAAGTTCAAAAAAAAAAAAAAAAGGAAACCAATTGTTAAAATTTCAACTGAAAATAGTAGAATTCTAGTTATTCTTTATAACTCTTTTCTTTCAACGCAAAAGACCAAGTTTCGAGCTAAAAAAAAACACCTCAAAAATGCCCACAAACAAACGATTACGATATGCTGAAGAGCATCTGACATTAAATATATTAAAATGGGGCAATGCTACTGCGGTACTGTAGGGTTGAGTGTTAAGTTAAAGTTATGTTATGTTATGTTCATTTTCGTAAACAGGTTGTTGTGGCATAATAAATTAAGAATTTCATAGTACAAAAATGACGTGAAATTTACAAACTTTATTAAAGCTCCAATTAAAGTAAATTCTACAACACCATGAAACCATGTCTGATCGATTGCCATATTTAGATTTTCTGTAGATCATATAGTACCTTAGCAAAGTGCATTTCAACCTGAACACGGATTGAAAATGCGCACTTAAAATGCGCACATAGTTTAACTAACACTGTGCAAAATAGAGATGTCTGTCTACTACAGTTTAAAAACTTACAATATTTGTATGGCTATTTTATGTCTTTTGAAACACCATTTAATATTTAGAGTCTACCTATTACAATTCCAAATATAGTGGAATATGGCAGATGAAAAGAAATTGCACCGAAAATATTAGGGATACGTAATACTTCGAATGCCACATTTTTTATAACTTCCTCTAACAAGAGACATGAACAATCGTCTTTTTTTCATCCAAGCGTTGAAACATTTCGCTTAATATGGTAGGTTTTTTATTGTATCAAATTTAATATGTAGAAGGTGTCAGATTTTTATAACGTCTTGTTAATCGTAGTTTATCTAATTTTTCAACAACAACTAAGGCATTCATTTAAACTTTTTTATTGAGTTATAAGCTTTACGCAAAAATATCCTCCTTGCGGGCGATGAGCCATTTCTCCTAACAGCCATAACAATCCAAAATCACTCTTCATTACTGAATAATTATTCATTGATTAATTTTTTTTTTTTTTTTGTTATTAGATTAATTATAAAGATAAATGATACCGCTTTTTTTCCTTATCTTATGAATAAATATCATAAAAAATAAAAGTATTTCTGGATTACTGAACGAAATATTTCCAACGTTAAGAATAATGTTAGAATCATAAAACAAAATTACAAATACAAATATTTTTTATCGATCAAAATTTCCAAAAAAAATATCTAATGCACAGAAATGACCCTGTTACTGTTTTATTATTTGTATAGATATCGGTTAAATTCCAAGTTTTAGGGCGTGAAAAGCCAATTTATTTGAATTAGTATTTTAAATAACAAAATAAGAGGTAAGTAAATACCAAAATAAATATTGATATTATAAATTTTGTAGCGATAATAAATTATACTGCCGTTATTATCCTCAGCTAATGTTCGACTGGTTTTATTCAAATACCTTATTGATTGCAAAGTTTCGCATAATCGACAGCATTTTCTTTAGGCAAAGTTTCTACATGGGATCTACATTCAATATTTGTCTGTTACTGAAATTCTAATAAGATACCAACTTTTTTTTTAATTTTGCATGACCCCATAAGAACAGTGGCCATCATTTGATCCACCAAATGACAACCACTGATGATGGAAATATCCATCACTGCGTTAAGCAAAGTTTCTATCACATTCTTAATAGGAAATGAAAAAAATGATGCAAACATTTTTATACGTGTGATGTCTGTAGCAAACAGTGTTGCCAGTGACTTTTCTACAAACAATATAAATAAAATTTTGCCTGATCTTTGGAACAGATTTAGTTGCAAAATTTTTTATAAGCTGTTTTCTAAACTTTGCATATTAAGTTTGTACAAATTTAAGTTAAATCTTAGATTTAATTCACAAAAAATCATTTAAATTGAATACGAAAATCCGTACAATAGAAACGTTGTTTCAATATAAAATTATTATTATAATTGTGTATCTATAAGTTTCCTTCACTCATTTTTTGCTGGGTATTAATTTAGTACGTGCTGAGCAGCATACATGCCTACGTCAGATCATCTTTGTTTTTTTTTTAGATCTATAGAGAGCAGAGCTGTAAACGAATGATTCATTTTTGGTTTTTAACTCACCGTGAATTAAAATGTTTGAATGCATTCATCTGTTCCTAAAAATGAATTGAATTAAAATTTGAATGCATTCACAATGAATTTGAATTCTTGACTGCCATTCACTAGGCCACACAAAATTAATGAATTTGAATGAATTTATTATGAACAAAATTTGTGTGAATGCATTCCTTTCATCAGCCAAAAAATGAATTAGAATCTGAATGGATGTATTATGAATTTAAACGTCGTGAATGCATTTACTCGCCATCGAATTAAATGAATTAGAATTTGAATGCAATTATTGGAAGGAAAAATATATTGAAGGAATTCATTTTTTTTTACAATAATTCTTTTAAGTTGAAAATTATACAGTGTGTTTTACTACGTTGGCCATGACCTAAGCTGCAGAAAAGTTAACGGGTGTTAGCATGATAAACGCTGTAGAAAAGTTAAAGGGTGTTGCGAAATTGACGTGATTTTTACGATTATAGTGTTATCTTTTGAACTATAACAGATAAAAACTTGAAATTTACGCAGCGTGTGTAACTGCGTCGGCCATGATAAACGCTATAGAAAAGTTAAAAGGTGTTGCAAAATTGAAGTAATTTTTACGATTATAGTGTTATCTTTTGAACTATAAAAGATAAAAACTTTAAATTTACGCAGTGTGTGTTTTTACATCGGCCATGATAAACGCTATAGAAAAGGTAAAGGGTGTTGCAAAATTGACGTGATGTTTACGATTATGGTGTTATCTTTTGAACTATAAAAGATAAAAACTTGAAATTTACGCAGTGGGTGTTACTACATCGGCCATGACAAACGCTATAGAAAAGTTAAAGGGTGTTGCCAAATTGATAAAACGCAGTGTGTTACTACAACGACTATGATAAACGTTGTAGAAAAAAAAATAAAATAAATACCTTCGCAAGCCGTTTACAATTTTTAAGAAATTAACTTTGTTACAGTTTCCATGACAAATGTAAATGTGAGTGAAATAGAGAATGTACAATAAAATCTGTCTAGTATTTAAGGTCGGTATAATAATTCTAATTTGTTTGGCAGTGTAAAGAATTTAGTTCTAAAATTTCATTTGAATTCTTATCATATAGTAGTTAAAACAATCCAATTGAACAAGATTATTTAAATTTTTGTTACCTGCCATTTTCACAATGTAGCACGTGGCCAACAAACAGACCATTCAATGACCCATTTTTTTGTTGCTAGCACTGAATTAGGGGGTAGGTACTTTCTTTATTACACTTATAATGAGATTTTTCGTGGAAACTGTTTCAAAGCTTCTTCTTAAAAAATGTAAACGGTTTGCGAAGGTGTGAAATATTTTTGTTTTTTTTGGTAAATAATTAATAACACGAATTTTTCTACAACGTTTATCATAGTCGTCGTAGTAACACACTGCGTTTTATCAATTTGGCAACACCCCTTAACTTTTCTATAGCGTTTGTCATGGCCGATGTAGTTACACACGCTGGGTAAATTTCAAGTTTTTATCTGTTATAGTTCAAAAGATAACACTATAATCGTAAAAATCACGTCAATTTTGCAACACCCTTTAACTTTTCTATAGTGTTTATCATGGCCGATGTAGTTACACACACTGCGTAAATTTCAAGTTTTTATCTGTTATAGTTCAAAAGATAACACTATAATCGTAAAAATCACGTCAATTTTGCATCACCCTTTAACTTTTCTATAGCGTTTATCATGGCCGATGTAGTTACACACACTGCGTAAATTTCAAGTTTTTATCTGTTATAGCTCAAAAGATAACACTTTAATCGTAAAAATCACGTCAATTTTGCAATTTTCTATAGCGTTTATCATGGCCGATGTAGTTACACACACTGCGTAAATTTCAAGTTTTTATCTCTTATAGTTCAAAAGATAACACTATAATCGTAAAAATCACGTCAATTTTGCAACACCCTTTAACTTTTCTGTAGCGTTTATCATGGCCGATGTAGTTACACACACTGCGTAAATTTCAAGTTTTTATCTGTTATAGTTCAAAAGATAACACTATAATCGTAAAAATCACGTCAATTTTGCATCACCCTTTAACTTTTCTATAGCGTTTATCGTGGCCGATGTAGTTACACACACTGCGTAAATTTCAAGTTTTTATCTCTTATAGTTCAAAAGATAACACTATAATCGTAAAAATCACGTCAATTTTGCAACACCCTTTAACTTTTCTATAGCGTTTGTCATGACCGATGTAGTAACATACACTAAATTTAAAGTTTTTATATTTTGTAGTTCAAAAGATAACACTCTAATCGTAAAAAACATGTCAATTTTGTAACACCCTTTAACTTTTCTACAGCGTTTATCATGCCCGATATAACACCCGTTAACTTTTCTGCAGCTTATGTCATGGCCGACGTAGTAAAACACACACTGTATAATTTTCAACTTAAAAGAATTATTTAAAAAAAAAAATTAATTCCTTCAATATATTTTTCCTTCCAATAATTGCATTCAAGTTCTAATTCATTTAATTCGATGGCGAGTAAATGCATTCACGACGTTTAAATTCATAATACATCCATTCAGATTCTAATTCATTTTTTGGCTGATGAAAGGAATGCATTCATAAAAAGTAATTTCATGATGAAATTCAAATTCTTATTCATTCATTTCGTGTGGGTAAGTGAATGGCGATCAAGAATTTTAATTCATTGTGAATGCATTCAAATTTTAATTCAATTCTTTTTTGTGTGGAATGAATGCATTAAAAAAATCACAATTCAATGCGGGAATGATTTGCAGGAATGATTCAAAAAAGAATTATTCGTTTACAGCTCTATAGAGAGCAGATACCATATTATATGCGAGTATGTTTTAGAATATACTGCATTACTAAAAAGGAGATTCGTTTTGTATTCCATAATCATTATTCCACACCAGTCGGTTTCTTTTAGAATGATCTTTTTTTTTTTTTAACCTGTAAATATCTTTTTTGGTACTATAGTCAAAAACAAAGTACATTTAATGATGAACGGGTTTCTACTGTGTAACACCTTAAATACAGAAAACTTTTGGACACAATGTAAAAAAAAGAGATAACAAAATATCAGTCCGCCAAGTATGAGTTGGACTCATGCACGGCGAGTTTTGTATCAAGTATGGTCCACCCTATTTTTAGTTTTTACCTTACTTTACTTGTTAGGTCCTTCATCTAAAAATCTAGATACTATCGGGATAACCTTCATTTTCTTTTAATTTTTTGTACTTATTTTATAGCAGATATATCACTACACCATGTGTGCAATTTCAATTCTTTTTTTACATTATAATTTTTCACAAGCAATAAACTCTAAAAAACTAAGTAACAAAGGAAACAAACCATTCTTCACCCACAAAAGTTTTTAGTTGGGAGCTTCCCGAAAATGAGTTGGTAAATATTATATTCTATTACTTTCGCATTCAAAGGAGTACATATGAAATCATGAGTTTCACAATTATACCTGTCGAAAATAGCTATAGCTTTATCTTAATTAACTGCAAAGAATTTAAAGTTTGTATTTAAGCGGAACAATTTAGTTAACATGTGAAGAGTTTTCTATGTCCTTTGAAGAATGTTATGATTAAAATTAAAACAAAAAATTGGCTGAACATGTTCTTGATACGACATAAGAATGTCAACAATGTTTTTACTGCAGCTATTTTTCTATAATTTGCAAAGGTCAGCTGTAAAGGAAACTTTAAAATAAATTTTTGCTATGATTTCTTATTTTTATTCCTTTTTTTTTTATATTATATATTTGAAAAGTGCAAACTTGAACCCTTAAATGTTTTTGAAAGAAACAGCATTATATCAACCTAAAAATAAAAAAGATTTGCCATTATTAAATTTATTAAAAATTATAATTTTTTTTTATTATTTATTAAAAATGATAATTTTAGTTTAGTTTCAAAAGCTTTTAAAAATGTAGAAACAAGATTGTGCTTCTAAATCAATTCAAAAATTTATTAAAGGCCCAACTATAATGTGCATAAGCTAGCTTGAGCTTATGTCAAAAAGCCAACGAAAAGCCTGTCAAATGCTTAGGTAATTCTTTAGATTTTTATGTGGCTACAATGTACTTACATAAATTTAAAAAATAATTTGCCACAGTTGCACATTCATGTTTAAATCGTACTTTCCCAAAAAAATATATATTTTTAAATAAATAAAACTTGTAAAGAAAAAGGCATCGAAAAAATATATTATATATATTTTATAACATTGATTTAAATAAATGTACTTTCTTTTACTAGTTTTCAATTAAACTCGATAAAAAATGGCATGTTTTTTATGTATTTTTGGTCAAAAGTACCAAAAGATGCAACGGTGTCACTGATTTAATTTGAAAGTAATTAAAAAAAATACAGCGAATTGTTATAATAAAAACGCATCATTTTCTCTCATATAAACTTATTAAATTATTAAATTTATTAAAGGCCCAACTATAATGTGCATAAGCTAGCTTGAGCTTATGTCAAAAAGCCAACGAAAAGCCTGTCAAATGCTTAGGTAATTCTTTAGATTTTTATGTGGCTACAATGTACTTACATAAATTTAAAAAATAATTTGCCACAGTTGCACATTCATGTTTAAATCGTACTCTCCCAAAAAAATATATATTTTTAAATAAATAAAACTTGTAAAGAAAAAGGCATCGAAAAAATATATTATATATATTTTATAACATTGATTTAAATAAATGTACTTTCTTTTACTAGTTTTCAATTAAACTCGATAAAAAATGGCATGTTTTTTATGTATTTTTGGTCAAAAGTACCAAAAGATGCAACGGTGTCACTGATTTAATTTGAAAGTAATTAAAAAAAAATACAGCGAATTGTTATAATAAAAACGCATCATTTTCTCTCATATAAACCCTTCTTTTTTCTACATTTTCTATTAAATAAAAAAAAATCTTTTTCAATGTCGCTCTTCACTGCAATTTTTTCTTTATTGATATATGTATGTATACACCAAACGCAATCAGCTGTTTTTGTACGGAATGTACGATCAGCTTCGTACATTGCTTAAGCAAATGACATTTGACGAAACTTGACGAAAAGTTCTCTCAAGTACATTATAGTTTACCACATTTGATTTATATATATTTGCACAGTTGTATAAGTTGGCATAAGCTTGTATATGCACATTATAGTTGGGCCTTAAGAGAAGAATAAAAGTGTTTATCTTAAGACGTGGGCTTAATTAAAGCTAAATTTTAGAATTTACGAAATGACGAGTTCTTGTACTTGCTTATAGTCTTGTGCAATTACAAGACCAGTTAAATTTACTTAATTTTTATTCAATCCTGCGAGCGAAATTTCTGAACGTGTTTATCTTAAGGCATGTGAAAATGCAAGTGCTACAAAAAGTTATAAATTTTGGTCAGTGAGACGAGGATATAACACACAATTAAAAAAATGTTTCAAAGCTTATACAATTTTTAGAAAGCTTATGATATAAAAAAAAAAGCTTTGACATTAAAAGCTTAACCTTTTATATTTGCTTGTAATTTGAAATTTAATAGACATCAAAAAAATTGTAAACTTCTAATCTGAAATATCATAAAAATAAAAAATTATTAGAAAATTTAAGTTAAAAATATCTTCGATTATTAAAAAATTTTTTGAAATCCAAAATATACATATTTAACATCTTCGTAAAATTTGGGACCCGGATAATCCATCGAATGTATGTTTATGAGATTTGTATAATAAGATTTTCATCCTCAAATTGCCATTGTTTCAATATGGCCTATTACTTATTATGAAAAACCAACACTGTCGCTCGGCTCTATTTGAGGACCAAATACTGCTTATTATAGACTCGTTTTCCATTTATTCTCGTTATAGAAAATGTTAAGAGAAAATATATCATTTAATTCAACAATTACTTTGGAAGAGTAAAAGAGTAGTAAAGAAAACTAAGTATATTCAGGAAATAATACAAATCGCACTGCAGCAATGAAAAACAAAAAAGAAAAGAAAAAAAGTTATACAAAAGCCAAACTTAACTTTTTACCAGTCAAATAATATTTTCTAGAAGAGACTGCACGTATAAGTTTTTGCACACTTTTGTTTGATTTTCAATTTTAGGGAAATCGTTAAAAAAAGAAAAATTAAAAATTTGTAAAGATTTGAAAAAACTAAAAGTTTACTGATGCGATAAATAGTTTTTATTATTTCTTTTTTTTTCGTAGTTATTTGTTTAGCTCAGAATAATGCTGACGGAATCACTGATGGGATGTGGGGTAACGGTGGGGTAGCGGTTCACTGAGTCAATAAAGCAGCATTTATTTTGTTGTTGTTTATCAAATAGGAGCTTTACGAAATTAAACAAGAGTTATTAGGGTTGCAAGAAAAATAAGTGATATTTGTTCACAACTGAAAATTTACCTTCTTCGGGTGCTGCTAGACTTTAGCAGAAAGAAAATGTTTAATATTGTAAACAAGATGGATTTTATCAATTTTGTCGGGATAAATTGTACGATATTTAAAGAGTTTAATTAATTTATTTAAATATTCCCGATATTTATTTTAAGTGCCCGTCCCCGTGCCCGCGACCGTGCATAAAACAAAAATAAAATATCGCAGTGTTTGATCATGTTCTTATTGTTTTTTTAATTTAATTTTTCATCACCTGATCTAAGTAAATAAAAGAGCCGAAAAGATGTCAGCCGAATACAGTAAATTAAGAAAAATTAAATTAGTGTTGGTTACTGTTGTTTTTGCTTAAACTTTAATTTTAGTCTTTACTTTATTGGTCGGATAAAAATCTTTAGTTTATTTAAAATGTTAGTGACAAGTTTCCTGAAGAGCTAAGTAAGCGGTATCAAAATTGCCATCGAAACGTCGGGATAATTAGAACGATATTTTTAAAGTTTAATAAACATTGCAGTTTTTTTTTTGTAATTAAATGCTAAGGATTTAATTTTAAAAATTATTTTACTTTACTTTTCAAAGCTTTTTTCTGCTAAACGGTAATTTAAAATAATTGTACACAAATTGTCGATTTTTTATAAACATTATCAATAGTTAGTTTTAAAATTTATTGTGCTGTTTTCAAAGCACTTTAATAGTTAAAATGAAAAATAATTTAATTTTTTAAATTATACAATAAAAACTGTCATATTGAGTTACTTAATCTTAGCATCGCTTTGCATTCTGAAACCGTTAAAATCACATCCTCCACAAATACCACCGAGCTTATAGATAATTATTAAAGAGTCCGACATAAATAAGATGAGCCTCTCTTTGTTCAGTTTAAGCTACAAGTCTTATAAAGAAGAAGGTAAGAGTTTTCTAAGGTCTCCTTATATATCTAGAGATTCTAATCCATTTTTTTTTGGCAATATACTGTCTTATATCTAACTTGACCAACCCAAATTGACGCACTAGTACTTAAGTTTTCAAACGAGTTCTGTGGCACCTGAAAAATTATTTTCCTCTGCAGGTCTGGTTCCAAAAATCTCATTTCTTTGTAAAATTTAGGAACACTTAAAATTAATAATTCCTTACTCTGTCATTTGCTTTTTATACCCTTCACCACAAAAAGTGGAAGAAGGGTATATCTAAATTTGTCTTTCCGTTTGTAATTTCTACAATATTCATTTCCGACCATCATATTGTGTATATATGTTGTTCTCATCTGTCCGTCCGTGTAAGTGTTTAAATCAACTTTGCCATGGCACTAGATAAACTAGAGTAAATTTAAATACGCCAATCCACCAAACATAGTTTTGAAGATTTTACTATTGAAAATCAGCAAGATCCATACCATTTGCAACAATGAAGTACTTCCAGTTAAAAATAACAAATATATGGGATGATAGAAAATTAAAAATAAGAATAAAACATCTAGTGAAAAACAAAAATTAAAAAAAGATTTCAGAACAGATTTCCTAAAAAGTCAGTGCTTTTTGTAATAACGCAAAAGTAGTTTTTTATTCACTTATAATAAGTCCTGATTGATTGCGAAAAAAAATAATTATTTAAGACATACGCATATACATTCATATACAGTACTGGAGCAGCATCTATAATGTTGTGAGGAAATAAGTATTAATGATTAAGAAAACATATGATAGAGAAAATAACAAAGAAATACTTTGAGTTGTGAGTGGATTTTGTTCCACCAAAATAATATTAATATAAATACTCCCCGTATTCTTATTTACAAAATTAGTTGGTTAAATGGATGATGTTTACGTTGGATGATGTTTACGTTTTCTTTGGAAAACGTTTAAATACATTTGTAAATAATTTTTTTTTTAATTTTTCGAAAATAATTTAAAAAATGAACCTTAGCCAAAAAAAAAGTAAACTTTAATTGAATTATAACATTCCACGGTTCAAATCATAATTGAAAACAAAAAAAATTAAAAATATAATAAAACCAAGAACTTTAAAAAAATAATTAAAATTTTTGTTGTATCACGAAAAGAAAAGTTCGGCAATTATGAATAAAAAATAATATCTGGCAAATATTCATTATGATCACGCTAATATATATGGCGATTTTTTCAACAATGTTTTTAATTACTTGAGAATCGTTTGCTTCTACATAATCGCTCTTGGATTTTCACTCTTGACATACCATGAGAAGTGAAAATTGGTTTCGTCTAAAAAACTTTTCCGAAAAACCATAGTTAAATTAAATTATTTAAATGCGAATTTCGAGCGAAACGAATATATTGTAACAATTGCCAATGCATCTACTAGAGACAGCCCAAAAAACTAAATGTTAAAACTAGCATGTTGTTGGTGATGCTACAATTGTTTAAAAACTCTTAACTAAAGTGGGCCCCCATATTTCCCCCTTAGTTGGCTGATTTATTTTAAAACATTGTTTTAATTTTTCATCACCCATAAAATTGGACCCACCCTAATATGTACTGTGTTGCTATTGCTTTTTTATATTTGTTGCAAATTTTGTTCTATTTTGATTTTGAGTAAAACATTTATTTTGAGTGCAATGACTGACATTTTAATACACGTATGCAATTTATCATCTTCAACATCAGTACAGTATATAAAAAGTCATAGTCATTCAATTACATTTTTTCTATTTGATGTTCTTTTTTTGTTAGGTTTTGTTAAACAAAATTGAAATTGATTATAGGAACAGTAAGTAAGAGTAGAAAGAACAAATGTTTATTGCCCTTGACACATAAAAAAAGAAAGTACATACCATTAAATTGCTCTGGAGTGCCAAATTGGTGATCAGGTATAATATTTTGTTTTCCTAAAATTGGCAGCAATCTAGAAGCAAAAATTATCCAAATATATTCGAAACAGTTGAAAGTAGACTTACGGGTCTATAAGATTTAACGCGATTTTCTGGTTTATTGGGTTTCTGAATCATTTTTATTTTAGCACATTTCCATTCAGATGGAAAGTAAGAAAGCCGTAGAATAGAGTTAATATTAATGTCAAGAATACAATGCTTTTGATGGATAATTTAACAAACATATAATCAATTTTGTAATGCCCTGGAGACTTCTTGCTATTGAGTTTGCAATCTTCACTCTGCACTTCTCGTGGCGAAAAAAACTTAATTGGCAGATCCATTTTGTATGGAGATTCTAAAGGACTTATATAAGGCATTTAGAAAGGTTGAAAAGCATCTTTTAAATATTCGAAAAATGCATCTGCCTTACTTCTTTTATTTCTGCATCAGATGCCATCTTGGGTGACGATCGGATGTTTTAAATATCTAGTGGCTTTCCATAAACTATAATCAGAATCTTTCGATGTATCTAAGTTTCTAAAAAAATTTGCTACGTCATCGTTTTTAACTTCTGCCATACGTCTTTTTAGATTATTTAAAGCTCGATTAAATTCGTTTGATCTATTGGATTTCTGCTTATCTGCCATATTCTTCGTAACCTTTTACTTTCTTTTAAGAGCTGTTTTATTTCAGTACATAAAAAGACTGTTTAGTCTTTTTTGGTTGAGTGTGGGGAGCATAATATGTTAGATTAGTAAACATTTCTACGACTGCATCCATTTCTTCGGCAGTTTTAAAAGATGTATTTAGATTAAGATTTTTATCCATACAGTCCTAGAAAAGATTTACATCAGTTTTGGATGAAATTATTTTGATATTTTTTGAAACCGTCAGAGATATTGTACTAAAACATAGAACTACAGGTGTAAAATCCGAATCAAGGTCATCAGAGTCATTATATTCAGTAAATTGCTGGAGATACCAAGGTAAACGAAGAAATGTAAAAAATCAGGGATCTTGTTTAAATCTAATGGTTAATATGTGGACCTTCCTGTAAACAAAGTTTTATTTAACTACATATTTACAAAGGTCCTTCCCTTTTGGATTGGCAAGTCTAGAACCCCACCAAGGATGTTTTTCATTTAAATCTCCGCCTACTAAAGGTTTTGAAAGAAAATTTCGTAGTTCTAAAGAGATAAACTATGTCCAGGGGCAATATATGGCATAAATAGGAATTTGAACATTATCACACTTAATTTTGATGCCACAGGCTTGAATTGAGGGTTTAATAATATGTTGTAAATATTCATATTTTAGATTTGTTTTGATTAGTACAGCTGTACCAGCGTGAGCTTTGACATCTGAATGGTTTGCTTGTAATAAGTCGTAGTCTTTTATATTAAAAAATGTTTTCGATGTAAAATGTATCTTAGATATAAGTAAAATATCAAGATAATTTTTTCAAGAAATACTTCTTTATCTCTGGTATAATTGGATGAAAAGTGGCCTACGATAAATAAGTGAAATCTTTGCTGGTTGCAACTTTATTTATTTATTTTTTTTTTTAGTTTTAGGTAATCAATCTATCTTCCATATTCTGTGTATAAATAATACAAGATGTTTTTGTATACTTATCAACAAGGGACCGATGTTCCTGAAGTTTTCGCAATTTTTTAAAAGATATGCGGTTGGTAATATTGGTTGCGTATTTATTAATCACGTGGGCGTAGCACTTTCCTTAAATAGTAAGTATTTATCATTCTTTTACTTTGTTACTGTAATAATTATTATCTGTAAAAAATATTTGAAATATTTAGCGGGGAATTAATCACGCTTAAATATAACTACCCTTTCCCGTATTTGGATTCCCCGAAAACTTACTTTGTATAGTAAGAAATCATTAATGAAACACATAAATAGCTAGAACCTCTTCTTTCTAACGTAAAGAAATGCGTGTCATTTCGTTTTTCCAATAATAACTCAAATTAAATATAATCAGCAGTTTTTGATGCCAATTTGTTTCGGTATTAGTTGCAAATCTTTGAATAAAAATCCTCATATGAAAAAACCAAGTACACATGCATGTGCCCCGTTTGAATTCACATGTTTTTACACTTTTTTTTTGTATATTTGGTTTTTTTAAGGCGAAGATGCCGCTCAATTTCAATTTGTTTAAAAAGAACAATTAAAATGTCTATTGTCGTTAACAGGCTTTTTTCACTGACTAACAGCTCGGCGAAACGCATGGAAGATGTAGAAAATGTGAAACATTCATTTACATTGACAACATTTACTAAATAACATCAACTGATCTGTCAAAAACATATAATTAAACGACGCATAATTTTTAGTAGTAAAATAAGACTTAAAAAATTGGTTTCGAATACATTTATAATAATTTTTAATTGTGACTTAGAAAGAACAAACTCAGTTATAAATGCAATAGATTTAAATAATGGAAGACCATCCTGGATGAAGAAAATGAAGAAGAATTTTTAGTAGACATAAGTGTGTTTGTAGGTCACAATTGACTAGATTATGAATATTTATTTCAATAAACACTTATGGAATATTTTAGGAAAAATATGACTTAAATAAATAAAAAAAATATAAAATAAGTATAAAATGAAAATACATATTTTTTTTTTATTATTTGATTTTTAATCCAACGTTTTTATTTTAATAAAAATTTCGATTTTTTCCAAGCTCAAGATCACTAAATAAAAATATTTTTTTTATTGCTTTTGTTTTTTCAATATTTTGGTACATCTTTGAGAAGATTCTTAAGAAATAGAAAAATGTGTTGTTTTTATAAAATTTTTGTCCAAATTAGTATTTACAAATTTCAAAGCTATTTTATTATAAACAATTTTCCAAGATATAAAAACTACAATTTAAAAACAAAAAACTTAAACATTCACGTTACAAGCGCAAGTTTATCAATTTGGAAAAATTATGAAAAAATCGGGATTCGCATTTGTGTACCACCAGTAAGCGTTTAAATGCTGATATCCGTATCTAAACACGTTTTTGAAGTTGTGTAAAATTAAATACAATCACTTAATAAAAAGAAAAACATAAAAATTTAACAGCGAATTTGAAGCAGAATATTGATTTTTTCTTTAAATTCATTGCGAAAATATATTAAGACAACAATTATGAAAAATATTGCCATTGATTATTAAATACTTGATTCTACTTTCTTCTTATTGTATTTCATTTTGTATTAACATATTTTGTATTATTCAGACTTGTATTAAAGGCAAAACAATATAAAAAAAATCTTTTTGTTTTCAATATAAATGTATAAAAAAAAGCCTTTCGCATTTAACGAAGCAGGCAATCTATATTATTTACATTTTACATGTATCGGTTTATACATATGTTATATTCAATATGACTTTTACTGCCAGTGCAAGAGAAAAAATGTTATAAAACCAACATCTACATGGCAATATTTGCACCTTGTCGATTAACTCATATGTGTCTAAACCACGATGAGGGAAAATGTTTATAAATATTTCACATATAAAGGAAGCGTTTAGAGTTTAAAACATGGCAGATTTCCGTAACAACTGTTTTTGTTGCTTTTTTGAAAGAAAAAAAAGCTACAACTCTTCTAGTTATATGGCATAATAAGTAAATGAATTATTATTTTTAAATTTTAGTATAAGTTCGTTATTATTTTTAACTGATTGCAAAAAGAATAGAAACATTTGGATATAAACAAAAAGAGAATAAAAACATTTGGATACAAATAAAAAAATTTTAAATTATTTCCCGAAAACACGATATGAAAAATTAAAAAGTATCTTGAGTAGTTAGTCATCCTTTTTATACCTTTTACCACAGGTGAAAAAAGGATACATCTTAGTTTATTATTTCGATTGTCATTTCTAAAACAGCCATTTCCGACCCCATATATATTCTGAATCCTTAAGCATAGCGAAGTCTGTTTAGCGAAGTCTATTTATCCTTCCGTGTTAGTGTTAAAATCAACTTTGTGAAGGCACTAGGTCAGCTAAAAAAATTTAACAGAAATCAGCAAGAACGGCCCATGTCTTTTGTGACAGATAAGATCAGAGACCAGTAAATCAGGAAATATATGAGAGCGCCAATTTTGTCACTTGATGTTTTTCTTTCTTATTTTTAAAATTTTGTTCTTTTTTAATGGATATAGAAATATGGAACATTTAGGGTAGGCGTGCTGATTTCCAATAGTGCCTCTTTCGACACCATGTCTGATCTGATAAAATTTTTTCTAGCTAATCTAGTGCCTCGGAAAACTTTATTTCAACCTTAACACGGACGGACAGACGGACACCGACTTCGCTAAGGAGAATATATATCAGATGAGAAATGAATATTAAAGAAATTACAAACGGAAAAAAAATTATAAAAATATCACAGTAAAAATAAATATAAATTTTTGATTTTTATTAAAAAATTTAATCTTCTGTGGTAGTTTAGGCTAAGGAAAATATTTTTTGTTGTTTTTAGTATTTTTAAAATATTGAAAATAAAGGGTACCAAAATTACTGAACAGTCATTTATTGTAAATGTATAATTTTATGTAAAAAATGAAAAAGTAAAATTAAATTAAAAAAATTCTTTACTTAAACAAAGAAAAATGCAAGAAGAATTGAACCTGAGCCGAAAAATTCCTTGTTTAAATAGAGATACCTTACAATTATTTTTCATATTTATTTTGTGTGAGAATTCATGTTAATTTTTGTAGAAGTTTTTTTGTGTTTAGTCAAGTGTAGTGCTTTTATTTAAATTATAATTTTTGAGAAAAATAATTTGGTAAAAATGTGATATTTTTGTATAAACGGAACAAGTTCCAATTACATAAAATTGTACTCACAGCTTTTCCAGACTTTTCACCGAGATAATTCTTAGGCCATGATAATATCCGAGATAAAAAACCTCAAACTATTCCAAAACAACTGAAACATTTATTTATTTTTCAGAATCTACATGAGTTTCTTCTACATTTTTTCTACATTCATTTCTTTGCTTTTTAAAAATAGTAAAGACCTGAAGTCTTTAGTTAGCTTAGCTCGGATAATATCATATTTTTTTTAGAAGCTTTAAAATATTATTATTGTGATACTTTAGACTCTTATCAAGTTTAATCAAAGCTTTTCTCCTTTTTTCTTTTTTTTTTTTGAGTAAAAAATTACATGAATAAAAAATTAAAACTAAATTAAATGCGTTAATGGCTATTGAGTTTTATGCACCGACTTAATTTCTTCATAATTTGATTGTTAGTTATTAAAAATACAGAGAGGATATCAAAACAGACCGCTTTCTTAATGGGTCGCTTAGGGACCTTTTCCGTCCTTAATGAATAAGGCTAACGATTCGTCATTGAGTCAAATGCTACCTTCATTCTTTACTCCAGACTTATGTAACTCCAGACTGTGAAATGTTAACTTTTGGCTTTATTTCTCATCACGGAATCCTTAGAAATAGTCTGCATTTGAGCAGAGCTTAGATCGCCCATGGCATCCTTTTTTAATAAGGTTCCGCCTGTCATTGAGCTTAACTAACATGGCACATATTCATGTATAAATTTGTTGTAAAAAATTAGAACGAACGAAAAAAAAATTTGAAGACTTGTAAATTTTTATAATTTAATATGCTTAAATAAAAAGAACAATATGTCTACATCGTAGTAGTTTTACATATTCTAAAATAATAATTCCTGAGAAGTGTTAGGAAAAGACTTAGTTTGGCTACGAATAAATCAATAAAAAAGGAGTATCTCTTTTTTTAAAAGAATTTACTTAATTCAAGTTTTTATTTTGATGTTTCGCAACTTTTCATTATAAAACAATTAAAACTTTGAATGTTACGAAACAAAACACAATTCAATTTATATTTGCTGCAATCAATTTTGCCATTGTTTTACTTCGTTAAATATCTCCTAACAAGATATTTCGCTTTGATACCAAATTAATCTTAGCAACGATACAATTCTATTTAATCATATTTAAACTCTAACCAGATATCTCAAGGTATTTTATGGATAACGTGATAATATTTGAATCATTATTTAACTTGTACTAATAAAGTAAAATTCTAATTAAATCATTTATGTTTATGATAAAATTATATTCAACTGCGAGCATCATTAACGTAGCTGCAAATTATGAAATATTGAAATGATTACAATTCTTTTAAGTTTTATAAACGTAAAGCAAGCGTTAGAATAATAATTTTATGTTATGAAGCAGTGTAGTAACTAAACTGTATACTTATATAAATGAAAGTAAAGATGCTTTTGCTAGTACACAGTTTGTTTGCATGCATTTGTGAGTCATGAAAGCTGAAATTGTAGTTGTTGTAAAACTATCGTTATGTTAAGTTCTATTTTTTTATGAAGGTGTTGAAGAAAAATAAAAAGAAAAGAAGAACTAGAATGATCGAATAGGAGGATTAATAATTGTTCTTTCGATGACTTTACACTCCATTTAATCAAAATAAAGAAAAAGCAATTATTTTGTTTTTATCATTTTGTACGTTAAAAGCATTTTTTTCTCTTGTTTTTTTTTTTTTGTTTTTTCTTTGATATTTCATATAATTATCAAGTAAAATTTTTAGTTTTGAAGCAGACATTTTGCCATTTTTTCTTGTTTTTTTTACTGTCAACAAAATCAGTATCGACAGCAAGAAGCAGCTTTATAAACCTGGAAGCCAGAATGAAGATTTTATCTTAATTTCGAAGATTTTTTTATCAAAATAAGATTTGAAGATCTTTTTTCCGAAAAGAAGATTTTTTTTTATTTTGTTGCTTGACATTTATATTGCAACTTCTAACGTGAAACTATTTTATTGTAAATTAGTGTGTAAACACATAACAAAACAATTCAACTATTACTACGCAACCTTAAAAAAAGCTTTCTTGTATAGACCCTTAAAACGTTATTAAAAGTTTTAAAAAGTTTTTTCGCCAGTAAGAGTTATAAAACTTTTTCCAAATTCAATTGAAGACAATGAGATACAAAATTTAGGTGACGAATTTAGTAAACTTCGCCATATTAATCAAATATTTCTAAGGCGGAAAATGAGTTGTTGTTTCCAACTTTGTCGAAGTTTGCAATAAATTTGTTATGTCTCCCTTGTTCGTGTGAAAACGTAGAACAGATATTTTCAAAAAGATTTTTTTCGTAAATTAAGATTTTACTTTCTTCGATAAATGAAGATTTTTTAATAAGAATTTCTGTAACCACTGCATGTAGTAGATCGCAAAACAAAATTTTTTTTTTAAGTCAAAAGATAACCTTTTTTATTTCTGAGGAATGAAATTGCTGTGTAATAATAATACTAGAACGGAATACTCTGATTTAATCAGTTATTCACTTTAAAATAACCTATTTAACGGACCATATTTAACTCGAAGTTAAAACACGAAGCGACACTATTAAGTTTTCATATTTATTTAAAAGATTTATGCTTAAACATTATTTCCTGAGTCAAAACAAAAATTTTACATTCCTTACAATTATCCACACTTTTTTCGTTTATTTTAAAGATTGCAAACAACAGTGCACAGTGAGGCAAAGTTGAAATACTATAGAAATTACTAAGCCATCTGTAAAAGGCTAGCCCGTTTAATCCAAAATTTGACACGAGCATAGTAAAGGAGTGGCGCTATATGGTCTCAAAGTTGGGTACTTCGAACCTGCAAATGTTTCTAATTTTTGGAAGATGTACATAGTATCAAAGGACTGGTTAATAGCTACAAAATGCTTTAATCTGCAAATAATGTTTTAATGTGATATTCTGGTCCAATTTTTTTATAAAAAAAAATTCTTGAGAAATACATAAAAATTTTAAAATAGATATTTCGTGTACAATTTTTGATATTTGTAAAATATAAAGGTTTTTAAACTTATCCTACTTAACATCGAAATTTTTACCTTGGCCTATATGTTTTAAGATCCCAAAGCTGGGATCAGAAAAAGAAAATTGCTGTAATAAAGCAAAACATAATCCGAATTGTTGCTGAAAGTATTTCATGAGCCCTACTCTATGTGTGGACTATACGGGCTCCTGTCAAAAGATCTAATTATTTCTAATAACATTTTTTTACTAATGGTTCAGTGATCCTTTTTGATAACCATAAAGTATTACCTGATTTAGTTTTTTTACTGAATTTTAAATATACATGGTATTATAGTCTAAACTTAATCTATATCTTAGTTTTTATTTTTCCCCCTATCAGGGTTAGAACCCTCGATATTATAATTAAATTATGTTTATATTTTTCGGCTTAGGTTAATTTTTTAGTTAACTTCTAAAAAAATCTTGAAAGAAGAATTATTTACATATGTATTTGTACGTTTTTCAAAGAAAACAACAAATATTAAATACAAATAGCATTTGTCGCATCTATCTGTCTCAACTTATTAAACCAAAAGCATATTTTTGTTTTTCTCTCTGGAATTCATCATGTACATTTATTTTTGCTCGTACCAACCTCTGGTATGGCCACGAAATGCAATTTTTGTTTTTTAATCAGTCATACTTGTTTCCTCACAACATTATAGATGAACTGTTGTATGTCTTATTATTTTTATATTAATGAATAAAGTTGTAATGCGTTGGCAACTGATGGCCCTAGACAGAAACCGCCACTGCGGTCTCGCTCATGCTTTACTTCAGAGTGGTTTCATTTGCTGCTTATTATATTTCAAGTCTCAAGTCCAACATACATTTGTAGGAGACTAAGTGCTTGGTACTTGCGTTCTATGTTCTTCGGTTCTTTCTCAAATCTGCATGTTATAGAACACATTTGTGGTTCTTCTCCTATGACCCTCTCCTGTGAGGTTTCTACTGTTATTACTCTTCACAGTGTCTCTCAAAAATTGTACTTTATAAATTGTGTTTAACGTCATCCTTCTTTTTCCTGTACATTTCATATAAACCGTTCTGTGTTATTCCATATCTGTGCAGGTTTCTTGAAAAATTTCCATGTCCACATGATAAGGATTTTGGCTCCGGTGGTGTCAGATATTTTACTTTCTCATTCCATTTCTCTAAATAAATGCTGAGCATTTGGACCATTTCTTTCCATAACTTATACAACTAACTCTTCTATGTACATTTAATTAAACTAGCGAAGGCTCATAAAAATAATACTGCAAACCTTGCATTATGTTGATAAGTCGAGTTGAGCAAGCAACGAAATAATAAAGAAAAGTAGCCTTAGCATATGTAATTAAGTATTGTGAATCTGATAAAACAAAACGTTTGCATTATTGGTGCGCTGAAAAATTGTACCCGATAAACTTTTTAAACTTAAAATGTCTTGCTTTCATCTATAATTAATAACACGTTTTCATTGTTGAACATAATTTTCTAAATAACCGAAGTTAGGTGCTAATCTTCTGTGCATCTTAATTTTATTATTTGCCTTCAACCAGTTGTTTTCGATCCAAAAATAATATTAATTCATTGTAAAATATAATTAATACTCGCATTAGTTATTCGACTAATATTTCTTTTATTAACTTTAAATAAATAAAATAAATCTTATTAAAAATTCTACAGTTTAAGTTATTACTTAGTAATAGCATCAACATAATTATATTTTTACTATTTTTTTTTCTTCTGTGGTAAATTTCTTAAGTCACAATGTGTTTAAACGCACAACAGCCTTAAGCAGTTTAAGGGGGTATTGCGTGCGAATTTATTATAATGACGTTTACAAATTATAAACATTAAATGGTCTTAAGTATTTAACCGTTTAAGTACTTGGTCATTTATATTTACTGCATAGAAAAATGCTAAAGAGAATTGTGTATGAGAATAAATTAAGTAAACGTTAGCATTTTTTTTCTGTTATATTTGAAAAGAATGAAACATTTTAACAAATAAACCAGTAACACAATAACGTTAGTTAATTCTACTAATATATTTTATGTTGTGGTTTTATCTAAAACAAATACAAATTAAATACAAAATAATTATTTATTTATTGCGTGGCATTGGAATTTGTACATCTCGAATTTGATTTTATATACATTATTGTAGTTGTTTGGGTTTTTTAAAAAAGTACATGTATGCTACGAAAATACACAAAGCAAGTATAAAAACACAACCAGCTAACGAACGAAAATTTTACGAAATCAGTTTCATGAAAAATTTTGTTGTAAAGGATGGCTCTAAGACAGGTTTAGCAGCCACCTTATCTGCGTCGATTTAAGCCTGTTTGTTAACCTGAAGATCATGAGTACAAGTTCAAGATCCCTTAAAGCGCATAGCAGTCTATATAAAACTTCGGTTATACGAGTACGGTTAGAAGGACGGCGCATCTTTTCTTGCTTAAGAGAGCATCTTTAATCTACTAAACTGCTGTTGGTGGTATACCGCTGCAATGTAGTAGAACATTAACCACAGCTCGCCGAAAGGTCCTTCAACTACCCGGTAAAGATATTATAATCCTTTATCTCTAGCTTTTCTACGAAATAACATGTATTTCTGAGAAAAAATATTTTATATTTAAACCATCTTAAGAGACTTTCTCACAGAATTTTATTCAAGCCCACCTAGCAGCTTTTACCTGATGCGAACACAGACAGACAGAAATATTCCAAAAATGGGTGTTTCGTATTCCATACCGATTACTATCTACACCAACAACAAAATTTCAAAAAACATTTCTTGATCCGGTTAGGGTTTTATTATATGTATAGATTGTTTGTTTGTTTATTGTTATTAATATTGTTGTTGTAATCAGTAAATTTTGTATGTAGGGTGGTTAAGAGATATGTTTATTTTATATTCAAGATAATAACCGGAGGTTGGCGAATTATCGAAAAATAAAATATTTTTTACAACAAAGACCTACAAGCTCAAAAATTATTTAAGCATTCATAAGAATAAAAAATATTTGTCTCAATATAAATTTTATGATTAGACACGTTCTGGGTACAATATTATTACAGGTATAGGTAGAGATGAAAAAATTCAAAGATGATTTGGAACAACTTCTGATTAAGGTTTCAAGACACACTTAAATAATTATCCCAAATTTATTATAAAATTTTCGTAAAGCTTCTTCTATCAAGTTAAGTCACTTTGCGTGTCTTTTGTAGTTTGAAGCTAAAATCAATCAATTGATTATTTGATACTAATTGTTTATATATTTCTTATTTTAAATATTAATCCTTATACTATGTTTACTATATATGTATATTTAGATTTATTTTTATATCGTAAAAAAAACTGTGTTCGATAGAATAACAGGCGCGAAAAAATAACAAATTAACTAAAGCATGTTTGATTATTTCTACATTAATTTTGAAAATAATAAAGTCTGCTACATTTGTATACATACGTATCTTATATCTTTTACTCTTACTGTATTTTTACACAAAAATGAAAATTAATTATGTTTTGTCTTTAACACATGCATGAAGAAATACAAGCACCACTGAAATACACTGTATCATTTCCTCTTCTTTATTGCGAAAAACAAACAGAACTCACATTGAAAAGTAAAAGCACTTAATGTCACAAACAAGAAAACAATTATAAAAATGAAGTATCATCATGATTCGTAGAATGTCTGCAGGTGTCATAAACGTATATCATATTGTTAGAATTTTACTCTTATTTCACCACCATTGTTGAAAATTAATACACAGAGTGCTTGTACATTTGTTTTCCTTTTTGAATTTAATTGTTTTTAAGAAAATATACCGCATGACTTTAAAATCATTTCGCCTATTAAGTAAGAGTAACTAAATTACACGAAAAATGTATTATATTTAAATGAAACACAAGAAGAAAAACAAAGACAATAATTTATGCATACAAGGGCAATCTAACTTGAATGAGATGCGAGTAAAAATTTTCAACAAAACTTTTTTTAACAGGAGAATAATTTCTTCTAAATTAAAAGAGGATGATAATTGCTAACCTTTGGGTTTTCTTTTTTTATTTAATTATGAAGGTTATTTAGTAATGAGATACATATATAAAATATATAAAAATATTGAATCTTATCTACTAAACGACATGAAAGCTAATGGCCTTTTCCATACTCAATATACTCCAACAACTAATAGATACCAGTTTTGTCAACAATAAAAAATTGTCTTACTTTATAACCAAGTGACCGCTTTCAGTTTTTGATAAAAGTCAGTTAATCAACTATTACTTTGTAAAACATTCGTAAATGCGGTTGATGTACGCATTTATAGATGCAATAATTTAACGAACATTAATGATTATGTTTATGATTATTATACAAATCTGGGCAACAGCAAATGATCTTTGTCTTAATTCTGCCAAATCAAAAGGCTTAGTGATAACTCCAAAATCAATAAAACTTTGTTTTCAACCTTAGATAAATTGAATGGAGATAAAGTGGAAATTGTAAGACCGACAAATAACCTTGGGATTATCCGATCACATTAAATATGCCACATGGAAAAAATATGGTATGGTGCAAAATCTATGGAATATGCATTACTTTACATCATTCAGAATAAGCTTACTGGTCGCCAAGTTATATCTAATCCCAACATTATTAATTGGATGCGAAGTTTTTGCCTCATGTGATGCCAATAGTCATAAAAAATTAAATACAGCATACATGCAGTAGCGAGATATGTTTACAGATTA